>CM065486.1:16198364-17398364 GCA_032873175.1 Leptopilina drosophilae
TTGAATTTTCGACACTAGGTTAAAAATAAATAACAAAGAAAAATAGAAGTATTGCATATTTTATATTATTAGCAATAAGCGAGGAGGAACCAATTTTTTAAATTTGTTCCCAAATTGGTTCCTGTTCGCTTATTGCTAATAATATAAAATATGCAATACTTCTATTTTTCTTTGTTATTTATTTTTAACCTAGTGTCGAAAATTCAACTTACCAAAATAATACAAAAGTGGTAAAAATTCTACCAATTGTTGTTACAATATCACAAGTATTATTTTTATATTTTTGTACGGAACCCGTCAATTCAGTGCGAGTGCAACTCGCACTTGTCCAGTATTTTTTTAATTTTAAATAAATATTTTTTTTAGATTTTTAAATATATTTTTTGTGATCAGACTGTAAAAATATACTAATAAACCAATTTTCAGCTCACTAGGTCAAAAAATGTAAAAATTAGAAAAAAAAAATTTTTTTTAATTTTATTTTTTCAGACTTGTTAATATATTTTTTTGTGATCAGACTGTAAAAATATACTAATAAACCAAATTTCAGATCATTAGGTCAAAAAATGTGGAAATTAGAAAAAAAAAATTTTTTTTTAATTTTTTAGTTTTTCCTTGACAACGCTATGGCCATTATGACATAGCAAGTTCTCTATATTTTTCCTGTAATATTCGCGTTAAAATACACCAGTATGCCAAATTTTAGCCCTCCATGTTGAATAGTTTAAAAGTTAAGGGGGGGGAATGGTCACTTTTTGAGCATTTTTTGACAAAAATCTTGTTATTTCCTTGACAACGCTATGGCCATCACCTCCAATCACATTCTCTATATTTTTCCTGTTATCTACGAGTGAAAATACGTATCTGTACCAAATTTGAGCTCTCTAGGTCAAATAGTTTAGCCGCTAGGGAGGGACACGATTTGGCTACGGACACAAGAGTCTCATCAATAGGGTTCCGTCGGTACACCGAAGGTGTACGGAACCCTAAAAATTATTTAAAAAATTGTGCGATTTCTATGTATATATATTTTGTTGTTACTCTTGAATTAAAAAGTTTTTCTCAAGTGTAAAGTACAAAACAGTTGAAAATTAAGAAGTTGTTTATTGTTGTAGTAGTAATTAGAATACGCTAATGATAAAAATAAGCATGATGACAAAGCAAAACCACTTGAGATTAATAGTATACACTTAATACATATAAATTAATAGATACTAAACCACTGATTTCTAATTTAAATATAAAGACACATATTACAAAGATTAAAACTTTTGGATTGCATCCTAAAAGTCAGCTTTTTCACAAAAAATCATTGCATCATGTGCACTGGATGCATATGTCATTGACAACCGTGAAGTAAATTAGGTTATGTTTGCATCACCACGCAGAGTATGGTGTACCGATATTGTACTTGTATCGTACGAATATGCTGTATTTTGATAAATGACAGTACAACGTAATGGTATTATACTGACCTCATACTTTTATGGAGTACTTATATTTAATAATTATAGTCGTACGACATACCGTCGTTATTCTGGTACCGTACCTTTACGTACATACTTAATTATTTCCTACTGATACAATACGAGAAAAATATCAGTACGCCGTACTGGAAAAGTACGCTTGGCTATCTGGGTATATATATATATATATATATATATATGGGCGATTCCACGTGAGATTTTAGTCGACCTCTTAAAATCGTCCAAAAATATTTTTTTCTATTCTGTATCGAAAAAAACAGATACGTATTTTTTTTATTTTTGTTTAATTGTCAAAATTTTCGAGTAATGAATTTTCGAAATTTTGCACTTTTAACCGTAGACCTATATTCAGTAGCTTATAAGTCCGAAAATATTGAATTTAGAAAAAAGTTGTCAAAGAACGAAAGTTTTAGTTCTCTTTCGACTTTTAGGAAATGAAAACAAAATTTTTTTTTTCATTTTTTATTAAAAAAATAAAAAAAATTTATAAACAAATTAATTTTTTTTAACTTTGGGTATGATAAATTTTTAATTTTCTTTTTTCAAAACATACCTGTAAATGATAAGAAGGTTTTGCAGAAAGTTTCAGAGTGGGCCTGACAAGTTTAATGGGTTAAAGAAGATAATTAAGCTGCCCGTGCAGGTCGCACGCCCGCGGCGCAATATGACTTTTATACAATTTACTATTAAAAATTGTCTAGAGCCTGAAAATTTAATAATAATCAAAATCCGATAAAATTTGTAGGGTCTAGACAATTTTTAATAGTAAATTGTAAAAAAATCATATTGCGCCGCGGGCGTGCGACCTGCACAGGCAGCTTAATTATCTTTTTTAACCAATTAAACATGTCAGGCCCATTCTGAAACTTTTTGCAAAAACTTCTTATCATTTACAGGTATGTTTTGAAAAAAGAAAATTAAAAATTTATCATACCCAAAGTTAAAAAAAGTTAATTTGTTTATAAATTTTTTTTATTTTTTTAATAAAAAATGAAAAAAAAATTTTTTGTTTTCATTTCCTAAAAGTCGAAAGAGAACTAAAACTTTCGTTCTTTGACAACTTTTTTCTAAACTCAATATTTTTGGACTTATAAGCTACTGAATGTAGATCTACGGTTAAAAGTGCAAAATTTCGAAAATTCATTACTCGAAAATTTTGACAATTAAACAAAAATAAAAAAATACGTATGGGTAAGACTCCGTCAAAAAAAATGATTTGCAAATGGTCTTTCGATTTTTTTGAAACTGTGGGAAATAATAGTCTTAGGTAAGATAGTTTAAACCCCAAAAGGATTTTGAAAAATTTTCAAAATGGCACCCGCTACGCCATGTTGAAAATTAGTGCAGTGTTTTTTTTAGAAAATTTATATTTCTGAAAGTATTAAATGGATTTTAATGAAAATTACAGACAATGCAGCTAAATACACGTACTTTAATTTAATATTATGTTGAAAAAAAATTTTCAAAATTTTGACCAAAAAAAATTAAAAAAATTTTTTGAACTGATTTTTCGTTAATTTGGCCACTTTTTAAAAATTTTTAGTATGCATATAATGATTCCTTAGGATTTCAGCTTTCCATAGAAAAAAATTTATGGAGACTTTAATAGTTTTCGAGATATTGCGATTTTAGTGAGAGCGCGCACCGTGAAGTCCGCATACCAAAAGCGTGAACATTCATTAACTATAACATAAGGACAATTTTGGCTTATTTTAACTATTTAAATTTAAGTTGAGAATTGATTAATTAATTAATTAATCAAATCTCAAATTAATCTTTACGTTTTCTTTTTCTTGTTTTTTCAATTTCAAATTCAAATGTTTCAGTAGAAGTAGAATAATATCTGCATTGGATTTTATTTTCACTTATAGGCGTAAACGAGTGAAAACTTCGTGTACCAGTAATGGTTTGAGCTTTGTCGAATCGTTGTTTTAAATTTCTTGCTTTTTTGTCATGTTCCTTCTGAGAGCAAAAGATTACGTTTACCTTTGTTAAATCAGTTGAGGCCCACTCGTACAAATCCTTTGCTGTTAAAATTTGTTTATCACTACTGCGCTGAAGAGAAGCTTTGCTAGCATCTCGTTTTAAAGTACCCCCAATCCCATCACATGGGCTTTTACCATGTGATGTAGCAAAGAACTCCCAAGAAGCCTCAATTTCAAAATCACGTTGGTGATAAACAAGATTAATAAAATTGCTTTTGTTTTTGTACTGCGAAGCTGCCCCATCTGAGAAATAGATTATTTTTTTAATGACGTGTTTCTTTTTCAATTCCTTTATAATTTTTTCCATAAATAGATGAACTGAGCTGGTATTGTGTTCAAGTTCTTCTGAAATAATTGCATAGCTTTCGCAATCAACTTTATTGTCGCCTTTAAAGTAAACAACAGCGGGATGGACGGTAATTTGTTGCTTACTCCAGTATTCACTTTGAATAGAGTTTTGAACAACAGTTTCATAATTTTGCGAAAAGTCGAGTAATATAATAAAAAAACCTTCTTCAAGAGAAGCCTTACAATCTTTTAAAAATTGACTTTGTTTTTTTGCTATAAAGTCGTGTTTAAGCAATTCAGTGAGATGTGTAGTCAATTTCTGCAAATAAATTTCTGTTTTATCGCAAAAAGTTTCTAATGATGTGCGATCAGTCGAAGTCCAACCATTGTAAGTAATATTTTAAATAAAATAAAATAAAATGTGTGCCACTAGTGTCAGCAAATATGCATTCTTTAGGTCTTCATTTAACAAAAGTAGAAAATCCAATTTTCAAATTAGGAAATTGTTCTTTAAAAATCGCATAAATTTCCTTCAAATTCCCTAAAATTAATCTTTTTTGTAATGATTTTCGAGAGCCATCTCTTTGCTTAACAGATTTGCTGTCTTTTTTCCCTGGCAACGGGCGACTAATTTCAGAATCGTAATAAAAATCTTGAAGAGTTTTGACAGTTTCTTCTGGTAACTTTTTGCCCGGTCGAGGATTTGGTGTTGACCCTAAGCCCTTTGTGGCACGCAATTCTGCAGCTTTATTAGCTAGGGTATATGGAACTTCAAATTCGGATGCTATTTTAAAAACATTATAACTTTTTGGAACTAAAGTTAAAAGTTTGCAAGGATTTTTTTTCAACTCTTCCTTAATCTCATTAATAAAATCTTCTAAATCATTTTTATTATTTTCGATGTCAGTAATATTAAATACTTTTTTCAATTTATTTTCAAAAGCCTCTCGAATTTCACTTACCTTCTTCTTTCGTGATAATTGCGTTCGAAGATCTTTGCTGCCAACAATAGGTGAAATATTTAAAATGTGCAAAATTTCATTTAACTTATTAATATCGCTTTCTTTTTCGTGATCAAAAATTATATTTTTTAACTCTTTATCTGAGTCATTAGTATTTTCTAATACATTATCAGCCATTTCATTAGGGCTTTCAATTCTTTCTTCGCATACATTTTCATCAGAATTAGATAAAAGTTGTGCCTGTTGTGGAATTGGAAATTGTAACTCTTTACTTATTTGCAGACGGCATGTATTACAAATTAAACTTTTGCTGTCAACTGAAAACCTTTCAATTATTTGCTTTGTAACAGGACGGATACTTTCTTTATTAACGGCGGTATGATTTTCCTTTTTGTAAGGATTGCAACATTTATACCGTGGCATTTTAAAATCAAAAAGGTCGCTTTATTCGACGTTCAATACTTTAAATCTATTTATTTCTTAATACTAAATGAAGAAAAGAAACACTAAAATGAATAAAACAAAAAAATATACTAATATGTGTATATTTAAATAATACACTGTATGAAACAAAATAAAAACAATAGGTCGCTTTATTCGACGTTCAATACTTAAAATCTATTTATTTCTTAATACTAAATGAAGAAAAGAAACACTAAAATGAATAAAAGAAAAAAATATACTAATATGTGTATATTTAAATAATACACTGTATGAAACAAAATAAAAACAATATTTACAAAGTCTTTGTTACTACATAATAACCAAAAAAAACTTTTTAGAAGTAGTATACAAATGAGAAAAACTTGTTTTGATATTGATTAATACAAATTAATGATTTTATTTAAGTGTAGGACAACCAAAAAACTCTATGTATACTTCCTATGTGAAGTGACAGAATGCCGGTTTGTGCATGTTCGTGCACGTTTGACTGCTTCGCTTGATACATCGCCGCGCCGGCGCGGCGCAGAGTGCGGATAAGCGGTGCGCGCTCTCACTAAAATCGCAATATCTCGAAAACTATTAAAGTCTCCATAAATTTTTTTTTCTATGGAAAGATGAAATCCTAAGGAATCTTTATATGTATACTAAAAATTTTTAAAAAGTGGCCAAATTAACGAAAAATCAGTTCAAAAAATTTTATTATTTTTTTTGGTCAAAATTTTGAAAATTTTTTTCAACATAATATTAAATTAAAGTACGTGTATTTAGCTGCATTGTCTGTAATTTTCATTAAAATCCATTTAATACTTTCAGAAATATAAATTTTCTTAAAAAACACTGCACTGATTTTCAACATGGCGTAGCGGGCGCCATTTTGAAAATTTTTCAAAATCCTTTTGGGGTTTAAACTATCTCACCTAAGACTACTATTTCCCACAGTTTCAAAAAAATTGTCACGAAAAAGAATATATATTTTAAAAAAATATATATTTTTTAAAAAAACAAAATAAAAGAGAAAAACTCACCTTGTGTTTGATCACATTAATGATCATATAATAAAAGGTTAAATAAAAATTTTTCATGAATAGAATAAAAAAGTTCATAGTAAAAACCAACATAATGTAAATCATAGTGAACACGATAAACACCATGTGAGAAACATTCAAATTTTAGGTTAATTTAAAAAAAGAAAACACTTAGAAATTGTACATATTCAAAATAACATTAAAAGTCATTAAAAGTGGAAAATAATGTATCTGTTGTTTATAAAAAATTTGTAAACAATGTATAAAAATGTTGTAAACAATTCTTATAGACAATTTGCTAAATATGAAGTACCATCATGAAAAAAAAGCATTTTTTTATTATATAATACCTTCTTGTAATCAAATTCTTTGTTATAGATATAATCTTTCATTTAACATTATTCATCAATTTTTAAAAATGTTATAAACAATTGTCATAGAAAAATCAGTTTAGGGTGGAAAAAAAAATTTGATTTTCTTTATTTGTTTATTTGTCATTAGAATAGATATTTTAAAAAAAATCTTTGTCTGTAATTATTTAAAATTTTTTTACAATGTTATAAACAATTTTTATAAAAAAGATGTTCAGAGAAGAAACAAATTTTTTCTTTACTACTAACTTATTCTAACATGAAAATGAAAACTAATGATTCAACCGTTTATCCAAAATTTATAAACAATGTTTAAAATTGTTTATAACATTGTTAAAAATTGCTGAATAATGATAAATGAAAGATTATATCTATAACAAAGAATTTGATTACAAGAAGGTATTATATAATAAAAAAATGCTTTTTTTCCATGATGGTACCTCATATTTAGCAAATTGTTTATAAGAATTATTTACAACATTTTTATACGTTGTTTACAAATTTTTTATAAACAATAGATACTTTAGTTTCCACATTTAATGACAAAAGAAAGTTAGTAGTGAAGAAAAGAATATTTTTGTCCACTCTGAACACCTTTTTTTTAAAAATTGTTTACAAAAATTGTTTATAACATTGTAAAACATCTTAAATAACTACGACAAAGATTTGTCTTTTAAATATCTATTCTAATGACAAACCAAGTGAATAGTGAAAAAAAAATTTCTTTTCACTCTAAACTTCTTTTTTTATGAAAATTGTTTATAAAAATTGTTTATAACATTTTTAAATATTGCTAAATAATGTTAAAAGAAAGTTTAATCCTTATGCAACATTTTGATAACCAGAGAGCATAATAAAATTAAAAAAATAAAATTTCTACCATTCTATTTCATTTTTTGCAAAATTGTTTATAAAAATTGTTTATAACATTTTTAAATATTGCTAAATAATGTTAAATGAAAGTTTAATCCTTATGCAACATTTTGATAACCAGAGAGCATAATAAAATTAAAAAAATAAAATTTCTACCATTCCATTTCATTTTTTGCAAAATTGTTTATAAAAGTTGTTTATAACATTCTTAAACATTGCAAAATATTTTTGAATTAAATTGTTTACTTTCAATATCCATTTTTACCTCCCCCAAAAAAAAGAATTGATGAAAATAAATTTTTTACATCCACTTTGGCTCTTAGTTTTCAAATTGTTTATAACATTGTTAAATAACATCAAAAAACAATATTTTTTATTGAAGCAGCATTATTTTATTTAAATGAAGCATAAAAGTAAAAAAAAATGTAGAGTTAAAATTTTTTAAAATTATTTTTCCAAATTTGCATATTTTGGCGGTTATTATTGAGGCGACATTTTGAAATTTGTAAAAAATTGTTTTTGGCAATATGTCTATTTGATAGTCCTAACATTTTGGACGCGATATTTTGATGTTCCAGATTTTTCCCAAGCCGATTTCAATTAAGTAATCTGCATTTAAAGAAAAAAAACCGGACAAGTGCGAGTAGAACTCGTACTAAAACCGAGGGTTCCGTACCCTCCATAAAAACTTCTAATTTTTTTCTTACATAAAAATTTGAGTTTTTTGCTAAAAAAATTTGAAGATCAAATCTAATCATGTTCGCTATATTTTTCTTGAAATCTACAAATGGAAATACATAAAATAAAAAAAAACAGTCCAATGGGCAAAGAATTGTGAAAACCAAGGGGGGTACACACACTTTTTTTTTAAAAACGAAATTTTTTTTAGTTTTTCGCAAAAAAAAAAACTATGACGATGAATACCAATAATTTTTTCTGTATGTTTGTTGGAATCTACACGAAAAATAAACAAAAATGTATAACGCCAGTCCACTAGGTTAAGAATTGAGAGAACTAGCATATGTATAATTACTATCAAAAATTGAAAAAAAATTTAGGTTTTTGCTCAAAACGTAAGGAAGATAGATTCTAATCATTTCCACTATATTTTTTCCATAAACTACAGGTAAAAATACATAAGTGTACCATTTTTCAGCTCTCTAGGTAAAAAAATGTGAGCGCTAGAGAAAAATATACGATTTTTGAGGAAATTAAAAAAAATTGAGTTTTTCGATGAAAAAAATTTGAAGATCAAATCCAATCATGTTCGCTATATTTTTCCTGAAATCTACAAATGAAAATACAGAAAATAAAAAAAAATGCAGTCCAATAGGCAAAGAATTGTGTAAACCAAGGGGGGGGGGTACACACTTTTTTTTCAAAACGAAATTTTTATTTAGTTTTTCGCAAAAAAATATGAAGATGAATTCCAATAATTTTTTCTGTATGTTTGTTGGAATCTACACGAAAAAATAAACAAAAATATATAACATCAGTCCACTAGATTAAGAATTAAGAGAACCAGCAAGGGTTAAAGAATTTTCGAGGTTGCCAAAAGAGATTTTAGTTTTTCGAAGAAAACGCCATGAAGATCTATTCTAATCACTTCCGCTATATTTTTCCTGTAATCTATGCATAAAAACGAATAAGTATGCCAATTTTCAGCTCTCCAGGTAAAAAACTGTGGGCGCCAGGGGGGGGGTACATGCATTTTTTTTCGAAATTTTCAAAATTTTCGAGTTTTTCGCTGAAAAAATTATGAAGATCGATACCGAATGTGTTCGCTATATTTTTCCTTTAATCCATTTTTGAAAATACATATGCATACCAATTTTCAACTTTCTAGATAAAAAACTGTGAGCGCTAGGGGGGGGGGGGGGTACATGCCTTTTTTTGCGAAAAATGGCCAAAATTTGATGTTTTTTGTCGAAAACTCTATGAAGATCAATCACAATCACGTACGCTATATTTTTCCTGTAATCTACGCATGAAAATACATAAGTGTACCAATTTTTAGCTCTGTAGATGAAAAACTGTGAGCGCTAGGGGGGGGGTACATAGTCATTTTTGTAACCGTTCCAATAGGGTACCTACCGGGATACGGAACTCTAAAAAACACTAAAAAACGGGTTTTTTTTGTTTAAACAATTATAACTTTTTATCATGAAGTCGAAATTGAAATTTTTTTCCAGATTCTGAAAGAGGACACTCAAATCCATAAGAAAACCTTTGTCCCGATTTTTTTTAAAACCGAAACTTGTAGAACGGGAAGCTCGAACTTGTACTAAAAAAACGGACATTTGTCCGTCGTCTTTACGAGGCTTACAAAAAAGCACACCCGGCAACATCAAAACAAATTTTACAATTTGAAGCAAATGATTTGTGGTCAACTTCAAAGATAAGTGAGAACGTTGCTAATGCCGTTGAACAAGAAATAAAAAAATTAAATTGCTTATCAACCAGCAAAAAGGCAAAATTATTAAATTATTTCTCGGGGATATCATCGACAAACAAAGGTGGAACAAGTAGTTTTTCTCAATCTACACATCAAGAAAAGTCAACAAACTCGAATGTTTTTGAAGTAAGTAATGACCCACCAATTAACCATTTTTTTACCACTTTTGTGAATTTTTTTTTATTAACATAAAAATCTTTTGGTAAACAAGTTCTTAAAACGAACTAGATTTGTTAATGGTTAATTGCAAAATAAATCTGTTATATTTTGTTTTTTTACCAACCTGCAGAAATTTTTTGAAAGATTATTTATCATTAACAGAGAAAATGGATGGTTGGTAGAGAACTAACGAATCTTTTTTTGTTGTTGTAACAAATTTTTTGTTTTTTCAATAATTTAATAGTTTGAGAAATATTTTCTTTTTCCAACTGAAAAATTGTTACAAAAACAAAAAAATGTTGCATTAAGATATCAGATTTCTTGGTTCTACATTAAAAATCCTTTTTGTTAAAAGTAATAATTTCTTTTTCTCGGTGTAAAAATGAAGAAAAACGATTATAATTAAAATTAAAAATAAATTTTTTAAAATTAAAATTGAAATACAGTTTTCAGTTAATTATAAATTGTTTGAATTATCATTAAATTTAGTTTTGAAATAAAAAAATATTAAAATATATTTGACAGGTTGATATTGCAACTGCAGTTGACAAAAATCAAGATGAAAATCTATTGAAAAAATCGCGTGAAAAGCCATCACAGGAATTATCCCAAAAAAAGTCGGCGTACTCGAAAGTCAACTAAATAGTTTAATCATGGCACGTGAATCAGGCCTAGAAACAGACGACACGAAGTTACGATGAAAACTTTAATACAAGAGAAAAAAGTTTTAAAGCGAAAACAAGATGATGCCGAACGTCAACAAAAATCGCGTGATTCCAAAAAACAGAAAATGGCTGAGTTATTGGAGGAACATTTTGAATTGGCTGTGAAGTTGAAAATTCGCGATAGAATAGGAAAACCAAGAGTCGAAGATAATCAACCTGATCTTCTTAAGGTATGGCATAAACGTTTATGTATACATAATTTTATATCAAATTGCGGAAATTAAAAAAATAAACAATATTTTAATTCATAATTATTTACACAAAATTTTCAGACAATAACCGACATTGCCATATGTGGACGGTCTGCAGATGAACGACGTCGATCTGAAAAAATTCGCAGTTGTCGTACATTAAACGACCTTCACGCCGAAATGCAAAAACTAGGTTATCAAATTAGTCGCTCTGCGTTGCATCTGAGACTTCTTCCGAAACGCTCAACAACGATAGAAGGAAAACGCCATGTCGTGACTGTTTCGGTGAAGCTTTCTAGGCCTGAAGCAGATCATGATGCAAATGATGTTGATGGCAAATTTTGCACAGCAACCATGCGAGCTTTAGAGTCCTTGGCATCAGTGCTCGGTCCAGATCAGGTGTTTTTTCTATCACAGGACGACAAAGCTAGGGTATCATTGGGGATCACTGCTGCTAAAAAGCAGGCTCCCATTCTGATGCACGTCGATTACTAAGTTCGTTTACCCGACCATGATTTTGTTGTTGCTGAACGTCACAAACTTATTCCTTCAGTCTACGCCTGCATTGGAATTGCTAGAGATGGAGAAGGGCAATGCTCAGATGTTTCTTATTCAGGACCCACCTACATCGCATTTTGCAGTGGAAAGCACTGTTCATCCAATGTCAAAACGCATACTGTAGATTTGGAGAGACTTATCCAAATTCCAACTTTGGAAGAATTTGTTAAAACTGAGGATGATTTGGTAAAACCGATTTTTATCGTAACCTGTGATGGTGGTTCAGATGAAAACCTTCGTTACCCTCGAGTCATTGCTGAAGCTATTAAACATTTTTTGAAATTCAATTTGGATGCCTATTTTATTGCCACTAATGCCCCGGGACGTAGTGCATATAATAGAGTAGAGCGACGCATGGCACCGCTGAGCAAGGAGCTGACTGGTTTGATTTTAAATCATAAATATTTTGGGTCCCACCTTAACTCACAGATTGAGACAGTCGACGAAGAATTGGAAAAGCTCAATTTCGAGCACGCAGGGCGCGTTTTGGCTGAAATCTGGAGTTGTATTAAAATCGATAATTTCCCTGTGGAGGCTGAATACATCGGCCCGGAAGAATATCCAGCTTCAGCATTGCCTGTTGATGAAAAATGGTATTCAACGCATGTTCGCGAATCTCAATATCTTCTGCAAATCGTGAAATGCAACGATGAGAAATGCCGTGGTCCTCGTCGATCAAGTCTATGGAACATTTTGCCTGACGGTTTTTTGCCACCTCCAGTGCGTGTTAAGCAAACGTCTAAGGGATATCTTACAGTATATAATACGGACAACGAAGAAAATTTTTGTCCTCTTCTTCTGCGTATGGCTCTTTAACTTCAACCTCAAACTGAATTTAAAATTTTACCGTATGATTATTACTGTCCTAGTTTACAGTTTTTGCTCGAATCTAGGTAAGCGATGTGATAAAAAATGTCAAAGAGTGGTGTACTTCGGCTTGGTCAGAAGAAAAAACGAGATAAAAGAAAAGATAATCGATGACTAAGTAAATTATATTTAAATTTAATTTAAATATTAAAAAAATATAATCAATGATCTCAATTAATATAAATAAAAGGATTTTTAAGAACCTTAAATTATTTATTTATTAATTTCAAATGATATATTTTATATATGCTTATATTGTACCTCCAATAATACCACACCAAAAATCAAAGGGTGTGACGTGACTTTATAGGGGGAGGGAGGGGTCTCAAAGTTTGTGACGAAGTGTAACATAGGGGGAGGGGGTGGTCTAAAATGGTCAAAAATCGCGTGACATACTATGTGCACGACCCCTTTCAAGGGTCGCTTAATACAAATTCGAAGTCAGACTTTAATTAGAGTTAAAAAATTTAAAATGGCGGAAGCAAAATTGTGGACAAATTTTTAATCTCTTTAAAATCGCTCAGAAATGGTTACTCGGGGGTTTTCAAGGTCGCTGATTACTAATATAACCTAAGTTTTTTAAAATTAAAAATGGCGGATCCAATATGGTGGCCATTTTTTCGAAAATTCATTAAATTTTTTTAAAACTTGTCCTATGTGGGTTTTTTAGGTCGCTGATTACAAATGTGACCTTAGTTTTTAAAAAATTTAAATGGCGGATCCAATATGACTGTTGATTTTATTAAACATTTATCAAATTTGTTCGAAAATTTCCTTTTAGGGTTTTTATATGTTGCTAAGTATTTATAGGTTTTCTACTAATATACTAAAATACTAAATTAATATGTAGTCGAATTTAAAAATTTAAAAAGAAATTAGAAAAATTAGAATTTAAACCAAAACGACAGAAAAGTTTAAGAAAAATTTAGCCAACTGGATTATATAAATTGTCTTTCAAAAATTTGAAAATTTTAGTATATTAGTAGAAAACCAATGAATTAGTACTCAGCAACATGTAAAAACCGTAAAAGGAAATTTTTGAACAAAGGACCCCGCACTTTACCTATTGAATTTGGCTCTCAGCCAATTTTTTGTAACTTTGCAGATTTGTAGTTTTTGACCTTCTGAACAAAAAATGTATGGGACAAAATTCAAAATAATGACCAGTTTTTAAGGTCGCTAATATTGAATATGATGTTGGATTTTCAAAATTCAAAATGGCGACTCCAATATGGCGGACATATTTTAGAAAAGTCAATTGAAATCGCTTGACACTGGTTACTCGGGGGTTTTTAAGGTCGCTGATAACGAATATGATGTTGGATTTTCAAAATGCAAAATGGCGACTCCAATATGGCAGACATATTTCAGAAAAGTCAATTGAAATCGCTTGAAACTGGTTACTTGGGGGTTTTTAAGGTCGCTGATAACGAATATGATGTTACATTGGTAAAAATACACTTAGTTAGAGAGAAAAGTAGACAAAGAGAGGGGAAGAATCTAATAGCTTAATAAAATGTTAGAAAGAAACGTAGAAAGATATACAGATAGTTGTAACATAAGGTGATAAAGCAGTTTAGGGAAAGATAAAAAAATAATTCAGCAGTTTAAAGAATTAGTATGTGATTCAGCCGTTGAAGGCAAGAGCAGGGGGTGATTTACAAGTTTAAGTCAAGATAAGTTAGTGATTTACTAATTCAAGTATTTTTTTTATTCTGCATGCTCTTCATTTTGGTGCTATATCTGCTGCAATTAAGATATTGTTCGTAAGTGTTGTTTCTGGGTATTTTACATTTCCTTGATGCCGTGCATATTCCAGAAATCACAATATGTCAATCAGTAACATAATGATCGATATACTCCTGGGAATTTTCGAAAACCAATCTTGTTATTTATTATCAAACTTACACATTGTATGCTTGGGTAATAAAAGATAAGTTTCTTAAAGTCGTCAGGCAATCCTTGTCTTAACTTACATGAGGAAGTCAATAAATGTTATTTGCAATGTTTTCAATGTTTCTAAGTTAGTAGTAAAATAGTAAAAAGATGCCATTTTTATCAAAATAATGTCGTCACGCCATAACTGCACTATAGATAGTCTAACCACGTTATTATTTTGGTTAGTAATGACGCAAGAGTAGTTACACGGAGAGAAATCTGTTGCGAATAATGCATGGAGTAGACACTTACTAGCGTAAAGTATAAGAAGTCCACCTGAGTATCAGAGTCGACTCCACCTAATATTCAGGCGGACTCGAGCAATAAATAGGCCCCTTTGTTAGGATTTTACCATCAAAGAATCTATGGAAAAAGTACAATAAAAGCTACTTGAGATAAAACATTTAATGAAAAATAATGAGGATCCTCATTTGAATACCTTGCGCTATTTCGTTTGAAACTGACAAATAGCATTAGAAGCATAATCTGGAATGCTTATTTATCTGAAGTGCAGAATAGTTGAATTAATCTCTTGTTGTGGCAAACTGGCGCCTAATAATTTTTTTTATCATCGAACACTAATCGTATTTGTTGTATTGAATCCTTCAAATAAATTCTAAACGCCATTTTAAAAAACTGCAATATTCATCAGTTATTCATAAAAACGTTTTAACTATAATAATATAAAAACAGTAGAAAAAAGTGCACAAAAACTTGTTTTTTGTTTTTGAGTTTATCTTGGTAAAAGTAGCTATAAAGAAAGATACTTTTATAGTTAGGAAAGAACAAGTAGCAGTTGTAAATAATGCAAAACAAGATCAAATATATGTGAAACGAAAAAAAAGTAAATGAATCTCAAGAAGACTCGAACAAGGAGGTGAAACTTAGCTGTTTTCTTACGATGTTGACTTCACTTCTTTTTCTCGCAGCGTTGACCTACATTGATTTTGACAAGCTATGAGTGCTGTAAGTTTCAATATATTACCGTATTCAATTCTACGCGAAGTATAATAGTCATATCCTCTGTTCCAAAAGAGAATTCTCTGTTCTTTTCGTTGAATTTTTTTGCAATTGTTTTCATTTGCCTTTATTTCTTTATTTCATTTAAATAAACTCTCAAATAAGTTAGACTATTTATTTTATTCATTTTTTTCCTCTTAGGTTTCATTTACTTTTTTTCATTTTCACTTACGTTTGTTTTTGTCTTGCATTATTTCCAATTGCTTTTTGTTCTTTCTTAACAATTAAAGTATCTTCCTTTATATCTACTTTTACCAAAGTAAACTATCAAACAAGAAATAAGTTTTCTGCTCTTTTTTTACTGTTTTTTATATTATTACAGTTAAAACGTTTTTGTGAATAATTAATGACTATTGTAGTTTTTCAAAATGGCGTTCAGAGTCCGTTTTACGTGTTATACGTGAAATGCCGAATTTGGAAGGCAACAAATGCGATTAATGGTCGGTGATGAAAATATTATTAGGCGCCAGATTTCCATAACAAGAAGAGATCAACTCAATCATCCTGCGCTTCAGGTAAATGATAATTCTAGATTATGCTTCCAATGCTATATGTCAATTTCAAATGAAATAGCACAAGTTAATGAGGATCATAATTGTCTGCGATTGAATGTTTTATCTCAAACAGCTAGCAGCTCTTGTGTCATTTGTAACCAAAATGATATCGTGGTTAGACTATCTGTAGACTGTAGGGTAAAAGTCTTTGTAGAAAGAGACATTTACATGCCTGAAAATGTTAGAGCGTGTCCACATCATTTAGATAAAAATAGCATCTTCTTTAATATTTTACTGCCAGGTTAACGTTCCATCAATAGACCTTGCAACATTAATGGACATACTCTTGTATTATTTCTGCAGTGTTTGAGAAAAGAGTGCACCAAAAAAGATAGACTTTCAGATGAAAATAATTTAAGTGATGAAGAATTTGCGTGCATTGCTCCTATCACAAAGGTTCAGTTTCAAGAACTGTATACATTTTGTGATCCAGTCATGCAACACGGAAACATGAGAAACATTACAAAAAAACATTTATTGACTTTCTTATGTAAGTTAAGACATGGATTGACTGATGACTTTCTGAAGCTTATCTTTGATTACTCAACCAGGCAATATATGAGTTTGATAGTAGATAACGTAAGAAAGGCATTAATGTTAAGGTTTGTTCCCGAAAATATTGGCATCAGATCAATAACCCGCCAGGAGTTTATAGATAGGCATGTTACTGATTTTGCTAATGCTTTATACAACCCTGAACCGAATGAAGCTAAGGCTATTATTGCCATTGATACAACATACGCGTATATGCAAAAAAGTACAAACTTTCGAGTACTGAGTCAATCATATTCCCTTCACAAAGGGAAACATTTATTAAAACCCACCATGTTGGTGGCTCCTGACAGCTATATTTTGTCAATTTTCGGACCACACTTCTCTGATGCTAGAAATAATGATGCTCAGATCTTGCGACAACAATTTGAAAATAATGTTGATACATTAAGAGAGTGGTGTCAAAACGGTGATATATTGTTAGTTGATAGAGGATATCGCGATGTGAGGCCACTTTTGGAGCGTTTGGGAATCAACATCAAAATGCCAGCTGTTCTTAATCGAGGTGAGAAGCAACTTACCACAGAAGATGCTAACGCATCTCGTTTGGTTACGAAGAGTCGATGGATCGTGGAAGCTAGAAATGCACACTTTCGATTAGTTTTCAAGTTCCTCGCTGGAACTATTAGCATCTGTCATGCAAAAAATCTTAATAGTTTTTATTGTATAGCAGGAGCTATTTTAAATCGTTTTCATCCACTGATTCATATGGAAGGTGCTACTGTTGAGCTTGCTAGACAAATGTTAGTGCAATCACAAACACCTAACGTTGTTTAAACCCGAGTGGAACTGGATAACCTCCGAATGCGAAATGCCCAATGGAGACGCTTAAATCGCAACCATGCAGTAGAATTCCCAATTTTAAGTGTGGACAATATTAAAGATTTAATGATCGGAGTGTACCAAGTCAGTTTAGCACCTTCTTATATTCAAGATAAAGTGGAAAGAGAAAACGACGAAGAATTCCAGTTCGATGAACACTTAAATGAACCCGGCTTTCTGAGAATTAGAACATATTCTCGCTTCAGAAACGCAACTAGACATCAAACGTTTATTTCTTTTCAAATAAATGAGCACAATGATGATCCCAACAATAACAATGACCGAATTCTAGGATACTATTGTACTTGTCAGACTGGAGCAAGGACACTTGGTTCGTGTGCTTAATTGGTTGAATCAGTTTATGATTTTGCCTTCAACGGCTGAATCACTTTTTGATCTTGCCTTAATTGGCTGAATCAGTTTATGATTTTGCCTTCAACGGCTGAATCACTTTTTGATCTTGCCTTAATTGGCTGAATCAGTTTATGGTTTTGCCTTCAACGGCTGAATCACTTTTTGATCTTGCCTTAATTTGCTGAATCAGTTTATGATTTTGCCTTCAACGGCTGAATCACTTTTTGTTCTTGCCTTAATTGGCTGAATCAGTTTATGATTTTGCCTTCAACGGCTGAATCACTTTTTGATCTTGCCTTAATTGGCTGAATCGGTTCATGATTTTGCCTTCAACGGCTGAATCACTTTTTGATCTTGCCTTAATTGGCTGAATTAGTTCATAATTTTGCCTTCAACGGCTAAATCACTTTTTGATCTTGCCTTAATTGGCTGAATTAGTTCATAATTTTGCCTTCAACGGCTAAATCACATACTAATTCTTTAAACTGCTGAATTATTTTTTGATCTTGCCTTAAACTGCTTTATCACCTTATGTTACAACTATCTGTATATCTTTCTACGTTTCTTTCTAACATTTTATTAAGCTATTAGATTCTTCCCCTCTCTTTGTCTACTTTTCTCTCTACCTAAGTGTGTTTTTACCAATGTAACATCATATTCGTTATCAGCGACCTTAAAAACCCCCGAGTAACCAGTTTCAAGCGATTTTAATTGACTTTTCTAAAATATGTCCGTCATATTGGAGTCGCCATTTTGCATTTTGAAAATCCAACATCATATTCGTTATCAGCGACCTTAAAAACCCCCGAGTAACCAGTTTCAAGCGAATTCAATTAACTTTTGTCAACAAAACATTCTTGAACGACTAATACCCGTTATTTGATTTTTTTGAACTTTAACCGTCTGTATCTTAAAAACTGGTCATTATTTTGAATTTTGTCCCATACATTTTTTGTTCAGAAAGTCAAAAACTACAAATCTGCAAAGTTACAAAAAAATTGACTGAGAGCCAAATTCAATAATAAAAGTGCAGGGTCCAAGATAAATGTTTAATAAAATCAACAGCCATATTCGATCCGACATTTTGAATTTTTAAAAACTATTATCATATTTTTAATAAGCGACCTGTAAAAACACCTAAACGACAAGTTTTAAAAAAATTTAATGAATTTTCGAAAAATTGGCCGCCATATTGGATCCGCCATTTAAAATTTTTGAAAACTAAGATCACATTTGTAATCAGCGACCTAAAAAAACCCCATATGATAAGTTTTAAAAAAATTTAATGAATTTTCGAAAAATTAGCCACGATATTGGATCCGCCATTTTTAATTTTTAAAAATTTAGGTTATATTAGTAATCAGCGACCTTGAAAACCCCCAAATAACCATTTCTGAGCGATTTTAAAGAGATTTAAAATTTGTCCACAATTTTGCTTCTAACTATGATTTACATTATGTTGGTTTTTACCATAAACTTTCTTATTACCATGGACTTTTTTACCATCATGTTTTTCAAGAAAAATTTTATTTTTAACCTTTTATTATATGATCATTAATGTGATCAAACACAAGGTGAGTTTTTTCTCTTTTATTTTGTTTTTTTCAAAAAATATTTTTTTAAAATATATTTTCTCTTTGGTGACAATTAATATTAATATCTTATATTAATTTTGATTAGGGGAGACCGGGGCTAAACCGGGCGGATTTGGTCTTTGACCAGAAAACTCATACAAATACATTGTAGATAGTTCTAAACAAAGAATATAATATAATATGTAAAATCGGTAATTAATATAATATAAAATGAATTACAGTTTTCAGGTTTGTCTGTTTGTATCAACTCGCTTGCGAATTCGAGTTTTAAAATAAATTCTTTATTTATTTATTTATAAAATGGTTCTAAGCTAAGAATATAATATAAAATAGTTAATTAATATAAAATAAATTAATGAATTCAAAAATTTGGTTGTTTTTAATCACGGACGAATCACGGTCCGATTCAGCCCCACACCGTCATCTTATAATTAACCTGCAATATATTTTTTCTTCTTAATGTTTTCCATTAAACTTGTTTTCTACTAACTCAGTACACCTTGAGCTAAAAGAAAAATGACCGTATGATATTTGCACTTTAATTTTAACGATAAAAACCAAAAAAAATGAAGAAAAAAATTTTTTACTTTTACCTCAAGAAATGACATTTTCACATATTAACGGCAACTATTATTACAAGAAAAATGACACGTCCCTAAAACCTCATGCAGCATATGCATCACCAAATTGTGTCTTAATAGGTTATTTACACGATTTGAAATTCTTCACGGTTTCGGAAATATTTGACTTGTCCGGTTTAGCTCCGTGTCCAGTTTAGCCCCGGTCTCCCCTACAGATTTGTTTTTTTATTTGCTTATGTCCGTTTTAAGATTAAAATTTTATTTTAAACTATTATTGAGAATTGCCTGATGAGGACTTAGTAAAGTCCAAACTTGTAGCAATTTATGCAATTTTTTGTAATAAACGAACATCTTTAACCGTGAAAGACCCCTGAATACTACTATTAAAAATGAGTTCTGTTTTGGTGTACGGAACCGTCGATTTTAGTGCGAGTGCAACTCACACTTGTCCGATTTTTTGTTTAACATAACAGGAGAATAGTTTCTCAAGATATCCCTTCATGCAAACCTGAGAATATACAAATGTTAATAATATTTTTTTAAACAAAAAGTTGACAAATTAATTGTCTACTTTCCTTTAAAAATGAATTATTATATTCTTATTTTGTATCAAATGCTTTTATTTTATATTAAGAATATTTATGTTTTGTTTTAAAAAAGAGAATATTTAGGTAGGCCTAAAATTAAACTCTGAAAGTTAATAAATAGGTGGTATAAAAATTGGATGAGACTTTTAGCATTTGTAACTTTAAAAATTAAATTTTAATGGTGAATATTCTTTTTTTAACAAAAACAATAATATTTTAAAAATAAACTGGATGTTATTTTAGCTTTTTTTAAAGAAAATCAAAACATGTAAAGTATTTTCAAATTGTATTTATTTTACTAATAAATATAATTGAGCTGAAGAACGAAACATTAAAACTGAGTAAAAAAGTCCAAAGTGTTTTTAAAGCTATTTCGAAAAAAGATTAAAAGGAATACTAAATCCTCAAATTACACTGATTCAAACAATTTCGTTCCTATTAAGCTTACAGCCATTTAAAAAACCCGTAAAAACTGAGTCAAAGAAAGTCCGAATTGTTTAAAAATCTGTTTCGCAAAAGGCTCGAAAGGATCATTAAATCCTCCAACTACAATTGAGTCGTTCGCTCAAAGAACGATCTAATTCGACTTAAGTGGTTTTTTAAAATTTTGATATCACTGTTCTCTACAAGACCTATTGAATGTATTTATGAAGTTGCCGAAGTTTTAGTTCACTATTTACAATTGTATGAGAGGTATGAACCTCCCAAGTCCCAAAATTAATGTTCATATGCAAGAGCGCGTTCATGCTTGGCGTTGCGCCACACTATAAGTTATGGCAGTATACACACGCTGTCAGATAGTTTTTTTCTCTCGGTATTCTTTCCTTTTGATTAACAATTTTTTATTGAAAAATGGACAGTTTAACTACTATGACAACATCAGAGTGTAACGACAGCTTAGGATGATCGTAAAAACAAAGAAAAATTACTCGCTATAATAATACAGCATGTAGGGAAATTTGTATTTTAAAATGTATTTTATTCTCGTCGAGTTGGTCCCTTAATGATAGTCAACCAAATTTGCGTTTGGGAAATGTGAGATTTCTTTTGAGTTCGCGTTTCGGGGAAAATCGTCTTGGGTTCGGAGAATCGGATGAATCTGGGGGGAATATTTCGCGGCATGAGGCGATCGCCCCTCTGGTTCTCTGTCTCATTCGCTTCTTGAATCCATGGGGAGATTCCGCGCCATGCGCGAAGTTCAATGCCTGAGACCTCGAGGTAAAATAGTTGATATAATTCATAAGTTTTCTATCATTTACAATTTTCTTTGGTTTGTTTATTTGAATTTTTTTGGTAATTTTTTTTTATAAATTTTAAATTAGTGTGGCGTTAAATTGTATTTCTGGGCGGAATATTCATCTTGGCGGCATATGGATCCACTGAGGAGAATTTAGAGGGGCGATTTCTTTTATTATATCACTGAACCAAAGAAAAAGGTGCAATATCGTGAAGTTTTACAAAAGATATGACAAGGAGGAAAACTGAGAGACCTTAACATCACCAAATAATCAAACAACGCCGTTCTCCGGACCCACGCCATTTTGATCTTCCCCATACAATACCGAAGCGATGAGTATTTTCAATTGTTCTTCGTAAGTTTTATTTATCCCTTTATTTGTTTGTTATATATATATATCTATTTTTTTATTGTATGTATTTTTCTTTGTATATCATTTTTATATAAATATGTCCTAGAAGTCTTTCATGTGACGCGTGTGAGTGTGTGAATGTCTGTGTAACGCGGGCGTATTTTATAAATTTTGTAAACTGGTTAATTGACTCGAGTCCAATGAATTCTGATTTTTTAATATATATATATAACTTTACACTTTAACGTTATGTTTTTCTTTTATTTAATCTTATGTTCCTAACTAATATTTATGTCTATATTGATTTTATTATTGTATAAATTAATTTGTTTGATTCTAAAGATTTGTTATTTTTGGTTAATATATAAATTTGTTACAAGCATGCAATTTTTCCTAATTTTTACCTGAGAATTGTTCATTGTAACGTTAATATTTAGTTAAATATTACGGTAAAATATGTCGTAAAACTGTTCATAAGGTTCTAATATAATAAGGAGTATTAACTTATTGAAATAAAAATATTCTATCATAAAAATACTTATTTTTGTATAACTTTTAGTAGTTCACCGGAAAAACGACCTAAGTGATTTGTTAATAAATAATGTTTTCAAATTACCTAAACATATTTTATTGGACCTTTTTTACATAAAGGTAATCTTCGGTGATGTCTTTTTAATAAAATTTAATTGGTAAACATACCAATTGTCGAGGGTGGTTCCTATTGTCGAGTAAACAAACTTCGAAATTTATTTAAACATTGTAGCACATTATAAATGGAAAAAAGTGATAAATATTAATTTTCTTATGCATTATAAATGTAAAAAAAATTATTAATATTATATCCACAAACAAATGAGACGTTTTAGACAATATTTTTTGGTTATTACCATGGTAACATCGACAAATGGGACACCCTCGGCAATTGGTACACTTACCCTAGAAAAAATTATCGATTCTATTAATAAGCAAATTATATGTGTAATTCGATTGTGAATCTTTAATTGAATTTTTTTAGTTAAATTTAAAATTTGTTCCTATCATGCTTATAATTAAATAAATAGACGTTAAAAACTGAGTTAAAAAAAGTCTAAAATTTAAAGAAATTATTTTAACTTTCCATAATAATTATTTATAGAATATTTAATATTTTCTAAAATAATAGTTTAATAGCTTTTGGAACTCTTCGGATTTTTTTGACTCAGTTTTTGACGCCCATTTAATTGGTTATAAGCATAATGAGAACAAATTTTAATAGTCACTAATAATCAGGATTTTATTATCGTTTATGTTTTAGCGTTAGTTCTTCACAGAAAAAAAGTGTTAAATTTGTTGCGTGTAGTTTTCCGATGATGCTATTTTAAAACGACTCTAGTGTTAATTTAACATGACTTGCAGTGTTCTTCTAATGTATGGAAATAAATGTTTTTTGGACTGTCATTTTTTAATCAGTGTTTGTAAAAATATCAAAACCACTTTTTAATTATAAATATTCTTAAGTAATTAATGATTGTTATTAATACAGTGTTTAAGTAGTTGCTGATAGGTAACTTATGTTTATAATCTTTAAGCATCCAAAGTTAATTGCTAATGATAATCAGGATTTCTGACGTACAGAAAGCAGAAGAAATCTTAATGTTTTAGGGCATAAGAGCAATATTAAATTAATACCTTGCTGTAAAAGCGTTTCTACAATAGCTATTATAGATTATAGAAAAGGCCAATGCACAACTGCTTTAAACGCAACTTTGATATTTGTCCTTTTCTGACTCATGCTTTATGTTCGCGAATAGCTGTGTTTAGGCCTTTAAGAAACACAGACCGTCAACAGGGCATGAAATGGAAAATAACAAAGACAATTTGACATAACCTCAAAAAGTGAAAAAGGGAAATTTTATCACAGAATAAAACTATACTATATTAGTTTGACAGTCGGCACTTCCAAAAGTAATTTAAGAAGAATAAAAGTATATTAAAGATTCATTATTACAAACTTAGCAAAAAATTGGTTTGGTAGAAAATATTTTCATTCTGTAAGAGAAAAAAAATTATCAAAACTTTATAATAATTTTTTGACATTTTAATGGTCAACTGCAATTTACAATTGTATACCAAAGATGTCAGAACTCAATTAAATAAATTTTTGACAACGTTTGTCTCCAGGAAAATCTTTAATGAAAATTATACAATTAAATCCTCAAAAAAAATTTTCACAAATACTGTATTATATAAATAACATCCTTCAGTATAAAACTGTTGACGAGATGAATAACTTGATATAAAAGTTTTCTTACTCAAAGTAATATTAGACAAAATTTTAGGGCAAATATAAGGCAAATAATTCGCCATTTTTATTTTTCTCAGGAAAATATAAAAATATTTCTTTATTAATATCCTGCATATTTTGTTTACACTTTTCTGTTTTGATAAATAAAAGTCTTGAAAAATTGTAGTTTTTGATTTATGGATTTTTAATTTAGCAAATTTATATATAACTACAATATGACATAAACATAACCTTAAAATGACATGCTTCTCAGATAACCTTCATCAGAGCGCATAACATTAGTTGTGTGAATTAACTTTCTTATATTTATTGTTTAAACTTATTAAACGAATTAAGTCCTTTTTATTGAATAAAATAATATACAATAATATATGACATAAGGCAACGAAAAATGTACTGAAATGTACTTCATATACTTACCAAAGCAAACTTTCAACAGCAGAAACAGATGCACAATGTTAATCATAAAACATCTATTTAATCATACTTATTGTGTATATGTAAAATTAAACTCATTACACAAGTTATAAATTATTTTTCAGTACTACTTATTGGATAGCGAACCACAGAAAAAAAGTCAAGTTTTTTTGTTTTTGTTACGGTTTCTAGACCCAGGGTGTGGAAAAGAATTCTTAGAAGAAAATACTGTTTACTTAAGGGTAACCCCAATAGTTATCTTATGCATTTCGTTCATGAATCTATTGTGCGTTGGTCGAAACATGAGGCTGATTCCAAAATAGCTAAAAATCGTCTCGACTTCTAAGACGATTCGATGCGCGTACATACATTTCTATTTACTGCGCATCAAAATCGAGACGATTTATATTATTGTGGACTCAACCTGACTTGAAAAAGATATGACCGGTCTGTCATATCGCATTTGAGCCCGTTTTAAAGGTACATTTAAACCACTGTCGGTAAAAAATACGGAAAAATGTGTTAACGCGATTTGGAGATTTTTCGGTAAACCTTTAGGTTAAGTCCACAATAAGAAAAATCGTCTCGATTTCTAAGATAACTTGATGCGCAGTAAACAAAAATGCATGTACGCGCATCATATCGCCTTAAACGAGCCAATTTTAGTTCTGGAACTTGCCTTTAAGGTGACTACACCATTGCTTTGTAATTATCTCTCTTATTAAAGAAGCATAAGTTATTCTCACTCTACATTTTTTGTTTTTGAAAAAAGTAAGGCTGCATTAATTCAATTAATGCTACATGTAATTACAATAAATTTACATTTAAGAGTTTGCGACAGTCGGCTTTAAGCCATAGTCGAATATTAAAGTGGAGTCCCATGGTGATAGATTAGTAGAATAGTGGAACAGTTTTGACCAATCAGATGACTGGATTTTTTAACAGTTATTTTGATTGGTCAAATCTATTACACTACTCCACCATTCTGCCAGCATAAGACTGCACTCTTAGTTGACCAAAAAAAATTTAATATGTAATATATAAATATATTCAGTAACAAGCTTTCAGTTAAAAATATTAATTTTATGTAGTATGAAACATTTTCAGGGAATATATCTCGCATGACGTGAAGAAAGGGAACTTAAAAATGTATAGGTTATGTTTACGATAGTTTTCCAGTTTTAGTTTTATTCTCTTTTTTAATTTTGTAATGTAGGAAATAATCGTTATTTAATATTTTGCATTTTAGTGATTTTTAACATTCTGTTACTTCAACTCTAAAAACTGAAATTAATTATTTTTAAACAAACGTTAAAATTTTCTGCAAAAGTGTTTTAGTTTATCGTAAAGATGGATACATTGCATTAATTTATTCAATTATTTTTATTTTCTCGTAAATAAATTTTTAGAACATTAGAAAATTGTTTTTAATAAATTAAATTTGTAATACATTTTTCATAGCGCAATCATTTCTTCTATAGTGTAATAATAATTAATGCGACATGCAAGACTGAAGAAAAGTTAGGAGAGGAAAATGCGATTGTGGAAATTGTGACGAATTCGAATGGGTTATAGGATCCAGTTTTTCACAGTGCTCTTATTCCGGATGTTTTCCTACAAAACATGTAATAGTAGCAGAAAAGGATGAATCGCAAAATATTGAAACTATATCTTTTCAAGAAATTAGAGAAGCTTTAAATTCCAACATCTGGATTAATGATGGTCATAACATGCGGTCTCTTTCGACATCTATAACTTCGTCTTTCAGTGGGGAAAATGGAATTCATGTTTTCCAAAACGCTTCATTAAATGCAGAAACCTCTGATGAGATCAGAAAGAATCAGTTTCCAAAAGACAAAGAATCACCACAACTATCAACATCAACTGGCAGTAGTGGTGAGAAATTAAGGAAAACACCATCATCTCTTTAGGTTACAATTAATTTCGAAAATGATGAGGTAAATTGTATTAGATGTTAAAATGCATTAAATTATATTAGACTTCGCACTCGGTAAATAATTATATAATAGTAGAAAAAATTAGATTTAAAAATAAAAAGTAGTAAAAAATGTCTAAAATAAATAAATTTATGTAAATTGATTTCCTGCAATTAATTTTATTATTCATCAAAGAATTTAATTCTTGTTTAAAATTTGTTTAACTTTTTTAATAATTGATTTCTTTTCAATAATTTTATGAGTTGTTCCAGTGAAAACCATCTAGAGAAGGTTACTTCATGATTATAAAAAAGCTGCAATTAATATGAAATATTCTTTAACAAAACTAGATTATATTTTAGTGGTTTTTGGCACTAAATATATTTTACATTCTTTAAAATAATTTAAAAAAATTTCTAATTGGTCATGCAGTCTAACATAACCCATTTTATGAAAACTCAGAATAAATCATTAGAAAATCATAATAACAGTGGCGGATCCAGGGGGGATCATGGGGTCATGACCCCCCCCTGGGGCAAACAATTTACATAAAAAAAGGTCAGCTAATTATGGTCGTTGTTCGCCGAATCTATAAATGACTCCCTCCCCTGGAGAAAATTCTGGAACCGCCACTGCATAATAAATATTGCTTATATTTTAAATATATATATTTTTGCTAAATTTTTCTAAATAAATGATACTTATTCGAAAATAATTCACCAGAACAGTTAAATCAGTATTTTTTGCACTTGCATAGTATAGTAAACATAATTTCCATTTCTTAAATATATTTTGTGGACAAAAAGAAATTTTCAAGAAATCATTAAAATTATAAATTTATTTCCATTGAAAGTTTTTTGGAATCTCTACTCATTTATTATTTACTAATTATAAAATATTGTATAAATTTAACTTAATTTCCACTGAATGTTTATTTTCATGACTGGACTGAAGTTTGATTTCTTTAAAGTAGAGTCTACCATGAGACTAGGTGCGCATCGATGTTCATAGCTATAGATATACCACAGCATGCTTTGTATACCTATAGCTATGAACATCGATGCGCACCTTCTCTTATTGTAGACTCTACTTAAACGAACGATAAGGTGATGAACTTCAGTTCAGTCATGAAAATAAATATGCAATGTAAAACAGGTTAAATTTGTATAATTTTTTATACTTTTTGAATAATTAATAACTCGAGGTCCAAAAAAATTCAAATTTAAATAAATTTATATTTTTAAAGCAAATTAATTTTAAGAGATTTCGTGGAAATTCCTTTTTGTCCACAAAATATATAAAAAATGAACATTATGTTTATTATACTGTGTGAGTTCAAAAAATACTGAGTATTTATCATGATTTTCATGATTTATACTGAGTTTTTATAAAATGGGTAATGTTAGACTGGATAACCAGTTAGGAATTTTTTAAAATTATTTTAAAGAATTTAAAATATATTAAGTGTCAAAAACCACACAAATATAATCTAGTCTTGTTGAAGAATATTTCATATTAATTGCAACTTTTTTAAAAATTGTTGAGTAACCTGCTCTTGACGGTTTTCACTCGAATGACCCTTATGTAAATTATAATTTGAATAATTAAATTTCTGAAATATTTTTAAGGCTCATGAAAAAAATTGAACTCATATAAAGATTTATACAAAATTTTTTTTTAAATTATTGAACTATGTTTGGAAATGTTTTGGAAAATAGTAGATATCGAGAATCATTAAATTGTAAGATGTTTTTTTAAAGCAATTAAATTTTAAAAAGAATTCAATTAAAATTGTTCACAATAATTGAAGGGCTACATAAAATAAGGGGACGAACGCGAGACTTGGAAGGGATAATATCAGTCAGGTAGCAGCGAGCGGCTCAAGGCTTCTCACTGCTACCTGACTGGTAGTATCCCTTCCAAGTCTCGCGTTCGTCCCCTTATTTTATGTAGCCCTTCAATTGAATGTTTCTGTGGTATTTCATTTAATTTTTTAAAAATAATTAAATTTCTTGAAAAAAATTATTATATTTGAAAATAATTCAATTTTGCACAGATTTTTATTAAAATGTCTCAAAATAATTGAATTTTCGGGAACAATTTGTTTAATAAAATATTATTAAATTATATTAACTTTAAAAATTTTTAAATAATTTATTTATCTACATAATTGATTTTTTTGAAGAATTATTAATGTAAATAATAGATTTCTTGAATACACTATTAAAAATTAACTGAATATCTGTGAATTTAATATTATTTATGAAAATTATTAAATTTTCGCGTAAAAATGTTACTAATAATTTTTTTTAATAATTGTATTCTTTTGCAAAATTTAATGTCAATACTGCATATTGAAAATAATTTAACCCTAAATACTTTTTGAAAACTATCGAATCGTTCTAAACTATTCGATCATAATTTTTTAAAATAGTTTCGTCATTTATAGAGTTAGCTATTTTAAAGTCTAAAAAACAGAAATAGTAGCTTGTAGTGCCTGAAATCTAAAAAATATACCTAAATAGTAGCATAAAACAAAAGTAGTAAATAGTAGATTTTAGTAGATGAGTGTGGAGCCTGAGATACTTATCAATCATAATAGATTAATAATTAAAAAATTGCGATTAGTTTACTACGTAAATATTTTAGGCGAATTTTCAAAAGAAATCATATTTAATTATTAAATCTTTTTTATAAAGTTTTAAAAGTAGATTACGAATAATAAGTTTTAAATCTTTTTTGAAATTTCACTATAATATGCAGAATAATGACTTCCGTTACCAATGTAAGTAAAATTGTTTTTAATATAGAATTATATAAAAAGTATACTCCTAAAGAGTTTCCCTCATAATTTAGACAACATAATAAAAAGTGGGGCACTATTACAAAATACACTAAAATCCGCCATAATTCGAGAAACTACGAAAGCAATGGGAGTTCTGTTTGAACCACTTTAGTGTACGGTCACATTAGTTTTTTTTCGTGTTAAATGGCGTTGTTTACACGCCATAATTATATGTGTTTAAAATTGTAGATTTGTCAGCTTAGAGCATATTTTAAAGGAATTTTTTAAAATAATATATCCCCATTTTGTAAGCGGATCTGTTTTTGATTTAATTTAAATGAGTATTAATTTGTGAGTTTGTTTTGAATTTATGAAGGCGACATTTTGTCCAGTTTGATATTATACCCATATTCTCAGCTTGAGAGTACATGTAATTATAATGTGATTTACGAAATCATTTAATCCTTAATTAATTTGTATGCTCCAAAAAAGGGATTTAAAATTTTTTTTTCCTTTTTTATGCATCATATCCGATGAGAAATTTACAGAAGTGTAATATATGTCGCTAGTTTTGTTGGAAATTGTAGCTTGTGTCACCACGTGCATAACCTCTAAAGAGGAGTAGGAAATTGTAAAGGTTTTTCTCTTGGATAAACCACTTCTGGAATTCTGGATTTTTGGAGTCATTGAGGAAGCAGATATACTTAAAGGGTTCGTTTTTTGACTGTCCATTTTTGGTGAGCTTGAAATTTTTCTTGAATTTGATTATATGCTCCGAAAATTTGTATAAAGTGATCGACCTAATGTTTTAACTGTCTATAAATTGTTAAAGTGAATTGGAATTTTTGGTCGGGGGCGTTAAGTTCCTTCAGTTGATTTAAAAGTTCAATCTACTCATATTTTTGATAGAGTTCTATAGACATGTATAGAGATATATAAAAGTATTATTACAAACTGTATGCTTTTTCTCTCTTTCTTTTGGATAAAAGTTGATATAAATATTTAAATGAAATTAAATAAATATTTTTAAATCTTTTTTGTTGTGTTGTGGATAGTTTATTATATTTGTAAATTTTAGGTTATCGCTCCAATTCATAAATGTGTCGTCCATTGGAAGGTCAGGTGGTTCTAGACACCTGAGGTCGTCAACATCGTCTTCTCGTTTGGTACAGAATATTCCTCTCAAAGCAAACCCCCAAAACTCGCACATCATCGAAAAACATACATACGATAGCGAAAAAAGAGGCAATTGTCATCTGGGGCTATCAGAAAGGTGCATAACCAGTCTTCTTTTAAAAAACCCAAAACCTATGATGCGGATGGTGAGAAACTACCCAGCTCTCCCCCTCCACTTGATGAATCAGAACGATCCTCTCATTGTTCACAGCAGAGAACTTCGCAAGCCCAATTAACAGCTAATGGGGCTTCGAATGCTCTAGCTGTGACGGATGCCGATAATTATGTTTCTCCTATTCCTGAGAAAGATAATACGGACTATTTTCTCTGGAAGAGATCAACCACAGAGGCCATGGAAAGATTCAACTCTGAATCCCCTCCCCCATTTATCGTTCTGATTGAATCAATGGAGCCAAATAGAAATGTATGCAAGATGAAGAAGATTGCTGTGGGCATGCTCATAAGCCATATTATTACTGGACATAAAAGGATTACCCAAAATGGCCAGAATCAACTCAAGGTTTTTGTAGTAAATGGCAGGATGCTAATACCCTTGTTGATTCTCCAGCCCTTGTGGAGAAAAAACCTAAAGCTTTTATCCCCTTTTCTCTATTTACTCGTCGTATCTTGGTTAGGGAAGTTGATGTCGAATTGTGTGCGGGTGAGATATTTGATTTGTTAGACCTTTTCCTTCGTCCACAAGTCTTGGCAATTCGTAGGCGAACAAAGTTTCGTCCGCAAGATAAAGATGGCGATGCGGAAGCTAGTCCAGAACCTGTGGAGGTGCCGGGTGCAGAATAGGCCCCCTGTGACCGGCTACAGGTACTCGATTCGTCCTAGGCTTTCTTATAGAGCAGTGGCATACGATGATGATGGGCAGTGCCGTGACGGCCCGGCAAGTCTAATTATAGACCGTCGACCTCACTTGCCGAAGCTAGGGTGGTAAGACTCTTAATCGGTACTTATACCAGAGTACTAAACGGTAACATGGGGACCGGTTCGAGCTCGGGGGACTTGCCGAACGGCTTGTTTCCTTCCGGTCATTGGGTTGGCCTCGTGGGGGCAGTGGTTATAGCCTACATCGCTTGAGGCTAGGGGCGCTATGAACGGACCGGAGCTTCGCAAAAACGGAGTAACGGACCTAGTAACTAGCGCTTCGACATGTGAGTTGTGGTGCCAACTCGGGTGGTTACCTGCAGAGTAACCAGAGATTGGAAAGGTCTCGCCCTTCACCGAAGGGTCGCAAATGTTCTTACCAACTTTGCGGAGATCGGAAGATGGTCACTTGTTGACCATCGGCGTTGGGGAGCGTAATCTCTCCCAGTTACGCTCGTATGCGAGCCGTGTGGTTATACCAGTATTGGGAGGTGTTGCACGTATACTCTAAATAGGCGCTGTCAGAGGTTCAGGCATTTCACGAGACAGTGCAGAAGCGCGACACCAATCTGCGTTATTTGTGCGGACTTCCATACAGAGGTTAGCTGCCATAACAGGTTGAAGCTTGCTTTATGCTCAAATTGTGGGGGCAACCATCTTGCCTCCTCCAAAGACTGTCCCGTTTACGCGTTTGAGTTCGAAGTCATGAGGACCAGACATGAGAATTTTTGTGGATATGACGAAGCGGATTCTATTCTGGAAACTTAAGGCATTACTAAGCCACGTTTCCCAGCTGCTATTATTCGTAATCTTCAGAAAATATCTCTTCGCAAATCTCAAGTTAGGCAGATGGATGACGTAAACGTAAGTGGTAGGATTTCCTTCCCCACTGCTGCTGACTCGTCTGGAAATGTTTTCACCGGTCTGAATTCTGTAGGAAATCATGACTCGGATTCCTCTGAAAAACTTCTCTCGGCTATCTCTAAGTAGGCGGAATCTTTAAAAAATACGTCTCTGGTGGATATGGAGATATGAGGATGAGCTTTTGTTCTTGTTAATTTCTTTTCCCGTTTTAGGGCTTCTCGCCCCCGGCCAAGAAGTTCTTGGTTTTGGATCTCTTTTGCTTTGTTTTGGTTTAGGTGAACCAATTATAATTCTTGTTTGTTTCTTTACTTGATTTAATTTGTTACACTCACTAAATGGCTCGGCACAATCTTGCATGGGGCCTTTGGAACGCACATAGTGTTGTACATAAAAAACCAGAGGTGGAATCGATTCGATTCACTTATCGTTTGGACATACTGTCCATTTCAGAAACATGACTCACCCCGGAACTGAATTTTGAAATCTTTGGCTATTCTGCTCATAGATCTGATCGAATTGCTGGGAGAGGAGGCGGGGTTCTTATCCTGTCTAGGGATGGTCTGAAAGTTGATTTGAAAGAAACACCGGTATTGTGTGGAAGAGAGATCGACCTTTTGTCCCTGAATGTGGAGACGGATTTGGGTAGGGTTTCTTTTCTCTTGGTGTACTGTCCACCCAGTGTTCACATTGAACTCGATGATTAGATAGCTATATTTAATTTGATTAGCACCTGCCCATTCCCGATTGTGTGTGGCGATTTTAATGCTCACCATGAATCATGGGGAGCAGCCCACTCAGGATTGAGAGGTAGACACCTTTCATCTGTTGCCTTGGATCAGGGCTTTGTAATCCTTAGTGACAAACATCCGACGTTTTCTCCGTTCGATCACCATAACCATTCTAATTTGAATCTGATTTTTGCTCTTTCCAAAACGCAACAACTGTTTTCATGGGAGGTCACTGGAGACGGATTTGGCTCTGATGATGTCCTGATCACCTCCACGATATCTTGTGACCCAAGCTTCTGCACGGCTTCATCGATCAGATATAATGTGGGAAGGGTCGATTGGTCTCTTTTTCAACAACAGGTTCATCGGAACGTATCGGATCTGTCTGAATCATTGGTTTCGGGTGGAGATACTTTGGAGATATATGACACTTTGTGGTCGGAATGGTTGGAGCGGTTGAGGCTACTGGAGGCTATCTTCCATCCAGAAACTCAAAGTTTTGTAGATCACGCCCGCTATGGTGGAACGAGGAATGTGATGAAGCGTTCGGGAGGAGAAGGAGGGAGGCAAATAGAGCCTACTGGGTTGATCAGTCGAGGGAGAATTAGGAGGAGGCGAGGAGAGTGGATATGGAGGTTGAGTGGTTCCTCCGCAACAGGAAGCGGGAGTCCTTTAAGAATATGTGTGGTGAACTTGCCCCGGAGGTTGGTCTTTCAAAGACTTGGTCCATTGTGAGATCCCTAAAAAGCGGCCCAAAGGGTCCTCGGCTTAATCAGCGCTCGTCATCGAGTCCGAAGATCAAGAAGCTGCAGGACGAACTAGTATGTGATGAGGTGCCTCCTGTTCAGAAAAAATAACAACATGGTTGTTACTAAAAATTAAATATGTTTTTCCTTGATTTACGTCTTCTTTCTTTTTTTAATTTATATGAATGACATTAATCATTGTTTTAAAAATAGTAAATTCCTTACATACGCTGATGATTTAAAGTTTTTTAAAATTATTGTTAGTCAATCTTGTACTCTTGAGCTACAAGAGGACCTTGACAGAGTCTACCTGTGGTGCACTAAGAACCTTTTACCGCTAAATATTTGTAAATGCTCCATTATAACCTTTCATAGAAAAGCGAAATTTGTAAATTTTTATTATAATGTTAATGGATCGCCACTTCAGAGAGTTGTTCGACAGCGAGATTTGGGACTCATATTAGACCCTGCTCTAACGTTCAACGACCACACGACATTTGCTATAGGGAATTGTCTAAAAGCCCTCGGTCAAATAATTAGATCCGGCTCAGTTTTTTTGGTCTTCGCGTTCTCAGGGTTTTGTTTTTTTCTCTCTCGAGGCCTCATTTAGAGTATCTCTCAACTATTTATTCTCCCAAGTATGAATATCAGAAATTGAGACTTGAGAGGGTTCAGAACATTTTCCTGAGATTTGCTGCTAGGCAGCTGAACATTCCTTACGACTATTTTGGCCATGACTATACTGAACTGCGGTCAATCCTTAGGATACCTACGATTCAAAGTAGATTCTTGAGGCTTGACCTGCAGTTCTTTTACAAAATCCTGAATGGCGACATTGATTGCCCGTCATTGTTGTCCTCTATCTCGTTGTCGGTACCTTATATATCACTACGGAAAAAGCCTACTTTCAAGGTTCCTTTCTCTCGCACAAATCTTGGGAGCAATTCGCCCCTCACACGTCTTTGTCGTGAAGCTAATCTCGCTGAGAGCATTGATTTTTTTAATGATTCGAGGAGTAAATTTGCACTTGAGCTCTCTATTTATATTAATAGGGAATAATTGCTAATGTTAGAATTAAATTTAAATAGTACTTTTTTTTCTTGCAAATAAATTTTTTTTAATCTTATAAAGGGTATCATTTTGTAAACCCGTGTATAACTTAAATAAATAAATAAAATTTAGACATTTTTTAACACGTGTGCAAAATTCGAATCGAGAGAAAATTCGATTCGAACTTGCACAATTCTACTCGGTTTAGTTTCAATTCGAATCCACCAATTCGAAATTCAAAGTTTTAACTTTAGAATTGTACAGCTCGACTTAGTCTACTTTTAATTCAAATTAGTCAATTCGAAATGCACGCCTTTTTTCTCTAATTCTAAAAATATTCTAATTCACTCTAAAAATTAATATGTACTTAAACAAAATTGAAATTTCAAACCTTCTGTAATTCAATAAGTAATGAGAATATTGTTATTTAAAAATCTTCAACATTGTTTTCATCATTTCAATTCAATTCTTATTTTCAAAAATTTTTATTAAACTTTTCTTTTTGAATCAACTATTCTTAATAATTTTTGACCAATTGTTTTGAGAATTAAAAAAATTTAAACCAATTAGTTGAGCAGAATTTTTATTTTAAAGTATAAAAAATTTATGTTCTTAAAGAATTTAATTTGAAACCTTTTCAAAATTAAAAAATTTCTATAAATTGAAATTATTTGTAACTTCTTCAAAATTCAACTGGTATCTACAAATTTGACTAAAATTAAATCAATTTTTATTAGAAGAATTAGGCAAAAATAAAAACGACGAATTTTGATAAAAATTTTTTAAGAATAATTAAATTTTTGAGAGGAAATTAATTAAAATTGTTTTAAAGTATAATAATTCCGTAATGATTTTTATTTATAGAAATAGAATTCTTTATTTACTCTCTTTGACACAGCAGGGTTAGAGGATTTTTTAATTTACATATAAACTTAAATCTATTTACTAAACCTTGCAACTATAACGCAAAATCTTAAACTAATCAACTTTTCTTTGAAAAAATGTTAAACATTGATTTTTCAGAGCTGTGCAGAAGTTAAATCAAATCGAGTTATGTTCAGAGTTGGGGTCGGGCGACAAAATGTCGAATGTTGAATTTAAGTCATTCAAATAAGATAAGAAAATTTAAAAAGTTCGGTTAGAATTATTTAGCATAGCTCTAATTTTCTTAATTAATGAAAATTCTATTCAAAACAATTGAAATTTTTATTATTTCGAAAATAATAGAATGTTTGTATATAATTTAACCAAAATTCTTTTTAAATATAAAATTAAATTCTTTTGAGGAATTTTATGAAAAAACTAGGTATTTAATATCATAGCATGAATTGGGAAATTTTTTTTGAAATTTTTAAAAACAATTGAGTTTTGGATAAGAATTTTGCTATTTAAAAAGAAAAGTAAATTAAATTCTTGATGAGAATATTTTTAAATTTTTTGAAAATAATTGGGTCAGAATTCGTGAAATTTTCACAGAAAACAAAAAGTATTTTTTTTAATTTAAAATGGTGAAAAAACATTTCTATTTGGTCTTAGGAATGTGTCCACTAAAGAACAGAAAAAAATATTATTTTTTATAAAAGTTATTGTAAAATTAATTTTTTTGCAACTTTTTAAACAAAATGTTATTTCTCCTATAAATGAATAAACCGATTTAAGAAATGAATGAACCAAGCGGGAATATAAAGAGAATGAAAAATACTTTCGTTTAGAATTAAAAAATTTTAAAAAAGTTTATATTTTAATAATTATTTAATACATTTTTTATAAACAATTAATTTTTTTAATGTTCTACGCTTTTAAAATTTTTTTTAAAAATATCTACATACACTTAAAACTATAAGAAATTAAAATCCGTTGAGAAAATTTTGGAGCGACAATTATTTTAAAAGTTATAAAGAAAATTATATCGAACGGAGATGCGATTTTGATGATTTTGAGAATTAAAACATTATTTTTAACTATGAAATGAACAGAACACTATTGAACTAACATTTTTATTCAGTTATATAACCATAAAAATGATCAAAAACTAAGTCTAGTGTTGATTCACTACACCGCGCCAATATAATTTCCATTATAACTTTTAAAATAATTGTCGCTCCAAAATTTTCTCAACGGATTTTGATTTCTTATAGTTTTAAGTGTATGTAGATATTTTTAAAAAATGTTTAAAGGCGTAGAACATTTAAAAAAAATTAATTGTTTGAAAACAATTTATTAAATAATTATTAAAATGTTAACTTTTTTAAAATTTTCTAATTCTAAACGAAAGTGTTTTTTATTCCTTTCATATTCCCGCTTGGTTCACTTAAATCGGTTCATTCATTTAGGAGAAATAACATTTTGTTTAAAAAGTTGCAAAAAAATTAATTTTGCAATAACTTTTATAAAAAATAATATTTTTTTCTGTTATTTGGTGGACATATTCCTAAGACCAAATAGAAATGTTTTTTCACTATTTTGATTTTAAAAAAATACTTTTTGTTTTCTGTGAAAATTTCACGAATTCTGACCCAATTAAATTTCTGTGAAAACTTTGATTATTTTTGTAAATGAATTGAATGCATTTGATAAATATTATTATTTATAAAAGTAATTTAATTTTGCCATGAATACTATTGAAATTCCTGAAAAATTAAACATTTCCTGGTGTAGTTTTGATATTTATCCAGATAATTTATTTTTTTCGAAGAAATGCGTTAAAATTTATGAAATAATATTAAAAGTAATAAAATATTTAACTTTTTTCAACAGAATTAAAATTAAAACAAAAAAAATCCCTTTATTTAATAATTTATGAGTAATAATTTTATAATAGTTTCATAAAAATTAAGTTACTTAAAATAAATTTTTGTCAGAAATAGAAAAAATGAAGGATTCTTTTTAGAATTTATGGTAACTTCATGGTTTATGAGACAAACAAGAAAACACTGACCAATGTCAACCATTAATAATCCTTCTGTTTATTAAATAAGAGGATTTTGTGAAATTAACTATTTACAATGTTTTTAACTTCTCTGGGAAGTTTTTTAGCCGGTAGATTTGCCGGTTGTAAAAATGTGTGACAATTTTATATTGGCAATACCTGCAATTTCCGAAGGATTACAATTAACTCATTTAAATTCAAATCGAGACGAAAAAGTTGTCCATATTTTGCTAAATATTTCAAATTTATTTAGAAAAGGGCCAAGAATTAAACTGGAGTGTGAAAAAATAATTAAAATTCATCCTGTGAGTAATAATTGTCTACGCCAATATTTATTATATAAAATAATTTATGCGTAAAAAAACATTTTACGGAAGAATTAAATTATTTTTTGGATATATGTAATTAAAATATCAGGATTGCCATGCAACTTGCAATCCAAGAAAACCTGAAAATCATAGTGAATTTTATAAATCTTTAAAAAACTTTAAAAAGTCAGGAAATTTTGATAGAAATCCTAGAAAATAGTTGTTTTTCTAATTTATCTATTCCTGAAATCTAATTTTACTTAAATATTTTTAAATTAATTCAATTTTAAAAGAGTTGGATTTAATTTAATATCAATTAATTAATTTTAATTATTTTCAAAAAAGTTCATTGACAATTTTCAAATCCATATGCTTAAAATATATTCAATTATACGAACTTTTAATTATTCGTAAAATCATTAATATAATATATATAAGAAAACAAAAAGTTTAAATTATATATAAAAATTTTAACTGAAATTTATTTTAAAAATCAATTATTATCAGAAAATTATACAAGAATTCAATTATTTAAAAACAAAAAAAATAATTTATTGAATAGTTCAATTTTTTCTTAAAATCAATTCTAATAAAGAATGTAATCAACAATTTTTTTAAATAATTAAATTCTTTCGACGTATTTTAATAAAATTCTAGAATAATTACATTTTTTGAGAAATTCGATTAAAATTGTATTAAAAATAATTAAAATTTTGCAATGATTTTTTGTAAAAATAATTGAATGTTCGTGTAAAATATTATACAACTTTTTGTTTAATAATTGAATTTTCTCAATATAAAAATAAGTAGGGGAGAGCTACTACGGTCGGGACACTTTTTCACAGAGAAAAATGGGTGTTGTTTCAACCTGAAATCAGTGTTGAAAGTATCCGCAACAACTTTTAGCTCGGAAGTGTTGTATTAACATACAAACAGATAAATTTTCAATTTTTTCCCGTATAGGAGATAAAATTTTCACCTACGTTAAATATAAAATTTTACCCTACATTTGGGAGAAAATTTAGCTTAACTTGTGAATAATGTACCGTATTTCGTTGGTATTATAGGTTCTATGAAACTTTTTTAAACAAATATAACAATCAAATAACAAATATTTAAACAAAAAAATATTTTATTTTATTTCTTATATTTAAATTAATGTAACAATTAACATAATTGTATAAATGGTAACCTAAAAGCTCTTTTAATGTTTATTTTCGTGTTCAAAAGAAAAAGTGTCTTAAAAATGTGTTGGAATAAAAATTAACTGCCTATTTATATTAAATTTACTAAACTTTCCTCTACAATAAACCATATATTAATGCAAAATTAGAGGAAATTTTATATTAAATTTGAAATTTTTGATGTAAGCTTGTAAAAATATAAGTATTGAAACAGAAAATAAGATAGCTTAAAAATTTTCCGTGTTAGTGTCTGTGATTTGCTGCAAATATAGTTGGAGTGGAAATATGGAAGGTAACTGTAAGCTAGAGAAATTATTATTTGTTTTTTTGGATACTTTAAATTCATTAAGACTGTAAAGATCACCATATTGAATTATCCCTTAATACTAGATATATAAGAATATAATTTGAAAAATAAATAAAATTTGTAATAAAAGAAACTTATTTACATAATATCAATTATTTAAAATGAAAACTAGTGATTAATTTTAAATAAAACTCCAACTTTATATCAAAATAAAAAATAATTTTAATTTGTTTACATAAATTATATATAACATTATTACAACATTATATTATACATTAACAAAAATATTTAATTAATTAAATTATAAGCAATTTAAAGAACAATGTTCTAAAGCGACATGAAATATAATTTATTTGTAACGTTAAAGTTATTTCTGTCGATAATATAATTTAATCTGTAAATTGGAATTTAGTTAAAATTTTGGTGAACGAAGTAAGTTTTAAAACGTTCATTAACCCTTTTTTAAATCCTCCTCTTCTAAGGACGGCCATAGCAAGAAATGACATTTGTAGTCTTGACGTTGTAGGAAATGAAGTATTCAAATCCCAATAAACAGCAATTAACATTAATACAGCATCGAAACCCGTGGCCGAAAATACGTAAATACTATCAGCGTAACACTTCAGTTCTATATCATTAAAGCAATGATTTTCGACAGCAACTAGACGAGGTGGATCATTTTGTGCAAAAGTAATTTCTTCTAAATCAGTTCCAGCCTAAAAATGTAATGCTACTTTTATTTGAATTCTTGTATTTAATATAATCAAGGTGATTACAAGTTTCAGTTTATTATAAATTTCCCTGAAAAAATTTTTTTACAGGAAAATATGAAAGTTTATGGGAAATGACTAAAATTTACAATATTTAATAATTAATAATATTTTCAAAAAATAAAAATAATGAAATTTTATAAGAATTTTAATTGCAAATATGACAATGATTTCTCCAAAATTTGAATAAGTCCAAAAAAGTTATAATAATAGTACAAATATATCAAAATCAAAGTTTAGATTTTTGTAAAAACTTTTTGTATTATTTAAAAAAACTAATTAATTTTTTAATAAATTTTAATAAAATATTTTGAATATAATTTTTTTCTCCGAAATGTTAAAAATAATTTAAAGTTTAATATTTCTTGTATGTATTTAAATTTTCGTAAATATGTAATTTCAAGTACTGAAAATACTTCATTTAAAAAAATTAGAAGCCAATTTGCATTAATTGTAATTTTTAAATTTACGTTTAAAGAATTTTTAATTAAAATTTCTGATAAATCAATAGTTTTACTTGTATATTTAAAAAATTTATAAAGAAAAATGATTAAAAAATAATTTCTGAATAAATTTGTTTATATAGCTATTAATTATTGAAAATATGTCGAAAATTTTTTCCCTGACTGCACTGACAAAAATTTTGTTTTACTGACATGTGGCCACCCTAAATTAATTTTACATAATTTGAAAGAAATGGGATCAATTTTTAAACAAATTGTAGTAGATTCAGGCTTCGCACTCATCTACTAAAACCTATATTATTTACTACTTTTTTATTTTTTTCTATTTAAGTACTTTTTTTAGATTTGAGACACTAAAAGCTACAATTTCTGTGCTTTTTTGAGAATTTCGCCTACTTTAAATTCACTAATACTAAAAGTCAAAAAACTACACCTAAAAATTATAATCAAACTATTTAAAACGATTCAATTATTTTCATAAAACTTCTCAAAATAATTCAATTATTTTGATAAGAATTTTGTTTACAAGAATTCAATAATTGAAAATAACATTCTCTTATTTTTTTTAGTTTAATTATTTAAATTAATGTTTATAAAATTCTTCTGGAGAATTCATTTAATTTCAAAAGTAACAAAATTTTTCACAGAAATTCAAATCTTTTTAAACATTAAAATAAAATTTTTCGCAATAATTCAACGAATTCAATTATTTTTCAAAATTTTAATAAATTTCTTAACAACAATTTAGTCATTTTCTATAAATAATAAAATTTATAGGAGAATTTTTATGATTTGTAATACAATTTTATAGTAATTGTTCGAGAAATGTAATTATTTCTAAATATTTAATAATAATAATAAATAAATATAAAAATAATAATAATAATGTTTTAAGTTCTTTGGAGGAATTCAATTATTGAAAGAAATTTCAATATAATTATATGCAAAATTCAATTATTTTCATAAATGATAATATTCAGCACAAGAAGTGAATTACTTTTAAAAGTAATACATAAATTTTTTCTTTGAAATTGAATTATTTTAAAAAATTTTAATAAAATCGTTTGCAAGAATTCAATGTTTTTATGGATAATAAAAATTTCTTTTGAATTCAATTATTTAAATTAGAATTTGCATGAAATTAGTCGAAATAAATCAATTACTTTAACATTTTTATAAAAATATTTGCAAGAATTAAATTATTTTTATGAATGTTTAAATACTTTCATTAATTATAAAATTTGTTGCAGGACTTAAATTTATTATCGGGCTAAAAATTTTTGTCATGTTTGTTGAAAGTCTGAAACAAGTTTTTAATCGTCAAGTTTAATTTTTGGAAAGCTATTTTTTATAGTTTGAAAGCTACTTTTTGTTATTTTTTAAAAATTAATTATCAAGTGCGAAGTCTGAAATTCTTACTTTTTGAAATTTATATAAAAAACTTACTGGATATATTACTAATACTCGTTGGTTATCCACTTTAGCTTTCATATTGCTGAAAACCTTTGGTAAATTTAACAGAATATGAACGCACTACCCTTCAATATTAACATCCGGACTTAATCTCACTTCCATGTAAGAAAGGATTTTTGGGATTGAATCCGTCCAATTTGAACGCAGTTTGTGGACAGGGACATCAACTAATTTTGATAATTCCCAAATAAGCTGAAAAAGAATACAGATAAATTCTTTTACAAAACTACCAATAACAAAAAATTTATTCAATAAAATTTTTTTTTACTAATTCAGATTTCAACAATGCAGAATAAATCTTATAAAAGATGTGTGCCGACATTTTATTGGCATCTTTAATTCGAGTTTCTCTAATATTTGGTGGCGAAATTGCACTATTATTTACTTCAATTTCCATTTCAGAGCATAGTGTTTATGCCAAAAATTGAAACTTTTCTCATTTCGTGAGGACTTCAAGTATTTGAAACAGCACATCATTTTCTCATGTACTTGAATCTGCAAATAAATATACATATATATTTATACAAAGGTTTACACCTGGATATAGTTTAGACGTATTTAAAATATCTCCGAGAAGGCTTTATATACACATTTTTAAGGCCTTTTTAATATACATTTATAATATTTTGCAATATTTCATTGTAAACAATGGGGCTAAAGTTTCGAACGTTCAATTGAACGAATTTTTTTTACCTTTATTGTTTTTGAAAATAACTATTGAAAAAAGTAAATGAAATTAAACAATGTTTAATTTAGAATTACTTACTTAATAAAATTAATTTTCTTTAAAAACCTTCATGGCATTTTTTTATAAATAATTTTTGAAGAAGTTACAGTATTAAAGTAGCAAGTGTTAATTATTATAATTACATGTATCTAGATATTATTACTTACATGCTTTAGTCCATATGGAGCTTCTAAAAATGAAAATTTTTTACACAAAATTATAGACATTTCTAAAACATGGTGGGCTTCAGTTATTTCATTTAGAAGCATATTTTTGCATCTTTGGCGAATAATAATTGATTTTTCAGACTCCTTTAATTAAGTTTCTGCTTGTATTAATATCTTTAAATCATCAGAAAGGTTTGTTGGAACTAAGCTTTCGATTGCTACCTGAAAATATGAAAATGATTAATCATTAAAAACATTAATAAAAAAAACATTTTAGAACGAAAAAGATAACACGCAAAATTAAACTTACTTGATTTATTTCGTTTGTATCCTCTCTTGGTGAATTTTGCTTCTTTGAATTTGATATATCTCGTTTAACTAATAGATCTTCCGGATTATTGATACTGGGTCTCGAAGTAGGAATTGAGCCTATCATGTTTGTTTTATTTATTTCAATGGAATCACAATCACTTTCTAACAGAAATTCAGCTCTATCTTCTTTGTTTACAATTTCTTCAACGACGGTATTGAATGGTAAGAAAGGCATTGACTCAATATTAAGGTCATTTTCCATCTCGCATGAGGTTTTCTTTAAAAGAGATGGGCCTTCTTCGCTTACGATTTCTTCAACGACGGTAACGAAAAGTAAGAAAGGAATTGACTCAATATCAAGATCATTTTTCTTTTCGCTCGAAATTTTCTTATTCAGAAAAGATCTGCCTTCTTCAAATACAATTTTCTCAACGACGGTATTGAAAGTTGAGAAAGGAATTGACTCAATATCTACATCATTTTCCTTCACGCATGGAGTTTTCTTTAAAAGGGATGGATGACTAATTACAGACACGCGTTAATTTTCTAGTTTTAGATGCTTTACTGGCAAACATCCACAATACATACAGTTTTTTGTCAATGCTGATGATATCCATTCAAACTCTTCACAGTTTGCACACTCGCAGAAACCCCTTTTTATACCCCTTGAGTCAATGTTATTCATATTTTTCACTTTTGTTATATTTTTAGTCGTCGACAAAATAATAAAAATTATTAATATTTTAAGGACAAAGGATTTCCAAGATCTTTAAAGAAGTAAACACCAAACAAGCAGTACAGCAGTTTCACACTGATTGCATCTCAGGATGTATTCTAAAGGCCTACGCACAATTGTTTTGCTAACGACTTTCGTAGCGGAATAGTGTGGAAGTCAATTGACCAATCCGAGACAGTTTTAAAAAATCCAATTATCAAATTGGTCGAATATATTATTAAGATTCCAGTCTGATAAATCATTTCACTAAAGGCATGCTTATAATATAAGAAAGTGTTGTGAAAAGTGTAAAAAATGATAGAGACGAATCACGTGTGCACTTGTCTTCAAGATATATTCATTTTATCCAGTTGTGACCACGCCACTACATTATAGTAAAGTGTCAGATTTCGGAGGTTTTATAGTTTTGATTATCGCACTCTGACATTTACTACAAACGTGTGATTGCACCCGGTATTTACTCTTTGTCACAGTTGTTGTTGTAACCCGAAAAAAAATGATGATGATTTTTTTTAACTGAATAAATATATATATAAAAATAAATTTATTAAAATACAGAAAATTAAAGAAAACTTTCGGTTACCAAAAGAATGATTGAATGGTGTGAAGAATTGGGCGCCAGTCCTGAAGGACGAATAAAAGTAAAGAAAAATAAAAAATAAAATTGATCAATAATCAGAAAAATCTGAATTAACAAGATTGTTAATAAAGATTTACCTTACCAATAAATATATTAATACACAAGGCCACCAGGCTAAGTACCAATAAATAAACAAAATTCTAGAGATGAACTTTTGTATTTATCTCAAAATATATTAAAGGAAATAAAAATATAATCAAGACACCAAATCAATCCTCTTGAAATTATCCGCACTAGCCACAGACCCAAACGCTGGAAAATAGTAGAGGGGGTGGTTCGTTGTTTATTTAGAAAAGATCATTTTTATAAAAGGCAAGGGCAAAATTAAATTTATAGGTTAGAAATCAAAGATGGATTTAGAGGTTAAAAATTAGGCAATATTTTATTTTATCAATATAATATAAATTTGGATTTAGGGAACAACTTTAATAATCGATGAATAAGAAGTTAACAATTTTGAATCTCAATTTATAATGAAATAAATTTACTTATTCTTAATAGAATAAGGATTCTGAAAGATAATTTTGGACAAACAATAATGTCGTTAGATATCTCAAATAACAAAAATTTTACTGAAATTAATAAATTGAATAAAAATTAAAAGAATTTAAATGAAATAAACCGAATGCTGAAATCAGGAAATAAACAAAGAAATCTTTGAGATATCTCACAACAAAAATTAACAAACTCTTACCGAAATTAATCCCTTTTCTGGAATACTTGAATAAAGATCTCGATCCAACTCCGTTGGCAACGTTCCTCCAGAAAATAATTATTATAAATTAATCTCAATCCCAAAAATAGAAAAAAACTTTATGAAAAACGTCCACCATTAACGATTTACTTTTCCAGAATGATAAAAAATTGTTGTTTACTAATCTCCTAGGGAATTCGTTGCCAACGTGAAAAAATGAATAACACATTTAATAGTTACGAAGCGCGACATTGAAACGAATTCTGATTGGTTAATAAATCGAAATTTGAATTCTCAAAATAATTTTCTAAATAAAAATCCACAGGAAATTCCACATTTTCTTTAATTAAATAATGAAAATTCTTCGAGAAGTAATTTTCTTGACGCTAGATGTTAAATCAATGTAATTCTCCTCCAATAAAATAATTTAATGCTCCAAATATTAATGTTGGTAATTCCAAAAGACTTAAGGACACTTATGCAAAAGGGCTGGTCGTTGACTATCTTTCAATCGCCAAACTAACAGAATATCCAAAACATCAATTAATAATACGGGCTTTGTCTTCACGCAGCAATAAGAGTTCCAAGCAACGGCTCAAAAATACAAAGAAACCTGCCAAAGTTGAAGAATCTTGAATGTTTCACCAGGGAACGAAGTCATGAATATTAGCTAGATACAGAGCTGTAGAAGTGAGATGTAGAGTTAGAGAATAAATGTCATTCCAAGAGAATTCAAACAGTTGGGTACGTCCAAAATATGTAGATTTCCACTTTATCGACATCAGATAATAGTCCCAAAAATACGTAATTTAAATAAGATAAACGTAATTTTCAATAGAATTTTCCATAAATTTAGTTGTTGATTAATAAGTTTGAAGATTATTTTTGATTGTAAACAGGAATTTTGAGGTTAGGTTTCAAGAATCCAATTTTCTTTCATTTCCAAGAAGTTGACTCAGGATCAGGGAGTTTTACATAGATTAAAAGGAAATAATTACAATTAATATTTATAATAATAATAATCTAATATTTGTTTGTCCAGAATCTCGAATGAAAGTGGATCGTTAATTGTGGAAATTAATTAAAGTAAATTATAATTTAAAATAAAATATGTGAGTTGTAAAATTAGTAATTTTACAACGTCACATTGTAAATGAGTACATAGGCAATAGTTTTTAACAACTTTTCAGCTTTTTGAGGTTAGAAAATTTTATAATTCTTTTACTGACATTTCCTAATTCTCTTCTTTATAATTCTATTTTTAGTTTATAGTAGTTTATTATTAGTTTTTTAGAAATTTTTCTTTAAGGTTATGTTATTCAGTGTGATATTTCTTCATAGTAAAGTATATGAGACATGCAACCACTGAATATCATGACCTTAACCTTAAATACTAATCATTTAGTGTTTAAATTTGAACACATTTTATTAATTTATTTGAATAATTACGAAAAATTAGAATAAGTTGGTGAGCTTATCTATTTCTTCCTCATCTTTGATTAAAATGCTAAAACTATTTATATTTGCAGGTAAAAGAAGGGATAAATAAAGCAGAAATTGAGGCAGCTTCTACAAAAGCCAGCCATAGGGATTGGCGTTGGCACTTATGCAAAAGCTTTGTCACTTACTCTGGGTGGCCGCATGTAAATAAAATCAAAGAAATATTAGGGGTAAGAATTTTTTGTCAGTAAAATTATAAAAATGATAGGAAAAAAATTTTTTGTCATGTAAAAATAATGTAACATTAACAAATAAGCAAAAAAAATTATTAAATATTTCATTTTAATTATATTTATAATATCAAAGTGTCCACGTGTCAGTAAAGTCAGGGAAATGTCAGGAAATTTTAATATGTCAATTTTGAATATAATTTGTTTAAATAATTTATTATTCACATAATATTAGACAAAATGCTATAAACTAACCAAAAAACGTATATGTCATTAATTATTATTGTACTGGTTTTCTTAAGAATAAAGTTCTATTCTGTACTTGTATGTTTGTTAGTTTTAAAATAGTTTGAAAATATCCATTAAAAATACTTTAAATTATTATATATATATATATATATATATATATATATATATATATATATTGTATTTATTATATTAGATATTTATATAAAAACAAAAATTTTGAAAAAAAAACTTTTGAAAATAAAAATTAAAATAAATATAAGAAATAGTTAGGGGGTTGGCGCGCAAAGCGCGCAGGGGGGCGAAGCCCCCCTAGTTTTAATTTTTATTTTCAAATTATATTCTCCTAATATGAATGCCTAGTAATAAGTTAGAGTAAGTTATAGTAAATTAACCCGTAGGTCAAAACTGACCTTAAAATTGACCTACATTTTGAGGGTAGCATGAAATGTTTGTCAACTTTAGACGTTTAGGTCAATACTGCCCTCAAAATTGACATAAATTTTGACAGTAGCAGAAATTGTTTGTCAATTTTTTATGTTTAGGTCAGAACTGCTCTCAAAATTGTCCTAAATTTTGAGGGCAGCGGAAATTGTTTGTCAAATTTTGACGCTTAGTTCAAAACTGCCCTCAAAATTGACTTAAATTTTGAGGGTACTTAAATTTTGTAGTACCTTAACTATTTGAGGGGCAAGCTCTGACCTGTAGGTGAAACATAAATCAAATTTTGACGTAATGTGATGACCCACATTAAGGCCCCTTTTAAAACCCGTAGCTCAAAAAAATAGGTAAAATTAAACATGTATTTTTAATCGCTATTTATCCTCTTTTTGACCTATAGGTCAAAAAGTAGGTCAAATTTGACATAAGTTTTGACGGCCCTAAGAAATCCTAACTCTATTTCTGGATAATATAAAGATTGTAGGTAAAACACAGATCAAATTTTGACGTAATGTGATGGCCCACATTAAGGCCCCTTTTAAAACCGTAGTTCAAAAAATAGGCAAAATTAAACTTGTATTTTGACATAATGTAAGGACCTACACGGGGACCACTTTTTGACAATTGGTCAAAAATAGGTAAAATTAAACATGGATTTTGATGTAATGTTATTTATTCTCTTTTTGACCTATAGGTAAAAAAAATAGGTCTATTTTGACATAACTTTTGACTTATGTTTTTCACTTATAGGTCAAAAAATAGGTCAAATTAGACATAGACGTTATTTATCCTCTTTTTGACCTATAGGTTAAAAAATAGGTCAATTTTGACATAAGTTTTGACTTATGTTTTTGACCTATAGGTCAAAAAATAGGTCAAATTAGACATAGATTTTAACGTTATGTGAGACCGTTATTTATTCTCTTTTTGACCTATAGGTCAAAAAATAGGTCAATTTTGACATAAGTTTCGACGGACCCTTTGTGATAGGGTGCCCTTACAGAATCTTGAAACAGCGGTGGCGGTTTTGTTGGCTGCGATATCTTTTTATAAGATAGATAGATATATTATATTGTATATATTATATTAGATATTTTTATAAAAACAAAAATTTTCTTTGCTCTGAAAAAACAAATTTTTGTCTGGGAAATTCGTTACTATGTCAGGGAAATGTCTGGGAAACTGATAAAGTCAATCTTGTGGACACCCTAAAAATAATTTTGTCATTAGTAAACAATGGAATAAACAATGTTTTGAAAACTTGATTTTTTATAATTAACATAACCTCACTTTTCCGACTTTTTTCTGGTTTTGAAGCCTTATAATTAATAATTAATTGAGTAGTTTGAACTACATGTTTTTTTAAAAATGTTTTGATAAAGAAACCGTCGAGAGATATAAAAACTAAAATTTATTTTGCAATGAAGGAAAGAACAGTTATTTATAAAATACTGAAACCGCAGAGGGAATTCCTCCCTAGGTGTGGTGGAGGGTTAACTATAGAAGATGCATTTTTTATTAATTTTCTCTTATTTTTCTTAAATTTTAATTGCTTCTTGTAAACAAAAATTTTGTGAGGTAAACATATTTTAATGTCAAGAAAATTGATCAACAAAATCTTGTAACCACTCTGCTATTGTAGAAGCTTCATTCCATTAACTGATTTCAGTTTATAAAAATAAAGAGGAATTTATAACAAGGGATCATTCATATATTACGTCAGGGAATTTAGGAAAAAATTAGAGAAAATAGAATTGATCAGGAAAGTCAAGGAATGGTGAGGGATTTTTATTAAAAATACTTTAAAAATGAAATATTTAGAAGAATTACCATGAGTTCTTAGACAAAATCTTTAACATTTTTCCAATTTCTAACAAGAATTAATTTTTTAATATTACTCAAATATTTCAAAAATTTTAACGCAATTATCTTGATAAATAAACAAAATTTTTCTCAAAAATTCAATTATTTTGAGGAATCTTAATTATTTTGCAAAATTTGCTTATTAAATAAACAACAATATTCATCACTGCAATTCAATTATTTTCCAAAGAAATAAAATTCTTTGAAGAAATTGAATTATTTTTAAAAATTTGAACGCAAATATCTTGAATTGAAAATTCAATTATCTTTATAAATAGCAAAATTTTTCTTCGAAAATTCAATTAATTAGAAAATTTTTAATAAAATTGTTTTACAAAATTTCAATTATTTTAAAAAATTTATCGCAATTCAAAAATCTTCAATATTTACTTTTCTCATAAAATTTATCAAATAATTGAACTATTAAAAAAAATGTGATACAATTCTACAAAAGCATTCAATTATTTTCATAAAAAGTAAAAATTTCATTTAAGAATTAAGTTATTTTTATTGATAATTACAGCTAATTAAATTACCACATAAATTGACGTATATATGAATAATCCTTAAGTAGAATTAAAATAATTGCATCTATAGAATATATTAAATTTCTATATTGATTTTTGTCTATTGCTTTTTGGGAAAACTTAACCCAAAAAACAAATTAACATAAAAATTTTAAATTATATTTGAATTTATTGCTTAAAGATTTAATTATTTATTTTAGATACATAATAAGTAATGGAGAATCCCATAGAATGTAAAATATGTTTGAAAACATTTATTAACCAAAACTGGTTAATTAAACATGTTATCAAATATCATGCAGAGAAAAAGTATTTGAATTGTAAATTTTGTGACAAAAGTTACAATAATTCTAGTTCTTTGCAATCACATGTTTCTCGACATCATAGACAATTTACTTCTAGAGGAACTATATCTGCTGTATATCCTGATCCTGTTCAAAATCTTGACGCCAGTAAAGATTCTCATTTTAATAACGGTTTTGATGATCTTGAACCTGATGATAATAATACAGAAGATTCTCATGCAGAAAATTCTGATCCTGATGATGATCCAGAAGAAGCTGATCCAGATGATAACTCAGAAGATTTAAATTCTGGGGATGAGTCAGACGGCTCTGACAATGAGGATGTTCCCGATAACGAATTCAAGAGAATATTGGCAGAGTACATATTATATTTAAGGGAAAATCTGCAATCTGTCGTAGAATTTTTTTGTTAAACATTATGTAAATGTCATCAGAGAAAAATTATTTACTAGATTGTAGTTACATATTGATGACGTTATTAATATTGGCGAATTAGTTGAAGGCATAGATTGTACTTAGGGATTATCATCAATTTATATACAAGATGTTTATTTTGAACAAAAATTTGGAGTAATTAAGCCTTTACGAATTGAACTCGGTTGCCAATTCCAAAACTATGGTTTCTAGTGTTTTAGAAAAATGGTTTCAAAATGGACAATTTGGGAACAAAATAAATATTCCTAGAACAGAAAATAATGACTTATATAGTTCATATGTAGATGGGAGTCATTTTAAAAATCATTTATTTCGCCAACAGAATCCTGATAGTTTTTAATAAGATTATACTTTGATGAAGCTGAAATGTGTGATCCTATTGGTTCAAAAGGAAATATGAAAAATAAATTAGGATTTTTCTATTGGATGATAGAAGATTTCTCTCCCACTCTTTGTTCTCATTTAAAATTCATAAACTTGGCCGGAATAGTCCCATATCCACATATGAAAAAATATGGAATTAATGAAATTCTTAAATGTTTTGTGAACGATTTTAAAAAAATAGAAACTGGCCTAATATTGTCTAATGGAGAAATATTACGTGGTACGTGTTCAGTACTTTCTGGCGATAATATGGGTTCTAATTATACATATATGTGGATACAGGGGATCATTTAGTGCTGTTTATTCATGTCTGTACTGTAAAGCATAGTTAGCAGAAATGAGGATAATGACGGAAGTAAATATTGCAATACTCAGAAATGCAGATGAACATGATCGACATGTCAATGAAATTGAGAATGAAAATAATGAAAGGCGTAAAGAACAATTAGGAACATTGTATGGTGTCAATAAAAAGTGCCCGTTGATTGAAATTGAGGGTTTTCATCCCACTACATCAGCTCCGCCTGATATTATGCATGACGACTTACTAGGATGGTGTATAATAACAACAAGATGTTTTTTAAAAGAAATTTGCTTGGATGCACCTATAATTTCTCTTCAGGATGTTAATAAAAGAATTGCTGATTTTGACTACGGCTATTCAGAGAAATCTGCAAAACCGTCACCAATAAAAGAGTCGCAATTGTTAAACAAACGTCAAAGTTTTAAACAATGAAACAGGAGTTTTATTTATCTCAAAAAATATACTAAATTTCCAAAATTAAAAACTCCACACCACACGCGGCCGGGTTCAAAGCTGTGTGGGTTCAGAAATACAAAGATAATTTATAAAAAACCACGGGCGCCAGTCGACAGAAGGTCGACAGTAAATAAAACATAATTATATTTACTTTAACCAATTAGCATAATCTCAAGGGAGGGTAAAATGGGTGAACCCAGTGAAATAATTACCAAAAGAGTGTCGACTGAAAAGATATATTTTATCAGATTATCTACTTACATTTCGATGTCTCTCTCAGTCGACGAATTGGCCAATTCCACACTCACACAAATATTACATTAAATTAAATAATTCTTTAATAAATAAAATATAGTCGACAATAAAATTTATCTCAAAGATGCTACAATATCGACGTACGATCCAAAAGTGATCAAAAATACACTTGTTGCTTCCTTGCCGCATTTTCGGCTACGCAAGCGCAAGTGTCGTTACCATGACAACACAGGATCGTAGATCGACATATTATCAATTAATCATAATTATTTCTCCATAAAACAATAATTTGAGAACTCATACTCTGCAATTTCAGAATAAGGAGATACGTAAAATACGTCCTGTTACACTCTCCCCTTTCGAACGTATCGATATATAAGGAAATTTTTATCTCTTTAAGTATGTTTAGTTCAATTTACGTTCAAAGTTCTGAAAAGAAATCTGTCATTATAACACATATTAAAATAACGATTAGTAGACAACCTGCAATAACCTTTCTTTGACACTCAATATACTGTGAAAATTCAGGTCATCAAAGTTTATTTAAATGTCTCTCATTCATTAACACATGAAAAGCATTGTCGCAATGTCTTAGTCTCTCTTTTCTAAGATTACTAGTTTTATAAAGAAAGTCAAATTATCGATGTCAAAATTAACAAAAGAAAACGTCAATACAAAAATATAAAATTTGTAGAAAGTCAAAAAAAATCGACAATGTTATTTTGAGAAATTTTATATTTCGTCGGTATGATTATTTTTAATTCCTCTACGTTCAAGAGTTCAAGACGTCACTGCTCGTTGTCTCTTCTCTTCAGACAATTCGTAAGCTGTTTTCGACTCCAAACTTTTGAACTCCTTGACTTGTCGAAGAACATTTTATCATAACAAAAAAATCGACAAACTTTGTTGACTCGTCTCGGGGATTATCCAATTTCGCCTCCACTCTTCTCTTTAATGAATCAGTCTCACTACCGATAAGAAACTGATGATCACGATAACTGATGATTCATAAAAAATAAGTTGTATAGTTCCAACGCAACCAGTTGACAACTCCCTCATGACGCGCATTGCAATTCAGGCATTCAGAAAAATGTTTGTCCTCCACAAACCGGACACTCTCCAAGTATATACTTGTGTTCAACACAGTAAGGGTAGTTACAACTCACTATATTGGGCAGCAAAACACCACGGTCCATCCAAAATTCTAGTCCGTACGGAAGATTGCACTCTTGGATTTTATGTTCTCCTGACTTGCAGTTGATTTAACCAGAACGTATTCCCGAGCGGTTTGGATTCGATGATTTTACAGTCAACCATATAAAGAGGCTGCTGCTCTCCGTATCGATCTACTTGATCCGAACTCTCAGTTGTTGTAGCACATCCGTGAAACTCAGAACTGTATTCGGTGGTAGTGGATCAACGCAGTTTGATGGAACATCTTCTGTTTACTTATAAATAGCCATTGCTCGCAACCCGTTCGTCAGCTGTTCGACCTCTCGAGGATGTTTCATCTTCAATATGCGTTTCCGCCCAAAGCTCTCACGATCTACGTCCACATCTTTGACTATCTTCGTTAGACGTCTCTTAAGCTGTGGTCACATCCAAATCCTTGTCGACAAGGGTGATAGGCGACCCTTTTGAAATATCGTGACCATTTGCTATCGTTGAAGACTCATCGATGTGTGATGGACGCTGTTCAGTCACATCACCAATTGTCCTTAAACTAGAGTTGCCGCTCAATTCGATGATTGCCTGATAAAACATAAGAAGCTCTGGAACTTCCATTTCATTTGTCGACGAGTTCTTAACTTTATTGTTGTCATCATCAAGCTGAGACGAAAAGAACGACACCAAATCATTAATTTGATCCTGTTGCTCTAAGAGTTTTACCATTCGGAGTCGAATAGCTTTCTTGTCCAGTATTGATGGTCCATCCTCGTTGCTGATGATGTCGAAAGATCAATCTGAAAAATATTTAATTTCCGACAACTGTTCGAAAAATCTTTTTATTAGAAATACAATATTTTCCTCTAAATTTCCCAGATCCATCTTCTAATTCAACCGTTGACGCACCGAGAACTTTGCTCTTCTTTGACTAGACTCAAGCATTTATAAGTCAATTTTGTCAAATAATTTTCAGCCTTATAACTTAGCTTTTCGTTAGGGTAGTAGACATACTCCTTTAATTTCGACCGAAATTGTTCTGCCTGCATTTGCTATGGCTAGACGTCTATTAGAACATTTTTTAAGGTGATTTCCTACTATATATCGAAATTCGTCAATGTAATTTTACTACCAACCTAAAATGACAAAATCACTCAACGACCTCCCTTCGCTCAGACTCGTTGCTCGAATCCGACTCGAGCTTCTCGACTTTTCAAACATAATGTAAGAACTCAGCGCAATTCGCGAGGACAATTCAATATCTCAAAATTAATTTTAGATTGAATTTCGACAGCATTTGCCGCGATTGTTCACGAACCTTAAACAATCCCAACAAATACGGCAAAAATAGTCCTTTTGTATTCCGCCGGTATCAAAATGATCTTTAAGGGTCAATAAGAATTGCTCTAGATCTTTATCTGTATTAGCAGATAAGATTTCCCAAGAGTCGACAATTCTACCAACTCTCATTAGATCACTCCACTCATTATTTTCGATACTCACCTGTCGACTAGAAGCTTCGCTGTATGTTAAATCGCGACTTTGTTTAAAACGTTGATAGTTAACGGTTCTGTTCATATTAAATTCTCGAGAATGCGTATTCGTTTTCATGTATTCGATTTCGATCAAGTAAACGTTTCCATTTAAAATTCGACCGTCAGGTAAGGTTTATCGAACCAACACGAATATTCTTCGGGACATTTATACAAGACGATCGATCAAAAGCAATTCGTTAATCTGTGTTACTAACTTTTGAGGTCTCTGTTAACTATTAACTGATTCATTTACTTCTGATGAACTTCCAGGAACCCGATTACTTCCAAACTTTACCTATTGCGTTAGTAAGAGCAACCCCTCGAACTGTTGACTTTTAAAAATATAAGGACCATGAAAAATTCTATCTATTTGGGCCGAACCTACCCAAATTTTATATTTAAACCTCCCATCATCCGAAGAAAGACTAAAATGACGACCGTGTCGAAATTCTGGGTTAGGAATTAATCTACCGAAACCCCTTCTTCTTCCGATTCCCGGTGGATTATTTTCAAGAAAGAATCTCTTATTTCTTACAAAGTCAACATTTGTCGAAAAATTTTGATTACCCAAACTCAAAAAGCCTTGGAAATCTACATCCCTAAAAGTTTCATTATCAATTACTATACCAAATGTAAGTCCCCCCGAGTACAGATCCCTAGGTATCGTACAAAACATTGCTGAATTTCAAATAAAAAAAAACCCTATAATAATGTAAAGCAAACAAAAATTAATTCATTAAATCTAGTCGCTATCGGCGTCCAGCCAATTCAAAATTCAGCAGAAACGTCAACAATTGAGTGTCTTTAAACAAAAAATAAGTCCATTTAACTAAAATAATACAAGTAGAAATATTTAGTCATCAATTTTCCCCTTGTATTTATTAATATCGACTACCCAACAATTGGCTTAATATCGTTGTCAATTTCTCTTTTAATTCTTTTTATATTTAATTTTAAAACATAAATACAAAAAAAAATGTTTTACAATGAAAACAAAGAAAATGAATGAAAAAAAAATTTTATTAACTAAAAAAAAATTTAATTTTGAAAAAAACTAAATAAAACTTTCGAATTTTTATATATATAAAAAAAAACGTTTACAATGTCAATAATACTCATGAGAGAAAACAATATATTAATATTTTTCGACAATGATAAAAGAAATATTATACTGCCCTTTAGAATAAGTTTTCTTTTTTTTAAATAAAACAAATACATTCACTTGAGTCCAGTTCAAAAATTTAATATTTTAAAATTCAATTTATAAATTATATATAAAAAAATACAAAAAAAATAATTTTAGCACAATATAATATAAACCTGTAATAATTAAAACATAAATTAGTTAATTACAAAAAGCGATATGCAATCAAGTCACACACTTTTGTCAATACCACATAATAATTAAATAATAATTTTAATCGATCAATTTTTCACTGAACTAGAAAAACAACAAGCAATTTGTAGTTTGACATTTGGTGTTTCCCATTGCATTCACCAAAAATATAATCTTGTGTATGAGACTGTCAACAATTGATAATTAAAATCATTGCGATCAATTATCAACACAATGTCTCACCACTAAGAATTCTTTCTTTTTTTTTTCTTTTATAAAAATCTAGTCGTCAACGGAAGAATTTTTCGAAATGAAATAACTATATTGCTCTACTGCAGAAAAATACAGTAGCAATCTCAAACTCTCACAACGAAACAAAAAAAATACAATAAAATGATTCCATTCACACATATCAATTATAAAGTTGCCACGAAAGTACAAGAAAATTCGACAACAAAATAACAAAATATAATTTTGCCACGATAGTATAAGAAAAATCGACAACAAAATATCAAAATAAGTTTTGCCACGATAGTATAAGAAAAATCGACGACAGAACATCAAAATCAAATTTCACAAAAATTTTGCCGCGATAGTATAAGAAAAATCGACGACAAAACATCAAAATCAAATTTCACAAAAAATTTGCTACGATAGTACAAGAAAAATCGAAGCAAAATATTTCAAATCAAAGTTTACATCGCTCTACTGTAGCATGATACAGCAATAGCAAAAAATTTCTATTTGACAATGATTCACTGTAGCAAGATACAGCATTTAAAAACAAAATATTGCAACAAAAAAACTTAACGTCATCTTACTGTAGCAAGATACGGCAACAACAAATTATTGCAACAAAAACCTATATAAGGTCATCCAGCTGTAGCAAGATACAGCTGCTATTCAACAAAAATATACAAAAATTATTTAACATCGTCTTTCTGTAGCAAGATACAAAAAATAAACGACACAAATTAACAAAAACTTATTTAAATTCGTCTAACTGTAGCAAGATACAGAAAATAAACAACAAAAATTTACAAAGAAAAACTATTTAACGTCGACTTTCTGTAGCAAGATACAAGAAATAAACACTAAAACGAAAAAAATTCTCCCTTGCAAAACAATACAAAATAAAATTTTTGTTAATATTAAAATTTGACTTTTGGATCGTAAAATATATTTTCACAATTTCAACATTTCTAAAATTTCTCAATCAATATATTTTGTCATGAAATTAAATTATCGTCAATATCCATCAGACACTCATGTTCATAATGATAAATCTGAAATAGTAAATACTAAAGGACACTGCTACGTCGGTCACACACAATGGTACAAAACACAGTAACACAACAAAAGCTAAGACGACTTGAAATACAAGTACAATTTCACGCAAAATAAAATTCAACATTATTCAAAATTTTCAAAGAAATAAAACTTGAATTTTCACAGTAATTTTACAAGAATGAAAAAAATTTAATAATTAATTTATCCCAACGGCCCCACGTTGGGCGCCAATTGAAACAGGAGTTTTATTTATCTCAAAAAATATACTAAATTTCCAAAATTAAAAACTCCACACCACACGCGGCCGGGTTCAAAGCTGTGTGGGTTCAGAAATACAAAGATAATTTATAAAAAACCACGGGCGCCAGTCGACAGAAGGTCGACAGTAAATAAAACATAATTATATTTACTTTAACCAATTAGCATAATCTCAAGGGAGGGTAAAATGGGTGAACCCAGTGAAATAATTACCAAAAGAGTGTCGACTGAAAAGATATATTTTATCAGATTATCTACTTACATTTCGATGTCTCTTTCAGTCGACGAATTGGCCAATTCCACACTCACACAAATATTACATTAAATTAAATAATTCTTTAATAAATAAAATATAGTCGACAATAAAATTTATCTCAAAGATGCTACAATATCGACGTACGATCCAAAAGTGATCAAAAATCCACTTGTTGCTTCCTTGCCGCATTTTCGGCTACGCAAGCGCAAGTGTCGTTACCATGACAACACAGGATCGTAGATCGACATATTATCAATTAATCATAATTATTTCTCCATAAAACAATAATTTGAGAACTAATACTCTGCAATTTCAGAATAAGGAGATACGTAAAATACGTCCTGTTACAACAAACAGCTTTGCAGATGTGGCAATTAGTAACATTCCTTCCTCTAATCCTAAAAGATGTTTTGTGCGATGGATTCCTACCATTAAGAAATTATATTCTTACGTTGGAAATTTTATGCATTTCTTTTGCTGATAAAATGGATATGGCCAATTTAAATTACTTGAGCAGTATTATATCAGAATACCTCGAAACGTTTCAAACTGTTTATAATCAAAATCTCACTCCAAAACAGCATTTTCTGACGCATAGACCTGAGCATATTGTAAAATTTGGACCTCTAATCCAATTTACTACATTTAGATTTGAGGCAAAACATCAAACTTTTAAAAGAATAGCTCAATGTAAAAGAAGTTATAGAAATTTGCTAGTTACATTAAGCAAAAAACACCAATTAAGTCAAATATCAGCAATGAGAGAAGAAATCAATGAAAAGTTTTTCCTGGGACCAAATTTGTTTACTAAATGGAGTTCCTTGTTTTGTGTGCAAAAAAGTAAATACAATAGAACACAATATGATTATAATGGAGTATAAAATAGAAGTACTTGAGGGATTCATTCAACTTGGAACTCAAGACTTAATAAGTCATCATGTTTTTCATGCTCATTATTTAAAAAATGAAAAATTTATAATTGTCAAGAGCATTAGAGACTCTTTATTAATTTCTTCATTAATTAAATTCTTTTCCTTAAATTTTTGTAGGTAAATTTTGAAATTAAATTATTCTTAAACAATTGAGAGACTGGATGTTATAAGGGGATACGCTCCATGTTAAGTGAATGGCGCGAATCTTCTTATATAGCATTCAGACCCCCAATTATTAACCCATTAACGCCCATGATTAGACAAATGAAAATATCATTAAAATTATTATTGGAAACAGGACTGCGGATCAAATAATGACTTTTGACGTCAAAAATTGTTTAAAAAATAATTTGTTTATGAAAATTGTTATAAACAAATGAAGAAAATTGATGAAATTTTTAAAACTAATAGCGCCATTCAATTCTACGTGAGAAATTACTAAAGGTACATGTTTGACATTTAAAAAATTTTCACTCAGTTTGTTGTAAATAAGTTATAAACAAATAATAATGCACACTCATGTACCTATTAGAGCCCATCATTACACAACTAAACATTTCATCAAAATTATGACTGGAAACAGGACTGCTGATCAAATGATGACTTTTGACATTAAAAATTGTTTAAAAATAATTTGTTTATAAAAATTGTTATAAACAAATGAAGAAAATTGATAAAATTTTAAAAACTAATAGCGCCATTCGATTCTACGTGAAAAATTACTAAAGGAACATGTATGACTTTTTAAAAAATTTTACTCCATTTGTTGTAAATAATTAATAAACATATCAAATACGTATATGAGAGTGCGTTATTTGTTTATTAATTATTTACAACAAATGGAGTTAAAATTTTTAAAAAGTCATACATGTTCCTTTAGTAATTTTTCACGTAGAATCGAATGTCGCTATTAGTTTTTAAAATTTTATCAATTTTCTCCATTTGTTTTTAACAATTTTTATAAACAAATTATTTTTTAAACAATTTTAGACGTCAAAAGTCATTATTTGATCCGCAGTCCTGTTTCCCATAATAATTTTGATGATATTTTCATTTGTCTAATCATGGGCGTTAATGGGTTAATATTTTAATACATATGTAATTGTATAAAATTGTATTTCAGATTTACAACAATGAACACAGATTCCCGAGGTGTTAAACGAGGTCGGTGCGAATGTGGAAACTGCGAGATATTCGAATAGGCACCGTCAAAAATGCTATCAACGTGCTTGTATTGTGGCTGTGTACCAGTCAAACACATAAAAATAATTGAACAATCTGGCATTAATAATTTTAATACAAACAACTATATGAATACAATGTCTGGACCATCAAATTCATGCGCATCCGAAGAAGTTCTTAATAATTCGAAGTCCAAAAAGAACGAGGTATGATCATTAAATTAGACTTTTTCGTTAAATTTTTGTATTGATTTTTCCAATTTAGTAAATTTTCTCTAAAAATAATTACTGTTTTGTACAATTCTTAACACAATTTAAATTTAGCTCTTTTCATGAATATGTGACTTTTAAATTATTATTATATTACATTATTTTTATGGTCCTTGCTTCATTGAATAATTTGTATATTTTTACAGCTTTTCTCTGAATTTTCCAAAATAGTTGAAGTGCCAGTACCTCCTGGAGCTTTAAATTCAAGCAGATCTAAAGGTCATATAAATATTCCGATGTCCAAAAATAAAAAGGTATGCCAAGGCAGAAATAATTAAAAATTTTTTTTTTAATTCGGGTAAAAATTTTAATTATCTTTAGAAACAATTTAATTCTCTTCCGAAATTTAATTTTTTTGTTAAATTTTTCAAAAGAATTTAATTCTTAAAAGAAATATTGGTAAAATTCTACACAAACCTTTAATTAATTCCATAAAATAATAAAAATTTCACAATTTTGTAAACTTGAATTCTAAATCAATTAATTTGAAAATTCTCAAAGAATTTTTTTCAAAAACAATTTAAAATAATGTATTTATAGAAGAATTTTAATTAAAAAACACAAAAAAACTAATTTTTAAAAATTTTAAAAATATTTTAGAAATTCAATTATTGTCATTGTCATTGTTGATAAAATTAATTATAGGAATTCAGGGTTGCCACAGGTCAGAGAATTCAGGGAAAAGTATAAGGGAAAATAGAATAGGTCAAGAAAATCTGGGAAAAATTGTTAAAAGTACTGGAAAAAAATTAAATGTTTTAAATATATGTACATATTAGAAAATTCTGAATTCAATTATTTACGTAAATAACAATATTCATTACCCACAACCACAAGAATTCAATTTTTTTTTAATGAATAAAATTCTTTACAGAAATTTATTTTTAAAAAATTGTTCAACATTTTAATTATCCTTAGAAAAGGAATAACAAAGTTTTGTAACACAATCAAATTATTTCTAGAAAGTTCATTACAAAATGTAATTACTTTCATAAATAAAAGTATTCGTCACGAGAATTCATTTATTTTTAAAGCAATATAGTGAGAATTTTTAGAAATAATTTAATTTCGAAGTTAAATTTTTTGAAAAAGTTTAATAGAAATTTTTTATATTATTTTAACTTTTTATTTTCTAATTTTTATTTAATTGAAGAATTTATGAATAATTGAAATGTGATAAAATTAAATATCGTAAACAAATGGATTTGAAAAATGTCAAAGAACTTTTTCGAAAATTAATAAAAATAATCGATTTAAAGAGAAATTTTAATTAAGTTATTTAGTCGTCGAATGTCTATGTTTCAAAATTATTTTAATGGCACATTATTTTCATTTTCATTTTGCTAAATACAATTATTTTTATCACAATTTTAATAAAAGTTTCTATAAAGAATTAAATTTATTTATTTGTTTATTTGTCGAGACTCCCAGATTCATTTACAAGTCAACTTATTCTATATGTACAAAATCTCTTAACCTATAACATCACTCTTATTCCACATCAACAACTTAACCAACACGCAACTTAACCTATTCTCATCACACTCATCCACTCAAAATTCGCCAGTGCCAGGGCTTCCGTTTCCAGTTCCCTTTGTCCATACTGACTGATTCCCCATTAACGCCCCACCCCTTTAAATCCTTAACCTTCATCTTCATTCCTATCCTTCTTCATTTCTCCCCATTCACCCGATCATCTATTCCAACCTCAAGCACTCGTCCATTGCATCCTCTCATGCACCATTTTACCCCATCCACCCACACACATTCCCTACCCATTCTTACTTCTCTTCCATTCCTTCTTTCAATCCACGCCTTCTCTCCCATCAACCATCTTATTCTCCCTTCCCTCTACGTTCTATCCTCATCTATTCTCTCAACACATCCTTTTAATCTTCCTTTCATCCTCATAACCTCCTCTTTCTCCTCCTCACTTCCCAGTACTACTAACCACATCCTCGGAATTCCATTCGCATCCATACTCATCGCTTTCATCCGCCTAATATTAATTTTCACCCCTATCCTTTCAGCCAGTCTCCCCACTTCTTTTCTTCCTTCACTTAAACCTGCATTCCACTCTTCTTTCCAGCTCATTCACCTTTTGTTCATAATATACACTTTCACTCCCCTTACTACACATTTTTACCCCCTTTTTTAACATAACCTCCTTTTTCTTATCCTCTTCCTTCTTCTCTAATATAAATTTTTCCAAATCATCCACTCTTTCTCTCATACCTTTCAACTGACTCGCCCACCTTTTCCACTTTTCATGCATCCTTTTCATTTCCTCATCTAATTCATCAATCTCTTTACCCCTCTCATCACCTAATTCACATACCGTTACAAAATTCTTCCTCATTCTCACAAAACGCTCTTCCATTGCCTCATTCAACATTTCCACTAGCTCCATCAAGTCCATACAGTCTTCACACGTCATCACTTTTCCATTCTTCCCAATCCCTCTTTTAAATATTCGCGCCTTTTTCTCACTCACTCGTACACTACTTGCATCAAATTCAGCCATTCTAGAAATCTATCTTATCATCTAATATTTCCCACTGCCTCTCTCTCTCTTCTCTCACTTCAAGCAACCTAACCTCACAACATTCACTTCTCTTTTTACCTTTTTTATCACTCGCACACATACACTCTTCTTACTTTCACCACCACTATTTCCTTTGTTATCTCAAACACTACACTACCCACCCTTCAATAAAATACTCAAAATTTTGCCAAAAACTCTTAACCCTTTACAAACGCGTACACAACTCTACGGCACCGGAAACGGAAGCCATAAAGAATTAAATTATTTTTCACATTTTTTATAAAATTCATAAATTTTATTTAATTATTTTCAATTCCATTTTAATTATTCCTCTAAACAATTAAATTAAGAAGAAAACCATTCTTCACATTAATTCGATAGTTTTTATTAATTTTATAATTATTATAATTATAATAATAAATTTTTTCTCAGAAATTTATAGTTTTTCTAAATTGAATAAATTTCTTTACTTGAAGTCAATTTTTTTAAACCTAAATAAAACTTTTTAAATTGTTTTTACTAATAATAAAATTCTGGACAAAATTTAAATTACATTAATCCAAAGTGATAAAGTCAGTTATTTTTATAAACTAGTAGAAATTTAATTATTTAAAAATTTTTAAATGTATTTCTTCAGAAGAATCAAATTATTTAAAAGAATTAAAATAAAATTTTTTAAAACGAAACATTTAAAAATAAACAACTAGGTACCAAAAGAAGTATGAAAAATAAGAAATTAACACAACGATTATTATTAATGTATATTATTTATTATAGACTGTTACACTTGAGAGAATTAAATCATGCTTAAAGAACTTGAATCGTAAATCACCAACTGAAAATTCTATACAATTTTCACATACGACACTGTGTTCCGAAATGGAAAAGAAAGTTAACAGTATTGGCGCCAAACCACCCAACTCAAAAAAACTAAAAGATCTTCTTGGCAAAACATGAATAAAACGAGAGAATGAAGTGAACAAAATGTCAGCATCAACCGTTTTAAATATTTATCCTGCTTTGAAAATCAACGAATTGGTAAAAATATTAATATTTTAACTCTGCAACATATATTAATAAAATTGTGAATTTTCATTTATTATTTCTTAATTCTAATCTCAAGAAATTTTATATTTTAAAATTAATTAGTTTTGAATTCTATGTGTAGATACTTTGAAATCAAGAAGTAGAATAAGATTTTTAAAATCTACTTCGAATCATATGCAATTATAATATATCAATATTATAACATATTATAACAAAATTCTAGTATCATAAATTTTTATTCTTTTTTCAATTTAATTTGTTCTTAAGTATAACTAAAAAAAACAATCTGACAATTATACAATATAATTTAGAGGATTTTAGAGCAACTACAAATCATTGTAATTTTTTTCAAAGTTCTCATCGAAAATTAAATTATAGACAAAAATTAAATCTTAAGAAATATGAAGATATTCAATAAATTAATTCCTTTTTATTTAAATAAATAATTTATTACAAAAAGAATTTTCTATTCTAATAATTTATTATTAAAAGAATGTTTCTATTCAGAATTTATTAAAAAATTAATTTTAGTAAAAATTTTAGATTATAACTCAATGTTGAAAAGGTTTCAAATTAAAATCTTCAAAAATCGAATTTTTTTATATTTTTAACTAATAATTCTGTAGAATTGATTTATTTTAATAATCTTCATTGGGTTTTTTTCAAAAATTATGTTTTGCTTTTATTTTATAATATAAACGTAATAATATACCTACTTTATATTATAAATATTTAATTCAAGATAATTGATCAAATTTTCTAAATTTTAAAACAAATGAATTCTCAGAGAAAATTTTTGTATATTACTAAAAATTATAGATTTATAGAAAAATTTTAGTTTAAAACACTAGAAATAATTTAATTTAAAGAAAGTTACAATCTTTTGCAAAAATCCAAAAATATTCAAAACTAATAAAATTTTTTGCAGAAAGTTTAATTATTTTTAAAAATACAAAATGAATTGAAGCTTTTATTTTTTAATATACACATATTATCTATGGCCGCGATGTACTAAGCACGTGCTGTGATCTGCTCTTTTAGCATTTGTGTTTTATCGTGTCCCAAGTGACTTTCTGTTTCTGTTTCTGGATTGTCCATTTACTTTTTTGTGTAACAATTGCCGGCTCTTCTCCTGGTCTTTCTTTTGATAATTTGTTACATAAAGTTTTATCAAATTTTATGGTGTACTAACCAGCCGAATAAAGTTGACCCAAGTTCAGTGCTGTGTACAGAGTTGACAGAGCCCGGTATACGCTCAGCTGATGTGAAGTAAACATGTCAGATCCACGCGTTTGTCGTCACTGTAGTTCTGTTGTGGTCGGAGATGCCAGCTCGTGTCCATGTGGTGCATTCTTTCATCCTGGGTGCATTAATCTTGCCGTGAGCAAATCGACTGGTAAAAGAAGGTGCTGTTCATTTAAACCAACCACAAGGTCCTTGTCTCCAGCTCCTTCTGCCAGCATTACTATTGAACAACTGAGCAAAATGTTGGAGGATCACTACGCCAAGGCTAAGACTGATTCCGAGGAATTCATTGGTGGTAGAATTGGTGATGTCAATGAAAAAATCGCACTCTTGACATCCACTGTTACTTCTTATTCAACCAAGTTGGATAATGCTGTGGAGAGAATTGAGAATCTGGAGGACGGATTTCGAGGACTGCAAAACATCAATAATAATGCAACTGCACTAGAAGCTTCTATCTCCTCAAAATGCATTGCTGAGGTGTCTGACAGATTAAAACGTTAATGCAATCTTGTCATGTTTGGTTGTCCTGAATCGTCGATTGATGGAAATCAAAGTAAGAGCGCTGACGTTGAATCAGATTCTAATAAAGTCCATAGCTTTTTTAAATATATTAATGATAAGCATGACCCTCTCCATATTAAATTTATAAGACTTGGTAAATACCAACAGAATATGCCGTCACCTCGTCCGATTCGAATTTCATATGACAACGAGGCTCTGATGTGGAAAACGCTACACTCTTATTGGAAGAAGAAAAGTGGGTTGGCGGGGAAGAATGTTCTAACTATCTCACTGTCCAGGGATCTAACCCCACTACAGAGAATGCGTCAGAAGGAAGCCCATGCAGAATTGAAGGAACGTCAAGAGAGAGGGGAGCGGTACTTGGTTATCAGGAATGTGGAAGGAGAGCCGAAGATCGTGAAGAGAAAGAAGCCAATTATTACACAACCACCAACATAGAATATAACTACGGTAACAATGTGTTTATTCCCGCTCCACAGACAAATGTTCAACCACCTTCAGACGCCACCCCTTGCACACATTCCTTCGAAATATACTATCAAAATATAAGGGGCTTGCGTACTAAAATTCTAGACCTCCATAAATCTCTTCCATCATTTTTTGCTCATATCTACGTTATCACGGAAACATGGCTTCATCAGGGAATTGATAGTGGGGAACTGGGCTTCGCGAGCTTCACAGTCTATAGGATGGATAGAAACTCTTCTACTAGTTCTTCGCTTCGTGGTGGTGGTGTACTTATCGCAGTGAATAATATTTTTTCTAGTGTTCACATACCTGTTGCATGTCATACAATTGAGATGCTGTTTGTTCGAGTCAAGATATTTAATATTTGGCACATTTTTGGTACAGTATATTTTCCACCAAATTCTTGTATTACTGTTTATAGAGAGTTTTTCAATACTGTCGATTTGATTCGTAATAATATGCCGAATGAACCATTACATATACTAGGTGACTTTAATTTACCTTTTATTGAATGGGACACATGTAACGATAATAGCGACTTGTCTTATCTCCCGCATAATTTAAAACCTGGCCATACCAGAGCTCAGAATGACATTTTTCTATTAGTTATGGACAGTTTAGATTTTCTTAACATACGGCAACTTAATCTAGTTAGAAATAATCGCGACTCTATTCTAGATCTCGTATTGACGGACTTTGATTATAGTTTTGTAGAATTATCAGATGACTCACTACTACCCGTGGATGTTTATCACCCACCCCTTGCTTATGTAATTGAAGTACCTACGGCCATCCGCGAATTACCTAATTACTCTATAAATTTAAACTTTAAAAGGGCTGATTTTGTGTCTATTAATAATTATTTGCTGGAGATTGACTGGAGTGTTGAATTTGAAAATGAATTGCATGTTTTAGATGAATTAGAATCCCTAAGCAATCTTCAAAGTAAATATGATGCTGTAAATAGAATGGTTGTGATTTTTTGTAAACACATTGAGCGTGCGTTCAAATATTTTGTTCCTACTAAGTGTAATCGTCCCTCAACTTATCCAATTTGGTTTTCGAAGGAATTAAAAAATTTAATTGTTATAAAAAAGATAGCTCATGCTAACTATAAGCGCACTAGAGAATTGCGTGATTATGAACATTTTTCAACTTTACGTGCAAAATATAAAAAACTTTCAGAAATAACTTATAATCAGTATATAATTGATACCGAAATGAGCCTGTCGCGCAATCCAAAACTCTTTTGGAATTTTATTAACAAGAACAAAAAACGCACAACCTTCCCGGACGAAATGCATTATTGTCGATCTACGGCATCTGATAATTCAAGTATAGCTAATCTTTTCGATGACTTTTTTAAAACTGTTTATAATCGATCTGATAACGATGCTGTATGTTCAATTGGACTTGTGAGTGATGTTGACCTAAATTTTAATTTGATTACTGCGAGAGACATCGAGGTCAAAATACGCGCTTTGAATGATAACAAAGGACCAGGACACGATAATATACCGGTCTCTTTTCTGAAGTCTTGTTGTTCGTCCATAATCGAGCCATTATTGTTTATATTTAATAACTCCCTGAGAACTGGATGCTTTCCGGATTACTGGAAGCTGGGCATTATCTTTCCCGTATATAAAGCTGGTGATTGTTCTAATGTTGAGAACCATAGACCGGTAACTATTCTCAGCGCGATTCCTAAGTTGTTCGAGAGTTTAATCTACGACCAAATGTACCCGGCCTTTAAGCATGTTTTGATTGAGGAGCAGCATGGGTTTAGGAAGGGGCGTTCCACTTTAACAAATTTGTGCTTATATACGCAGTATTTGTCAGGCGCCTTGGATGTAGGTTTGCAGGTTGATGCGATTTATACTGATTTCTCCAAGGCGTTTGACAAAGTCGATTTTGGTATTCTTCTGTGTAAACTTCGTGCCTATGGCGTTTCCGATATGGCATTGAAATGGATATCTTCTTATCTTCATGACAGAAGACAGATAGTCAGAGTTAATGGTGTGTATTCGTATGAATTTTTTTCAACGTCAGGTGTACCGCAGGGTTCTCATCTCGGCCCTCTTCTTTTTTTGATTTACATAAATGACATTAAGAATTGTTTTATTAATAGTAACTTTCTCACATACGCAGATGACTTAAAGTTTTTTAAAATTATTATTGATCAGTCTTGTACTCTCGATTTACAAGAGGACCTTGATAGAGTCCATCTGTGGTGCACTAAGAATTTTTTGCCGTTAAATATTTGTAAATGCTCTGTAATAACATTTCATAGAAAAGCGAAAGTTGTAAATTTCTATTATAATATCTGTGGAACGCTGCTTAAGAGGGTTAATCGGCAGCGAGATTTGGGACTGATGCTGGACCCCGCTCTAACATTTAACGACCATACTGCACTTGCTGTAAAAAATTGTTTAAAAGCTCTCGGTCAAATAGTGAGATCAGGCTCAATATTTTTCAGTCTCCCTGTTCTTAGGATTTTGTTCTTTTCTCTGTCCAGACCTCAGTTAGAGTTTCTTTCAACTATTTATTTTCCGCAGTATGAGTATCAGAAATTGAGACTGGAGAGAGTCCAGAACATTTTCCTGAGATTTGCTGCTAGACAGCTCGGCATTCCATATGATTATTTTAGCCACGATTACTCGGAATTGCGATCAACATTAAAAATACCTTCCATTGGGGATAGATTTCTGAAACTCGATTTGCAGTTCTTTTGTAAAATTCTTAATGGTGATGTGGACTGCCCGGCATTGTTGTCCGGAATCTCGCTGTCGGTTCCGTACATTTCGTTAAGAAATAGGTCGACTTTTAAAGTGCCTTTTTCTCGCACAAATCTCGGTAGCAACTCGCCCCTTTCACGCCTTTGTCGTGAAGCAAATCATGCAGAGAGTATCGATTTTTTTAATGGTTCGAGGAGCAAATTCGCAAACGAACTCTCCAATTACATAAGCAATAAATTGTTGTAACTATTAAGATCACATGCGCTTATTGTAAATTTTCTTTCTATTGTATTACTTTTTAACTTTATAAAGGGTATCACTTGTAAACCCGTGTATAACTTAAATAAATAAATAAATAAATATTTAATTAAAGAAGTTTCGCAAAATTTAATATTGTTAACAAATGGATATAAAAATTGATAGATATCTTCACGTTTTATAGTTATGAAAAAAGTTTATTTATACTTTTAAGTAAAATATTCTTTTATTTGACTCAGATTGGTTATATTTTTTTAATAATTGGTTCGTAAATGGTTAGTGATTTTTAATTTATGTCCCGTGAAGCCAGTATTTTTAAATACTTTCATTTAGTTCCAGCCCTGAAAACATATTACTTACAATTTCGTACAATTTTTAACTAATTAAATATGTATTTATTTAATTATTGTTGTATTCTATTATTTTTATGGTCTGTGATCATATAATTTCTATATTTTTTACAGCTTTTTTGGGAATTCGCCAAAATAGTTGAAGTGCCAGTACCGACATTGCACGCTAACTGGACGAACGGGATTAAAAAAATTCTATCAAGTATTGAAAAGAATGTAAGTGGATACTAACATTAACGAAATGTGCCTTAATGTTTTATTACATTTACCAATGATTTTTAATGGGACCAAATTGAAGCTCGAGAAAGATCTTCTTTAAATAATACACCCAGTAAGTTAAGATTATATTATATCTTCGTCCTAATACTGAATATTTTATTAATATTTTAAATAGAACATTTTTTAATATTATTTTAAGAATAATTTTAAATTTATAATATATGTATGTTCTTCAATTTTTCTATTATACTTTAAATTTCTTAAAAATTAATATTTCCAAATATTGTTCTGATAATGAAATAGCTAAAAATTTCAAAATAGGGTGGCCATATGTCAAGAACATGTCAGTCAAACAAAATTTTTGTCAGTTAAATGACAGGAAAAAAATTTGTTAGGGAAATTTAATAATAAAAAAAAATATCTACAATAAATATATTTTTGAATAATTGAAATTTTGTAAAATTTAATTTTAAAATAATTACTTCTTTGAAGTATTTTGTTACAATTTTTAAAAATCAACTTTTATAAATTTTAATTACAAGTTTTGAAAATAATTGAATTATCAAAAATTTTAATAATAAATCGTTAAATCAAAATTATTTTCTAATTTATTAAAGTTCAATATTTTTAGTATTTTCAATTACAAATTTTCGAAAATTCAACTACACACAAAAAACGACAATTTTTAATTAAAATTCAATTATTTTCGAAAAATTAAATATTTTTAAAATGTAATTCTTAAAATTGTTTTCTTTTGTAATTTTTTAAGATTCAATTACCTTTCAACAAAGTAAATAAAAATTTATGTTAATTTACCTGAAATGTACTTTTTTAGACTCATTAAAATTTTAGAGAAATCATGGTAATATTTATAATTATAGTTCTTCAAAAATTCAATTATTTTTAAAGGATTTTACCAAATTTCAATTACAATTACTATAAAAAATTTGATTTTTTTAACTTTGAGTAATTTTACTTATTTTCTGTAAACTTTCATATTTTCCTGCAGAAATAATTTTGTCAGAGAAAATAATTTTAATGTTAAATTGTCAAGACGTGACAATTTGAAGACGATATAGAAATAATGAAAATAAAATTTTTAATTTTAGGCTGGCACTACATTGCCAACTATTGTTCCTGCTCCAAATGAACCACCGTGTCTAATCGGCATTAAAAATGCACTTAATATTAAATCACTAATTTCCATTTCTTGACGAGATAATGTTATCGAAATATTACGTCGGTGAAGTTTGCAACGTTTATGATCAACGATTAAACGAAAAATATTCATTTTCCTATAAAGAAAATAAAATTTCTTGTTCACAAATACTTTTTTTGCGAATCATTAATCAAAAAATTAATCGTACTATCCACGTTGAAGTCCACAACGTTGATCAACGAAAAAAAATTGTTGACTAAGTAAGTTATTTAAAAATAATGTATCAATTTTGACAGAAAAATATTTCAACAAAAAGACTGATGTTTATGTTTTGATGATAATTGTTGTATAATTTAATATTTAATTAAAAATTATTTTTATTAACATTAAAGAAATTTTTTTCCTTGATAAACGTTGTGGACTTCAACTTCGTCATTTTGTTGCATTTAATTTTAAGATAGCATTATCTTGAATTGCATAATAAAATATTTTTCATTACTTTGTGCAAGTTAGCTTCATCTTACCGTTTGTAAAAAATAAATATATTCATTAATTAATATATATATATAATAATAATTACAGGCCGCAATTGCTGACAAAATTATTCTTAAAAATATAAATTAAATTTTTTACATTACTGGTAGGGGAGAGTGGGGCAAACCGGACAGGTGGGTAAACCGGACCCCCCTCAATATTTCCGAAATGGCGAAATTGTCAAAAGTGCTATTTAGAAATTTGAAACAACCATGTGCAGTATACCTTATTTTTTTCAATTTGACATTTTTTACTTTTGTTTGTACTACGCTGGGAGCAAAAGTTTTTTTTTACTTTTTTTCTACACTTTTACGAATTTTTTCTTAAGGAAATTCTGAGGAAATCGTGTAATATTTCCAAATATCAGGTCTTGGGTTTTAAAGGTACACACCTCAGGAATATTTACAATCAAAAACTTTGATGAATTTTCAAAGCGTTTCGTTTTGACAAACATTTATTTTTAAAATGAGCCTGTGGGGCGAATCGGGCCGTTTTCGGTGGGGCAAACCGGCCATAGGATATTTCCATTGAATTAAAGTTTCATAAAAATTATTTTTAAATAAAATGTTTTTTTCATTAAATGTTTACTTACAATGAAAAATAATTGTCTTCCAATGAGAATTGAACCCTTTGATATTGTTTCTCTGATAATGACAAACATTTTTATTTTTTATTTAAAAAAAACTTTATTTAATTAAAATTCAACCCCGAATTATTATTTTTATTACTAAAACCGTTGTTTACATGATACTTTATGTTTATTATTATTGTAGATTATGTAAATGCAATATAATAAATAAAAAACCAAACGGTCCGGTTTGTCCCATGGGGGGGTCCGGTTTACCCCAGGGGGTGGGGCAAACCGGACCGTTCGCAAAATTTTTTAAAGTTAACACATCAACTAAACAATAAAAGATAAAGTATAGGTGTCTTTGAGAAAAAGTTGCGCAATTAAATGATCTTTCAAACAAGCCCTCGAAAAATAAAATCGGTTGATTCGTTTAGTCACAAGAGTCAAAAAACTGTTAGAGGGTCCGGTTTGCCCAACTCTCCCCTATCTGTATAACTGATTTTTTCTATAAATTCCCTGATCTGTATCATCTTTGTAAATGTTTAAATTAATATAGTTGACAAATTTTAAATTAAAATAACTGTAAATTTGCAAAATTATTTTGGCATCAAATTTTTAAACGTATCGTATTAAAAACGAAAAATACTCAAAAATAAAATTATGTAAAATTAATAAAATAATTTAAATAACAATAATAAAATAATAATAAAAATAATAATTAACATTTCATTCTCTGAACTATAGTAATATTTAAAAAATACATTAGTTAATCTCTAAATCTATATCAGTGGTTATTACTGATTCTTAGTGAAATTCCACTGATGAATTAAAGAAAACTGGGCCACTGATATGAAATCAGTGAAATTTTCAATAATTCAGATTTAGAGTGTACACCCCAAAAAGGTAAAGTTCAATATTACCATTATTAATATTACCCCACCAAAAAATTACTAGTAATATTTTGAAAAATTTTGTATGGCCCAACAGGATGTAGGTAATAAATTAATGATTTTTGGAAGTTTTGCCATAAGCATTTTTTGTTCAGGAGATTATCATCTAAAAACTACGAATTTTAAACAAATTTAACCGAAACTTTTTTAATGTATTCTATGCGGGGTTCTTTGAAAATAAACATATATTTATCAAGGACATTAAAAATTTTAATTTTTTTACTATATTCTTAGGACAGTTTCAGTTCTGTAGTGGAAGTAAAATAGTAAACAATGTAACTATTAGATAAATAAATGAAGCTTATTTATATACAGTAAATCACATTAATATTCAATTTCTTTAAGAAAATTAAAATAGCAATAGGGTAAACCAGACAGTAGTCGGCCACCCTACAGTAGTCGGACACTTTTCAAGTTTGAATAGCTATAAAACTGTATGAGATAAAATTATTTTCAAAGTTGCTAATCATTTCTAAGGTGATCGAAAACAAATCTAAACTTTTGTAATAAAAAAAAATTTTTAGTAGGTTTTTGAAAGCTTTAAAAGGTGGCCGATTTCTGTCGGTTTAGGTGGCCGATTACTGTCGGATTCTTACTTGTTTATTTACTAATTTTTTTTACGAATAAAATTTTTTTTTCATAAACATGATTGGTTTAATAGTTTTGTGTGATCGTAAGAAACAATATAACATAAAAGAATTTGAAAAAAAATATGGTTTACCCTATGCCTATTTAGAGTAAACGGAATTTTTTTCAAAATTTTTTGGTCACAAAAACTCTAAACTTCAATAAAATCTTATCTTACGGTGTTATAGGCGTTGAAATTCAAACTTTTGATTTTACGCTGTGCAGTCTACTGGTAACAAGGCTAGAAGAAGCATAATAGACCCCGTGACGCACATAATGGTTCAAGAAAAATCTTTTTTTTTAATTTCTATTCTGTTCGTTGATTAAAAATAAGTGGTGCACTATTTTTTTCTATGCTCCTGAGTATAGAAATAAGTAGAAAAAGCATATTAGATCTCGTGACACATATACTGACTAGAAATAAATCAATTATTTTTAAAAGAAATTGTTAAAAACTTTTTTTTAATTTTGCTTTTTTCCTTGACTAAAAATAAGTAGTGCATTATTTTTTCTTATGCTTCTGAAAACAGAACAATGTAGAAAAGCATATTAAGTACAATGCAGCGCACACATGGTTCAAGAAAAATATTTTTTTTTTTGAAAAATGTTAGTAAAATTTTTTATTTATATTTTTTCTTGACTAAAATTATACTTTCTATTTTCTACTTTGTTCCACACTTCAACAAATAATAAAATAATTTACTAAATTGTTTTAATAAAGGAAAACAATAGAAATAATAAACAAATTTATTTGAAAATGTTATGGTTTATTTATATTATTAATATTTCTTGCAGTAGAATTATTTATTTCTTATGTGGGTAAGACTCCGTCAAAAAATATGCGATTTGCATGGGTTTTTTTGGATTAGGCTGCAATTTAGTGAAATTGGAGTATTAGATACTAGAAACAAGTGTGCCAAAATTTTTTTGAAAATTTTGAAATTTGTTGAAGTTACGCCATTTTGAATTTTTTTGTTATAATTTTTTAAATCTTAATATTTCCGAAAGTTTTCAATGAAATTTAATAAAATTTGGAAGGCTTATACTTAACATCATGTTTCTTCTGACTATCACATAAAAAAAAACAAAAAACATTTTTTTGCCCAAAAAAAGTTAAAAAAAAATTTTTGAAACCGTTTTGCCCGAGTGGGGCCGATTTTTGAGATTTCTTGGCAATTAATAAAATATTCCTTATAATTTCACCTTTCATTTAAAAAAAGAAAATTGATGGAGACTCAAATAGTTTTCGAGATATTGCAATTTTTGTGGAAGCGCGACCAGGTTTCAGTGTCAGCGATGTGTGAGTGCCCGCAAATCATAATTCTTACACTTTAATATTCAAAATTGACTAGAACCTACAAATTTTATCCGATTTTGATGTTCTTGGTCTTAAATGAAAGGAGATAAATTTTCGAAGAGTTCCTGCATTTTGAAGTGTACTAAGATTTTTTTTAAATTAAAGAAGAGAAAGTGTAGTTTCTTGTAGTTTTTAAAATTTTATCCTAAACATATGAAAAATAGTTAAAATTTTCATTTGTTCAGTAAATAAACAATTTATTTTGCATAAACAATAAAGTTTAACAGTTTATTGTAATTCAAAAAGATATCGTCTTTCTATGTACTCACTAAATTTTATTAAATTTCATTAATAAGCAACAAGGTATTGCAAATTTAGTAAAAAGGCAAGAACTTTTTCAAATGTTAATACATAATTAAAAAATTAATTTTTTTAAAACGCATTTTAGGAATGTTTTTAGTTAGGGTTACTACAAAAGATTATAAAACAAAGATTCGAAATTTAAGAAGTCCGTTTCAGGTGGCCTCGTTGAGAAACTTTCTCCCAGCTCCTGTTGCGTGTTCAAAAGCTCCGGCAAAGTAGCTACACAAAATACAATGCAATATAGCGAAGAAAATAGTTGCGGAAGCTGTGAAGGAAAAGGAGAAAGTTCTGAAACAGGAAGTGGATTGATTTGGGGTTTCCCGATTGTTCAGGATATTGCTCCTCTAAGGACTGCTGAACGAATAAATAAACAATCTATGATTGTAGAAAAATATAAAAGATTTTAAAGGAATCAAAGAAGGTTCCATTGTTACTGAAATATCTCACTTCGATAGAGCCAAAGGTTTCGTTCCTGACTACATGCATGCTGGATTACTTGGTGTAATGAACATGATATTGTTACGTCAAAACGAGAAACCTTTATAAATATACCTAACGTTCCTCGTTTTAAATTAGTTTCATAAATGAATCTAATTTGGGATGAGGATAAGTCAATGAGCCTACTAAATGTTGTGAGAGAATACTTTATTTAAAAACTAACAAGAAAGAAAAGAGTTGACAAAAATACAATGAGTACAAAATTATGAATCTTACTTAAAGAATAACGATTACTTGTGGTGTGATGATTATCTTGTAATCCAATCTTGAGTGGTGATGAGCACTAGACGAAAAAGGACCGCCTAATGGTTGTCCTTAATGGTGGAGAATTTGTGCTGGTGTTTACACTAATGAGATAGTCTATTGTATTCCGAAAAATATCTGCTAGTCCCAGACAGTTGTCGCCTCTTAAGCAAATTTCGATATTTCGAAATTTGGAATGTGATCCTTCAATATTTGAGTTTTGTAGACACTCGAAAGAATTTCCAAATTTATATTTTTGGAAATTGATAAAAGCTCGAAGATCGATAAATAGGGTGTTGATTTGAAACTGATTTCAAATTATTACTTGGGGAATAATTCACTTGTAATGAAGTATGTTTAAATTAATACTTGGACGACACTTTTAAATAATGTTCAAAGGTATACTGGGAGACTTTTCACTTTTAATAATGTTTAAAGGTTTACTGGGAGTTCACTTTTGAATATTGTTTAAAGGTATACTGGGAGACTGTTCACTTGTTGATGATTAGATGAATACTGCTGATTTCCAAAAAATTACTCTCTGATCTCTGCTTAATTTCTCTCCCTTTTTATACGTAACTGTTCCATTGTTTAGAATCATATACGCGTAGTTATTGAGAGTGGGAGAGCAGGGTAACTATGAACACCTGTGCACTTGTTTATCTTTTCTCTCTTTCTAATTTTCATGTCTCTTCAAAATAGTAGTGGCGATGATCATAGCCTTTTTACTTTTTATGCTCGATGCTGCTGTGGGCTAATCTTTTCTCTCTTTCTAATTTTTGTGTCTCTTCAAACTAGTGGTGGGGATGATCATAGCCTGTTTACTTTTTATGCTCGATGCTGCTGTGGACTAATCTTTTCTCTCTTTCTAATTTTTGTGTCTCTTCAAGTCCTCTCTTTGTGTATAGATGGTTTTTCTTCCTTCCTGTGGCGAAATTGTTTGAAGGTTGTTGAACTGATGCACTATCGTTATTCTTTTTACATGATTTAAAATATTATTCTCTTTTCTTAGAATTATTATGATTTGTAATTTATTCAGATACATATAAGACTTATAATATCAATTGTCATATATTCAAAAATATTATAATTGTAATGCAATAATATGAAATACATAAAATATAATTATAAAATATATACGAAAAATACAATATTGAATACAAAATACGTACATAAGTATTGTACTTAATTTAGGTGGTGCAATACAACGAATAGTGATAAATATTATTATTTGAATAAAGAACATCGTAATAATATTCACGAGAGTTAAGAGTTAATAAAGCCACCGGATTATGTTACGCGCACACCAAGAAAGCTTTCAGATTTTAACGGTTGGAAAGCCTCAGAGCTTACAGCGTTTCTTGTATATATTATCATTCTAGTACATGATTTTTCACCGAAAAGTGGTTTCGAAATGCATACATTTCTCTTAAAGTTGAATTTGCTTGACACTTAGTATCTAGTTGTTTTTGGGGTCGCTGATTACGAATTTGAAGTCAGTTTTTGAAAATTCAAAATGGGTTATCCAATACGGGGGGCGAATTTTTAAAAAATTATTGGATTTTTATAAAACTTAGTTAGTTAGTTAGTTTTATTTAATATTTCTAATTTATAGTTATTTCAAAAACAAAATAAGGAAAGAAAATTTATCTAAATTTAGCATCTGTTATTGGTAATATTTAATGCTAAATAAATAAATTAAAATATTAAATTTAATTTGCAATAAATATTCTTTAACATTGTTTAAACAATTTATTGATTTTATTTATTAACTTTTTTCTATTGCACCTAGAAAGATACAGTTTCTTTCTAATTTTTTAATTTAAGATAATAACCGATAATTATTAAATGTCAAAGTGCTATTTAAGTAATTTTTTAAACAAATATTTTTTATCTATTAACCTTTTTTCTATTGTACGTAAAAAGATGCAGTTTTTTTCAAATTTTGCAATTTATAAATCCAATTATAGTGACCGAAAATAATAAGAAGTCGATTCGTGATTGGGATTATATAAGTGGGTCTAGAAATATCAAAATAAGAAAAAAACTGCATCTTTCTAAGTGCAATAAAAAAGTTAATAAATAACAACAATTATTTGTTTAAACAATTGTTAATATATCAAATTGACATTTAATAATTATCTTAAGTTAAAAAATTAAACAGAAACTGCATCTTTTTAGGTGCAATAGAAAAAAGTTAATAAATTACAACAATTAATTGTTTAAACAATGTTAAATAAAATATATTGCAAATTTAATGTAATATTTAATTTTACTTATTAATTTTTAATTTAGCATTAAATAATACAAATATCTAACAAATTTCTATAAATTTGCTTTTTTCTTTTTTGAATGGTTTTTAAATTAGCAATAGTAAATTGTTGAAACAAATGGAAAATTTATCGTATCATAAATAATATATATATATATATATATATATATATATATATATATATATATATATATATATATATATATATATATATATATATATATATATATATATTATAAAAAGATATCGCCGCCTCCGCTGTTTCAAGATTCTGTAAGGGCACCCTATCACAATGGGTCCGTCAAAACTTATGTCAAAATTGACCTATTTTTTGACCTATAGGTCAAAATTTTTTTATCCAAAAGAGGATAAATAACGGTCTCACATTACGTTAAAATCTATGTCTAATTTGAGCTATTTTTTGACCTATAGGTCAAAAACATATGTCAAAACTTATGTCAAAATTGACCTATTTTTTTACCTATAGGTCAGAAAGAGAATAAATAACATTACATCAAAATCCATGTTTAATTTGACCTATTTTTGACCAATATGTCAAAAAGTGGTCCTTGTGTAGGTCTTTACATTATGTCAAAATACAAGTTTATATTTGCCTATTAAAAAAAAATTATATTATAAAAACTTACTTATTATAAACACTACGGCTTTTAAAAGGGGACTTAATGTGGGCCATCACATTACGTCAAAATTTGATCTGTGTTTTACCTACAATCTTTATATTATCCAGAAATAGAGTTAGGATTTCTTAGGGCCGTCAAAACTTATGTCTAATTTGACCTACTTTTTGACCTATAGGTCAAAAAGAGGATAAATAGCGATTAAAAATACATGTTTAATTTTACCTATTTTTTTGAGCTACGGGTTTTAAAAGGGGCCTTAATGTGGGTCATCACATTACGTCAAAATTTGATTTATGTTTCACCTACAGGTCAGAGCTTGCCCCTCAAATAGTTAAGGTACTACAAAATTTAAGTACCCTCAAAATTGAAGTCAATTTTGAGGGCAGTTTTGAACTAAGCGTCAAAATTTGACAAACAATTTCCGCTGCTTTCAAAATTTAGGACAATTTTGAGAGCAGTTCTGACCTAAACATAAAAAATTGACAAACAATTTCTGCTACTGTCAAAATTTATGTCAATTTTGAGGGCAGTATTGACCTAAACGTCTAAAGTTGACAAACATTTCATGCTACCCTCAAAATGTAGGTCAATTTTAAGGGCAGTTTTGACCTACGGGTTAATTTACTATAACTTACTCTAACTTATTACTAGGCATTCATATTAGGAGAATATAATTTGAAAATAAAAATTAAAACTAGGGGGGCTTTGCCCCCCTGCGCGCTTTGCGCGCCAACCCCCTAACTATTTTTTATATTTATTTTAATTTTTATTTTCAAAAGTTCGTATTGTACCAGCACGAAATAATTACGTATGTACGTATTGGTACGGTACCAGTATAATGACGGTATGTCGTACGACTATAATTATAAAACATAAGTACTCCATAAAAGTATGAGGTTAGTATAAAACACTGATCTCTATTATAACTGGAAAAGCGACACGTCTAAGACTGATAAAATTAGAAGCCCGGAAGGCGCCATATTTTAGATACCCACTTTACAAAAGCAGGCGGGAATTTTAAAATTACAAAGGAGGTTGGAATACATTTAACTATGAAAAAAAATACTTAACTTATTTTAATAATTATTAATTTATTTTATTATTGTTAATACCTATAAATAATAATAAGTAAATAAAAATTATTAAAATTAACTTAATTTATTTAAAAATAATTAAATATTTGACAAGTTGAATTTAAGTTTCGTTTAATTTTTTTCACTTGGTAAGATTAATCATTTCACAAAAATACTTGATCCTTAATTTAATTTGGTAAAAAAACTGAAATTATTCAGCATTATACATATAATGTTTATAATAAAACAACAGTGAGTAAAATATTACGCCTCGGCAAAGAAGCAAAATATAACCTAAAAATACACAATTCAATAATATATACAGATTTTTTAAATATATATCTACTTGTGAAAAGAAACACCTTTTGCTTCCTTTTTCCCACAAAATAAACAAATTAAAACCATATTGATAATTATATATTTAAAAAAGTTACAAATTATTTAATTTAATTACTTGAGACGTACGAGAGAAGAGTCAAAACATCGAATAACACACATATATGTATAGCACACTTACACGGCAACTCACACAATTAAGTCGCTCTTCGCTGTTTCACCGGCATCAAAAACATGGCGTAGATTGTTTCAATTATTTTCACACCGGAAGCTACTTTTATATAGCAGTCGCTCATCCAGTTATATATAGAGATCTTACGTTGTACTGTCATTTATCAAAATACAGCATATTCGTACGATACAAGTACAATATCGGTACACCATACTCTGCGTGGTGGTGCAAACATAACCTAATTTACTTCACAGTTGTCAATGACATATGCATCCAGTGCACATGGTGCAATGATTTTTTGTGGAAAAGCTGACTTTTAGGATTCAATCCAAAAGTTTTAATCTTTGTAACATGTGTCTTTATATTTAAATTAGAAATCAGTGGTTTAGTTTCTATTAATTCACATGTATTAAGTGTATACTATTAATCTCAAGTGGTTTTGCTTTGTCATAATGCTTATTTTTATCATTAGCGTATTCTAATTACTACTACAACAATGAACAACTTCTTAATTTTCAACTGTTTTGTACTTTACACTTGAGAAAAACTGTTTAATTCAAGAGTTACAATGAAATATATATAGCAATCGCACAATTCATTTATAATTTTTCTTATATATTACATAAACATATGTCATCGTTTATAGGTTTGAACGTTCAAAATATTTTCCTTACATTATAAAGTACTTTTAGATTATATAAATGGTAATTATTCATAATTATTTTAAAGAATGTTTAAAAATTAACAAAGCAAAACCACTGCAGAATTATTTAATTAAAATACTTCAAAACACTAATTGTTCTAATATAAGTAAATGAGATTAGTAGTTACATCATTTATATGTAATAAATATCTTTTAGGTACAAAAAGAACTCTTTTAATAAAAATAGATTACTTCAAAATTAAGTTGATCTTAGTAATGATTTTTTCAGAAAATTTATCATAAAATATTAAATTAAAATAGTTAATATACTTAATACAAACTAAGGCACAATATGGGGAGGGATATAAAAGGCTTTACACGCGGTAGTAGTATAGTACAAATACAGTAACCGTATGATAAACTAAATTACAAAAACCTTTAGAACACCATACTATTATCGTACTCGTATTATACGAGTATAGCATACTGGTATGACATACTAGTACAGTACCTGGTACCGTGAGAAGGTAGATTGCGGGTACAGTACCAGTACGACTTATACGCCATACTCGTATTGTACATGCATCGTACTAATACGCTGGTTATCTGGGTATATATATATATATATATATATAAAATAAAAAAATATTGTTGTAGTAGTAATTAGAATACGCTAATGATAAAAATAAGCATTATGACAAAGCAAAACCACTTGAGATTAATAGTATACACTTAATGCATGTGAATTAATAGAAACTAAACCATTGATTTCTAATTTAAATATAAAGACACATGTTACAAAGATTAAAACTTTGGGATTGAATCCTAAAAGTCAGCTTTTCCACAAAAAATCATTGCACCATGTGCACTGGATGCATATGTCATTGACAACTGTGAAGTAAATTAGGTTATGTTTGCATCACCACGCAGAGTATGGTGTACCGATATTGTACTTGTACATACTTTTATGGAGTACTTATATTTTATAATTATAGTCGTACGACATACCGTCGTTATACTGGTACCGTACCAATACGTACATACTTAATTATTTCGTACTGGTACAATACGAGCATAATCTCAGTACGCCGTACTGGATAATGACTATCAATACGCTTGGCTATCTCGGTATATATATATATATATATATATATATATATATATATAAAATAAAAAAATATAAACATTAAATAAATTTTATTACTAGACCACGCTCGGTGTTACCAAATTCTACCTTACGCTTGCAATAATACTTAGCTTGATAAATTTCAAAATAAAAAAATCTGCATGTTTTTAAGGGCACTGTGTAAAAAATATTTAAAAAATACAATTATATGTATTTACTTAAAATTTAAATTTATAGGGGAGACTGTGGCGAAAAGTTAAATTTTTAAATGATTTTTTTAGATAATATAATCCGCTCAGATGCAAATATTTATACATCAATATTGTAGGGCAACTTGTCCCCTACAACTTTCAATAAAAAAATTTCTGATATTTTCGCATACAATACATGTTTTGTCCTTCTTTGAAAATTATATTTTTTAGGGTTTCGTGGCCAAGGGCCAAAACCCTTATAGCGAGACTTCGGTGTCCGTCCGTAGTTTTTACGTCTTAAGTATTCAGTCTTAAGTCTTAAGCTTTTTTTAAGTTCTTATGTCCTAAGACCTAAGACTTAACTTCGGTATAAGAAGGTCTTAAGTTCTAAGTCTTAAGTCTTACGTCTTAACAACCGTTGTCATGGCAACTTCGGTATAAGAAGGTCTTAAGTCTTACGTCTTAACAACCGTTGTCATGGCAAGCGTTGCTATGTTAATATTTGCCATAACAACCGTTGCCATAGCAATGGTTGTCATAACAGCCGTTGCCATGGCAACTGTTGCTATGGTAATGGTTGTCATAACAGCCGTTGCCATGGCAACCGTTGCTATGTTAATGTTTGCCAAAACAACTGTTACTATGGTAATGGTTGTCATAACAACTGTTGTTAGGGTAATGGTAATGGGTAATTTACATAGTTCTACAATTTTTGTATATTGCTTAACACCTATCAGAAAATAGTTTTAGTGGACTAAAAATAGAATTAACAACATGTAAAAATACATTTAACTTTTCGCCCCAGGGTGTGTTTTTGGCTTTAACAACAAATATAAAAAATCTGACTAAAGATATTTAGCAAATACCTTTAGGTATCTCTTCAGGGGGCCCAAATAATGAAGTGAAAAAATCGCGGTGAGAATAAATGCAAAAAAGATACTTAAAAGTTGATATTTTCTTTTACGAAAAAATTTTCAAAAGTATGCTGAAAAAAAATTTAAATATGGACACCACAAAAATTGGCAGAATATCACATAATTCCGGACATTTATTCAGGGTGATAACACCCTTCTATAGTTAAAATTGCAATGCTCTAACTATTTCCGTTCGAAAGATAATGAATTTTAACTGTTTTCACAATTTAACTTTTCGCCCCAGTTTTCCCTATGTTATGTCACGTATCGGCAACTTGTTACAAACAATATAAATACGATAAAATTATAAATTGAGAAAATTTCTAAAATTAAAAGAAAAAAATACGTCACACATGTCACAGGTATCGATTAATAAGAAGCTGCCTAAGAAACAACGAAAAGTATATCTTTATTATGTTATCGATTCACTAAGGACCTGTCTGTATCGATCACCTTAGGCCTGCCTTCCTACATCAAAATTTGTAAAAACGCAAGTATAAAAGACCCGCATTTTTGAAGACGGACCAGTAGTTAATTTTCCTGCGATTTAATTGTATCTTCCAAACACTAAAATCTTTAAAGTCATTCAGTATTAATTCTACATAAAAATCCTTGTGAAATTTTGTCAAACCATTAGACATCAAATCAGAAATCTTGCTTAAACAACAATAATTTAATTTTCACATTGTAAACCAACCCTGCGCTAACTTTGCGCCAACCTTGTGTCAACATTGTCTCGACCTTACAACGAGAAAACCTACAATCTTGACCTACTAACCACACGGAAGTATGTATAGTTTGCTAATCAACTGCCAATCGATTGCCAATCAACTACCAATCGTTTGCCAATCAACTGCCAACCTATTGCCAATCAAGTGCCGATCAACTACCAATCGTTTGCCAATCAAGTGCCGATCAACTTCCAATCGATTGCCAATTAAGTGCCGATCAACTACCGATCTATCGCCAAACTATTGCTGAATCCTAGTAAAGAGTTCAAATTTATCCAAGGAATTTTATCTTGGTAAGTAAACCAAATTTTTCTGTTATTTCAAAGATTCTCGAATTTTATATACTAAGGTATAATTCTGTTTTTATTGGAGTTTTACCGATTTTTGGAAACTGCTCACCTGACAATTTCTTCGAGAACCCTGTGTATTGTGTGATTAAATAAAAGGACAAATTATCTTTAATCTAAGCGTTTGTTTTTCTTAGCTTGTCCCTTAGTTCAAAGCCTTGAAGCTTTGTAAATAAATCAGGCATACCAGTACTCATCTCCTTCAGAGACGTAACAGTTATATAAATTTTAAAAATTATTTATAAATTATAAAAAAAATTTTTGAGTAATACTAATGAGCTTAGTAAAATGCAAAATTAGAAGTAAAATACATGGTTTTAGGTGCCTTGTATAAGGAATAAAAAAAAATAATAATAATTATTTGTTTAAACAATTGATGATTTGGTGATTTTTTTGGTGATTTTTTTGATGATTTTTTTTTATTTATTTATTTTTATTTATTTATTTGGTATATATGTATACCTTCGTTTGGACGTAATAAGATGATAGATTGTAGTTTGTTAAATTGTTAAATAACTAACAAAATTTGTTAAAAAAACAAAGAAGAGTTTAAAAAATTTTAAAACAGAGAAAAAAATTTCCAGTCTCATTATCTACTTTAAACTTAAAAAAAATTGAAAATTATAAAATCCAAAAAAATATTTAAAAAAGGGATTTAAATAGTAATTAGTATAGCATATCCTCATGTTTGAATAAATTCAAAAATAATCTAAATTTGTCGCAGAAGATTTTTAATTTTCAAAAACTGACTTCACATTCGAAATCAGCGACCCCGAAAACCCCTAGATGCCAAGTTTTATGAGAATCCAACAATTTTTTTTAAACTTTTCCACCATATTGGATCCTCCATTTTGAATTTTTAAAAACTGACTTTAGATTCGGAAACAGCGACCTCCAAAACCCCTAGATTTAAAGTTTTATGAGCGATGTATTTACGTTAATTTGAAAAAGTTATTAATGAAAATGTTTGGACGAATATATTCGTCCTCGTGCATTCGGTAACACTTTAGTTTGAACGAATATATTCAGCTCTATGCGCAGGATGGTTATGGACCAATCGTCTTAAAGAATCATTTAAATGTTGCACATTAGGATTACGTTCTATTGTTTTTCCGAATGATTTATCGCTTATTAAATGAAAAAAATTGGATAAGTGCGAGTTGCACTCGCATTGAATTGTTACAAGAAATCAAAGAAGCAGTTAATGGTTTCTCTATTGTGACAAAGGAATCTGGAGGTCGATGCATCGCGATTTTAATTCTTAGCAGTTCCCGACTCTAATGAGATTTTGTTTGAATATTGTGTTCTTTGCAAATTAGAGTTTTTGAGAAAATATCCGTTTTTTCTTTCAAACAAAATTATTTTTTGAGAGTACAATATTTTCGTGATTTCAAGTTTAATTTTGTGTTTTTTGTATGTCTTATTTTTGGTCCCTTTTATTTTAGAGTCTATGTGAGAGTATAGCGACCATTTAAGTGAATACCGCGATGAGCAAACTAGAGTTGTGTTATGAGAGATTTAACTTGTTTTTATTTTCGAGTAGAGATCAGGATATTTAGAGATCAAATTTATTTTCGGGATAGAGACCGAATTAATTAATTTTCGGAATTTAATTTTTGTTTTTTGCATGTAACTTGATCATCAAAACATTTCCTGCATAAGGGTTGTAGATATAATCAATCTCCATCCGTGCCCACAAAGTTCACCTAAGGTGGATGCAGCCTTCCTCCACAACTATGGAAAATTTGGTAGGGGAGACCGGGGCTAAACCGGACAAGTCAAATATTTCCGAAACCGTGAAGAATTTCAAATCGTGTAAGTAACCTATGAACGCGCAATTTCGTGATGCATATGCTGCATGAGGTTTTAGGGACGTTTCATTTTTCTTGTAATAATAGTTGCCGTTAATATATGAAAATGTGATTTTTTGAGGTAAAAGTAAAAAAAAATTTCTCATTTTTTTTGGGTTTTTATAGCTAAAGTTAAAGTGCAAATATCATACTGCAATTTTTCTTTTAGCTCAAGGTGTACTGAGTTTAGTAGAAAAAAAGTTTAATGGAAAACGTTAAGAAGAAAAAATATATTGCAGGTCAATTATAAGATGACGGTGTGGGGCTGAATCGGACATCGTGGTAAAAAACAACCAAATCTTTGAATACTTTAATTCATTTTATACTAATTAACTATTTTATATTATATTCTTTGAAAAAACCATTTTACAAATAAATAAATAATTTATATTAAAACTCGAATTCGCAAGTGAGTTGCTACAAACAGACAAGTCTGAAAACTGTAATTCATTTATATTATATTAATTACCAATTTTACAGTTTATATTGTATTCTTTGTATAGAAGTATCTGCAAATAAATAAAAGAAGAATTGATTTGAATTTTCTATAAAAGAAACGAAAATTTGTGTCTCATTCTTTAATTAATTAGCCGTGTCCGATTTAGCCCTATGGGGTGTCCGGTTCAGCCCTATGAGATGTCCGGTTTAGCCCCACCATTTTTCGTTTTCGAGGTAGTCACCTTCGAAGCAATATATCTCCAAAGCTACTGTAGTTTTTTAAAATCGAACAAGTGCGATTTGTAGGTGAAGGTACAAGCTTCAAAACGGTATGTTACTCTTCAGAAAAAATATGTTTTTGTATGAGTTTTCTGGTCAAAGACCAAATCCGTCCGGTTTAGCCCCGGTCTCCCCTAATTATCCGGAATAAATGGTTCATGTTAACTTTTCCGTGAAAAAATTTTTTTTCTTTGTAAGAAAAGTTTTCAATGATTTTTTTCTAAATATTTTCACAACTACTTTTCATGGTTGTGGAGGAAGGCTACACGGATGGAGATTGATTATATCTACAACTCTTATGCAGGACATGTTTTGATAATTTAGGTTTGATCAAGTTTTAGTTTTATTTTGTTTCGCATCCCTGACTTCAGGTAATGAACTCTTTCGTCCTCCCCAACGAATTTTTTATTTTTTAGTTGATTGAAAGCTTTTCCAAGAAGAATCATTAGGTTAATTAATTTTTTTTATTTTTAAATTTTTCCTTGACAACGCTATGGGCATTATTACATTGCAAGTTCCCTATATTTTTCCTGTAATATTCGCGTTAACCCTTTAACGCTGAAATAGTCAAAATTTTGGCATGAAGATTGAGGACTTGTTTCGGTTCTTAACAATCATTAAAAAAATTCGCAAATCATCCTTTCATATATTTTCACATGCGCTCTATCAAATGGCGTTAAAATTTCCAATTTTCAATTTTTGTTTATCAATTTTGCTTCCTCATAAAGGAAGCTTTGCATTAGCAAAATTTTGGATTGTCATTTTTCGACATATTTATGCATTTTTTTTATTATGCCTAATACTTTAGTACTTTATATATGCACAGGAACTCCCCCTATAAATCTTCTAAATAAATAAAAAAAAATTTCGACGTATTTTGACTTCCGAAGTCCAAAAAACGGATTTTAAAAATTTGTCCCGATGTGTGTGTGTGTGTGTACTAACATTACATTTGCCTTAATATCTCAGAACGAGAAAGAGCTAAAGGCCTCAATTTTTTTTAAATTGTAGGTCTCCCCGGGGGACATAAAATGAGAGTATTTTCAGCCCGATTCATGAAGTTTAACTATGTTTTTTTGCATTTTTCATTTTTTAAAAAAATGTTAGGACACTTATAAATCTTTTTCTTTAGTTTCGTATAGTTTTTTCACACGCATCTTTTGAGCCCTAATTGAACATTTTTCGTCCATATTAACAGGAGATATTAAACTTTTAAAAATAAAAATTTTGGAAAATAAGACTTTTTTAAAAATTTTGTTAAAAAATGTAGAAGTTTAGTTTTGTTTTGTATTTAGTTTTGTAGAGTTTTTTCAGACGCATCTTTTGAGCCCTAATTGAACATTTTTCGTCCATATTTATCGAAGATATTAAACTTTTAAAAATCAAAAATTTTGGAAAATAAGACTTTTTTGAAAATTATGTTGAAAAATGTAGAAGTAATTTTAAAACTATTATTAGCAACTTAAAGAGCATTAAAAAACGCTTCGATTGATATATGTTTCAACCTGATTTGGTAAGAAATTATGATATTATTGGTATTTTAAATATCAAAAAATGGTCGAAAATATCATTTTCTGAATTTTTTATTTAAGAGTTTTTCTTTAACTGTTAAAATATTATAACCATCTTATAAATTAATTAAAAATACATTGATTGAAACAAGATTTATTTATGTTTTATTATATTAATAGAAGGTTTCCTTCTTTAAATTTTGTTACAGTTTTGAGGTGTACGATTGGTTACCTCCACGTGGTACGTCTTGGAAACAATGTCATTGAAAACTATTTGTTTTCAATTAATATTACTTAAAAAAATATATATTCAATTAAAAAAATTTTTTTTAAATAATAATCAACTTTCAATGAAATTGGCTGAATACCAATCAACTGTTTAAAAAATTAAATTAATTAATTAATTTTATATTAATATTTATTTAACTAATATATTGTTATGTCTTACCTTATTATTATATTCCCTATTTTTTCTCGATTTAACTTTAATTTAGAAAAATTAAAGTTGGGACGAGGTTGGATAAATGACAAGAAATAATTATATTTGAACACAATATATTTGGAAAAGATGAAAATTATGCAAACATGGAATGAACACGAACTTTCTAAAATGAGTATAAGTGGTTTGTTTCTCTCTACCTTTGCTCAGCAGGTGGTGGTCCTTGCTCGTGTCGCAGGAGTACAATGGGGCTGGTTTGATAATTAGGCTCTAAGTGGCTTACTCGTAAATTATCTTCGTTCAATGGGTATTATGTTTCTTTCAGCTTTTGTCACAACTCGAACGATGTTTTCTAACACCAAATTAGACTTCAAGATGAGTTGAATTAGACTTTTCACGTAAGATCAGGACAACTACTATACTGGGGATGAGACCACTTATACGAAGAGAACCACTTGTGAAGATTAGAATTTTTAGACTGATATACCGGTGACTTCTATTGACGATTACATTTTTACGGCTGTAGTCCGGGTGACTACTTTTGATGACTTCCAATTTTAGACTGTTTTTAGATGATAGTGTGGCCCTTTTTATACTAGACCCCTTTGGTTTTTTAGCATGCTCTCTTTGGAAAAGGTTTTCTAGCGTAGAGTCTTTGAAAAGTATTGTTGTAGACACTTGTGTTTACTCAGTTATATAACAATTTGTTATTAACTTGTTATTACAATTTGTTATTATTGTTTACATTATTAGAACTTGTTGTTAATTATTATTTTGATACAATTTATTATTATCTTGTTATTATTAACTATTATTTGTTGTTATTTTGTTGTTACAAATTATTATTAACTTATTCTTGTTAATTACTATTTTGTTGTTACATTTTTTTACCAATTTGTTACAATTAATTATTATTATTTGTTAGTAATGTTACAATTAATTATTATTATTTTGATATTATTGTTATCATTAGTTATTATTATTTATTGCTACAAATTGTTATTATCTTGTTATTATTAATTATTATTGTTGTTACTTTTGTTACTATCTTATTATTATTATTACAATTGCTTATATTGTTACAAATTGTTATTATCTCTAACGTAACATTTACCACTACTTTGTTATTGTTATTACAATTGATTATTATTATTTTGTTATTATTGTTACAATAATTATTATTATTTGTTATTACAAATTATTATTATTTAAATTTAATTACTATTTTATTATTCTTATTATTACTATTTCCATTAATTAATAATTATAAATCATTGTTAATAATATGTCAAAAACAATTATTCGTTGTTATTCCTATTATTATTATTACGATCATTATTATTAATAATTGGAAATTATGTTACGAAATAAATTGCTCATGAAATGAACATAAACAGATTTACAAGAAGATATAACTTGGCAGCGGTTTTTAGGGTTCCGTACACCGTAGGTGTACTGACGGAACCCTTATGAAATCACTCGTGTGTCCGTCCCAGCCACGCAAAATGGGCTGTCCTCCCCCTTAACTTCTACAAATCTGAACCTGGTGAGCTGAAATTCGGTAGGGATCTTTAGTTTTAAGTGCAGATTACAGAAAAAATATAGCGAATACGATTGGCCTACATATTCGTGAAATAGAAGGGAAAGAAATTAAATTTTTTCGAAAAAATTGCAAAAAATGACCCTGTCCCCCCTTAACATCTACAAATCTCAACCTGGTGAGCTGAAATTCGGTAGGGATCTTCAGTTTTACGTGCAGATTACGGGAAAATTATAGAGAAAACGATTGGTATACATATTTTCGAAATAGAAGGGAAAGAAATTAAATTTTTTTGAAAAAATTGCCAAAAATGACCCTGCCCCCCTTTAACTTCTACAATTCAGAACCTGGTGAGCTGAAATTTAGCAGGGATCTTCAGTTTTAAGTGCAGATTACAGGAAAATTATAGCGAAACTGATTGGTGAACATAAGTACAATTACAGAGAAATATAAAAATTTATTAATAAAATAAAATAATAAAAATTATAAAAATATTTATTCTAATCTTATAACAGTATTTTACCATTTTGTTTAATTTGTTTTTAATTTTAAAAAAATTGTTAAAATAATTTTAAAAAAATGTTGTTTGAATATTTGTGTACGGAACCCTTGATCTTAGTGGAGTGCAACTCTCACTTGTCCGATTTTTTTTCTACTGTGAAATAGCGTAAAAATAATTGCAAATGTTACAAATAACGTGACACAGATATATAAACTGTAAGATAGAACTATAAAGAAACTTAAAAATTGAAATGGCGGCTCAAAAATGCAGTTTATATATATATATATATATATATATATATATATATATATATATATATATATATATATATATATATATATATATATATATATATATATATATATATATATATATATATATATATATATATTATTATTATTATTATTATTATTTATTTATTTATTTATTTTTTATTTATTTATTTATTTATATATTTTATATATATATTATATATATCCTTATTATATTAATTTCCTTATTATATTAATTCCTTGTTGGTTTCGTTCTTCGTCTGACCATGCGCAGTAGCGTCCTAACCAACTATTACTTTTTTCTTATAAACATGCATACTTTTTACATGCACAATTATCCTTAAATAATAATCACACACAGGTTATGTGTTACACATACACTCACACATGTCATATACATAAAATATTTCCCATATACTCACATATATGCACTCAATTCATACACATGTATACTCACACATATACACAAAACACATACACATGTATACTCACACATATACACACAACACGTACACATATATACTCACACATATACACACAACACGTACACATGTATACTCACACATATACACTAAACACATAAACATGTATACTCACACATATACACACAACACATACACATGTATACTCACACATATACACACAACACATACACATGTATACATACACATGTTTACTTACACATATACACTCAATACATACACATGTATACTTACACATATACTTAAATACTTAATAAATAAATAATAATTTATTAATATATATAACTAATAAAATTCTTTTCCAAAATTCGATTATTTAAAAAAATTTTAATAAAATTTTTGAATGTAATTAAATTTTTGAGAAGAATTTTATTAGTTTTGAAAATAAATTAATTTTAGAGAAAAATTTTATTATTTATAAATATATCTCAAATTATGATTCTCGTCAAAATGTTATAAATAATAAAATTCATCATGGAAATTCAATTATTTTCAAAAGTAATAAAATACTCCGCAGAATTTCAATTATTTTCAAATTTTTTTTAATTTCCCGTCAAATTATCATTATCTTCAAAAAATAAGAAAATTAATCATGGAAATTTAATTATTTTCAAAAGTTTAGATAACATACTTCGCAGAAATTCAATTATTTTCAAAACTCTTTTTACATTTTCAAAATTTCAATTATCTTTGTAAATATCAAAATTCTGCTTAAAAATTCAATTGCTTTTAAACATTTCGAAAAAAAATCTGTTCGAAAATTCAATTATCTTTATAAATAATAAAATTCTTCTATGTAATTCAATTATTTTCAAAGAATTTTAATAAAATTCTTGTCAGAATTTCAATTATTTATATATTTCTGTACATTTGTAATTATCTTTATAAATAATAAAATTCAACCTAGAAATTCATTTATTTTCAAAAGTAATAAAATTCTTCGCAGAAATTCAATTATTTTCAACATTTTTTTTAAATTCTCATCACAACTTCAACTATTTTTAAAAATATCAAAATTCTTCTTCAATATTCAATAACTTTTAAACATTTTTAAAACAAATCTGTTCAAAATTTCAATTATCATTATAAATAATAAAATTCTTCTCTGAAATTTAATTTTTTGCAAAGAATTTTAATAAAATTCTTGGCAGAATTTTAATTATCTTTATAAATAAAAAAAATTATCCTAGAAATTCAATTATTTTCTAACATTTTTTTATAAAATCTTATAATATAAAATAATGATTTTATCACTCGGTCGTCTTTAATTCGACTCTTCGACTAGGAGTAATCGATGTTTTGATGTTTTATAACAATTTTTTATAAGTAGTTAAATTTCAAAACGTTTGAATTTGAATCTTTTGATGAATTTTAATTATTATGGAAAAAAAATAATAATTAAATATTTATTTAAAAAAGAAGTTATTGATGTTTTATGAATCTGTAAATAAACTTATCAGAAAATTTTATTGACTAAAACTGTTTCCTTTAACTTTAATTTTCTAAAATCTTTAAATGTAAAATTTTAGTCCCGGCTTTTTCCCGGTTTCCTCCCGATTGATTTTTCTCCCGGGTTTTTCCCGGTTGGGCGGACACTCTGTGTATTTATATATATAAATTGTAAATATTTAAAAGAATAACTAATAACTGTATAATAATTTTTAATTTTTATCAATTTTCAATAAGATAATTGTTGATTATAAAAAAAGTACTAAATTAATTTTGTTAAAAGTTATAAACAATTAAATATTCATAGGTTTGCACAAAATTATTAACTTTTGCTCATCTTTTTAGACAGGTCACATACACTGAAGAAAATGATAATGTTAATTTTGACATACAAGTATTGTTAGGATGTATAGCTGAAACAGCAATACCGTGTATTGCTGTTCTTAAAATACAGTATTCGTGTTCTCTGCATACATATTATTGTCTCTCAAATACATATTGCTGTTCTACACTGCGTATGGCTGAAACAACAATACTGTATGGCAGTATCATATCTACCAATATAATATGTCAGAATTGGCTATATTTATGGCAGTACTATAAATATATTTTTTTCAGTGTATGTATTTGATTTTTTAGGGTAATAATTTAACAAAGTTGTAGGTAATGTTTTTTTTTATTTTGTTCTGTACAAAATATTACATACATTAAAGAAAATGTTAAACAAACAAAATATTATCTTAACAAGCACAAGCATAACTGTTAACAAAAAATAAAGATCAAACACATACACTGAGAAAAAAATTATTTGATTCAAACAAATTTTGTTTAAATCAAACTTAAAATTTGTTCAGTTTAAGGGGAGGTACCACCCCCAACTTTGACTCCATTAAATTTGAATTATTAAAGTGGGTTATATTTTTTTCTGGCACCATTTTTAACCCTAAAATATATAGGATGATCAAAAATTTGAAATTTTAATTTTAGAAGAGGTTAGAATTTTTATCTTTTCACTAATTGCATATTTTTGGTAATCCATGCGAGAGGTTGTTTAGAGTTATAAAATAAGATTAGAAAAAAATGCGTTAAAAAATATTGAAAAATGTAAGAGAAGATTAATTTTGAATGTTCAAATTTTACAACTTTTGACATATTTCCAAAGTCCTGGACCAATAATCTTTTTGAGAATATCAGTGTTTGCAAAAATGTATTCCCTATATGCAAAAACCATGTCGAATAACTTATTTCCCACGTGAAAATGTTCTCGGGAATCGGTCCCGCGAAATTACCGAGAATCACTACCGGAAAATTCCCGGTAAAATCTGTTGACATTTGTATCCATATTTCTCAGAGAATTTAACCTCAAGAATAAAAATATACCACTATAAAATCTTCAGGATCGTATTCGTGATTGAGATGACTTTTTGTTTATTATAATAGTTACGTTAAGCATACAAATTGAAAATCTACTATCAACATATTCAACGGATTTCAACACTTAAGTGAGAAAAATTAATGGACATCATAACAAAAGGGTTTAAGCACCAATTTTTTAAATTAGGATTTTCCCATTTAAGAAATAAGTAACTATTTACACATTTCCATTAAAAATTTTCTATTTTATTGTGTTTTTAAAACAGTTTTCAATGAAAATTAGAATTATAAAATAACCTTAATTTTTAATAAAATTGTAATAGCAAAAATTGTTTTAACTTTGAATTATTGTTATTATTTACATGAATAACAATTCAATATGAGAATTTGTGTATTGCTTGATTTCAAAACAATCACTTAATAAATAATTTTTTGTTGAGATAAAACTCTTTAAAAATTTACTTTTAACCATTTACTTTTTTAATCCTATAATATGAAAAAGGGTATATTTTTTAAAATAAAAAATATCATTAAATTAAAATTAAATTCGTTAAATCGTTAATTTTTATCAATGAAATTTTTCTTCTAGATTAAGCAATACACAAATTCTCGAATTGAATTGTTATTCATGTAAATAATAACAATAATTCAAAGTTAAAACAATTTTTGCTATTACAATTTTATTAAAAATTAAGGTTATTTTATAATTCTAATTTTTATTGAAAACTGTTTAAAAACTCAATAACATAGAAAATTTTTAATGGAAATGTGTAAATAGTTACTTATTTCTTAAATGGGAAAATCCTAATTTAAAAAATTGGTGCTTAAACCCTTTTGTTATGATGCCCATTAATTTTTCTCACTCAGGTGTCGAAATCCGTTTAATATGTTGATAGTAGACTTTCAATTTTTATGCTTAACGTGACTATTTTATAAACAAACAGTCATCTCAATCACGAATACGATCCTGAAGATTTTATAGTGGTATATTTTTATTCTTGAGGTTAAATTCTCTGAGAAATATGGAGACAAATGTCAAAAGATTTTACCGGGAATTTCTCGGGAGTAAGTACCGGGAATTTTCCGGTAGTGACTCTCGGTAATTTCCCGGGACCGATTCCCGAGAACATTTTCACTTGAGTTACTAGGTTAAAATTTTAACATCTGTCAAAATTTTAACTCAGAAAATAAAAAAATTTTGACAGATGTTAAAATTTTAATAATTAAAAATAATTAAATAATAACTCAATAATTAAATTTACTATCTAAATTAAAAAAAATAATCTTTTTATAAGAATTTTTTTACCAAATTTTTTTTAAATTAGTTCATTACCCTTAATAATTAAATTTACTAACTAAATTAAAAAAAAAATAATATATTTAAATATCCTTGGGACGTATAATGGATATCATTTTAAATTTGGCTATTTGGATATCGGAATAATTTTTCAAATTCAATAAGTTTATATAAATTGAACTGATTATTATTACCCGGGGTTTCATTGGGAAGCTGAATGCGAATATAAGGTCATAATTTAGAAATTCAAAATGGCGGATTCAATATGGGGAAGATTTTTTTTGAAATTGCTAAAATCAGCTAAATATTGTTACGTGGGGCTTTTAAGGTAGCTGAATACGAATCCAAGGTAATAATTTAAAAAATTAAAATGCTTGATTCAATATAGCGGAAAAATATTAATTAAAAATTAATAAAATCATCTGAATATTGTTACTCAGGGGTTTTTTGGGTCGCCGAATGAATAATAAGACCTAAAAAGGACTTATTGAAAATTATTAATTACAATTACAATTACAGTTTATTAATTACATTATTTAATTTTTTTTAATTAAAAACTTACTTGAAATAATATGGTTATATTAAATGAGAAATCAATAAAATTTCTCTCGTAGATTTGTTTTAACTTGCACAACTTTTGACTGTCATAGCACAACTGCGTTGAGAGAAATTGGGAACAACTAATATTTATCATTTTTATCTTTTCAAGTTCACTTTATTTCGAAAAAAACTTTTCAAAACAAAATACTGCTCAGCTACTTACTCATTAGTTCGACATTCAATGATTTTAATATAATGGATACTACAATGTTTTTATACTTTGCAGAAATAAAATAATAAAATAAAAATTTACTATAAATAAAAAAATTATAATTAAAAAATAAGTTAAAAAAAATTTATAATTACGTACTATTTGGGTGTTATATATTATTAAAATAAATAAAAAATATTTATTCTTTAAAACAACTATAGAAACTGTTTAATGTCCTAACAGTAACAAAAGGATTATTATTCAAATAAATGTTTCATAATTTAATATGTATTTTAAATTCTTCAAATCTAATCAACTTTGTTTCTAAATTGTACAAAACAATTTCTACTTATAATACTATTTCAAATTATTCTTTTTTAAATTATTAATTATAAAATTGTGTTATCACATTAAAAATTTAAAAATTCTTGATATCAATTTTTTCAATAAGAAATGAAAAACAACATTTTTTAATTTCATTTAATAAATGAACAATTTAATATTTTTTGTAAATGACAATTTGAAAAGACAATAATTACGTATTTATAATATATATCAATTCTATTTTAATGTATTATTATTATTTTTTGTTTTATAAAACTTAAATATATAAATTAATAATTTTAATAAAATTAATAAAAAAAATTCATTAATTAAAATTAATAATTTCCTAAAAGTATAGTGCTATACAACATATATTAGTAATTAAAAAATTAACAGTACAATAGTATCCGAGCGAGCGTTAGCGAGCGCGGAATTCATCGCTAGTATATATATGAGGCATTTTACGTGTAATGTCCTAAGTTGAAATTTCAACTTCCTGAAAAAAATTGAAACTCAGGGAATTTGTTGTTCTATCAAGTAGAAATGTGCCCCAAAAAATATTTTTGACTTTTTCGAAAATTTGAAGGGGGCAGAGGGGGGCCAATTTGACCAATTTTGCTAACACCGGCTACTTTGTGAATTTTTTCTGAACGTACTTTTAATGGGAAAATTTTTCAGAATATGTTTCGGAAAGGTTTTTTCGTCCTCTTTTCAATGGTGAATTTTATTTTTTAATATTTTAAAAATTTATCCCAATTTTTGATAATTAATATTTCAATTTCAATTTCCCAAAAAAGGGTCCGCTTTATTTGAAAATAAATTATTGCAAACGAAAGCTGAGGTTTTTTCCTATGCGCATGTAAATTTTCAGAATGCCCTTTTTTTGTTTTTGAGTTATTAAATTTCAAATAATAAATTGCTGCGCGCAGCGTTACGGTGGCACTGAGCCGCGTGGTACCCAGCGTGATGCGAGGTGCCCGCGAGGCAGCGCGCAGCAATTTATTCTTTGAAATTTAATAATTCAAAAACAAAAAAAAGGGCTTTCTGAAAATTTACATGCGCATAGGAAAAAACCTCAGCTTTCGTTTGCAATAATTTATTTTCAAATAAAGCGGACCCTTTTTTGGGAAATTGAAATTGAAATATTAATTATCAAAAATTGGGATAAATTTTTAAAATATTAAAAAATAAAATTCACCATTGAAAAGAGGACGAAAAACCCTTTCCGAAACATATTCTGAAAAATTTTTTCCATTAAAAGTACGTTCAGAAAAAATTCACAAAGTAGCCGGTGTTAGCAAAATTGGTCAAATTGGCCCCCCTCTACCTCCTTCAAATTTTCGAAAAAGTCAAAAAAAATTTTTGGGGCACATTTCTACTTGATAGAACAACAAATTCCCAGAGTTTCAATTTTTTCAAGAAGTTGAAATTTCAACTTAGGACATTACACGTAAAATGCCTCATATATATATATATATATATATATATATATATATATATATATTCGCATTGGTTTTTACCGTTCTTTAGTTATAGGTAGGGGAGACTGAGGTAAACCCGCGCACAGGGTATACCCGCTCACTAGCGATTTGACGCTATAAACTTAACTTAAGAAGGATATATTTGTGCTGTAAATAGTACTTAACATACAACTAATGTTAACGAACTTTCGTTTAGTTTCATGAATTCGTCATAGAATCTGAGGCGGTCAATTGTTTTTAGAAGTGCAAAAAAAGAAAAATGATCTTCGGATTTATAAGTTTTTAGATTATTATTTTTGAGACTTAATTTATATGACAATTGTTTTTATGCTATTGGATGTCCTTTTTCGAAATATATGTGTAGTTTTCTTTGATTTCAAAAAGATTTATTTAAATTTATTCTAAAATTTGAGAAATACATTCGGGGTAAAGTCGCTCACATAAAGTCGGGGTAAAGCCACTCACTTATTAAATTTTTTGTAGGAAGACGAATCAGTATAAACAGTATTTTTTTGGCAATCTTAAAATTTTCAATATTAAAAATATTTATTAAAAGATAAATAGTATTTATTTTCTAACAATATTATTGAATTATTGGGTAATTATTTGAATATTTAACATTTTGAATGTCCCGCATTTCGCGATTTGTGGCTTTTTTTAACAGATGGCGCCGAACTATCAATATTTGTTGGCAACATTGAGCAGAATCATGTCTATATTATTCATTATTAGTGATTATTAGGTTATAACGGTTATAACAAACAACGCAAACAAATAATCAAAATTTGGCGCTGTCTTTTTTGTCTAATAAAGGCATAAATCTAAGATTGCTGTCTTCGTTTAGTTCACGTTTTATCATTGCTTATTTTTAAATTAAAAATTTCGAATTTCATTTGTTATATTTTATCAATAATAAAATCTATAACTTGTTATATCAAAAATTGTAACTACAGTTTAATTTTCTCTTAATAAAATATTCTTTAAATTCACACTTGCAATTCATGAAACCTATACTTAATATTTAATAAACCAATATTTATTGTTTATAGAACTCATAACACAGCCACACAAAAAAAGTGTCTTGATCTGGGATCGAGACATATGTTTTCCAACGTATTTCGATGCGCTGAATCCGAATCCGTTGTCAGAATTTGGCCAATGGGTCCTGGTTTCGCCCTAACCTCAAAAAATACCCTAAAATAGTTAAAATGGTCACTTTTGAATTATCAAAATTGAATCTAACCGCATATTGATAATTTTCTAAGATCCCTTAATTTAAATAAATTATTCTATAAGCTTTATTAATTCTGTTACCGTTAGAACATCCCTTCAGTCTATTGGCTTACTACTGTAGCGTGTTCTTTTTTCTTCAAAGGATCTATGTAAAGGGTTTCGCTTACGTTTCTTTCCTTTCCTATTCGTTTCCCTGTTCAACATCCAACAAAAGTCAGCCATCATTGCTTCATCCCATCTTCCCTGATATCGTTCTTCCATAAATTTGATATCTTAATAAAATCGCTCGCCTTGTTCTTCGCTGTAATGTCCACAATTTTCGGGAAACTTATCCAGGTGTGATTCGAGGATGTGCAGTTTTAAACACATTAAAAATCCTAATTTTTTATAGTTTTTCAGCATTTGAGCTACAATTTGTTTATAGTCGGGACTCTTATTGTTGCCTAGAACATTTGTTGAAACTTCTTTGTAACGTTCCCAAGCTGCCCTTTCAGTGTCGGTAATTTGAGAAACGAAATTAGTGTCTCTAAATAACGCTCGAATCTGTGGTCCATCGAATACACCTTGTTTTAATTTAGCATTAGAAACAGTTGGAAATTTTTTCGCTATGTACTTAAAGCATTGGCCGTCCTTATCTAACGCTTTCACGTATTGTTTAATCCCACCAAGCTTAATGTGAAGAAATGGAAATATAATTTTGTCGGGGTCTACCAAACTTTGGTGAATGACGTTGTGAGAACCTGGTTGTAACGATACTCTTGGAGGCCAAACTTTTTTCTTGTAATGGTTTGCACGATCTCTGCTATTCCACAGACACAAGAAGCATGGCTCTCTCGTGAAACTTGATTGTTGTCCCAGTAGTATTGTTATAATTTTAAAATCACCACAAATTAACCATTTGTGTTTTTCGTAATTCACTTTCTCTAGAAGTATTTTTATATTATTATATTCTTCTTTGATTTGAGTGGAATGAGCTATTGGAACTGGAGCGTAGACATTTGTATTGTGTAGTAAAACGGCTTTTATATTACGTTTGGAAGAATCGATAAAAAGTCTGATTCAGGCTTCATCTCTATACACATTTTCCTTTAAATTGTCCATCAAACCTATTACGTCAGTAAAGTACACCAAAGATGTCTCTTTATCTTTCGTAAAATATTTTCGGAACTCTTTATCTCGATCTCTATAAAATGACACTTTCGTATTCGGATCCAACAAGTTTCTTTTCTTCATAAATGAAGCAGCAAGTTCTGCACCATCTTTTGGTAAACCTAGATCTCTAATAAAATCATTTAGCTCCGGTTGCGATACTAATAATGGCTTTTTTTCTTTATTGCAATACTCGGTGAAATCATTTTCCTCATCGTCATTTTCATCGCTGTCACTACTAAATTCTTCAGTTTCGTTGTCGACTTCTACTTTTTTGACATGTTTTTCAAAAGTAACAGCAGGTATGCCCGCTTTTCGACCAATTTCAGTAGGTCTGATTACTGTTGACACATTTATATATGTAATGGCACTCTTATTTTTTGTGGTAATTCCTTTGATGTCGTTCATACAAAAATAGCAATCTTTTAAATTTCGTGATTTCTTCCATATCGTTGGTGTAGAGAACTTGAGATATTTTTCATCTTTCGAATTTTTTGAGCGATACAACATAAGTCTACAGGAGTTACAAACAATATGAGGAACCCAATTTGTTTCTTGGTGTAATAATTTACGACCGAAACAATTTTCGTAAAGCTCTTCCAGTTCTTCATCTATTTTTTTCCGCAAGGAGCTGACTTCATATTTGCTACAAATATAACAAAAGGAATCGGGACTTATATTACAATTATGTAGTCGAGAAGTCTCTTTTCTTGTAGCATCGGACTCTTTATCAACCAAGTTACCCATCAATAAAGAGCTACGGTTGTCGGATGACGACGTCGGAGAGCCCGCTTTCCCACCCTGACCAGACGCCGATACTGGGGTTCCTAATCCCTGCATCGTAAAACATTTTTTTCCTGTATCTGCCTTGACGGCATGAACGCCGTTTACCCAAGGACTCTGCCAGTACGGATCCGTTGCCCACCGTCACCACGTGGAGGTGCCCTGGTTACAGATACAGGCGAAAAATGCTAACAAAGAGAGATTCTAAACTATGAATTAGCAATAGCATACATTTAAAGATTTAATACTATTAAGTACTGGACACACAATAAATGCAATCGGCTTGAATTTATTTACTAGAAATATTTAGGGGTTATCAATAAAAAATTTAACGTCAGATTCGCAATCAGCGATCCCGAAAACCCCCGGATACCGATTTTCAAGCAAATCCGAACAAATTTTAATAATAATGTCCGCCATATTGGATCCGCCATTTTGAATTTTGATAAACTAACACCGGATTTGTAATCAGCAATCATAGAATCACCTAAGTAGTAACTTTCATGAGCTTACCTATTTTTTATTGCGCTGTGTATGGTATAATCTGTTTGTTTGGAATCTTTGATGTGTTTTTGAGGTTAGGTTCGATAGATTTAATGTTTTATGTGGATTTTCAATTGAAAAGCTTATAGAATAATTTATTTAAATTAAGGGATCTTAGAAAATTATCAATATGCTGTTAGATTCAATTTTGATAATTCAAAATTGACCATTTTAACGATTTTAGGGTATTTTGTGAGGTTAGGGCGAAACCAGGACCCATTGGCCAAATTCTGACAACGGATTCGGATTCAGCGCATCGAAATACGTCGGAAAACATATGTCTTGACCCCAGATCAAGACACTTTTTTTGTGTGGCTGTGTAATTTATCATTAATAAATCATACTGAAGACGGAAATAAGGAGAAATTTAATATATACAAAATAAAACTGTCGGGATTACCTTAGATTCTTTAAAAAATGATTTACCCCGAGGGGTGAGCGGATTTACCCTGGAAAATTGTGATTTTGAAATTTGGTATATGTGTATTAAAAATTTTCCCTAAGTAAACTAAGAAAGATAAATCAAAAATTCTTTATTATTTTGTTAGTAGAAATTATAAGCTTTCAAATTATATGAATTAACTTGGATTTAGAGAATAATTTCCTAGATTTTTATCGTTCTGAAAAAAAGTGAGCGGGTTTACCCCAGTCTCCCCTACTGATATGTCACATATCTTGCGTTCAATAGTCTGATCAGTACATGTTACCTTTATTGATCGGACTATTTTTTCGTTTCTTTATTGGTCAAATTATTTTATCATACTTTTATTGTCTTGATTATTTCATTTTATTTTATTTTATTTAAAATATTATATTACAGTGGAGGCAAGTAATTTCATGGTAAAAGTTGATTATTTTTTACGACCGGAAAGATTTTTTTAAAAATGTATGTACTGAAACAAAAAGTAAAGAATCTTTATATACTATACACTATAAACTTCAGGAGTACATATGAGTTTTTGATTGGATGTATTCTTTACTTTTTAAAATAAATTTTTAAAAATTTTTTTTAACAAAATATTGATTATTTTATTAACAAAATACCACGGTAAAACTTTAAATCTTTTTTCTTTAGCATTAAAATATCTCCAAAACCAATAGCGCTTGCATCACAGTGCAGCTCAATCTCATCATGAGGATCATAAATTGATAAGAACGGCGACTCTATGAGCCTAGATTTTAACAAATTAAATGTCTCTACTACTTTTTTCAAAATTAAATTCAACCTCGCCTTTCAATAAATCATATAAATGCTTTGCAAGTATCGAGAATTTTTCGATATATTTTCAAAAGAAAGATGATAACCCCAAAAAGCTCTGAACATCATGTAAACTTTTTGGTATAGGAAACTTCATGACTGCCTCGATTCTTTTTGGATCGGTCTTGTTTCCTGTTAATTAATTTCATACCCAAGAAATTCAATGGTTGTAAACAAAAATTCACATTTATCCAATCATAGCTGTAATTTATTTTCAACTAATGTTTGAAAAAATTTTTTTAAAACTTAAAAATGCGCTCAACCAAATCGCTAATTGAATTTACAAGGTAAGTTTATATATCATATATTTCATTCTATCTTTAAGAAAACTAATTTCTACTCATTTAAATTTTTTTTGAAATTATTTTAATTTTTGAATTTGTTATTTAATTAAAAACTGTTCGAATTATACAAATATCGTCAAATTTAATTCAAAACAATTTATTTCTAAACATATTAAATCCCTTTTCTAATAATAGAATTCACAAAAAAGTTTTCTCAAAATTATACTGAAGATAATTGTTTTAAAAAAGATAATATTAATTTAATACTAATAGTAATTAATAATAATATTTAATAAAATTCTTTGTACATTTCAATTATTTTAAAAAATTTTAGTAAAAATTACCGAAAAAAGTTTAATTTCCCTCAATTTTTCAATTCTTTTTTAAATAACTTCGGGAAACGATAAAAATAAATATTTGCACTAAAATTATATAATCTCTAACCCTTTTTCTTCCCAATTACTGCATAAAAAAATCTAAATATGTAACATAAAATTATTTATAATCTACAAAAATAAAACTAAATATTCTATATCAATAAGTAATTATATTCAATAATTCAAATAAACGTACTCATAACCATAAAACAAGTTATGAATTAAGATGTTCATTACATGAACATTTTGCTTCCTCTTAACGATAACCTAAAAATTTGCTTTAAAGTGAATTTTTCCAATTTTACTTAATTCTATTAATGCTAATAAAATATATTCTTTTTATACATCAATCGATTCGTCTTGATGAAATGAAGAATTTTAGTTTGTTTTTAAGTCAAGAGTAACATTTTATTATAAGGCAAAATGATTTTTAAGAAGGAAATAAATTTCTAATAAAAGTGCGAATTTTTGGTTTTAATTATGTTTAATTCTATAAATTCAAATAAAATATATATTTTATATATACCAATCGATCCGTTTTAATGCAAAGAATAAGATTTTATTACATATTAACTTCAATATTCAGTTAAAAAAAATTTTTTGAAAAAAGTAAAAAAAAAAAAATTTTTTATAAATTTTTTAATGTCCATCAATCCATTTCGAGATATTTTTATAATGAATATGCCTAGCAATTTTCAGTCTTAAAACGTTTTCAAATTATCGTGTTCACAAAAAACGGGATCCACACACACACATACTCACACACACATACATACATCCGGACAATTGTTCAGGGTCTTAAATAACATAGTCCTATATAGAAGGAAATTTATTTAAAGGATTTTAAAAAATTTTTATAAATTAAACGACTACAAAGCTTCCTCACGAGAAAGCAAAATAAGGTTAAGTTTGACAGTGTAGTGCCTAAACTACAGGACTATACTTTTGGGTTGCTGCGGTACAATTTTGGGCGCGTGACAGTCCAAAAGTTATTCAGCTGCAAACCAAAGGCGGCATCCCCACTACTTCGGTGAGCTTCTCACCAACATTTTGGACTGTTACGTGCCCAAAATTGTGCCTCAACGTACCAAAACCATAGTGGAGCTGCTGTCATATACGTTATTCCAATACAGTTCCAAAGGTCTCTCAGTGTACGTTTTCATACTACTTGTTTAATATAAAAATTACTAATTTGTGGAATAAATATCATTTTTATTGAAAGTTATCAATTAATCTGCTGCAAATAAATTTTTAAATAAAGTTTACTATTTATACTAACCAAAACAATTGTAAATCTTAAATATTTCTGTCTAAGAAGCATAATAATCGAATTTTAAAAAATAGATAACTGTTGAGCCCTGCATTTAAATATTTTCAAAGAATTTTAATAAAAATTATTTTAAGAATTAAATTATTTTCAAATTGTTTCATATCTAATTAAAAAAAATTAATTTAACTAATTTACTTTAAAAGTTTAAAAATTCTTAAATAATTTTTTGTCCGCTATATTAGTAATATTATTAATTCGGGGTCGCCGATTACGAATATAACCTTAGTTTCCCAAAATTAAAAATGGCGGATTTAATATGGCGAACAAAAAAATTTTTAAAATAGTTAATTTTGCTTGAAACTTGTTACTCGGAGATTTTCTAATCTATATATTATCTATATATTATATATTATATTATGTTAACATATTCATCGCATGAATTAATTATTTTCTAAAAACTTTTCAATTAAATTTTTTGATTATTTAATTAGTACCTAATTATTAATATTCACATATCAATAATTTGTTAAAATTTTAAATGTGTGATTATTAAATACACACTAAACTGTTTAACCGACAGATTAGCTCGGTCGGATAAATGCCTAGCTCGGTGGACGTTTAGGACCAAGGGAGTACTTGGTTCGCGCCCATTAGCCTGGGATTTTTCTGGCACGTGAGATAATCTGAGCGGGAGGTTTGACGTCGAAGTATAATGATGTGTCGATAAACCGGTTGTACTTGGAGAGGTTTTCTACAGTTTCCCTCTCCACTGGCGAGAAACCCCATTAGACCCCATTTTACTTTTTGTTTATGTCAATCCATGTTAGTTTTATTCAGCGATTTCGGACGGACTCACCTGAGTCTTTTTGGTCCTGCCGGAAGGACGTTGGACGTTCTATCATTAAAGAACTTGTAATTATGCTGTAATTATGCTTGGAAAAATGGAAATTATGCTACAATTATGCTCTTAAAAGTGCTAATTTATGCTTCAATTATGCTTTCCCTTTAAGAAATTTGAACTTAATCTTAATATTACTAAATAAATCTCATAAATTTTACCAGAAGTTATGAAATAACAAAATATTAACAATTTTTCATATCATTTAAAAAAATTGTGGAAAAGATTGCCTGAAATTGGATATTTGTAAAATAAAAAATTGTAGTCAATTCAAAAAGTTTAATACTTATAAGTAGGGATAGGAACTTAATGATTTTCAGCAAGACGATTTATGCTCTTAAAGAACTTGTAATTATGCTTGGAAAAATGGAAATTATGCTACAATTATGCTCTTAAAAGTGCTAATTTATGCTTCAATTATGCTTTGCATTTAAGAAATTTGAACTTAAACTTATTATTAATAAATAAATTTCATAAATTTTACGAGAAGTTATGAAATAACAAAATATTAACAATTTTTCATATCATTTAATAATATTGAGGAAAAGATTACCTGAAATTGGATATTTGTAAAATAAAAAATTGTAGTCAATTCAAAAAGTTTAATACTTATAAGACCAAATTAAATTCGGGGCTTTTATAGTGCTAGTATCACATTACAATCAGTCTTGAAGATACCAAAAATATTTTATAATTTATACATCATTTAAAAAATCGCTGAAGTAAAGAAAAAACATTAGTTCAGCATTGCCCTCTAATTATTGTGAACCGAAGTATTACGACAAATTACGAAACATATCGAGTAACCTAATTTTATTACCGACAGTTTTTAAATGTTGATTGTGACTTTAATTGTCAATATTTATAAATTTAACAATTTTTTATGAATACATTTTTTAAAAATACAATATTAGATTTACACAAATACTTCAAAATTATCAAATAAAAATTATTTAAATTAAATATAAAAAAAAGTTTTTTAAATCTCAATGGATTATGCTGCTTTGATGACTAAATTTTGCTTTTCAATGCTTTTGCAAATTGCACCTATTTTTGTTAAATAATAATTATTAATGTGCGTCTTAACAATATATAACATTTTTTAAAATTATCCTTTTATGCTCAAGCATAAAGTTCCTATCTCTATAAATTAATAACAATTTATTAACAATATTATTAAGTAATAACTTATTTGTTAAATTTATTTTAATTAAATTTTTAAATTATTTAATTAATTCATAATTACGAGAATATCAAATCGTCAAATTATATATATTTTTATTATATATTTTTATATATTATTTATTATGCTATATAATATATATTATATAATTATATTATATAATATAATAATATAATTTATATTATATTATATATATTATTATATTACTAGCAATAAATTTTGCGACAGATATTGTTAAACATAATTTGATAAAATGTGAATAAATCAAATTTTTCTACAAAACTCTAAAAAATATAAAATATATAAAATTTAAAACAAATATATATAAAAAATTAAAAATTAATAAATAACCGCGAAAAAAATGTTTTTCTTGAAAAGGAAGAAAACTGAACTATTTGTTAATTCTAAATATTTTAATGGGTGAAAAACGTTACTCTTTATGTAAATTAAATTTTAATATTTTTTTCTACAAAATTGAATCCGCCATTTCGAATTTTGAAAAACGAAGGTTATATTCATAATCGGCGACCCCAAAAAACCCCCGAGTAACAAGTTTCAAGCAAAAATAACCCTTTACCGGCGAGATGTGCTGCTTTTCAACATGAATTTCAAACGCCTACAATTAGTAGAAAGAAGCCTAAAAATTGTTCAACAGTCCATATCCTACTATTTTTGGGGTCGCTCTTTTGAATGGCGTGGTCTAAATTTTCAAAAAATGATATTAAATTCTCCTTTTTTCAAAAATACTTAAAAATGTCAAGTTTCTTGAAAGCAATTTTTTTCAAAGAATTTTTGTCTCCGCCATAACTTTTTTTAAATAGAACAAAAAGTATCAGAAAACGTGTTCCTGATAGTTGTACTTAAAAATATCCATTTCTAATTTATATATTTTTCTATTTTGAATTTAAAATGGCTCTTGAAGGACAAAAAAGTTCCTAATTTTGAATAAGATTACAAACTTTTTCAAAATTGATCAAATCTAATTGAAATTTGTTACTCGGGGGTTTTGGGGGTCGCTGATTACGAATTTAAAGTCAGATTAAAAAAATCCAAAATGGCGGATCTAATATGGCCGTCGAATTTTTTAAAATTACTTGGATTTGCATGAAATTTGGTACCCTCGGGTTTTCGGGGTCGCTGATTTTAACTAGGAAATCGCTTTTTGCCTTTAAATAATTAAAATTGCCCGATTCTCACCACGACGAGGTAGGCGATATAGAGAATCATTTATTTATTTCTTCAGTGACTTTTAATTTTTTTTGTTTTTTCAATTTTATAATTTACTTTTTTAAACTTTTTATTAAAAACTATTAATTTGTATTATGCGCTTTTTTCGAAGCAATTGTCACAGTAATGTAACTTGCATGTTTTGCAGTATTTCCTTGTTCAAAAAAAGAAAGTACAACATTTTTGGCTATGTACATCAGCAAACATTATTTGAATAAAGTAAGAACTGAAAAAGTGAAAAAAATGATTATCCATATCGCCTACCTCCTCATGGTGAGAATCGGGCAAATTTAATTATTTAAAGGCTAAAGGCGACTTCATATTCAAAATCAGTAACCCCGAAAACCCCAGAGTAACAAATTTCATGTAAATCTCAGTAATTTTGGAAAATTAAGCTGCCATTGTGGACCCGCCATTTGGAATTTTTTAAATCTAACTACATAGTTGTAATCAGCGACCTAAAAACCCCCGAAAAAACAAATTTCAAGCAAATCTGAGTAATCTTGAAAAACTTAGCCGCTATTTTGGATCCGCCATATTAAGTTTTTTTAATCTGACTTCAGATTCGTGATCAGCGACCCCAAAAACCTCAGAGTAACGAGTTTCAACTGAATTCAATGAGTTTCACAAAATTTGACCGCAATATTGGATCCGCCATTTTGAATTTTTTAAATCTGACTTCAGATTCGTGATCAGCGATCCCCAAAACCCCCGAGTAACAAATTTCAGTTAGATTTGAATAATTTTCAAAAAGTTTGTAATCTTACGTAAAATTAGGAAACTTTTTTGTCCTTCAAGCGCCATTTGAAACTCAAAATAAAAAAAAATTAGAAATTGATATTTTTTAAGTGCAACTATCGGGAACACGTTTTTGATACTTTTTGTTCTTATAAAAAAATGTTATGGCGGAGAAAAAAATTCTTTAAAAAAATTGCTTTCAAAAAACTTGACATTTTTAAGTATTTTTGAAAAAAAGAAGGGTTTAATATCATTGTTTGAAATTTTTGACCACGCCATTAGAAAGAGCGACTTCTAAAATAGTAGGATATGGACTTTAAAACAATTTTATAGTTTCTTTCCACTAATTGTAGGCGTTTGAAATTCATGTTGAAAAACAGCACATCTCGTCGTTAAAAGGTTAACTATTTATTTAATTTTCTTGTCCGCTATATTGGATCCACCATTTTGAATTTTGAAAAACTAAGGTTATATTCGTTATATTCGTTATACTTTTGAAAGTCGTTAGCAATTTTCTCGCAGGATGGTAAGTCTTTTATTATAAAGAGAGTTATAGTTATAAGGGTAGGTGGGTGATTTTCAAATAACTGTGATTTTTTTGAATAAGACATTTTTCTGCTAAAATAGTGAATCAAATTTGACTTTCATTACATATTCCAGTACATTTTTGTTATTAAAGTATATGTTCAAAAGGAAACTACAAGATTTTGAATATTTCCAAAGTTACGATGGAAAACGCAAAGAAAATGCAAAAGTTACATGCCACGGACCTGACATTTTTCCACGGTCCTGACATGTGTGTCACAGTTAAAACACGTAAAAAAATAAAAAAATGAATAAATATTTCTTTTCAATGTTTGCACTTCAAAATAATGCCAGTAGAAGTCAATTAAAAATAAAATTAAGTAATAAAATCACGATAACGTTACCATGTGTCGGTAGAAAGTAATTAACAATTTAAAACATGAAAAAAGTGCTCGTGTACGTGGAATATCATTATAATAAAATATTTTTATATGTAAAACATCTGGTTAGATTTGGCCTACAAAGTACTTAAAAGATAGTTTTAATATTTGCTCACGTGAAAATTTCAGAACAAAATTTAAAAAAAACGTATGCCACGGACCTGACAATTTAACCCTATTTTCTTAATTTTAACTATGATAATGTTAATGTTAATGTTAATTAACTGAATATTAAGTATCTTTAAGAAGAGACTTCTATTAAGTGATTTATGAAGTGAGTGGCAAAAAATAATAATTTTATTAGACATTTATCTATGGGGACATGCAAATATGACAGTTATTTGAAAATCACCCAGGTGTAAAATAGATATTCTTACCAACTTCTTACAGTTGTTGTGTCAGTTTGGATAATGCACAAATACTTAATACTACTGTCAAATATTTTATTTGAAAGGCAAACTTTTAAAATGGGTAAACAACGGGATTAGAACCATTCATAACAATCGAATACCGTATTCGGACTCGAGAGTTTTACATCAAGACCCTGATTATTTTAATTATCTCGACTCGTAAGAACTTCTGTTAATTACAGATTTGGACGGCACGAATAATTTAACAGACTATGTCTTTGGTACGATTACAAAATAATATAAAAAGGGAATCTGACTGATAAAACAAGATCTTTGGTTACTTCGGTAAGAGAACGAAAGATATTGACGATTCGGAAGAGGGTTTTCCGGCTTTTATGCAATAGTTCCCACTTGCGGAAAAAGTGCGCAAAATAATGAGTAGCCAATACGTATGTTTAGAAAAATGTATGTCGTTTTCCAAACCAATCTGGAGCCGAGCTTTTTTAGTAAACCAATCAAATTTAGCCGAACAGGTCCTAGGTTATTGAACTTTGGTTTGAGTGGGGTCACTATGCGTTGGATATTTAGAGTCGTTCTTATATAATACAAATTTGGAGAATTATTAAAGTATTATATAAGTTGATTTTTTTGCTAACAATATTTTGCTAACGATAATAATATAAAATTAATAATATAAATCAATAATATAACAATAACTCATACATATGTTTCAGTATAGATTGCTGAATATAATTTTTGTTGGAGAAAAATCAATTTATAATAATAATGATGTAAATGGTAGTGAGATATGCCATAAGAACTGTCCATAAAAAATGTCTTGTTGTTTAAACAATTAAGATTGTCTTTGCTCGATTTTGTTTTATATCTCTTATATTGGATTTAACTTAGTCGAAATAGCGAAACCCCCCTGCGCGCCAACCCCCTAACTAATTCTTATATTTATTTGAATTTTTAATTTCAAATCATGTTCTCTTAATGTGAATGCATGCTAATAAGTTAGAGTAAATTATATCAGGCATTTAAAAAAAAAGCATTTAAATAGAATTTTACTTTACGGGCATGATCTATACGGACATCTTATAGTGCCCTTATAGAAACTTCTTTATACCTAAAGGTAAAAAAATTGGTTAAATTTGGCATAGATTTTGCATTATCATTAAAGTCATTATTACGAATATTTTTACTTGCAGCTTTAACAATAAATCAAATCTGACATAAATTTTGACATAAATTAAGGGCCATTATTTGGTCGTTTATGACATGTAGGTAAAAGAAGAATGTAAAATTAAATGTAGATTTCGACGTAATGTGACAGACGTTTGTAGACCTCTTTTTACCCGTAGGTCAAAACTGCCTTAAAATTAACCTATATTTTGAGGGTAACAGAAATTCTTTGACAATTTTTGACATTTAGGTCAAAACTGCCCTAAATTTGACCTAAATTTTGTATTTCGTAAATGTAACAGACGTTTATGAGCCTCTTTTTACCTGTAGGTCAAAATTGCCCTAAAATTGACCTATATTTTGAGGGTAGCAGAAATTGTCAAGTTTTGACGTCTAGGTGATAATTGACCTAAATTTTAAGGATAGCGGGAATTGTTTGTCAAATTTTGACGTTTTGGTCAAAGCTGCCCTCAAAATTGACCTAAATTTTTATATAAGTTTAGACGGTCCCTTAGAAAAGGTCGCCCTTAGAACTTTCTGAAACAGCGGCGGCGGCAATATGATTTTATATTAATAGGGATATATATATATATATATATATATATATATATATATATATATATATATATATATATATATATTCGAGATGAGCAATACATTGGAGACAACAGAAGTTATCGAGCATTCTTTTGCGTCTCTCTTATTCTCTACCGGTACGATGAGTTTCATATCATTTAGAGTGTCAATTTCTGATCATTTCTACTGCACGTTCTACTGAGCAATGCTTAACACTCCTGATGTCAACAAGTGCATACTCATATATGCAGTAAATGCATATACTTTTATGTATGCATTATAATTAAATATTATGTATTAAATGTTTAAAAAGTTACTGCAAACGTAACATTCTTAATTTGTTTATAATATTGTTAAAAAATGTAACTTTTGTTGCTATATTGTGGCAGCCATTTAAAAATTTAATATCCAAAACAGTTCTATGTTGTACCCCTACTATTGTTGATGCGATATTTCTATCAGTAGAAGGTTTGTTAAAGGGTTGAGCTATTAAAAAATTGAAAAAAACAAAAAAAATTTTTTAAAATCGTGTTTTCTCTTAAAAAATGTTATATATATTGTTTATTTAACATTTTTCAGTTTTTTTAGTACGCCATTCGAAAGAGGGATTCAAGATACATAAAAAAAGTGCATTTACAAATTATTCTTGGTGCTTTTTAAGATTGAAATATGTTCTTAAACATTATGTACAAATTTTGTACATCCCGTCCTTAATGGGTTAAAACAATTATCTTCAGTATAATTTTGAGAAATTTTTGTAGTTAATTCTATTATTGGAAAAGGGATTTAATATGCTTAAAAATAAATTGTTTTGAATTTAATTTTAAGATATTTGTATAATTCACACATTTGTCAATTTGGGACGAGGTGAATTTTCACTCTTTTGCTTCCTCGTGAGGAAGCTTTAAGTCGTTTAATTTATGAAATTTTTTAAAATCCTTCAAATAAATTTTCGTCTATATAGGTTAAGTGTGGGTATTCCTGCGATTGATAAAATTATTGCGATTTTTAGTAAATTATTATTTTCATTATAGAATAAACACCTATTTTTTTTAAACAATTACAAAAATTATTTTAAATTTTATTTGATGAAATAGCTGATAAAAATACACATTCTGTCAATTATTTCATTATTTATTTAAATTTTAAATTTTTAATTAATAATACTGAAAACTACAATAGCAGCAGGATTTTTAGTGCATGTTAGTATTATTGCGATTTTAAATACATTTACTGCGCAACGCGAACAACCTACAGCTGTATACCGTCGTTTACTTAACCTAACCTCTTTGCTAACAATCTCTAACCTCTATGTTATCCTTTTGAATTAGCCCACCATATTAACGACCAATGAGAAAGAACCAGCACGGTATGCGACAGCTGATTTTCTGCAGTAATACTCACACAATAATTGGTATTTCCTTTATAAGTGTAAATACATGTATTTACAATAATTTTTTGACAAACTATTTTGAATACAAATAAGTAATGAAATTGGATTAAGTTTAATGTTTTAGAAAATATAATAAACAAATGTTCATTTGTAATTGAAATAACTAAATTTCATGTTTTTATAAACTTGGACTAGCTTCGCAAAGTTAACCTATACTAAAAACTCGCAGAAATACCAACACTTACCCTAGGACTATGTTATTTAAGACCCTGAACTATTGTCCGGATGTACATGTATGTGTAAGTGAGTGTGTGTGGATCCCGTTTTTTGTGAACACGATAACTCGAAGATGTTACAACGAATTAGGCTGAAAATTGCTAGGCATGTTTAACATAAAAATATCTAAAAATGCATTAATAAACATTAAAAAATCTATAAAAAATTTTTTTTTACTTTTTTCAAAAAAATTTTTTTAATTCAATATTGAAGTTAATATATAATAAAATCGTATTCTTTGCATCAAGACAATTCGATTGGTATATTTAAAATATAAATTGTATGAGAGTTAATTGAGTTAATGACAATTAAAGCAGAAAATTTACCTTTTTTATCAAAAATGTAGTTCTTTCATCAAATATATATTCCAGTAGGGTAGTGTGGGGTAAAAAGGCCAATGGTGCAAAAAAGCCATTTGACTTTTATTTTGAAACTATTGAAGTATTCTACTAACCGTTTGAAATATAAGTTTAATTAAGTAAAACTCAACTTTTGATTCTAGTTTGACTGTCAAATTGATAATATTATAGTTGTTATTGTAATTTGTATTTTTTAACTGCTCGTTTTGATTTGATTCGATGACTATGAATTGAAATCACGTAAACTTAACATAAAATACAATTTTGGAAGCTAAAAACTTTTCTAAATTATTTATTTGTTATACAGATAAAAGAAAAATATAATATTACAAATTTTGATAACAAAATCACCATATGGCTTTTTTATCCCACCAAGTGGTGCAAAAAAGCCATATGCAGAACTTTCGTAAAACTCTTATAACTTTGTCCTTTCACGGAGTACAAAAAAATGTTCTAAAAGTATTTTGAAGCTTAATAACTAAACTTTCAGTAACAATTTGAAATTTGAGAAAAGAAATTCAAATTTCCATTTTATAGTACCAAAAGTAAAAAGTGGCTTTTTTACCCCACTCTACCCTACAATAAAATTTTAACCAGTGAAAGAGTTACTGACTAGTGCTAAATTTTCTTTCTCTTTCTATCAAGTGAACGCACATTGGGACAAATCCCTAATTTTTCGTTCAAAAAAGGCCTGGAGCCTAGAAATCTTGACCGATTTAAATTTTCTTTTTTTTAATGAAAGGTTTTGAAGATTTTTAATAAGACTGTGTATTATTCTTTTAAACCTTTATTGTTATTGTTTATTTCTGGCAAAAATGTGAAAAAAATGTAAATAAAATTTTTTCTTTCATTTCGTGTAAATAATTTATAAGTGGAGTAAAATGCTTTGAATCATCAGTGACACTCTTCCAAGTTGAAAATAAGTAGATTTTGCAACTTTTAATTATTAAAAATGATTGTTATAAACAATTTGGCAAATTTTCTAGAGTACAGAAAGTCTTTTTTTCATTTTGTTTGACAATTGTTATTCGTGGGTTTTTGGGTAACTGATTTCAAATTTGAAGTCTCTTTTTAAGAATTCAAAATGGCGGATGAAAAATTTAAAAATCAATTGGATTGTCCTGAAACTCATCACTCGGGAGTTTTTAGGATCGTTGATTTCGAATTTGAATTCCGTTTTGAAAAATTTAAAACTGCAGATCCAATATGGCGGACTTATGTTTTAAAATTGCTCAAATTCACTCGAAATTTGTTACTTAGAGGTTTTGGGGTCGCTGAAAGTAACCAGGTGCAGTTGCAATGTACATCTGTGCCTCTAACCTGATCGTAATTGAAGGGCTACATAAAATAAGGGGACGAACGCGAGACTTGGAAGGGATAATATCAGTCAGGTAGCAGCGAGCGGCTCAAGGCTTCTCACTGCTACCTGACTGGTAGTATCCCTTCCAAGTCTCGCGTTCGTCCCCTTATTTTATGTAGCCCTTCAATTGCTCTGCTGAATACCACATTTAGAGATTGATAACTATGAGTCAAATTATATGTTTCGAAAACATACAAAAATTTGTTGATCAATCAGCCCTTTTTAGGACTACGAAGTATGAGACAAATCAATTATATTAAACATTTACAAATATTGTCTTCATCAATCAGTTCTTTTTAAGGAATACGCTAAAGTAACAAACAAAATTCTGGGTTTTTCCGCGTGATGTTCGTTGCTTTTTGCATTTTCAAAATATAACTGGGTCAGGCTTAGTCAAACGGATCGGATAAAAAAATGTTCAATGAAATATCTATGATTTTCATCTTTATGTGATGAAAATGATGTGAAAAAATTGAAACCAAAAAAAAATTTTGATATAATTATTAACAATTAAAGTTCTTAACAATATTAACTAAAAATATTTTTTTCTTGAGTTCTATTTTTAACAGATTTTTTAAACCAAATACGTGCTTTTTTCATCTTGAAGCGTAGAATTTAAAAATATATTTTGTTTATAACTTTTTTTATTTTTTATTGTTTTTGCTTTCTCGTGAGGAAGCTTTGTAGTCGTTTAATTTATAAAATTTTTAAAAATCCTTCAAATAAATTTTCTTCTATATAGGACTATGTTATTTAAGACCCTGAACAATTAACCGGATGTATGTTTGTGTGAGTATGTGTGGATCCCGTTTTTTGTGAACACGATAACTCGAAGAGGTTTTAACGAATTCAGCTGAAAATTGCTAGGCATGTTTATCATAAAAATATCTCAAAATGCATTAATTGACATTAAAAAATCTATAAAATTTTTTTTTTACTTTTTTTAACAAAAATTTTTTTAATTCAATATTGAAGTTAATATATAATAAAATCGTATTCTTTGCATCAAGACAATTCGATTGGTATATTTAAAATATAAATTGTATGAGAGTTAATAGAGTTAATGACAATTAAAGCAAAGAAAACCCTTTATTTAAAAACAAACTAATAGAGTCTAACATTTCAAAATTCAAATTTATTTCTTTTAAATAAAAAAATAAAAATTTTTTTTAATAAAGTAATTTTTTTCATTTTATTTAATTCTATTAATGCTAATAAAATATATTCTCTTTTTACATCAATCGATTCGTCTTGATAAAATGAAGATTTTTAGTTTGTTTTTAAGTCAAGAGTAACATTTTATTATAAGGCAACGTGATTTTTAAAAAGAAATAAATTTCTAATAAAAGTGCTAATTTTTGGTTTTTTGCAGGCGGAAAAGTTGGACGAATGTCGGACTTTACAACGGGCTGGGATCCACGCCCGTAGAGACCGCAAGATGACGGATATGTTAAGTCCGTACTGGCTCGGTGCTGGGCCGGATCCGACTTCGGATCTTGTCATTTATTGTCACATTATGAATTTATTTTTAATAAATGTGTCATAACTAAATAACTATTACAATAATTAATTGCATTATTTTAGAAAATAATGATTAATTAATAAATAAATTTAATCAATGTATTAAGTAATTATTTATTGAGACTTTTTTTAAAATTAAACAATAAAAAAATTTGTCTTACAATTTAACTTTATAATTATTATAAATAAGTTTATTATTATTGAGATATTATTAATTAATATTTTATATTATTAATTGGTATTAATATTATTGAGAATTAATAATAAAGGGCTTAGGGGGTTAAGTATGCAAAAAGTGCCCCCTCTTCTATTTTTCTCAAATTTGGCCCATATGTTACTATCCATATGACTATAACTTTCTGCAATTTTGAACTCAAAATTCGCTTTTTTGGGGGAGTTATAGAGGGGGAAAGCAAAATCAAAAAACTTATTTTTCTCGAAAACTACTGAACCGATTTTAATGAAATTTTAAGAGGTTGTAAATATAGATAAGGCGATTTTAGAAAAAAAAATCAAAATTTTGTTTTCAAAAAAAATTTTGAAATTTTCAAAAATTTTTTTTAGGGTTATTTTTTAAAGTGACCACTTTCTCTTTTGTTGTAAAAAGTACCTTATAATGTCCCCTTTAACATATATTTTTTTCAAATTTTTTAAAAATATGGTTTTTGAGTAAAATGTCAAAAACCATGGTCATGCTATTTGTCACGTACGTAATTTCAAAAATATTTTTTTTTCTGAAAATTTCAAAATGAAAATTTTTCGAAATTTTCAAAAATAATTTTTTAGTTCTATTAAAGTTACATTTTTATGTATTTTCTCATTTCATTCTCTTATGTGATCTACTAATAAAAAAATTTTGCCCGACATGATTTCAAGGTGTGTCACGGTAAATAACTCAAAAACCCTACCCGGAACATTTTTATGTTGTATGCGAAAGGTCAACTAATTAATTATTTATTTAATTACAAAATAATACTTAGGAGTTTTCTGAATACAAGCCTGAAATCGATGTAAAAAAATTATTTCCAAAGAAAAATCCAAAAATTTTTATTTTTACATTTAAAATTTTTTTCTTTTTGGATCGTTGAAGCGGTACATCACACTTTTTTTATTTAACTTCTTTAACAGTCTTACTTTTTAAACAATAATGGCCTAGATGATTTTAGAGTGCGACACGGTAAAAAAAACTCCAAAAATCCTAAAATTTGATTTTAAAATTTTCGAAATTTTTTTGTTTGTTTAAAAATATTTTTTTATGTCAACTTCATATTTGTATTTATCAACCTTAATAAGCCACTAGTAATAAGTTGCAAAAATATTTGACAGTTTTTTTAAAATTAACCATTCGCATACAACATAAAAATGTTCCGGGTAGGGTTTATGAGTTATTTACCGTGACACAAATTGAAATCATGTCGGGCAAATTTTTTTTATTAGTAGATCACATAAGAGAATGAAATTAGAAAATACATAAAAATGTCACTTTAATAGAACTAAAAAATTTTTTTTGAAAATTTCGAAAAATTTTTATTTTGAAATTTTCAAAAAAAAGATTTTTGGAATTTTTTGAAAAAAAAAATTTGAAAATTTTTTTGGAATCTCTTTAATTGTCTTTTCAACATATCCAAAGCTGATTAAAATACATACAGTAGTTTTTGAGGAAAATGCGTTTTTCGATTTTTTCCCCTCCATAAGTTCCAAAAAACTCAAAATTTTGATATAAAAATTTGAAAAAGTTATTTTTAAGTGGGTAGGAATGAATGGGAAAAATATATTCAGGTCATTTTTTCCATACTTATTTAGCTATACCCTATCACATTAATATGGCCCATATGTATATATGTGCATTACCGTACGTGACAAATAGCATGACCATGGTTTTTGACATTTTACTCAAAAACAATATTTTTAAAAAATTTGAAAAAAATATATGTTAAAGGGGACATTATAAGGTACTTTTTACAACAAAAGAGAAAGTGGTCACTTTAAAAAATAACCCTAAAAAAAAATTTTGAAAATTTCAAAATTTTTTTTTGAAAATTTTTTTTGAAAAAAAAATTTTGATTTTTTTTCTAAAATCGCCTTATCTATATATACAACCTCTTAAAATTTCATTAAAATCAGTTCAGTAGTTTTCGAGAAAAATAAGTTTTTTGATTTTGCTTTCCCCCTCCATAACTCCCCCAAAAAAGCGAATTTTGAGTTCAAAATTGCAGAAAGTTATAGTCATATGGATAATAACATATGGGCCAAATTTGAGAAAAATAGAAGCGGGGGCACTTTTTGCATACTTAACCCCCTAAGCCCTTATTAATATTATTATTCATGTTAATTAATAATATCTCAATTATAATAAATTTATTACTATTGAGATATTAATTAAAATTGTTGACACTATTATTTTTAATATTATTATATTGAGAAAGAATTATTTAATATATTATATAATAATAAAAATATAGGTGTAGCATTGACACGTAGTAATTCCACAAGTTTTATTTCAGCTCGTGATACTTTAGAGTATTTAAGATTTGAGAGTCTCATGCGAGCGTAGCATAGTGGTTAGGTGTAGGTTCGTACCCCCAAGCGTTAGGTTAATAAAAAAAATTTTTATTAAAAAAAAGTAAAACAAAAATTTTTATAGATTTTTTAATGTCCATCAATCTATTTCGAGATATTTTTATGATAATTATGTCTAGCAATTTTCAGCCGAATTCGTTGAAACATCTTCGAGTTATCGTTCGCTTATCGTAAAAAGGAAGTAAAATGTTCATGTAATGAACATCTTAATTCACATCTTGTTTAAATTATTTCAAATTATTATTATTTTAAATTGAATTATTATTAAATTATTATTTTAAATTACACTGGCACAAAAAAAAATTCCGAGTCAGAAGACTGACACATGGTAGGTTCTCTTCCTAGAAGTGTATCTAAAGAGAAAAAAGTAGTCGGACCAAAAGTTTAGTGCTGTAATTTTTTTTACACGCCTAGTAAGGTGGTGAAGTCTGAAAAAATGATTTGCATGGTGATTTACCTAATTTTTATGATTTAAACAGACTTTTCACATATTTTTATTAATGATTTGAATTTATATACTCTAATTAAATAAAAATTGAATACATAAAAGATGTACAAAATAGTAAGTTTTTGAAAAAATTGCTCTTATTTCCTTGAAAATCATTGCTCTGACGTTTTCGGAGTCGCTAATTATGAATTTGAAGTCAGTATTTAAGAATTCAAAATAGCGGATCCAATATGTCGGACAAAAAAAATTAAAAATTAATCAGATCCACTTGAAAATCGTTTCTCTTGGGTTTTCGTGGTAACTAAAAATTAATATGATGCCAGTTTTCAAAAATTCTAAATGTCAAATTTACAGTACTTTTAATCTTTGTTTCTTGAATATCTTATCCTTTTTGATTCAAAGGATCTCCGAAAAGGAGCTTTTCTTTTCATCTTTAAATTTTCGGCCTTTGGTATGTCTCTTTTTAGCGTCCAACAGTAGTCCGCTAACATATTTTTATTCCATTTTCCTTGGTAGCGTTGTTCCATGTCTTTTATATCTTGGTGAAATCTCTTGCCGAAAATTCGTTGTCCGCCTTCACCAAGGGGCGGTGTCCTAGTCTCAAAAATAGAAGAAAAAGAAAAAAACGCGGAAACTACCCACTTGAAAATGTTCCCGGGAAATTCCCAGGAGTTACATTAAAAAGTAAAAAATGGATTATTTATTGGTTAACTTTAAAAATAATAAGTTGATTTTCTAAAAGGTATTTAGAAACTTTCTAGGGAATAAGGTATGAGCAAATTGCCATTAAGACTTATATTTTGATACAATAATGGGTGCCAGCAAATTCAGGTGATTTCTGATCATCTTTATCAAGGACAGTTTCTGCAAAACTGACCAGTGGAAGTCGATTAAGGGGTTACATACCTTTTCGACCAAAAAAAGAGTAATTTTCATAATTATTTTTAGAGTTCTCGTTAAAACTTTATTGAAATAATGTGCATTGTACCTGATTCATGTTGTCATGAAATTATACACAGCCGAGGAGGAAAAACCAACTTCAGTTAGAAGACAATATACAGTTTTAACCTGAAATAAAGTGAAATTTTTAAACACTTATATCTCTTAAATTAGATTCGGGACCAAAACGAAACTTTTTAGTGTGTGTAGATTTTGGTGTGATTTAATAGCTGTGAAAGTGCCAAATTTTTTTATTTTTCTTTAACGGAGAAATTAAGTTGCAAAGTTTGCAAAAATTCAGAAATCGCGTATTTTCAACTTAATATTTCTAGCATATTTAAAGTAAAAACAGAAAAAGTGATAAGAAAATCTGAAATTTCATCGAAAATAATCTATATTCGGTGAGTTGTTTTTCAATTTAACAATTTCAACTAGCAATGGACAACTTAGTGGACCTGAAAGAGTCTGATCGTGTGTTACAAATTTTTAGAATCTTATCAAAGATTTCAATGCACAATTTGGTGGCCCTGAAAAGGGCCGATTGTGTGTTTGAAGTTTTTAGAAGCTAATTAAAGCTTGCAATGCATAACTTGGTGGCCCTGAAAAGGGCCGATTGTTTGTTGGATATTTTTAGAAGCTTATTAAAGCTTTTAATGAATAATTTGGTCGCCCTTGAAAAGAGCCTTTTGAATAATAGTAAGGATTGATGAGAAATTAAAAAAACTTATTGATAATTAACAATGTTTGTAGGAGTTGTAGCACTTGAGTATTGCAATACTTTCAAACTTGTAATTGGTTCAACTATAAAGCCATGACTACTTTGAATATTTTTAACTGCTGGAGCATTTGCGAATCGGTTATTCAAATGTCTCTGCATTTTTTATGCGCAGTCGTGCTGTAATAAAATATTTTGATTCTTACAAACTTTGTTTTAGCCCACTCAAAAAGGGATTCTGGTGTTAAAAGTGCTTCTGTTGGTTTTGCCTGCAGACTAGCACGTGTTGCCTTTTATTTAAATATTGCACCTATTCCGTCACACGCTCCTTTACCATGAGCAGCAGCTGAGTGTGCCACTCTGCATCTATCCCAAAATCTTTCTAGTGATGGACTAGGTTGCACATTAGGTACTTGTTTTTAAAATGCTGCTTAGCACCATCCGTTACGTTAATAACTTTTCTACATTTGGTACAATCTTTTTTATCTCAGAAATTAACAGTGTTTGAAAAAGGTAAACAGCTGATGTGTAATGTGTTGTAGAATCTGACAAAACGATGAAACTACAATGCTTTATCTCCGTGCCACTTCTGTAGTATACTACTGCGGGGTAAACTGTGCACTGGTTGTTATAATGGAATGCTTGTGCAAAATAAGCATAATTTTCTGAAAAATTACTTTTAACCAAAACTTCATTTTCTTTTAAATTATCTCTTCAATAAGAAACATACTCTGCCTGAGCTTTGGAAATGAAATGATATGGTACTAACTTTTTTAAGTATTTGCACAATGCGCTTACATAACCTTTAGCTGATAGACATTCTTTTTTTAATGTACAGCGATCGGTGGTCTCATTTTCCTCAAAAATATATGTAATGTAATTTGAGAAATTTTTTAAATTGGGACAGGATGCACGTTTACCTAGATAACAGTCTGGCAATACATTTTCGCAAAGAACAAATTTGAAACAATCGTTATAATCATTAACAGGATTGTCTGATTCTTTTGTGAGTTTTTGCAAATTAGAAGCATCGATCATTGCCTGAAAATTTTCATGCGTTGTAAAGGTTTTTTTTATTTCAGGATTTCAGGTCGTAAATTGGCTATATAAACTGGTAATATCACAAAGTCAAAAACGTTTTTGTTTTTTTCTTTCTTACCCTTTATTTTCACTGAAACTGCATCTTTTTTATTCGTCATCAATCTGCTGTTAATGTCATTCTCATACCATTCTATAACTTTATCCACAATATCATTAGATAATTTCTTACCCTTTTTTGGATATGGTGTTGCCAAAACACCTTCTGTTTCTCTTAAATACTTTGCTTTTTCAGCCATATTTTTGGTAGTATTAAATTCTTTAGCAACTTTACGAATTGGCCAACATTTTAGAGCAATTTTTAGTATGCTGACACAAAGCAGGTCATTGCCCAGCAACCTGTCAAATTTGTTTTTTAGTCCATTCAAAAGCTGTTCTAGTTCTTCCTCCCTAGAAAAGTGGATTTTTTAGGTGAATCGATATCATCATTATCAGAATCAGATTCAAAATTAATTTCATTAGAAACTTCAGATTCTTCAATGTTCATATCATTAATTGAAGATGTTTTACTATTTTGGTAAAATCGTGTTCGATACAGACTGCAAATTTTGGATTTTGTAGTACAATTAGGAAATTCCTGTGACATAATTTTTGACATAATTCGTAAACTTTCTCCTCTATGACCCTTAATTTCGTAAGAATTTGCACATCTATCTACATGAAAGACAGTTTCTGATTATTATTATTATTTCCGTTTTTTTGGAAGAAGTTTAATGTTGTCTAATTCAATTAACCCTTAAACCGCATACTGCCGAATCCATTCTTAAACCGCACACTGGGTGTGCGACACCCGGGGACTTTTAAATGTGTTCTCCAAGCTGGAATAGGATATTATCTTTTGGAAAAATTATTTTATATAGCTCAGTACATCTATTTTGAAGGAAAATAGGTTTCATATTGATTTATTTAATTTTAATAATTAAAAAAGAGTTTTTTAAAACTACTGGAATTACCTTAAACCAAAAACTGAGTGTCAAACAAGCAGAAATTTTTCGCCGACAACTTCATAAAGTTATCAAATACACAAAGACACTTGGGAGACTAATGTCCCTCACGGAACATGAAGTTAAGTACAAAATGTATCGTCCAATAACGACGCATGTTCAATTTTTATTAATTTAACCGAAATATTAGAGTAAAAAGCTAGAATATGGGTGTCGCACACCCAGGGTGCGGTTTAAGGGTTAAGTATTAATATAATACTAGTGACTTATTGTTAATAATCATACGATTACTAGAAAAGATTATGTGTATTTAACGAGATACAAATGAAATTGAAAAATGAAACTTAATTTAAAATTGTACAATTGATTATTATGTTCAAAATAAATGGTTAATTGTCATGAGCGACCTCAAAAATCTTCATATGGGCTGTTTTCGGAATTCGACCCGAATTAATTTTGGGTTTATAGTGACTGGATGCTCTAACAGAACGTCGTTTATGATTGCATAATCGTTAACTCAGGGTTAGCCCTGGGCAAGTTCCGACAACTGCCATGGAGAGCATCACGATAAAAAACAAATTTTTGATCTTTTTAAATTTTTATCCTCCATTTTCAATCCATCATTTTGAATTTATAAAAAATAACGTCAGATTTGTAATTATCATCCTTAAAACCTTCCCATAGAAAGCTTCATGTCAAAAAAACAAATTTTTGAACTTCTTTTAAAAATTTTATCCGCCATTTTTGATCCGCCATTTTGAATTTGTAAAGATAACGTCAGATTTGTAAGTAGCAACCTTGAAACCTTCATATAGAAAACTTCATGCCAAAAAGACAAATTTTCGAACTTCTTTTAAAAGTTTTATACGCCATTTTGGACCCGCCATTTTGAATTTCTAAAAAATAACATCAGATTTATCATCAGGGACTTCAGAAACTGTCGAATAATACAAGAAAACACAAGAAAAAACAATTCTTTTTACTTTTTTGAATTTCTGCCGCCATATTGGATCCGCCATTTAGATTTAAAAAAAAACTTTAGATTTACAATTAGCGACCCCAAAAAGTGTTACGGAATGAATTACAGAATAATTCACGTCATTTTCAGCTCTTAATTCATAAAGGTATTTTGAAACTTTTGGACTTCTTGACTTTTGACAACTCTATTGGCACCGAAAATAAAAAATTTTTAAAAACGCCCATCGGCATCTTAAAGTACACGAAAGTTGAAATCTTTTAAGCCCTATAACGTTTAAATCCCTCAAAACCAATTTTGTTTAGAGCTCTGTCCGTGTTGACGTGGAATGTCCCATATATTTTTGAGAATGTTTTCCCGAATTTTCATTGAAATCGGTGCATTAGAACCAAAGTTTTTGATATTTTTAGCGCGGTATTTCTCAGAAGTCAGAGCTCAACTTGAAATTTTAAATGCTATTATCTCTGAATCGTATTTTTTTAAAACTACTGTTACGGTGTCCATGATTTCTCTAAAACCGCTAAAGCGATCAGCTTGAAATTTACAGGGATTTTATATATATATATATATATATATATATATATATATATATATATATATATATATATATATATATATATATATATATATATATATATGTATAATAGCTAGTTCGTGAACGAAGGGATTTTAATTTGTACCAAAATTAATATTTTTTTCGATCAAAAAACCAGTTTTTAAAAACCGAAAAATTCGAATTTTGGTGAAAATCATTTGCCATTTCTAGAAAAATTTTTTTTCTCAAAACCCTTCGTTCACGAACAAGATAACATAGTAAACTAACAAATTTTTCTTTGTTTTTGATATGAGTTGAGTTGTTCCCGTTTTATCGTGCACACCACAAGCCACCTTAAAAATAAAGTGTTTTGTTAAAACAGCTACAGTTTCAACAAATGGTAATATTTTTTCAGTTTTAAAGTGGCTATAATTTCATGACAACATGTACTATCAGGTACAATGCACATTATTACAATAAAAATTTAACGAGAACTCTAAAAATAATTATGAAAATCACTTTATTTTGGTCGAAAAGGCATGTAACCCCTTAATCGACTTCCACTGGTCAGTTTTGCAGACACTGTCCTTGATAAAGATGATCAGAAATTACCTGTATTTTCTGGCACCCATTATTGTATTAAAATATAAGTCTTAATGGAAATCTGCTCATACCTTATTCCCTAGAAAGTTCCTAAATACCTTTTAGAAAATCAACATATTCTTTCTAAAGTTAACCCATAAATATTCCATTTTTTACTTTTTAAAGTTATAAATGCACTAAAGATTTTTATCATGAATCACCTTAATCCTAGTAAATATGTGGTCTCTCCCAATCCATCGATTTAATCCTTCTATGAAACGAGTAGATATGCAAATTAGGTAAAGCGAGACAGTCTAATCTTATTTTTCTTTGAAAGAGGAAGAAAGCAATAGCGTTAGATTTTCCGCGTTATCAACAGAGACCGATTTACGCTGATTTACGTTATTTCTATTTGGAAAGAGAAAGAAAGCTATAGCGTTAGATTTTCTGCGTTATAAACAGGGACCGATTTATATATTTATTTAGAAAGAAGAAAACAGAAAGATATATATATATATATATATATATATATATATATATATATATATATATATATATATATATATATATATATATATATATATATATATATATATATATATAAAGAGAAGCGAAAGGTCTGCTCGAGTACCTGACCTATTGTTCGAAGGGTTTCCATAAAACGATTTTCTACAGATTTCATCTTACCCTCGACAGAATTCATGCGTAATGAAATTTCATCCACTCTTGTTTCAGTCATACAGACACGATTCACAACATCCTTCAGAGTGTCATCAATTCTATCCAGCCTCGTCGACATAGTAGCATTAAGATTTTCAATAGCTTTCAAAACAAAATCAAGGTCGGTAGAGGAGTTAGACGGAGACGGAGACGCATTACGAGAGCGTGGCTTACAGCACTTGACATAAGACCCATCAGAATTAGTCCCTGATTGCAATCCACAACTCGGATGATAAGGGACATCACATCTTGAACAACGCACCGGTTTCTAAACATTTTTGTTACACTTAAAGCACTTGTCTAACTGAGACATGATATACGCGCACTTTAAGGTTAGAATATATTTCTGAACGTAAAACTCGCAATATACAAGAAAAAAGTTAATCTTTTTTGGTCAGAACGAATAAAAGCACGAGACAACGCCACGACGAGTGGAAAAGCATAAAAAAGAGCAAAAAATATCAAAAGAAAACAATTAATATTAGACCAACGTGCAAACACGTGTTTTAAGAACGCCACCTAGCGTTATTCCTAGCTTATGAATGGAGTTTTTTTTGTTAATTCATTTTATAGCTATTCGTAAGGAATAGATATTAAAATGCAATTTCTTTAAAATACTATATTTTTAATATCGTTTAAATAATAAAAAGTTAATTTTTTATGTTGATTTTGTTATTATATTATTAATTAAAGAAGTTATTCGTTAGGAACAGATGTTAAAATGCATGTGTTTTAAAAAAATTAATTTTTTGTTTTCGATTAAAAATTAAAAAGTTATCTCTACATAGTAAATTTAATTTTTTTTCATTTGTAAATAGTAAAATTTTCTTTATTTGCAGTTTTTATTTTTTTTCTGTGATATATCTATAGATGTATTTCATAAAAGTTATTTACATTTTGTAATTTGAAGTGGTATTAATGTGGAAATGATTGTTGAATGATGAAAATTGGAAACGGAAGTTAGAAATGGAAATTAGAAATGGATATTTGAAATAGATATTGAAATTGGATAAAAGGGAATAGAAAATAAAAAAAAAAGTTGAATTAGAAATAATTTTAGTTTGAAATGGAAATAGACATTTTGAATTAAATTGTACTAAATGCTTCATCTTTCTTTTTTGAAATAAAAAAGACGTTATCTATTTAAATTTTCACTATATTGGTCAACATTACGAAATAGAACCATGGCTAATAAAAAAGAATTAGTTAACTTAAGTGATGAAAATTATGATATAATAGATAATAAAAATGCAATGTATGATGATGATGATATGCATGAATTTCAAAAGCTTTTAGAACGACAATCAAATTCGTTTATAATATGCAAAGCACTTTATTGTAACAAGTATTTGACATAATTCCAATCGAAAAAAATAAGAGGCACATTTAAATACTTTTTTGTGGTTTCTTCAAATCTGGTATCTGGATTTGCACTTATTATGATGGGACAAGACTTTACATTTTGAGTCTTAACGACGGGATTTTAAACGAGGATCAAATGCACTATTTAGTTAGATTATATCCCTTTAAATCACCAGTAGTGTTTTCAACAGTTTATCAACAACTGTTAGGCAGTGTTGATTGTGGTCAAATAGTAAATAATTTGAAGTTAATTTTTAAAAACAATTATTTAAGTTGTTTTCCGATTAAAAAAAATTATGTTAATCCACGTTTGATGGTTAAGTATGATTGGGAGTGTCTTTTGAATGATTCAGTTAAAGAACTCCTGTGTAGAAAAATAAACCCTAATAAAGTTATTGATCAAGAAATTCCTTGTGAAAGAATTTTAAATAATTCAAAGTAATTAATAATCCTTTAAAGACGCAACAATGTAGTGCTACACTTAAATCCAATAGTTAAATTAAAAATGTATTTTATTCAGATAAAGTAGACGTTTCCTCTAAAAAAATTTAAACAAGTCAGTTTGAGTTCCAACAACAACATTCGGATAAAAGAAAGATTAAAGTTATAAATAATGAAATGACTCCTATTAAAAAAGAAAGTAGTGTACAATGTCAAAAATAATATAGAGGATTACTGAAGCATACAAATTTTCTCTGTAAAGTTATTAATTCAAATGATGATAACATGAATGAATCTGTTAATTTATTCATTACTCCCATTCCTTTAATAACGAATGCACATGATAGTGTTAAGGAAACAAATTCTTTAGTCAAAACTGTCCGAAAAAATGCAGTGGAGAATCAAAAAAATGCAAACGTAATTAATTTTAATAACATAAGAAGAGGACCATTTTGTTACAAAATTCAAGGTCAAATTTATTTCCAAATGAATAGTGCTTTTTATCCTGATAAAGGTCTTAAAAACCCATGTTTTGGTGAATTGTATATTTACGATCCTGAAGAAGCAATTCGTTATAGATTAAAAAGTAACGAAAATTCTGATAAAGTACTTTTACAAACTATAGAAAATATTATGAGAACTTTTAATGCATACACAAAATCTTTTATGATGATATCAGAAATAATTAAAATTGAAACTGAATTAGCAAGACAAAAAAATTAAAAAATTTCTGAGTTACACTCGTTGTTTACGTTAAAAAAAGGTTTTTTTATAAAAATAGATATTAAAATCAGTAAGTAATTTAGATCCGAATGTTGAACCTTGGATTTATCTCATATTTTATTCACTCTGAAATAAAGGTTATAATATTAATATGATTCGTAGTGATAGTGCTTTCAGATGTAGAAACCATACTATTTCTCGGTCTGCCTATTGTAAATAAGAAATACCTTTTAGAGGTAAGGAATTTAATCAATTTTTATATGGGGGAAGATTAGTTCAACAATGGGTTGTTGACAATTATGTAAAAATAGAGAAAGATACATTACGATTTTGTGCAAACAATCAAGATAAATTGAGAAGTGAAACATATCAAGGGCTAATCGATTATTTACAAAATCATGAGTTAGAAAATAATCTACATGTAGAAAAATTCTTATATTGCCATCAACTTTTATAGGATCACCTCGTAATATGATGCAGCAATATCAGGATACCATGGCTATTGTTGATCGTCATGGCAGACCAGATTTATTTATTACAATGACGTGTAATCCAAAATTGGAAAGAAATACAAGATAATTTATTACCTCATCAAACTGCTGCTGACGGACCTGATATAGCAACTATAGCTTTTGCCTTAAAGGTTAAACATCTTTTAACAGTTATTGTTGACAACAAGTTATTTGAAGAAGTGAAGTCTTATGTTTATGTTATTAAATTTCAAAAGCGAGGATTGCCACATTTTTTTGTTAGTTATATTGAATGAAAATACTAAATAATTAACAGAGTTGACAGTATCGATCGTTATATTTTTGCAGAAATTCCTGATGAAAATAACGATCCTTCTTTGCATAAAATAATAATCCAAAATAACATTCATAGATCTTGTGGTGATTGGTGTTTAATTGATGGTAAATGTTCAAAAAAAATTCCAAAAAGCTACCAAGAAGAAACTACAATTAAAGGAAATTGTTATGTTCGTTGTCGGCGAAGAAATAATAATAAAACGTATGAACGACCAAACGGATTTGTTGTTGACAATTCTAATGTAGTTCCATATTGTCCTATACTTTCAGAATTATTTAATTGTCATATAAATGTGGAAATAGTTTCAAGTATCAAATCTGTTAATTATTTATATAAATATATATTTAAGGGTCATGATGCTGCATCCATTATTATTACATATGCCAATGGTGAGGTAACTGTTGATTACAATGATATTAATCATTATGAAGAAAATAGATATGTAGGTCCTGTTAAGGCAGTTTGGAGAATTATAAGTAAACCATTGGGGGAAAAGATAGTATTAGTATTATTAGTCGTTTACCCATATATTTACCAAATGAACAGAATGTTATTATTCGTGAAGGGAAAGATAATAACAATGTTTCATTTGATATGCAAAAAAATACAAAATTTGTCGATTTTTTTAAACTTAATGAACGTGATATTTCTACTCGTCAGTATTATTAATCAGAAACACCAGAAAATTTTACGTGGGTAACGAAATGTCTTGAATGAAAAAATAGAGTTCGTAAAGAAAAAGTATTAGGAAGAATGTATTCTGTTAATCCATGTCAATTAGAGTTATTTCACCTTAGATTGTTGTTGCTTACAGTAAAAGAGTAACTTCTTTCCAAAGTTTAAGAACAGTTAATGGAGTTATTCACGAATCTTTTACATCTGCCTGTTTAGCATTAGGACTCATAGAAGATGATAGTGAGTGGATTAAGACAATGGAAGAAGCTACCTTATGGATGATGCCTCATTCACTTTGACAATTATTTGTAAGAATTCTAATTCATTGTTATCCTGTACATCCTGAAAAACTTTGGAAAAAATTTAAGGGTCAAATGTCAGAAAACTATTCAAAACTTGACAATATTGATGCTGAAAAAACAGCATATAAGAATATAAAATCAATGTTATTAAAAGATATAGTCTAACTGATTTTCAGGGATCATTAGACATTAATGAAAATTTATCTGCACAGGTTGATGATGTAAATATTTTTAAACAATTTAAAATAGGAGAGCAAAATTATAATAAATTAAATGTTAAGCAAAAAAATATAGTTGATTATATACTTGAAGTCAGAAAAGATTCTTCTTTTAATAGTTCTAAATGCTTATATATGAATGGTTGTGGAGGATCTAGAAAAACTTTTTTATGTATTACTTTATGGTATTTAGTAAAGAGTAAAGGCATAAATGTTTGCAACATGGCTTTTACAGATATTGCTGACACTCTGCTTCCTAACGGGAAAACTGTTCATAAAGTTTAAGGCTAACCTGTTCCACTGCACAGTGATTCATTTTCAAATTGTTCTGTCAAAAGAAGCACTTTTTTAAAAAAATACTGATGTTTTTATTTGGGATGCAGCACCAATGGCTTCAAAATATGCCTTAGAAGTTATGGATAAGTTAATAAGAGACAAAATAAAATCAAATGAAGTTTTTGGTAGAAAAATTGTTATCCTAGGAGAAGATTTTCGACAAATTTTATCAATAAAAGAACGAGGTACAAGATCAGAAATAATAAATTTATCAATAAAAAATAGTTACTTATGGAAACATTTTAAAAAATGCACATTAACAGAAAATATGAGAGCTTTACCAGAAAAAACAGAATTTGTAGAATTCCTACATAAAGTTGGTAATGGTAAATTAAATGATATAGATAACATCTAAGTACCAGAACATATTATTCAACAAGGCTATATAGATATAGCTGAAGAAATTTACTGTCTTTTAATACCGCAGAATAAAAAGGAGTTGTCTGGGTGTGCAATTTTAGCACCTAGAAACGTTGATCCTGATGATATTAATAAGAGAGTGGTGCGTCTCTTTGACAGTAAAGGTGAAAAAATATATAAAAGTATTGATTCTACTTAAAATTGTGATAATTAATAGAAAATTTTTTGAAGCTTTATTACCAGAATTATATATATTAATCTCCGTATTCTTTCATTCATTCTGTCCGCAAGAATTCCGTCCGCCCTCCTGCTGTGCTTTTGATGACAGAGAAGAGTTGGAGAGAGAAGTTTGTCAGAGTATATAAGAGAGAAAACATGATACAGAGAAGGAGTGGGAAGTATCGTCTTTTCATTCAGTTTAGAGTAGAAGCGAGAGAGAGACGAACAGTTAAGAAAGTAACGCCTACTTTTTTTGGCTTGAGCATCATGGTTTTCTGTATTCTCAGTGACAGATATTGAATAAATAAATGAAATGAATTCAATATAATTTTTTTTTAATTGAGATATGAAATATTATCAATCTATCCAAGTCAGGTTCGAATAAAAAACAATCTGTTTACGTTTCAACGACACAGTCGTCCTCTTCAGAAACAAAAAAAATGTCACAAAATTTGTTCAATCAAATGAACGTGTACATTGCTGGACGAAGACAAGATTGATAATATTTCATCTCTCAATTAAACAATTTTAACCAAGTGATAAATTCAACATCATTATAAATTTTTTTTATTTCATAACCGTATTTTTAAAGGAATATAATTTGATAATAACTGCAAAAATAGTTAATTATATATTTCTTGATTACAATTATAAACAAGTTTTTTTAAATGTAAAAATATGTGTGCAAATTTCGAATATTCTATCCTTTTAATGAGAATTAATATGAAGGAATAATTTGATTCCAATTTCGAGTTTACGCAAAATTGAAGTATCTGCAAAACTCTAATTTATACATTTTTTCCTTTTTCTTACCTTATTTTTGATAAATAATTTACATTTTACTCCCAAAAAAGTGCATTTTTGAGTTTCATTTCCAAATTAAAAAATATATAATTTCTAATATTTTTTATTTATTAATTTAATATTTTATGTCGAGTGTATTTTTTATTTATTTTTTAAAATTACTATATTTTGAAATTACATTTTAAACTTTAACATAAATTGATTCCATGTAACTTCATTGTGTATAGATTTTTAGGTCTTAAAACAATAAACAATATTATTATATTTTCATGCTTATTTACTTATAATTGATTTTCATTTCTCGTGAAAAAGCTATGTAGTCCTTTAAATAATAATATTTTCTAAAATGTATTAAACAATTTGTGTATCTGTTTATAGATCTTGCTTTCGTGTGAACATGATACCTTCCATAGATTTTCTTGAATTCGGATAAAATTTTAAGGGCCTATTTATCACATTAATCTTTCAAAATGGACAAAAGGAATATAGAATATATCCCACACAAAAAATTTTACAGTTGTTTTTTTCAAAAATTTGTTCAAGTAAAAAAATTTTTTTTAGCAAAATCTAAATTCATATATAATAAAATTGAAATTTTTATGTCAAGACGAATCGATAAGTATATACAAAGTATAAATATTTAAATATTTTTAAACAAGCTTAGGACCATTAAAAAGCGTTTATATTTGTTAACCCTCACGGGCTCGAGCCGGGTCCCTCGGACCCGGAGAAAAGTTTTTTTTTCTACTTCCGGTTAAGAAAATATTATTAGAAAGTCAACTTCACATTAGACTTAAGGGCGTAAAAACACACATTTTTTACTTTTGTATAGAATTTCTAATTCATAAAATACTCTGGAAAATTCCCTTTTAAGTCGAATTTACGTAAAGATTCAAGCCGGGTCCGAGGGACCCGGGTTATAATTGCGTATAAAAAGTTAGTAATTTTTCTACAATATTGCATTATTTTGTAATGTTTCAACATCACCTACTGTAATAAGTGTAAACATATCCCAAATAATTCCGGAAGTGACGTGGTGCGAAAAATATAGTGCGTGTTGTACGTTTTTTGGAAAATTCCATTCCTAAAAGTTAAAGAACAGAAAATCGATCAGATTTTCTTTAAAATCGGTACTCGGGGGTTTTTAGGGTCGCTGATTACAAATTTGATGTCAGAATTAAAAAATTCAATATGGTGGTTGATAAAATTTTTTTTTGGCTTTACGTTTAAATAAAGATAATTATTATTAAGTAATTTAGCTAAAGATTTTTTTCAGATGTTTTATATTTCTACCATTATTTTATATTACTATTTTTTAACTATTATATATACATATATATATATATATATATATATATATATATATATATATATATATATATATATATATATATATATATATATATATATATATATATATATATCGGTTAATTATTTCCTGTCACAAGACCCAGGTTGGAAAATGTAACACTTTTCGATTGTTTTCTTTTGATGATAATTTCATCTCGTAGTCTCTGATTGGTTAATTTAACCGCTACTATGGGAGGCAACTGTGAGATAGTAGCATCAGGCAATCTTCTTATTGTGTATATATTTATCAAATCGCGATTATGAAATTCTACTCTAAGAAAATTTAGAATTGATTCAAAAATAGCTTTTAGGTTTTCCTCCTGAGAGAAAGGTAAACCATGTATCTCGAGACAAGTTGAAAGCATATCATGTTGATTGCAATTCACCGTTTCATCAAGAAAAACAATTTTTGCATTCAACTCTGCAATCTCTTTCATAGCATTTACAATACCTTCCTCGTGCTTTGCAGAATCAAATTTTAACTGATCAATACTCTCTGCATTCGCAGTGATATTATCCTTCATGTCCTGAATCGAGTCGTTTAGTGAGTTATTGAAACTGCATTGTTTTTTTTCAAAATCCTAAATTAATTGAGTCAATAGTTTAGCTGATTTAGAAATTGCCACTTCTTGCCCCTGTATAATGGCAGCCTGTATCGCTTTGGTGACAGGCGCTGACACAATAGCATCTGAAGTAGATTTTAAATGTAAGTTTCCTTCACCGATGGTATTATTATCTGTAGAGAGTTGATTAAGGGATTTAGAGATTTATTTTTTATTTTTCCATTCCTCATGATCGAAATCAATTTAAATTAGTCTAGTATGTCCACTTGATAAATAATAATGCATAATTCAATTTATTTAAATAATTTCGTTAATTTACAAATAGATAACTCTGGCCCTTCTTAAATAAATTGTTTTTTTGTAGGTAAATTTATGTTTATTTAAGTAATTTATGTCTATTTTGTTACAAAATAATTTTAAAGTTAATAATTATCATTGTTATTAACAATTATATTTATATAAAATGTAAATTAAAAATTAATTAATCAATTTTTTATTACTTATTTATATCTCTATTTATCTAAGCATACAGTGCCGCTCAATAACTTTTGCCCACCCTACAGCGATTGAAGGCTTTACAAAAAGTTTTGTATTTTGTTTACTATTTAAGTTACAAAGCTCAAAAAAATATTGTTTGAAAGCTCATTTCCTCAGCTTTAACATTACATACAATCGAAATTAAAAAAATAATTTTGTTAATGAGTAAATAATGTTATTGCAAAATAAAATTTTCCGTTTTTTTTTAATTTGATACAGTTTCATTAGAAATCATCACAATTTAATGTCAGACATATCATTTAAAAGCTAGTTTTATCACCTTTAAAATGCAATTTTTTAAAATTTTTATACGATAATTTTTAAGAATAATATGATCCTTTGTTTAAAAAATCAGCCATTTTTTTCAATTGTTGATATCTCAAAAACAATTACTTTAGGAAAAAAATTTTAAAAACATAAATTTTTCCTCTCTGTGTACATAATTAAAAAAAATTATTAAAAAAATTTTGTTCAAAAATTTTTTTTATTTTTTGAAATTTTTTCTTACATTTTTCAGATATTTAAGTTTTTTGTGCAGAAACTCGTCTTTCACACTCAATATAACAAGCAAACATATTTTTCTTTGTATTCATTCAATTTTTACAAATATTTTAAGTCACCAAATCATTTGAAGATTTGATATAAGTTCCGTTTTTAATCAGCAAAATAAATAAATGTATAAGAACTTATTTAATAGATTATGGAGTTAAAATATTTGGAAAAATTGAATAAATACGAAGAGAAATATATTTGCTTGTTATAATGAGTGTAAAAAGCGAGTTTCTACACAAAAAACTTTAAAATCTGAAAAATGTAAAAAAAAAATTTCAAAAAATAAAAAAAAAATTTTTTAACAAAAGTTTTTTAATAATTTTTTTTAATTCTACACACGGAAAGAAACAATTTATGTTCCTAAAATTTTTTTCCTAAAGTAATTGTTTTTGAGATATCAACAATTGAAAAAAATGGCTGATTTTTTAAACAAAGGATCATATTTTTCTTCAAAATTATCGTATAAAAATTTTTAAAAATGCGTTTTAAAGGTGATAAAACTAGCTTTTAAATGATATGTCTGTCATTAAATTGTGATGATTTCTAATGAAACTGTATCAAATTAAAAAAAAAGGAAAATTTTATTTTGCAATAACATTATTTACTCATTAACAAAATTATTTTTTTAATTCTGATTGTATGTAATGTTAAAACTGAGGAAACCGAAGACCCCGAGTAACAAGTTTCAAGCAAGTCTGATAAAATTTAAAATTTTTGAATTCGACATTTTGGATCCGCCATTTTAAATTTTGAAAAACTGACTTCAAATTCGAATTTTGCGACTCCAAAAACTTTAATTACAATGAAATCACATTTTTTAGAAACTTTTTTTCTTGGACCGTTTTTGGACCATAAGCGATTTTTAGCTGAACTGCGACGGGGTTAAGGTGACCTAGACTGGAAACAATTATTATCTGAATAACTTCTCATAAGTACCAGATATATCACAATTAATAGGTATTACAATCTTCAATTCCGTTTTTCTCGAAATGAGGTATTTGTCACGATAAACTTTGAAATTCTATAACTCGTCGAATTTTTGACCGAAAAAGTTGTATGACCACTCAAAATTTTCGCAATTTTGCAAGGAATTCGCCCATATAGATAAGTCCAATAGTGCCAAAATGGGCCCTTTTCATGTGGACATCCACATATATGTAACTTTTAACTTTCTTCAGGATATTGATATAATGATTATACCTTTCTTTAATGTGTGCCTCAGTTTCTTTTACGAATACAAATTCTATTGGTCTACAGAAGTGCACGGAATTTAGTGTTTCGTTACTCCATGTAGCTTCTTTATCAGCACAACGTTAAAGAGGTGTAAAAGAAATAAAAAAACAGATGCATCACTAAGATTATCTGGACAATCTTTACCATCATTAACGGTATTTTGATTACCATTGACTGTACTATACTATTGATCTGTACAACCTTTATCACTAGTCTGTGGAAACCATCTTTGCCTTGTTGTTTGTTGCCCTGAGGCACCATCCACACCCCACTTTCCGATTAACGTTAATTTTTTATTTTGTGCTTCTTTTAACGTAGTTTCGTCTAAGGATATAAGTCTTCTTTGTACTGTATGTACAAGCAAAGAAATAAAGTCAACTATGGCTCCTGTTTTAGTTACCTTTATGTTTTCAGGATAACAACCATTTTTGGCTTTTACAATAGCAGAATAAAGAGGATACATTTTATCTTTGTCTATTATTTCACTATGTTTGCGTAATTTTTCATATTTTCGTTTTGTGAGTGCTTTATTGACATACATAGCCAAAAGAACATGATTTGTTGAATGATGTTCAATTATTTTCAATATTTCTGTAAATGTCAAGATGCCATTTGCGATAATTTATAAAGATTAAAAACTTAATTGCGTGGCAGAATGAGTTAGAATTAATTAATTTTTGAGATTATTATTTTTCATTGGTTATATCATTATTATTAAAATAATTTCATGCGATATATCCTTTGAGCCTTATGATTTAATTATTAATTCCACGGTTAAATATCAGACTTTATGTGATATCTTGTGGAACTATAAATTGAATGTTTAAAAAGGTAAAATTGATATTCTAATGAATGGTATTAGATATTCTGATAATAATCTTTTGGAACAAGTTTTCTTAGACATAAAACATAAATTACTCTTTAATTTTTTGCCTCAATATAACAAAAAATGGCAAAGTGCTACTAGAGTAAAACGTTATTTTATTGAAAAATACCAAGTATTTTTAAAAACAGAATTTTCTGTTGAATTGAACAAAAATTTTACAGTCCAGGAAACTTCAAATAGTGATAAATGTAATCAGCACGATAAAAACAAACTTTTGGCTATGTATGTCAATATAGCACCGACAAAATAAAAATATGAAAAATTACGAAAACATAGTGTAATAATAGTTGTTGTTATCTTGAAAACATAAAGGTAACTAAAACAGGAGCCAGAGTTGACTTGATTTCTTTATTTCATTAAAAAAGTGTTACAACATTGATCAATATGCATTTACAGAAGGATCTAAGCTCAAAGGAGTACATTTAACTATGATTAAAACAATTTTTTTAGGTTATGCTACGATATTTTTATTATATATAAATTTAAATGATTGTTACACAACCTCTTAAGCAATAAATGACTCTAAATGCTTATACATACTTATTTCATGGTAAAAAATATTTTTTTTCAAATTTTAGCTAATGTCTTGAATTTGTCATTGTGGATTTTAACTATTAGACATTATATTTCACAAGAGTGACACAAAAATCACCCACTAGGCATGCACAGTTGAGATAAATTAATAAAAAACCATTTTTTTATTGTTTATACTCCTGCCCTATTGGCCTTACGCACTTGACAAGAGTCCCCGAGGAATACTTTTTCGGATTAAGCATAACCATTCTACATAATTATTAAATTTCTATTTATTATACCTAATTTGCGTCTACAGTCGGTTTTTATTAGGAGTACTCGCGTTCGCTTGGATCACCTGTTAATTAGGTTTTCTCGACAGAGGAGAGGGAAACTGTAGAAACCTCTCCTGAGTACAACCGGTTTTATCGACAGTCAAGTTCTAATAATGTGTACCGGACAATAATCGACAGTGCACATCATTATACCTTGACATCAAACCTCCCGCTTGATAAATCACGAAAGTAGTGAGAAAAACACTGGGCTATAGCGGACACCAAGGCGGTCACCCATCCAAGTGCTAACCGTACTGAATGTTGCTTAACCCCGGTGATCGCAAGCCACAGAGTCTCACCACTGTAATTTACCATAGGTAATAAAAAACCATTTAATTTCGAATGATTTCGTTTTTAGGGTTCCGTACACCTTCGGTGTACCAACGAAACCCTATTGGTGATACTCTTATGTCCGTAGCCAAATCGTGCCCCTCCTTAGCGGCTAAACTGTTTGACCTAGAGAGTTCAAATTTGGTACAGATACGTATTTTCACCAGTAGATTACAGGAAAAATATAGAAAATGTGATTGGAGGTGATGGCCATCGCGTTGTCAAGGAAATAACAAGATTTTTGGCCAAAAATACACAAAAAGTGACCATTCCCCCCTTAACTTCTAACCTATTTAACATGGAGGGCTAAAATTTGGCATACTGGTGTGTTTTAACGCGAATATTACAGGAAAAATATAAAGAACTTGCTATGTCATAATGGCCATAGCGTTGTCAAGGAAAAACTAAAAAATTTTTGGAAAAATTTTTTTTTCAAATTTTCACATTATTTTATCTAATTAACTGAAAATGGGTTTATTAGTATATTTTTACAGTCTAATCACAAAAATATATTAAAAAATCTAAAAAATAAAAATTTCTTTTTCAAGTAAAAAAAAATTTGTTTTTCTAATTTCTACATTATTTGATATAATTAACTAAAAAAGGGTTTATTAGTATACTTTTACAGTCTGATCGCAAAAAAATATTAAAAAATCTAAAAGAAAATTAAAAAAAAAAATTTTTATTACAAAATTTTTTTTTTCTAATTTCCAAATTATTTTATCTATTAACCAAAAATGGATTTATTAGTATACTTTTACAATATGATCACAAAAAATATATTAAAAAAGATAAAAAAAATTTGTAAATAAAATTCAAAAAAATTGGACAAGTGCGAGTTGAACCCGCAATGGCGGGTTCCGTAAACAAATATTTAAACAATACTTGCAACATTCATCGGTAAGTGGTAGAATTAAAATAAACAATTAAAAAATATATTAAAATCATTCGATAAAAAAATAATTAAAAAAAATTAAAGTATTGTATATCTAATATTGTAAACAATAACACAGCCACAAAAAAAAAGTTCTGATCTGGGGGTCTCACTATGTAGACTTTATGTTTTTCGGGTCGCTGAATCCGAATCCGAGGTCCATTTAACCTCATCAGATCAGGATTTTGACATAACCTCAAAAAACCAATATGGCGGACACGTTTTTAAAAAAGTTCATCTGATTCGCTTGAAATTCGTTACTCGGGGGTTTTTGGGGTCGTTGATTACGAATTTGAAGTTAGATTTAAAAAATTTAAAATGGCGGATCTAATATGGCGGATACGTTTTTGAAAAATTTATCGGATTTGCTTAAAACTCGTTACTCGGAGGTTTTAATCAAATCCAATGAAATTTTTAAAAACGTGTCCGCCATATTGGATCCGCCATTTTTAATTTTTGAAATCTGACTTCAAATTCGTAATCAGCGACTCCAAAAACTCCCGAGTAACGAGTTTTAAGCAAATCCGATGAATTTTTCAAAAACGTGTCCGCCATATTGGATCCGCCATTTTAAATTTTTTAAATCTGACTTCAAATTCGTAATCAGCGACCCAAAAAACCCCGGAGTAACGAATTTCAAGCGAATCCGAAGAACTTTTTTAAAACGTGTCCGCCATATTGGTTTTTTGAGGTTATGTCAAAATCCTGATCTGATGGGGTTAAAAGGACCTCGGATTCGGATTTAGCGACCCAAAAAACATAATGTCTACATAGTGAGACCCCCAGATCAGAAATTTTTTTTTTTTTTGTGTGGCTGTGTAATAAGTAGAGGAACAAAATTCGCACAATTAGTTCCTCCACTTATTATTGTTTACAATATTTTAATTTTTTTTAATTATTTTTTTATCGAAAGATTTTAATATATTTTTTTAATTGTTTATTTTAATTCTATCATTTACCGATGAATGTTGCATGTATTGTTTTAATATTTGTTTACGGAACCCGCCATTGCAGTGCGAGTTCAACTCGCACTTGTCCAATTTTTTTAAGGTTATGTTGCAAAAATTTCAAGTTTGTAGCAGTGAAGGCTATAAGCTTTCACTAGGTTTGCGCTATAAGCGCAAACCTTCCTTAAAGTTTCAAGATAAAAAAAAATTAAAATTTGTTGAGATTTGCGTTGTCAGCAGAATTTTGTCCAAAACACTGCATTTCTTCCCACTGTGAGTCGCCTAGCCGAATTTGAACTCGACCGTTTCTTACGACTCCAAGAACCACTAACGTCGGTGGTTTTAAAGAAGATTTGGGCCGCCCAACAAAGAAATTAAAAAGAGGAAAGGTCCGGTCCTCAGGGCAACCGGTAAGCAGAGCTGAAGAGACAAACGAGATCCCGAAATTAGAGGCGGCATTGGAGGCTGGAGATGCGGACATAGGTGACGAGATAGGAGAAGAAAGTATTGAGTCCGCCAGCGAAACACTCTTGAAGTTTGGTGGAAATGAAGGGACGAGGAAAACACCAATGATAGGAGGAGATCATATAGAGTCGGAGGAAATACCAAAATTTAGGAGGCAATTGGAGTCGGTATAAAATTTGAGTCGGAGAAATAAAGAAAACGACCACGTGTGATGAAAAAATTGCCTTTTTTAAAGAATGTATTGCTTTTGTTCTGAGACAAAAATGCATGATTTGAATTTGTTAATTAATTTTTTATAAATATTTATTTATAAAATATCAATTTATCCAAAATACTTCATATTTGAGACTGTTTTATCGATAGTGCGAAACACACGTCTTTTTAATCGCTCTTACATATTTGTATATTTTATTGTTATACCAAGTATCAAAGTCTACATCGTTATATGTGTCAAATGTGTAAATTTTGGTAGTCGAATCAGATAATTAAAAATAGTTGAAACAGTGATCCATTGTGCATTTTTTTGCATTTTTTGATTAACAACTTTCACTTGCGCCATGCCTGTGTGTCCGGAGTGTGAAACAGTGATTGGGAGAAGTGATAAAGACACAATTGCGTGTGAAAAATGTGGCAGATTAACACATATAAATTGTGCAATCCCTAAAACATCCGGAAAAGAAGTTGAAAAGTCAAAGAAAAGTCCAATCAGTGGGTTTATTTGAAGTAATTGCAAAATTGCAAAAAACAATGCCACCTTTGGCTCGAACAGTGAACTATCTAGACAATCTGATTTTAGTGATGGTAATAGTACAACGAGAAATTTGACACTTTCTCCAGCCATCAGTGAAGCAATTCAGGTTGCGGTGGAAAAGGGGCAAGAAAATATATTACTTAGATTTCAAGAGCATTTTACCAATATGCTGCAGAAATTTGAAGATAGACAAAATGCTTTTAGTAATAAATTGGATAATATCGTGCAAAGCATGAAAGCAGATATTTTGGATAATTCAAATAAAATTAAACATTTGGAAATAGATGCAGCAGAACAAAAGAGAGAAGTACTTGTAGAGAAAAAAAAGACGGAAGAATTGGAAGCGAAAGTTATGTTACTTGAACGGGACATAAACGTACAGGAGCAATTGTCTTTACAGACATCCCTAGAAATACATGGGTTGCCTTACAAGGTCAATGAAAATTTAGCATCTTTTTTTTTGTGAAATTGCAAAAGCTCTAGAAGTGCCGGTAAACGAACAAGACATTTCGAAAATTTATCGTGTGCATCGAGATACGAATCAAACGGATCAACAACATACACCGATTATAAGAGTTAAAATGTTTAGACAAAATATAAGAGACAAAATTATTGAACAACGTAAAAGAGTATCCAATTTTTCTACAACAAACATTGGTTGGCTTCCAAAGGATAAAGTTCCCATATACATCCGGGAAACACTATCTGCAACAAATCGGAAGATTTATTCTATTGCTTTAAATCTACGAAGGAACAACAAGATAAAATATCTATGGGTAGCAGGAGGAAAAATCTACTGTCGTCGAGAAGATGGGGCCTCCAGAATACAATTAACTAATCTCCATGATGTAAATAAACTCCAATAGCAACTACAGTCGGTATTAAGATTGGTTCCATTATTATGTTTCACCTTTCAAACGGTTTGTTTTTTTTCACATGAAACCAACTTACAGTACTATAATTAATTTTTTGTGCAATTCTTTTTATTCATTCCAAAAATCTCAACCTTTAATTTTAATATATGAAACCATGATTTGCATATTATGCTTGTTGAACTATAATTTTTCAATATCAGAAAATAATGTCATTTCATTAAATGCGAACTCGAAGTCAAGATGTGTAGATCTTTTAAATAATTTAATGCAATTTAAATCACTCTTCTCTAGTTATATTTTTAACAGTTACTATCTATTGTTAATTTTTTATACATCGAATTGGACTCATTGAATATTTGTCATGTAAATGCTCAATCTCTGCGTGCCCACTTTTTAGAATTTAGAGATTTCTTTGAAAAGGAATTATATCACATTATTGCAGTTTCTGAAACTTGGTTAACCCCAAATGATAACTATAATTTTATAAACCTCAATAACTATATTTTATTTCGTAAGGACAGAATAACGCGGAGAGGAGGTGGAGTATGTTTATATTTACATAGGAGTCTCGATTCAAGTGTAGTGTCTATGAGCGATGAGGGGCAGTTTCCAACAGCAGAGTTTCTTTTCATACAAATTAAAGGTAAAAATGACAATGTATTAGTAGGAGTTGTATACAAACCACCAAATGCTACTTTTGGTGTGAGTGATTTTTGTGAGTGATATAAACAGAGTTGCCTCGTATGGACAACATCCAGTTTCTTTTTTATCAAACCACGATCTTATTAATATAAAATTCGAAATAGAGGAAATTCAGTCTCAGTCTATATGACAACCTACCTTTGTTAGAAATTTACACAGAATTAATGAAACTGAATTTCTTTCACATTTATCAAATTATGATTGGGCGAGATTATATTCAGAGACTAATATTAATATTAAGGTACATCTACTTACTTCATACTTGATTTCAGCATTTGATACTTTTGATCCTCTTTACTTATCAAAAACTAGAAGGCGATTTTCGCCTTGGATGACTGATGAGTTAAGAGGACTAATTAAGGATCGAAATAAGCTCAGAAGAATTGTTAGAAGAAATAAAAATCCAGACGACTTAGTCAAATTTAAAAAAATTCGCAATTTAGTTCAAACAAGGATTCGGGACTCCTATAATAAATATAATTTTAATGCAATAAAAAACAAGGGAAAAACTGAAGATATATGGCATATTTAAAAAAAAACTTAATTTGATTCCCAATAAAAAAAAATCAGTTGAACATTGCTTTCCTGCTAACGAATTATTAAACATTTTTTCTTATGATCCACTCCCGATACCTTCTTCTGTCCTTTCGTGTCCATTAGACAATAGAGATTTTTTTGATGAAACTAAATTTTTTTTCATGATATTTCACCGGAAATATTAATAAAGAGCCTTGCTCGAATTAAAACTAATGCTATGGGGCCGGACTATATTTCTATAAAAATGATTAAACTATCACTCCCAATTATATTTCCAATTCTCTTACATATTTATAATTACTCAATGCAAACAAGGATCTTTCCTGAAATATGGAAAATGAGCACTTTTCGTCCAATTCCAAAAATAGAAAATCCTAAAAACTTGACTGATCACAGACCAATCTCAATTGAATGTTCCTTATGCAAACCATTGGAACAAATAGCATGCAACCAGCTCACATCATTTTTAACTTCTAATAACTTAATGGAATCATTACAGTCTGGTTTTCTTGCTAAGCACAGCACTTGCACAGCTTCTCTAAAATTTACAACAGACATTAAACTAGCTACAGATAAAAAATATATAACAATTGTAATATTTTTTGACTTCTCAAAGGCTTTCCCCTCTGTACATCACAAACTATTACTTCGTAAGCTCCGTGATTTTAGATTATCTGAAACGGTCTGTGATTGGTTTGAGTCTTATCTTGGTTCAAGGTTTCAAAGAGTAGTTGATGGGAGTGGTAATATTTCTGATTGGGATCGAGTAAAGTGTGGAGTTCCTCAAGGCTCTTCACTTTCCTCGTTGTTATTTAATCTTTTTATTTCAGACCTCGGCGAAAATCTTAAATATTGTAAATACCACAAATATGCCGATGATTTTAATCTTTATTTATCTGGACCACTGTCATCGCTTCTCCAACTTCTCGAAATGTTGCAGGAAGATATAAATTGTGTTGTAGATTGGGCAAAAAATAACGGATTATCCTTGAACCCGGATAAGACGCAGGCAATGGTTGTCTCAAAATTGAACTGTCCCTCTAATGAATTTTTAGCAAACTTAACTCCTCTCAATGTGGGTGGTAGACCAATAAAGTTTAGCGAAAAAGTGAGAGACCTCGGTTTAAAAGTGGATCGATCCTTATCTTGGAAAGACCATATATATGGAATTTCACGTAAAACATTCATAGTACTCCAACAATTGAATAGAAACAAGGATTCACTCCCGACTGCTACGCGAGCTTTGTTGGTCAAAACCCTCATACTGCCTCTCTACGATTACTGTTGTATAGTTTATGATGATATAACAGAAGAACTAAATTCAAAATTGGAAAGATCCTTAAACGCATGCATAAGATTTATTTATAATTTACCTAAAATGGAACATATAACTCAATATAGATTAAAGGCAGAAATGTTAACTGTAGCATCGAGAAGACAATATTTTATGGGCAATCTACTGTACTCTCTTTTTAACAATAAAACTCCGATATATTTACTAGATTTTTTTGAATCTAAAAAACACAGCGAAACAATATATAATAGGCTACGAGACTGAAAACATGTACTACAAATTCCTCAACATCGAACTTGTCAAATGCAAAAATCGTTTATTGTAAGAGGGGCGATATTGTGGAATAAGTTACCAGTTTCGATTAAAGAAGCTTCAAACCAGTTTCAATTTAAAAAACTTTTTCTTAATTTTATTTTTAAATGTGAGAATCAATTTTTCGATATCACATATTGGTGAAATAACCTGTTTTTTTTCTACCTCCTTTAATAATATTTCCTACACACTTGAATATTTTAAGTATATTTGTTCTAAAAAAAGAGAAAAATTCTAGTTAACGACACTTAATTATTATTACCATAATGCTTTTCGAAATTATGGTTACCATATTATGATAGAGAGATGTAGTTATGTAAATATGAGAGATGTTTTTATGTGAATATAAATGCAGCACTATTGTTTAAATAAAATAAAATATATGTAATTGCTCCTTGAAGGGCTATATAGCCCTAGGAACTTGTTCTAAAATAAATAAATAAATAAATATAGGACTCGATGTATGGAAATTTTATAATGCTTTAAAGTGGTAAATTCAGAAATTGAGTTAACATTATTTTGTTGTAAAATAATTTAATTTTTATTAATTAATTATTAGAAAAAACGTCATTTTTTTAGTAAGAGAGATTGGGGAATTATGTGCCACACTTCTTTTTGCTCAATGTCTTACACACAACATTTTTTGTTTAATTTTTATATTTGTCGTGTCAGTAGGAGGTATAAACGAACATATATCGTAGTCAGTTTACCAAAATTATCACTCACCTTAAAAAATTTTTTATTTTTATCAACGAGTGCAATTTTATGATTTTTAAAAATGTTGGGAAATTGTTGGCCACTGCCTAAATTGAGTTCAAAATAAAAAATAACGATGAAATATATTTATTACATGGTTACAAATATTAAAAATGTTTCATTATTAGTTTCAAATTCGTAAAGAAAAAATAAAGAAATGAAATTAATCGGAATCACAATTAAATAATAATAAATTTTTAAGTAAACAGTTTTATTGCATGAATCGCAATGACACGAATTGTTTTTGTTAAATTACTATAACTATAAATAATTTTAATAATATTTGCAATGAAATCGCCAAAAACTAGCAATAAATACTACTCCTAAAAAAAGGGTCCCACAATTCCCCAAATGCTTCATTTTACAAAAAGCTTTGTATTATTTACTCTTTTTAATTTGATGCAGAATTTTTTTTGAGTCAAAGTACCAATCCCACACAATAGTTGGAAAAATATTTTCCACAACTAATTTTTGAATATCCTTGAAAAAACAATAAAAACATGAAGGCCCAAAATAAATATTTGAATGCAATTTTTCAGCTGACTTTTGTTTACGGTTTATAGGTAATTATAAAGCGCTGTAAAGTAATAAGCTGTTAATGAAAAATTTACTTTGGATAAATAAAAAAAATTAAATTAAACGATTAAACTTATAAATTTTATTAAATCATTGAGATGTCCCACAATTTTCGAATGTCTCCTACACTTGAGAAAATTTGTCCCATGTATATAATATATTAAAATATTTTAATTTAAATATATCATTATATGTTTTGAAGGGCAAGTCCAAGTTGTAAATTGTAAACAAACCAAAATGTAAACAAACCGAGCACTAAAATCACATTTTTCAAACAGTTTCCAATGAAATAATTTTTAACTATAAGCAATAAAAAGCAATTAGTAAAATAACAAATTAAAATCACCAGTAAAATAGCATTTTCGACGCGTCTCGAAAAATAAACTGTTTGAGCATATCAACCGCACTGACGATGAAGAAGTCTCATATCAGCGATTGGACCTTCAACATGTGGAAGGACAAATTTTTCCCTTTCCTCCTTGAAATTACAAGAGAATGGGTAAAAACTTTTTCATCGGCCGTGCAGTTGATGTAGTCAAACACTTTAAGTTGTCGCAATCTAAGACTCTGCCGCTCTCTGCGCATGCGCATACCTTAGTAAGAATGCATTGACAGCACTATGTGGAAGTGGACATTTTGTTTGGAATAAAACTTTGTTGTTCTCTAATTTTTTCAGCTCTGCAAGGCGTAGTTACCAAACTCAGTACGTCAACTCACCATTTTCGTAAAGAAAATGTGAATTTAGAGCGAGCGAAAATCGCTGTTCTCCACAAAAATTGCACATACTATTTTGTCGAATAACTGCAAAATTTTTTTTTTAAATTATCAAATTTTTTTTTTTAATTTTGAAAAAAAAATTTCAAAAATGAATGTTTTGAAAGTGTTCCTAAAGTGTCCTCAAAATTCTGTTCCTAAAATGTTCTATTTCTATTATAAAATAAAAAATCGATTAATCAATTTCTTATTACGCCATTGGCCAAACAATTAGTGGTGAAATGTACTACATTCCTCCATTGGTGCCTAGCGTACAATAGATCTATTTCCACGAAGGCGTTGGACAAAAAAATTTTTTGTCGTATACTTTTGTTCTCATGTATAGGAAGTTGTGGAAATGGTTGAATTATAAATTTTAATATGTATAGAATTTCAAATACATTTCTAAAATTTAAAGTTATAATTCAAAAACCAAAAATTTATCAATTTGTGTATAAAAATGGTTGTATATTGGTTATTTTTTAGTCGGTTTGGGTGATCCTGAGTTTTTAAAGTTTTTAAGTTTCAGAAAATGTCGATGAAAAATGTAGAAGCTAAGAGCTAAAACATGCGACCAAAATCTTAAAAAATTAAATTATGGTGACTAGTTTAACAGGGCCAACCAGTAACGAGATTTAGAGCTGATGCTGGATAGTGCACTCTCTCATACAATGATCATGTCTCGTTTGTTGCGAATAAAGCATTAGCTGTTGTTAGTCAAATTGTGAGGTCAGTTTCAATTTTTTTTATCTCACAGTTTCCTTGTGGGTGTCATATTGACCCCTTAAACTAAGTCATATCATTGCAACGTTTTGATCCCCTTAGGTAGTATCGGATTGACTCTAGTTTAGATGGTCATTCTAATAAATGATCCTTTTAGTGGTATAAATTGTTACCCTACATAAAACGTATCAATAAATAAATACCTGTCATTGTTAGTAGGAACTTTCTCGCCACTTAATGAATTCATTTTACTATATTTCACTGAACTTCTTATTTTTAAGATTAGTATTTTATTAATTGAGATGTGAAAAAGACATTATAAAACAAGACTTTATGAGAAAAAAGTTTGTTTATACTTTTGTCAATTTTGTTCCTCAATATGGAAATGTGTGTTTTATATTTGATTAAATGGCATTAGTGCCATCTCTGTGATTAAATATAAATTTTAAGGTTAGGAGTGTTTGTTTACTAAGTTCATTTTACATTTTCACAGGATTATTAAACAATATTTAGTACGCATTTAAAAAAAATTATACTAGGTGTATTTTAGGTAGAAAAAACCACATCAGTAAAAGATTTCAAGTCAGTAGATAAAAATTCATAAGTAAGAATTTATTTTTAATCTCAAATTCAAAAATCATACAGTCAGGTGCGCGTAAAGGAGCATTCAGAAAACAAGAAAACAGCCACCAACGTATTTTCAACGTATATTACAGTCACCTTTTAAAAAACAAGTACAACTTTAAAAAATGGCAATGTAAAGCTCGAATAATCAAATTTAGTCGGTCTGTTCTACAGTTTAGCCTTTAAGAGTAAATTATTCACAGACAGGGATTGGATACCGAAAGGTCCCAAAATGCGTTCAGCATTTTTACCAAACATTGTCATGCTTAAAAGTATGAGTTGGTTTTCAAAGTGTTTGTCGAACGAAACGTCAAACACCCAATAGGTTGCAAAAAAGAAAATTCATTAAAATGTTTTGTATTTTAAAAATCACAAAAATAAAATAAATTAAGAAATTTTTCAATATTTACTTCCATAAACTGAACAAGGTTGCGCCTTTTTGAACCTTTCTTTCCTTTGTGAGTAAAGAAGGAATCAATTTTTTTAGAAAAAAAAGTTCGACGTTTTCTTCAATATTTTCTTCTGGCAACGTTGGAAGTAATTTTGGAATTCCATTTTGGAGGTTATTTTTCATTGAATTAACTGACATCTTGACTATTTCTCAAAATTCCCAAAGAAGCTACATGATAACGAAACAAAATTATTCACTTTTATTAAAGTAAAGAAAATAGCGAATATTTAGAACATAATACAAATAAATTTTAACTCTACAACTTTCAATAAAAAAGTTCGTGATATTTTCGCATAAAATACATGTTCTGTCCTTTTTTGAAAATTTTGTTTTTTAACTTTTCGCCCCATGCTGGGGCGAGAAGTTAAATTCTATTTTTAGCCTACTAAAACTATTTTCTGACAGGTAATAAGTATTAGATAAGTTAAAGTATACGTAAACAAGTAATTTAGTAAATAAAAGATCTTTGTTTATTTAACAATAGCTTTAGAATAGTTGTAAAGTTAAAAAATTGAAATTTCAAAAAAAAAATTTTTTTGGTTTATTTCATGTAAACTGCCTTGTTTTTTGACAGAGTACTTGCCCAATGTTAAACAAATAATTTTTAAACAAATAAACCCAAAAGAACGAAAAATAAAAAAAAAAATTTAAAAACATGTAAAAATACATTTAACTTTTCGCCCCACCCATTATTTAACTTTTCGCTCCAGGGTGCCTTTTTGGCTTTAACAACAAATATAAAAAATCTGACTGAAGATATTTAGCAAATACCTTTAGGTTTCTCTTCAGGGGACCCAAATAATGAAGTAAAAAAATCGCGGTGAAGATAAATGCAAAAAATATACTTAAAAGTTGATATTTTCTTTTTCGAGAAAATTTTCAAAAGTAGGTTGAAAAAAACTTTCAATATAGACACCACAAAAATTAACAGAATTGCACACAACTCCGGAAATTTATTTAGGGTGATAATACCCATCTATAATTAAAATTACAATGCTCTAACTATTCCCGTTCGAAAGATAATGAATTTTAACGGTTTTGGCAGTTTAACTTTTCGCCCCAGTCTCCCCTATTCAATAATTATATTTTATCTTTAATGAAGATAGTAGTAAGAAATATACCCAATTATATTCTTCACGTTTTTCCATATTCTAATATTTACTTGATTGAAATAATTAAATAAATTGAATACATAAATTGAAAAATTTATCAATATTGTACATGAATTTATTTAAAGAAAAAAAATTAATAAAAAGCATGTTCCTGAAAATTCATAAATTGTATTTCAGTGTTATACTTACAAGTTTTGGATCTTGCAAAGCAGGATATTTTTCAAGAAGCTTAGTAGCTGTAAGCAACTTTACATCCTTTATCCTCTGTTGCCTTGTTTTAGCAAGAAGACTTTTAATTTTGTTGATATTTACTTTGGTCATTTGAGATTCTTCTACAAGCAATTTTAATTTTTCTTCGAGTGATACGTCATCAAAATTCGTATCCTCACTTTTATCATTTGAATTGTTGCCTTTATTTTTTTTTGTTTCCCCTTTTTTTATTTTTTGAGCAATGTTTCAGTCAGATTTCTATACTTTTCTAAAAAATTTAATGTTTAATATTAATTTATACAGATTTGATTTTGATTTTTTATTAAGTTTTACCTAACATGCAGTAATAATAAATTAATTTTCTTGATAAAAAAATTTTTTTTGAACATTCAGAAATTTTAAATTTATAAAAACTTAAGAGAATTTCAATAATTATAATAATTAGATAATAATAATATAAGAAGAATATATTTTTTAAAAGCAAGAAATTGATTTAAAACTTTAAGAGGGTCTTTATATTTTATAAATAAAACTATAATTGTGGTTACTAATTTCTATTCATTATTCCCGAAAGAGCATACTTTTGAAAATTCATAAATTGAATTTCAGTGTTACTTACAAATTTCAATAAAAAATGAATAAACAGAAAAATTTTAATAAAATTCTTTAAATTAATTTAAATTATTTTTAATTTAAATGTGAAGACATTTTCTTTTTTCTGAATTTTCGAAAAGTCTTTGCGAAAATTCAATTTCATTAAAAAATAGGAAGTGTCTATCTTTTTTAAATTAAATAATATAACAATTTTAATAATAAATCTTCGCACTGAGAAATATGAATACATTAGAACGTGACTCTTTATAAAATTTTAATTATTTAAAATATTTTAAATTAAAATACTTTAAAAATAAATATATTTGTTTATAAATTTTATTTAATTGCGTATATTTCAGAAAATTTAATAGTAAAATGATTCTAAAACAATTTTTCAACAAATTTGTCTAAAGTTATTTTTTGCACTATAAAATTGAAATGACATACGTTTAATAATAAAAATATATTTTGTTGCAATATTTGAAAGAAAAATCAAGATTTTTTTAAATATATAAGACAACAAAATTTTAATTCTCTTAATTTCCCTGACAAAATTTTTTTTCCTTGCTTTACTGACAAAATTTTATATTACTAATATATATGTACCCTAAAAATACTTTTTCAAAAATTATATATTTGTAAGAATTGTTACAAAAGTTTAGTTTTTTTCAGTTTCTGAGTTGATACAAAATTACATTTACAAATTAAGTTTAGTTTCTTGTCAACTCGAAACTAAGTAAACTTAACCCATTAACGCCTGAATGCACTGAATTTTTAGTCTGACTTCAGTCTTAAATATTTTCTAATAGACATATTATTTTCTCTTCGATAAATAATTTTTTTTTGCATTTAAGTGTCCTCTATCCAAATATGATATTAGAAAATTAATAAAAAATTGTTTAACAATATTTTTTTGCATATAATTAAAAAATTGCATGATTTTTTAAAGGTTTTTTATTACAAATTCTTAAATTTTTAAGTTAAACAATTTTTTTGACATCTAATATTACCATAAATCGTGCACTCGATTGTTATACATTCAAAAAATATATTGACTTTTTAAATTTAAACATTTGATTTTTCATAATGGCGCCTAAAAACTAAATTTTTTTTTGAAAATTTGATGCTCGATATACATTTTTTTAAACTTTAGCTTGAAAATGTTTACTCGGGGGTTTTCGGGGTCGCTGATTACGAATTTGATATTAGTTTTTCAAAATTCAAAATGGCGGATCCAATATGGCGGACAAAAATTTCAAAATTTTGTTGGATTCTTTTACAAATCCGTATTCGGAGGTTTTTGGGTCGCTCAATACGAATTCGATATTAGCTTTTTAAAAATCAAAATGGCGGATCTAATATTAGGAAAAAAAGAAAATTTCACTTACCTTTGAAATACATCTCTACCACCTGGCAGAAGAAATAGAATTATAACGAAAAATGTGCGAATTTTTCAAAATGATAAAAACTTTACATGTAAAAGAGTGCAGAAAAAAATTTAATTAATATCAAACAATTAATTTGTCGTCATTAACATTAAAAATTCTTGTTACTAATAAATAGTTATTAATTTTTATTGTAATATTCACTTTTATAATTTTTATATTTTCTTTTATAATTCAAATATTTTATTAAATAAATATAATAAAATGTAATAATTATTAGCATAACAATTGCATAATATTAGATCCGCCATTTTGATTTTTAAAAAACTAAAATCCTTTTTATAATTAATCAGCGACGCCGAAAAATCCCTGAGTAAGGATTTAAAAAAAATCCCACAGAATTTTCAAAATTTTGTCCACCATATTACATGCGCTATTTTGAATTTTGGAAAAATAATATCAGATTCACGACGAGCGACCCCAAAAACCTCCGAATACTGATTTATAAAAGAATCCAACCAAATTTTGAAATTTTCGTCTGCCATATTGGATCCGCCATTTTGAATTTTGAAAAACTAATATCAGATTCGTATTCAGCGACCCCATAAACCCCCGAGTACGGATTTGTAAGAAATTTCAACCAATTTTTGAAATTTCATCCGCCATATTGGATCCGCCATTTTGAATTTTGGAAAACTAATATCAGATTAGTAATCAGCGACCCCGAAAACCCCCGAGTAAACATTTTCAAGCCACAGTTTAAAAAAATTTTTATCGAACATCAAATTTCAAATTTTCAAAAAAAATTTAGTTTTTAGGCGTCATTTTGAAAAATCAAATGTTTAAATTTAAAAAGTCAATATATTTTTAGAAAGTATAACAATCGAGTGCACGATTTATGGTAATATTAGATGTCAAAAAAATTGTTTAACTTAAAAATTTAAGAATTTGTAATAAAAAACCTTTAAAAAATCATGCAATTTTTTAATTATATGCAAAAAAATATTGTTAAACAATTTTTTATTAATTTTCTAATATCATATTTGGATAGAGGACACTTAAATGCAAAAAAAAATTATTCATCGAAGAGAAAATAATATGTTTATTAGAAAATATTTAAGATTGAAGTCAGACTAAAAATTCAGTGCATTCAGGCGTTAATGGGTTAATAAAAGGTAAATATTTAATTTACTTCCGTTTCAGCATCTATATCTAGACATTTATATACGTTTACTAATTAAAAGTATGTTTTTTTAAACACTTACATGATATACTTCACAGTTATTTTCTCTTAGACCTGGAAATCTATTAGTCGCCACAATTGAAGCTAAAAGAATGTCCACGGAACTCGTTCTTTTTGCCTCCACTAACTTCTCAGAAATTAATCTCACTACTCTGCAAAAATGCACTTTTTCCAGTTCATTTTCTTTAAATAACATTGTCATGATATCAACGTGAAAGTCTTGATTAAAATTTACAGGAACGATGTCTTCCATTTTTTCCTAAATGTTAAAAAAAATAAACTTTTGATTGTTGTGTTGCAAATTAAAATTTTTAAATTCAGTTTAATCGTTGTCTTTTTTAATATAGAAAATTTATTGCATTACCATTTGATTTTGATATTCCTCTGGTAAATTGGAATACAAATCCACTTCATTATTTTCTGAAAAATGATATAATTTTGTATATATTATAATAAAGAAAATCTTTTTGATGCTTTGTTATTAGTATGCAATAATTGTTTTTATTTTATACCATTATCGTCGCTCATTTCGTCGTTTGACTTCTCAGTATCCAAAGTTTCTACACTTTCTTCATTTACACTATCTGGTGCTAATATTAAAATATCGTCAAAGTTCACGAATTCTTGACTTCCATTTCCAAGATCATCCGTTGAATTAGAGGGTAAATTGTTGACATTCGTGTTGCCTATAATTGGAAGATAACACAGGTGTATTTCCTTGTTATAAAGTTAAATGAAAGTCATATAAAAGTGTAAAATTGGCCAGCGTTTACTCAGGTGAAGATAGTATTTAGTATTATGAATCATAAGATGATTACCTAACTTAACGTGCTTTACCAGGAGACAACCGCAATAAGAGCATTCAGGTTTGGAAGAAGATTTATAAAATTCTTCGCACTCTCCACAAGAGCACATTTCACGTTTAATCCCCCTACAATCAATACTTGACATCTTCTAAAAATTAGAAAAGTATTTTGTACATAAAAATATATTTTTATAAAATTTACTTTATTACTTTCTTCACGTTCAACTTTACTTTTTTTATTGTATATACTATCATTATTCATAAATTTAAAGGCCATCAATAAATAATTAGTAATGCTTACCAAGTTAATTTTTTTTCGTTAAACTAAAGTAGAATGTTTAAATGATGTATTTTCAAAAACATTTGCTATCTGTATGTATAATAATAAAACGGTTTCTTTTAAATCGTCGTGTAACTATAAACGTACGTTACGAATGTGTTTGTTACTATGCAAACCCATGCTAAAGGTAGCTACACATTCCGAGGTACCTGCGTACATGTTTGTCCTGACGTTATGGGGAATCCACACTTCAAGCTAAGATGGACAAAACTGCCTATGCACGCAACTGCTTTGCAAACGCAAGGCATAAGTTAGAAAAGAACAGAGATATTTGTGTCCTTTTCTACCTCTTGCTTCTCCTTCATACATTTTTGTTTACTGCGCATCGAAATCGAGATGATTTATCTTATTGTAGACTCAACCGCAATACTGAATTTTGTTCGCGAAAAACTTTTACAAATTAATTGTGCGTTCGCCTTTACATAAGATTCCACCTTAACCTATCACTCAAATAAATATTTAATATTTTGATTGCGATTACATTTTTTGAAAAAATGGAACATTTTTGAGGTTATGTTTTATAAACATACATATTATGCAAAGGTATTTTGTAAATTAACTTTAAACTTACTTTATAAATTGCTATTTATATACAATATTAAATAATAAAAAATACATACTTTAGATTAGTATGGTTTTCTGAATTATTATAAAATAATCTTTTGTTAAAACTATTTTATGTTGTAAGAAGTGTAGTCACATTAGATCAGCATATCTGCTATAAAATTATTGTTGACATTTTCAATATATTGGTTAGACATTAATATAAATTTTGTTAAAACTTATAAAGTTTGAAATAAGAAACATAATATGTTTATAAATTTTGTCATTTTTATATCAACTTGATGAAAGCAAAACCTTTTAAAAATTTGAATTTTAATTAGAACTTTAAATTTGTTGACTCTGTTTCGTATTTTATGTTCTGAATTCTAATTATCTAATTAAATAACATTTTCTTTAATACGTATTTTTTATTTAAAATTTATTAACTTACTAAAGTTAAAATTCTATTTTTGAATTGTTTAGTTTTGGTTGGAATTGAACGCATAATAACCTAAATTTTAAATAATTTTTAATGTTTAAGAAAAATATTGTAAAATAATATCAATATAATGTACATACTGAAATGAATTAAAAAGATGAGATTTATTACTTTTATAATTACGTTAATACTAAATATTTACTTATTTTATTTACAGAATATTTTCTTCTTTGCATTCAGTTTTAAGATTAACAATTGATATGTAAAATTGTCCACTTGCTGCAAACTACAGAATAATGGAAGTTCATCGTTTTACGTGCAGTATTTGTAACCAACGGTTCTTTCATTTAAGAGACATTCAAGTACATCTTCGTAATCTTCATTATGAAGAATGCAATGAGGGTCAAAGATGCGGTATTGACAATTGCCAAGCCACCTACTGAAATCCGCAATCGTTAAGGTCACATATATCCAGGGTTCATAGACGTGAAATAATTAATGATGAAATCATGCCCGTCATCCAAGATGAAGAAAATGGACAGGAAATTCCTGTTTATATACCTGCACAATTAAATGAAGACGTGTTAAATGAATTAGAACAAGAAGAAGTTGACGACGAAGAGGTTGATTTTGAAAATATTTCAAGTGATGATACAGACGAGGATTCAACAGATAATGAAGAAGATGAAGCTGAAAATAACAATGCAGGTATTAATGATGAAAGAAAACATACTTTAGGTCGCTTTTTGTTAAATCTTAGAGGAAATACTAATATTTCTGAGAGTCAGATATCAGGAATACTAACAAATTTACAAGAAGTTGTGAAGACTTATGTCAATAAATCTCTTCATCGAGTAGAACAAATTTTAGAGGAACAGAGAATTAATTTGCAAGATTATGTTGACATAAATAATGAAACAGAATTAATTGACTGCATTTTTGATTTAAATAATAAAGAAAAACGTATGGAGTATTTGATAAGAGAGTTTGATGTCTTGATGCCTATTAGGCATACGCTGGGCAGACGTTTTGTTAAGTGCGGGAGTGCTGCTACTGGAAAAAAACGTCCAGTTAAACGCAAGAAAGATGAGATGATGTTCATTCCACTTACAAAAACAATACAAAAATTTGCGGCAAATGAATCATTTCATGACCTTCTAAAGTACAATGATTCGCAAGAAGGTGTTTATGCTTTTGTTGAAGACGGCAGCAGATATAAAAATGAAAATTGGTGGAAAAACGAGGATGAATCATTCCATATTAAATTATACTCTGATGAGGTCGATATGTGCGATGGTTTAGGTTCAAAATCATCGGGACAGCAAAAATTGTTAATGATATATTGCTCACTTACGGAATTAAATCCAATTTATCAGTCACAATTACTGTATCATTTCTTAGTAGAAATAGTGAGATCTGAAGACGTGAAACGGTACGGTGTCAACAGAATACTAAAGCCAATTGTCGAAGATATAAAACAATTTGAAAATGAAATTGATGGTCCCGGTGATACGTATCTTGTTTAACGCAAAATTAATTTGTAATAATAGTTTATTGCGCGGCTGAGAATATATAAAATAAAATAAACACCAAATTTATTTAACACTTCAGAAACTCTTTATTTAATAAGTCTTTAAAATAACATACACAGTTCTCAATTAAAGTACTCCAATAATAATTTATAATAAAATGAGAAAATGAAGAAAAACTCGAATAAAATAATACAATTACATACAATATTGATGTTAGTCATTCACCCGAGTGTCGAGTACTGACTTTAAATACAAAAATAACGTTTCTAGAAACATGTCGTTTCCTTCGCCAATATTCGTCAATCTTCGAAATCATACAATTATACATTCTGGCCCGCCTTGAACGGACACGTTCAATATTATTTTCATGCATCTATCGGAAGTGGTGAGACTCTCCTCACACCTCGAGTAAATACTCCAGTTTCAGTTTTTACCTGAACCACGCGGACAATCCCGTCATCACCAGGTTGCACCCGAATTATCCTACCCAAAGCCCAACGTAAAGGGGGTAAATTATCGTCCCTAAGAACGACAATAGTTCCTTCCTTTATTGCGTGACTAATAACTCGATTGTGTTCGCTCGAATTTAACAAATTATAAATTTCATTCAACTCATTCTTTGCTCCCATGAATTTCGTTCCGTTATCAGAATATAATTTTTTACTTTTACCTCGACGTGCGAAGAATCGACGCAAACAAGCCAAAAACAATTCTGTAGACAAATCCCCCACCAACTCTATGTGAACTGCCTTCGTGCTAAGGCACACGAATATTGCTGCGTATACTTTAATCTTATTTTTGTTTCGAAAACGCTTCTCCTTTATAAAAAACGGACCGCAGTAGTCAACTCCAGCATTTTCAAACGGTCTTGACGCTGTTACACGCACACTCGGCAAATCACCCATAACATACGAAGATTCCTTCGGTTTTACTCTAAAACATTTTATACATTTATTAATAATTTTTCTTACAGTCAATCTACCGACAATAGGCCAAAACGACATTCTCAACGCGTATACAGTTCCATTGACGCCTGCATGCAGATTCTTCTCGTGAGTATCACGGGTAATTAACTCAGTCAACGGATGATTTTTTGGCAACAAAATCGGATGCTGCTGTTCAGATGATATTTCAGCGTTTTTTATTCTTCCTCCAACCTTTAATAAATTATCTTCCATAATCGGGTTGAGTTTCAGCAATTTTGATCGATTCGATAAGTTTGTACCCTTTTTTAGTGATTGAACTTCATCAGAAAATTCTTCCTTTTGAGCAAGGGAAAGAAGTCTTGTGAATGCTGCTTGAATCTCGCTTGTTGTCAACAACTCCGGAAATTCAACTGGACCACGCATCTTTGATTTAAAACGTAAACAATACGCCACGATATGAATCAACTTTTTTAGAGAAGAAAAACGATTCCAAAGATTGAATTTTTCCTTGAGAGATCCAGTCAATGTTACACTCTTTTTTTGTTCCGGCAACTCTACAATAGTATCTCGAAAAACAGGCCAATGATCCTCTGATTTTCGAAGCCAGCTCGGTCCAAACATCCATGACTCATTGGTGACGAAATCCCGAGGCAATTGTCCACGAGACACATAATCAGCGGGATTTTCTTCTGAAATTACGTGTCCCCATGAGGTCGCTGAGGTCAAGGTTTGAATCTCAGCGATTCTATTTGCTACAAAGGTTCCAAATCTGTATGGGGACGAGTATATCCAATTTAACGTTATCATTGAGTCTGTCCAAAGTCGCACTTGTTCCACTTCGATCTTCAATGCATCTAGAACTATTTTCATCAGATTTGCAAGCAAGAGAGCTGCACAGAGTTCGAGTCTTGGCAAGGTTACAATTTTCACAGGGGCCACTCTGGATTTTGCGCATAATAATCTAACCTTGTATTTTTCTCCATTCGAAGCTCTGATGTAAATGCATGCACCATAAGCTTTCTCGCTTGCATCCGCGAAACCATGCAATTGAACGACTTTCATTGACTGATCTCTAAATGATCTTGATATTCTTCAATTATTTATGATCGGCAATTGACTCCTAAATTGTTCGAATAGTTTTAAAATGTGTGGTGGAACTGGATCGTCCCAAGATGACTTTTCTTTCCACAAATCCTGCATGAGTATTTTTGCAAATACTACAACTGGAGCAATCAACCCACAAGGATCGTATAGCTTTGCAATTTGTGATAGCATGATTTTTTTTGTCGTAACAGTTTGTTTGTCATAATTTTTTACATTAAATAATAACAAATCACGCCCGGAATCCCACACAATTCCCAACGTCTTTGACACCTGAGAGTCCAATTCAAGCAATGTACTTCCGTTTTGTGGGTCCTGTGTTATTACTAAACTGTTTGATCGCCATTTGCAGAGATTCAGTCCAGCTCGCCTAGTCATGTCAGTGAGCTCATCCTTCAATTCCTTACATTCTTCGTCTGTTTCTGCTCCGGTGATCAAGTCGTCAACGTATAAATCATTTTCCAGAACTTCAGCAGCCCTTGGATACAAATTCCTCTCATCTTCCGCCAGTTGCTTGAGACAACGTATTGCTAGGAATGGTGCGGCAGAAGTCCCATAAGTGATGGTTTTGAGTTGGTATGTTTTAACAGGCATACTTTCATCATCTCGCCAGAGTATTTTTTGAAACTTGCGATCTTCTGGATGTATAAGGAATTGCCTATACATCTTCTCGATGTCAGCTGTTAAGGCAATTGGATATTGACGAAACCGTATTAGCAATGTAAACACTCCCACTTGAATAGTAGGCCCTATCATCAATGCTTCGTTAAGTGAAATGCCTGCTTTTGTTGCGCATGATCCGTCGAATACCACTCTCAAAATCGTACCCAAAATAGTATTTTTTAGAACGGCATGATGAGGCAAATAATACCCTTCAGTTGGTTTGCTGGTCGATGGCTCCATATGATTTAATTTCTCGTATTGTTGCATGAATTTCTTATAATCTTTCTTTAATTCTGGATTTTTTGACAACTTTCTTTCCATAATAAAAAACCTACGTTGTGCAATTTCATAAGAATTTCCAAGATTAGCCTTCTTTTCATTGAAAGGCAAACGTACGGTATAAACTCCACAAGATTCACGTTGCACGTTGTCCCTGAAATGTTTCTCGCAGGCTGCTTCCTCCGGTGTTAAATGTTTTACTTCTTTACCCTCTTCAATCTTCCAAAATTCCTCGAGCTGTGATGATAAAGAACTCTTGACAAGATTGCATTTTAATTTTTATTGATCTGGACCACTAAATAATTTTCCTGTAACTATCCAGCCGATTTTCGAATTTTGTAAAGAAGTGTTTGGGACAGTAAGTGCTATTTTACCACTTTCTAAAATTTCATAAAATAATTCTGCCCCTACAAGTGCATCTATAGCAGCCGGTATATGAAAATCAGGATCAGCGAGCATAATATAAGAAGGAATATTTAATTTTCTTTTTTCAAATGGCATTGATGGAACTTGACTTGTTATTGTTGGTAATACAAGAAAAGAAGTTGTCGCGGAATAACTACCGATCTTTGATTCTAATTTTGCTTCAACCCAACTGCTACCGTTGACCTCATTACCGTTTAATACTTCGATCGCAGGTTTTAAATGTTGTCTTTTTAAATTTAATTTTTTTACAAATTTTTCTGTCATAATATTTAATTGAGACCCGTTGTCTAGAATGATTCTACAACTCACGCGTTTACCATATCTATCAAGTATATATACAACGGCTGTGGACAACAAAACATTCGATGAATCAACCACGTGTAAATTCCTTCCCTGACTCACACTACAATTCTCAATTTCTGTATTCGAATTTACTACGCTCTTTGGTTCCATATGCAACAATGTGTGATGACGTCTTCCGCATGTGCTACAATTTCTAGATTTACAATTGACAATTAAGTGATTCCCCTTTAAACAATTAAAACATAGACCCCTTTGTTTCGCAAAATGAAACCTTTCACCAGTGGCCTTTTTTACAAATTCTGGACATTTTTGTATAAAATGATTTTCAGAACAAAGAATGCAAGTAGTATTTATTTGATTATTTAAAAATGATTTACTAATTATTTTTTTATCAGAAGTTAATTGATTTTTATTTATTTTAATATTTTTATTTTGGTCACTGGTAACAGGACTCATTGATTCTAGAACTTGACATTTATCATTCAGAAATTGAGTTAAATCACTAAATAATGGCATTTCAGACCCCTTAATTGACCGTTCCCACTCTTTCCTAGTGTCCTTATCTAATTTGGAAGTAATGAGGCAAATCAAGGGGGTGTCCCAAGATTCCACTGGCTGACCTAGAACTTTTAAGGCTCGAATATGTCTCAAAATTGTGTCGAGTAAGTTACGTAAACACGAAGGCGATTCTTTAGTTAGACCAATTAATTCAAATAATGATGTCATATGACTCTGTATTATTATCCGTTTATTATCGTAATGATCTTCTAATAATTTCCATGCCTCGTCATAACTTTCCTCGGAAATTTCAATATTTTCAACAATCCGAGCTGCATTTTCTTTTAAATAAGATTTCAAATAACGAAATTTTTGTACTTTAGGTATACTCGAATCATTATGTATAATTGCTTTAAATATATCTCGAAAACCGAGCCATTCCTCATATCCTCCAGAAAAAATGGGAAGGTCTAATTTCGGTAGTGGGAAGTATGTTCGCACAGTATTACTATCTACATTTGAATTTCGTTAATTTGCTAATTCTCTCAAGTGAGCAATTTCCGATTCTTGCCGAGTTTTAAGTTCGGATTCCAGTTCGGCTACTTTATCGCGGTATTGCTGCAATTCGTTATTCTCTACAGACAAAACGCGATCATGAAGAAGAGTGGGAGATCGTTCTTTTAACAATTTAGTTGCAACAGCTACATATTTATAATAATTGTTTTCAAATTCTGTTCTCTCCTCATCGCGATTCGGTCCAGGAGCCAATATTTCTAACGTCAATTGTGCTTTATTATAATCTCCCCACATTGATTCTATTTTTGACAAACGAATTTGAATTTCCTCGACAGTAATTTCTATATCTACAAAACATTTTTCTAAAAATGATTTAAATTTTGTCAATTTTGATTTACAATTTGTTCTATTTTGTCGAGCTTCATCAAGTTCGTTTCTCTCCATAATATTTCACGATTTATAATAATTCGAATAAGTCAAATAAAATTATAATTTGCGCGATTTAGATGTTTACAAATTTAATTATTTATTTCTGAACAATAGATACTTGTAGAATAAACAGCTTACGTATTGATGAGTCACTGCGTAGACAATCGGCTTACAAAATTCGCAACGCTTTCCAATAAATGTATAATGGCCTAGTATCGATGGGTTCGAATTTTCAGACGATCCAAATGATGATTTTCCTATCTCTCTCGTAGATAAGACCTCAGCAGCAACCTCCAGATGCAGTAAAATTCCAAATACATACGTCCGAATAGGACTCTCAAAATAAATAGTTCGATTTTGTTCACTTTCACAATGAACACCTTTTTAACAGTCAATTTCAATTCTTTAAAATATTAAAGAACTGAACCAATTTGAGCACTCGACACTTTTTAACTAAGTTTATGTGAATGATCCGGCTCGAAGGACCAATGTTCAACGCAAAATTAATTTGTAATAATAGTTTATTGCGCGGCTGAGAATATATAAAATAAAATAAACACCAAATTTATTTAACACTTCAGAAACTCTTTATTTAATAAGTCTTTAAAATAACATACACAGTTCTCAATTAAAGTACTCCAATAATAATTTATAATAAAATGAGAAAATGAAGAAAAACTCGAATAAAATAATACAATTACATACAATATTGATGTTAGTCATTCACCCGAGTGTCGAGTACTGACTTTAAATACAAAAATAACGTTTCTAGAAACATGTCGTTTCCTTCGTCAATATTCGTCAATCTTCGAAATCATACAATTATACATATCTAAAAAGGAGGTTTGTTTGCTACTACAGGAGATAACTTGAATCAAAATTATATATGCGGATTTAAAGGATCTTTTGGAAGGACATTACATTCCTACCGTTTTTGCCTTGCAGATCTTTCTGATATTCAAAGTTTATCAGAAGAGAAGTTAAACTTCATGAGAAATCCTATACAGCATGACGTACAAGTTACGGAAATTGAAAACTCAATGGGACTACAGAAGGAACAGTTATCTACTGCGTATGGTATTAATTTCAGAAGTATTTTTAATGAATTGCAGGGCTTTCATGTCACACAAGGAGCACCACCAGACATCGTTCATGACATTTTGCTTGGACTTTTACCAAGAGCTTTTCAACATTTTGCTCAAAAAGTAATTTTAAAGAAGATGTCCCTGGAAAATTTAAACAAAATAATACAAAGCTTTGATTATGGCTACTCAGAAACTAAATACAAGCCTTCTCCGTTAAAATCGAACCATTTAATTCCAGGAGCTAATATTAAACAAAATGCAATGCAAATGATGACATTAGCATACATTATTCCTTTTATTGTTCAAAATATTGTTGAACCAGATTGCAGATATTTCTACAATTATAAAATTTTTTTAGAAATAATTGCCATTGTTTTTGGGTACTCTATCAGAAACAATATGATAGAGTTCTTGAAAGATAGCATTGCTGAGTACCTTGCAGATTATTTGATTTTGTACGGAAGTGATGGCGAAAATGCCACACTAACTCCAAAACACCATTTTCTCACACATTATCCTGAATTCATACCCATATTTGGAATACTGAGAAATTATATGTGTTTACGTTCAGAAGCGAAACACCAAGAGTCAAAACGTAGAGTACAAGGAATGAGAAATTTTAAAAATTTACCATTTACTCTAGCTGTGAGACACCAGTTGTCCCAATCTCTACAACTTCTTGATCCACTTACAAAAGTCAATAACAAAGGTCCTCAGAAAATAATAGCCACCGACAAACTGCCCTTTCACAATTTGTTCCCTCGAGAACAGCTGCAATGCGTTACCAACTGAGTTACATATAATGGAGTAAAATATGTACCAAAAAAGTGTCTCATTGCAATAGGGTATGAGAATTCTGAGTGTCTTCCCTGTTTCGCAGCATTGTACAGTATTTTAATAAGAGGCGAAGAAATTTTATTCATTTGCAACAAAGTTAAGACAGTTGAATATAACACAGAATTGGTGTCTTACGAAATTATCATCGAGGAAGAATTTATTTCAATCAATCCTGAAAATATTAAAAATCACGAAATTTTCCACACACGAAAATCAAAAAATAAATTGTTTGTTACTGTTAAACATTGTTTTGGTGATCTGTATTAGACAATGGAAAAAATTCTTCAATGTTAACATCAGGTAATAATAATATATTATATTAAATTTTCTATATTTAGAAAGAAATTATTAAATTTGCATAGAATATAAAAAGTAATTTGTAAAGATATTTATTATGTTCTGATACATGTATAAAGTAAAGAGTTAAGTTGATTTATTTATTATAAATTAATTACAGGAAATAAAAAATTAATGACACATTTTTTTCTAGCAGGTGTAGACAATTCGGTCGTCCGTTTAGACTCCAAAACAAATTCATTGCGTTTTAAAAAAAATAACTGATTCAACAAATGATCCGTTCACTCGAAAAACGACCTAAGTCCGTGTCAAAAGTGACTTTCCTCAAAACTGATTTAATCGATTTTATATTATTACAATCAATGATAAATAAAGAAATTTTTTAAAAGTTCTCAGCTTCTGAATACGTTAAATTAAAAAAAATCATAACTTCGTAATTTCGATCAAATAAAAAACATGTATTTCTTATTTTTTATACAAAATTCAAAATAAAATTTTTAAATAAAAAACATTTGTTTGAGTGAAAATTTTGCGGTTAATGCTTCATATACAGAGTTAATTGTGAACACAGCTTAATATCTGTACGCGTTGTTGATCTTAGAATATATTGCCATAGTAACCAACGCAGTGTATGTATTTGCGAAATATGCTTTTCAGATCCTATTGAAGAAAGGCCATAAAAATCTGCGTTGTGTTGAGCTTCAGATTAGAGTATGTTGCCATATCAACACGCAGTGTATTCGTGAAATGTGCTTTTAAGATTCTATTGGAAGAAGACTTTAAAGGAATAAATCGATACCTTAATAAAAGATAACATCAAAACCATACGTTTTACATATGTACATTGACAGTTTCATTATTTTTGTTGTCTCTCGATAACGCTAAAACATGACAAAATTAGGGGCCCCTTTATCTCTATGTTGCAAAATAAATAAATATTCAGGTTGGTAAAATATACTTTATCAATTGTTGATTATAATCAATATCTGACGTAAAAACAACAAGACTGTAAATACAATAATTAAAAGTAAAATAAAACCAGTAAAGTAAATTGAGTACAAAATTATGAACTTACCTTTAATCAGCAGACAAATAATGCATGTCAGTGTATTACACTTTATCTCTGAACAAGGTTTTTCTTATAATTGTTCAATTCACATAATTTCTCACTTTATTTGCACGTCAAATTTATAAAAAGATTATTATCAATAGTTAAAGATTTAGTAAAAAATTATAAATTAAACTGTAAAGTTTCCAGTAAAGGCACACCGTCCACGACAGGTATGCTTTGATACTACTTTAAGCATTTACAAATGACCCCCAATTACGAATTATTCTTAAAAATGACTCAAATATTAGAATTAATTTGACCCCTCTTCAGAGAATCAAAACGTTGCAAGATAAAATGACACCTTTAAAGAAACTGTGCTTCAAGTTCTCAAAGTTTTGTACTTCTCTTTTGATAGAACTCAATTGACTTTCTTTCAGTTATTTATTTGCCACAGTGCGCGGAAATCAATAGGCCAATAGAATTTAACCATCTAACGCGAGTAATATATTAATATGAAAGCATGAAAATATTCTAAAAGAGCTTTAGATAGAAATAAACCAAAAGCCAGTTGTAAAATTTCCATCTGTTTGATGTGAAAAATGCTCGCAGGCCTTATTACAGTTCCATCACAAGTCACCTGTTACTATTCCATTGACCACCATTAACTATCAAGCTGAGTCTGTTCAACACAAACTAATTTTTATATACCTGCATAAACACATACACACGAACGTTAGCGTTCGTACCTCACCGTCGGCCAATGTATTGCTTGTGTGTATGTGTTCATGTAGGTATATAAAGGTTAGTTTGTGTTGTACAAACTCAGCCTGAAAATTAGTGGTGGCTGATGGAATAACATGTGACTTGTGATGAAACTGTAATAAGGCCTGCGAGCATTTTTCACATCAAATAGGTGGAAATTTTACAACTGGCTTTTGGTTTATTTCTATCTAAAGCTCTTTTAGAATATTTTCATGTTTTCATATTAATATATTACTCGCGTTAGATGGTTAAATTCTATTGGCCTATTGATCCTAAAACTCTATCGGTTTCTCAACTGATATTATTTTACCAGATTTTTTTTTCGTGTATGACTGTTATAAATTGAAATTGGAGAGGATCCAAAATCATTTTCTAAGATTTTGCTTTCAGATAGCTTGATATACCGTAGGACTATTTTAGCCATGATTACTCTGAATTGCGCACTATATTAAAGATTCCTTCAATTCAGAGTAGATTCTTAATCCATTAAAGCCCAAATGACCAAAAATTTTACTTAAACTTCAACTCACGATTTAAAGTATTTTTAGGTAATAAATTATAGCAGCAATGACTATTTTTTTAAATTCAAAATGTTGAATCCAGTATGGCGGATATTTAAAAAATAAATTGAACTCGCTTGAAACTTGACACTCTCAGCAAATTTAATGTCGTCTCTTAGCCGTTTTTTTTTTAATTTTTTGTAAGAAATTCAAAACATATGCAAAAATATTTTGATATATTACTCACAGCTATGACTCTCAGCTGATAATTGTCAGAAGAACTTTTGGTTTGGTTTATAGCAAGCTTTGTGACTTTTTTTGGGTAAGAACAATACAAGATCCTATTGCAATTATATTCAATTTTTAAAATTTATATTTTATATAAAGTTTCTTTGTTTTTCAATTATGTTCTACATCGATATTCATTAGTTTTTTACAACCTTTCAAATATTCAAGTACACTGCTTTAATTCGATCTCTACCTAATATAACAATAAGTGTATGTTAGGTAAGTTTGTTTGAAACAACCAAAGTCTAATTAAAACAAGCAAATAAATGCATTGATTATCAAATGATTGGTTAATTTAACAAAACGATTAAATTCACTTCTATTTATTTGAACAAAAATTGTTGTTCATTATTTGTGTTCTTTTTCCTGTTCCTTAGGGGAATAGGTTCGGTTGTTTCGTTTTTGACTCATAATTTATGTTCTTGTAGATATTAAGCAAACATATGAGTATGTATTTAAAGCTAGGGTCGTTAGATAACTACTCGTAAAAAAATAAATTGATGCCATTGACTAGAAAAATGTTATTAAAAATTCACTAAAGTGGTTATTTTTCTAACAAAGAAAAATTTGGTTCGGTTGTTGGCACTCTTGAAAAATCTATTAAAAATGCAAAAAAATTAATTAAGTAACCATTCATTAACTACATAATAGGATGATTTCTTCTAATCTTGACATTACATGCTCCCCATGAAAGGGCATTATAAGATTTCTCACACTGAACCTAAACTGCCCAATTACTACAATTACTATAACCACAAAATTCTTAAAATTCATAAAACACTATTAAATGTTGTAATAAGTTACTTGTGATTATATCGAGAGCGATATTTCACTATTTATCAAAAATAAGAGTCGTGTCCACAACCGAATCAATTTGGATACCCACAACCAAACTTGACAATCATTTAAAAACATCATGAAGAAAATTTTGCTTTTGAACATTTTTGTGGTACTTGGTATTGGATCATAAAATATAATATATTTACTGTCTAAATACGCTTTGAACTTATCATTTTAATTTATTCACTTCGATTTGTTCAAAATTTAACAATGTTTAAATACATTTTGGTTATATTCGACGTGTCGAAAAATTAATTTATATAGTAAAAAAGCGCAGGTGTCTTATCACTTTTGTATTCGCATAGAAAACTAAGTTCGGTCATAACACATACGTGATATTTGTCAGATTAGACAAATCTCATTTCTGTTAAAAACTTTGCGTGGGTGTCCACATCCGAACCTTTTCCTCCAGCATATGTTTCATAAAACATTTTTTTTCTTAAAGGTACTACGACGTTACGGATTACATTCTCATCACATATTTTTAAATTCTTTAAATTAATTACATTAAAAAAAAATACTAGTATCAACTTCTTTGTGTATACGTGATGTATATATAACAATTATATAATTAAAGTGTTTCATGAAGCCAGTTTAATAATAACAGATTAAGGTATACTCAATATCCCCGATAATAATAAAGTGTTGAATGATTAAGTAATTTATAAGTGAAATTATTTTTTTATTGTGGTGTTACTATTATTTTTTAAGAATTCAGACTATGGCTATTGAAATTTAATAAAACTTAGTGTTTATATGTTTTTAAGGTCACTCATCACGAATGTATAACCGATTTTTTAAAATTTAAAATGGCGGATCCAATAGATCTGAAAAAATTTCTTTAAACTTATTAGATTTGCTCAAAAATTGCTTCTCAGGGATTTTTGAGGTTGCTGATCTCATGAATTCCTAATTAAATTTACAGCGACCTCAAAAACCGATTAGAAGAAATTTTTATGGCTATGTCCAAGTTGTAAAATGTAAACAAACCAAAAGGTAAACAAACCAAGTACTAAAATCACCTTTCTTATACATCTTTTTCTCTCACAAAAATTACCATTAGAAAAATTTTTTTACAAAAATGATAATTTAGAGTGTCAAAGTTTCCAAAAAAATCATTTTTGAGTGTGATTAATTAACTATATACAATAAGTAAAATAACTAATTAAAATGACCTGTAAAATAGCATTTTTGACGATGAAGAAGAAGAAGTCTCATATCAGCAATTGGACCTTCAACATGTAGAAGAGTAAATTTTTCCCTTTCCTCCTTGAAATTATAAGGAAAAAGGGTAAAATTTTTTCAGATCAAAATTAATTTTAAAAATTAATTACTTATCGACAACCATATCGAAGTAATTATCATGTTACACCTAACTCTAAACCAAAGAGTTCAAATGACATCTAATAGATGTCACTATCTACTGATATAGTCGAAATCTTCATATTTCAAAAACTTCTTCATCGTAGGTGCGGTTGATATACTCAAACAGTTTATTTTTCGCGACGCGTCAAAAATGCTATTTTACAGGTCATTTTAATTAGTTATTTTACTAATTGCTATTTATTGATCACACTCAAAAATGATTTTTTTGGAAACTTTGACACTCTAATTTCTCATTTTTGTAAAAAAAGTTTTCTAATGGTAATTTTTGTGAGAGAAAAAGATTTATAAAAAAGGTGATTTTAGTACTTGGTTTGTTTACATTTTACAACTCGGACATAGCCTCAAAGAGCGTTTATTGCCAGTGTATTACTAAAGTAACCATAACGTTCTTTATTTCAAATAAAGGTTTTTAAGTTTGATTTTTAGTATTCAGAGTTTCTAACCGAAAATAAAAATATTGTTTAATAAATTTGAAAGGCTGGAAAAATGAATTGGATAAAAAAGTCATGTTTTAACAATTTTTTAAATATTGTGAAAAAATGAGGCAATTGTTTTAGAAAATTTTTTCATTAGTCATTAGAGAGCATTAACGTATGTTTGTCTCAGAACCAACTAGACATTTTATTTGTTTTAAATAAACTTTTTATTCTACATAAATAAAACATATATTTCAGACCAATAAAATTTTATTTAAATCAAATAAAATTTACTTGAAACAAATAAAAAGTTTAGTTGGTTCTGAACCAAATATACCATTTCTCTGGGTGTATAGGGTTAAAAATGGTTGGACTTTTAATTATTTATTGAAGTTATAGAACAATTAAACAATTATAAAAAGGAGGATCCGTAAATTTTTTAGAAAACGGATATTTTTGGGATGTTCTTCCTTCAGCCATGGGAGAGCCGTAAATGAGTCTTAAATTATAGCTTACCTTGAACTTAACGTTAAGCTATCAGAAACAAGATTTTTTTAAAAAAATGAGCGCTAAATTTTTATTTGTGAGCGTTGAAATTTAAAAAAATTCCAAGTAGTTCCAAATCGGGGAAAACAGTAATTTTGGTTTTTTTTGTCACGGATTTTTGGAAAATTCGTAAATTTGAAGTAATTTAATAATTCCTCGCCTCAGTAGTTGATTTTTTCTTTTGATAATTGTTTATGTTAATATTACACGTTATTTAAAACAAATCCTTCCTTATATTATATTAATTCCTTGTTGGTTTCGTTCTTCGTCTGACCATGCGCAGTAGCGTCCTAACCAACTATTACTTTTTTCTTATAAACATGCACACTCCCAAGTAGAAATGTAATACTCGCATAGTACTGACCCAGTACTGACTGGCAGTATAGCAGTACTGACTCCAGTACTAAATCAGTACTGGGAAATCCCTGGCTGGTAATGCTGTCCAGTACTGATTTTTTACCGGCAGTCAGTACTAAGTCAGTACTGAAATATCACTGGCAGAACACCGCCTAATTACTGATTCGCAGGTAAAATTTAACAAATTTGGAAAATGCTGTAACGCGTTCTCTAAAACAAAATTTACCTTTAGAACCTTGTATTAATTTGTTATTTGATTATTAAAGAAGAGGGAGTAATTTATTGAGTACTAATAATTATTATTAATATTTCTGTAGTAAATAAACTTTTATGAGTATCAATTAAACTGTAAATAATTAGCAAAATTCCTTTTATTGAAATAAGTTTTTAAAAAAAATTTCTTATTTTTCTCATTAATTTAGACAATCTTATTTATTTAAATTAATTACTAAATTATTATTATTATTGTTTATAATTATTTAAATTTATATTTTATGTAACACTGTTGAGAATTATACACTAAACACTTAGAACTAAGACGGAAAAATATCGCACGCACGGGGGATCGAACCCTAGACCTCGAGGACGCAAGTCGAATACACTAACCGCACAGCCACGCAAGCTTGAGAGTATATTTTTTTAAACTTCCTTTTGAATTATACGAAGGATATAGACACTGCTATAATAATGAATTTACTGTATAATATATTTATTTCAAGAAAAATTATTATAAATATATGTTCTATATATTTATATACATTTTAACAAGACATTACATATTAATTAATAGATGTAGCATAAAAATATGGTAAAAATTATTTATTTAATTATTTATTTAAATAATAATAGAAAAATGTATATATTTTTACATTTAAAAAAAATGAAAAAAATTTTATTATTAATAACACATAATAGTAAAAATAATTAATAAATAATAATTTATTATTATGACATATACCTGTTAATTAATAATTAATATGTTAATTAAGTGTTTGGCATTATTGTTGATGAATAATGTTTTTAAAAATATTGGAAAATATTTTAATAGTTAATAAATCAAACGATGTTGTTATTAATAGTGGCCGGTTTAATGCCATTATAACAAAGTTTGTTTGTTTTTTATAACTCCTTCGCAGTACTGATTTGGTGTTATGCCAGTTTTCTGACAGTACTGATTTTAACACTTTTTTAACTCCGACATATTACTGATTCGGTTTTGGAGTCAGTATACTCCCAGTACTGATCGGGTTCCGAATGTCAGTACCGACGATCAGTACTGAGTCAGTACCATGCCCGTGTTTAACTCCGTCATTAGTGATGCACTTCGAGCGAATCTCGTCTCGAAAAACCGAGAATCTCGCGAGAAAAACAATGAAAACAATTGAATGTGATATTTTCATCTCTTTTCATGTATGAAAGGACAGAGTCTCGTCGTGCATCACTATCCGTCATAACTCCGGACATTTCTACTTGGGCTTTTTACATGCACAATTATCCTTAAATAATAATCACACAATGGTTATGTGCTACACATACACTCACACATGTCATATACATAAAATATTTCCCATATACTCACACATATGCACTCAATTCATACACATGTATACTCACACATATACACATGTATACATACACATGTATACATACGCATGTTTACTTACACATATACACTCAATACATACACATGTATACTCACACATATACACACAATACATACACATGTATACTCACACATATACTTATATACTTAATAAATAAATAATAATTTATGAATATATATACTTAATATATTATGTACATAACACATAACATATTATACATACATATTATGTACATAATAATATATAAATAAATATATATATATATATATATATATATATATATATATATATATATATATATATATATATATACTTAATACATGGCAAAATTTTAATTAGGTATTTTTAACATTTTTTTCAAATCTGTTCAAAATTTTAATTATTTTTATAAATAATAAAATTCTTTTCCAAAATTCGATTACTTAAAAAATTCTAATAAAATTCCTGTTATAATTTGAATTATCTTTATAAATAATAAAATTTTTCTCTGAAATTAATTTATTTTCAAAACTAATAAAATTCTTCGCAAAAATTTAATTACATTCAAAAATTTTATTTAAATTTCTCGTCAAAATGTTATAAATAATAAAATTCATCATGGAAATTCAATTATTTTCAAAAGTAATAAAATACTCCGCAGAATTTCAATTATTTTCAAATTTTTTTTAATTTCTCGTCAAATTATCATTATCTTCAAAAAATAAGAAAATTTACATGAATAACAATTCAATTCGAGAATTTGTGTATTGCTTGATTTCAAAACAATCACTTAATAAATAATTTTTTGTTGAGATAAAACTCTTTAAAAATTTACTTTTATCCATTTACTTTTTTAATCCTATAATATGAAAAAGGGTATATTTTTTAAAATAAAAAATATCATTAAATTAAAATTAAATTCGTTAAATCGTTAATTTTTATCAATGAAATTTTTCTTCTAGATTAAGCAATACACAAATTCTCGAATTGAATTGTTATTCATGTAAATAATAACAATAATTCAAAGTTAAAACAATTTTTGCTATTACAATTTTATTAAAAATTAAGGTTATTTTATAATTTTAATTTTCATTGAAAACTGTTTAAAAACTCAATAAAATAGAAAATTTTTAATGGAAATGTGTAAATAGTTACTTATTTCTTAAATGGGAAAATCCTAATTTAAAAAATTGGTGCTTAAACCCTTTTGTTATGATGTCCATTAATTTTTCTCACTTAAGTGTCGAAATCCGTTGAATATGTTGATAGTAGATTTTCAATTTGTATGCTTAACGTGACTATTATAATAAACAAAAAGTCATCTCAATCACGAATACGATCCTGAAGATTTTATAGTGGTATATTTTTATTCTTGAGGTTAAATTCTCTGAGAAATATGGAGACAAATGTCAAAAGATTTTACAGGGAATTTCTCGGGAGTAAGTACCGGGAATTTTCCGGTAGTGACTCTTGGTAATTTCCCGGGACCGATTCCCGAGAACATTTTCACGTGAGTTACTAGGTTAAAATTTTAACATCTGTCAAAATTTTAACTCAGAAAATAAAAAAATTTTGACAGATGTTAAAACTTTAATAATTAAAAATAATTAAATAATAACTCAATAATTAAATTTACTAACTAAATTAAAAAAAATAATCTTTTTATAAGAATTTTTTTACCTAATTTTTTTTAAATTAGTTCATTACCCTTAATAATTAAATTTACTAACTAAATTAAAAAGAAATAATATATTTAAATATCCCTGGGACGTATAATGGATATCATTTTAAATTTGGCTATTTGGATATCGGAATAATTTTTCAAATTCAATAAGTTTATATAAATTGAACTGATTATTGTTCCCGGGTTTTCATTGGGAAGCTGAATGCGAATACAAGGTCATAATTTAGAAATTCAAAATGGCGGATTCAATATGGGGAAGATTTTTTTTTGAAATTGCTAAAATCAGCTAAATATTGTTACGTGGGCCTTTTAAGGTAGCTGAATACGAATCCAAGGTAATAATTTAAAAAATTAAAATGCTAGATTCAATATAGCGGAAAAATATTAATTAAAAATTAATAAAATCATCTGAATATTGTTACTCAGGGGTTTTATGGGTCGCCGAATGAATAATAAGTCCTAAAAAGGACTTATTGAAAATTATTAATTACAATTACAATTACAGTTTATTAATTACATTATTTAATTTTTTTTTAAATAAAAACTTACTTGAAATAATATGGTTATATTAAATGAGAAATCAATAAAATTTTGATGCTAAAACACTTCTCTCGTAGATTTGTTTTAACTTGCACAACTTTTGACTGTCATAGCACAACTGCGTTGAGAGAAATTAGGAACAACTAATATTTATCATTTTTATCTTTTCAAGTTCACTTTATTTCGAAAAAAACTTTTCAAAACAAAATACTGCTCAGCTACTTACTCATTAGTTCGACATTCAAAGATTTTAATATAATGGATACTACAATGTTTTTATACTTTGCAGAAATAAAATAATAAAATAAAAATTTACTATAAATAAAAAAATTATAATTAAAAAATAAGTTAAAAAAAAATTTATAATTACGTACTATTTGGGTATTATATATTATTAAAATAAATAAAAATATTTATTCTTTAAAACAACTATAAAAATTGTTTAATGTCCTAACAGTAACAAAAGGATTATTATTCAAATAAATGTTTCATAATTTAATATGTATTTTAAATTCTTCAAATCTAATCAACTTTGTTTCTAAATTGTACAAAACAATTTCTACTTATAATACTATTTTAAATTATTCTTTTTTAAATTATTAATTATAAAATTGTGTTATCACATTAAAAATTTTAAAATTCTTGATATCAATTTTTTCAATAAGAAATGAAAAACAACATTTTTTAATTTCATTTAATAAATGAACAATTTAATATTTTTTGTAAATGACAATTTGAAAAGACAATAATTACGTATTTATAATATATATCAATTCTATTTTAATGTATTATTATTATTTTTTGTTTTATAAAACTTAAATATGTGACGCGACACGAGAAAAGGGACCTATCGATAAAAAAATCATTTTTGAGTTTCTAGTCGTATTCCATAGATTTTGAGTCGCTCTTTCACGTAAAAAAATCAGAAATTAAAAATCTGAAATAGTTTAATTAATATAAAGCCCGAAAGTTGAACGTGTCCGCGTAAATACACGGGTTTTCTGCTCATGGCGTCACTTTAAACGCCCCCCCTGTAAAATTCTCTTTTGAGGCGATAGGTCCCTTTTCTCGTGTCGCGTCACATATATAAATTAATAATTTTAATAAAATTAATAAAAAAAATTCATTAATTAAAATTAATAATTTTCTAAAAGTATAGTGCTATACAACATATATTAGTAATTAAAAAATTAACAGTACAATAGTATCCGAGCGAGCGTTAGCGAGCGCGGAATTCATCGCTAGTTTTAAGTAATTCCAAGTCGGGGAAAGCAGTGATTTAGAATTTTTTTTTGTCACGAATTTTCCAAAAATCCCGAAATTGCAAATTAATCAATGATTCCTCGCTTCGGTAGTCATTTTTTTCTTTTGTTAATTGTTTATGTTAATATTACACGTTATTTAAAAAAAATTTCAAGTGATTCCAAGTCGGGGAAAGCAGTGATTTTTATTTTTGTTGTCGAATTTTTTTCAAAAATCAAGAAATTTTAAGTAAATTAATAATTCCTCGCCTCGGTAGTCATTTTTTCTGTTGATAATTGTTTATTCTAATGTCGTGTGCCATTTTAAAAAAATTTCAAGTAGTTCCAAGACGGGGAAAGCAGTGATTTTGATTTTTTTAATGAAATTCCAGGATTTTTGGAAAAAATTCGACAAAAAAAATAAATATCACTGCTTTCCCCGACTTGGAATCACTTGAAATTTTTTTTAAATAACGTGTAATATTAACATAAACAATTATCAAAAGAAAAAAGTAACTACCGAGGCGAGGAATTATGAATTTAAATTAAATTTCGGAATTTTTGGAATTTTCGTGACACAAAAAAAATTTTAAATCACTTCTTTCCCCGACTTAGAATTACTTAAAATTTTTTTTAAATAACGTGTAATATTAACATAAACAATTATCAAAAGAAAAAATTAACTACCGAGGCGGGGAAATTATTAAATTACTTAAAATTCCCGGATTTTCCAAAAATTCGTGACAAAAAAACCAGAATTACTGTTTTCCCCGATTAGGAAACGTACAATTTTTTTTTAAATTGCGTCTAATATTAAAATAAACAATTATCAAAAGAAAAAAATAACTACCGGGTCGAGGAACTATTAATTTAATTAAAATTTTGTGATTTTTGGAAAAAATTAGAAAAAAAGAATAAAAATCACTACTTTCCCCGGCTTGAAATCACTTGAAATGTTTTTAAAATAACGTCTAATGTTAAAATAAACAATTATGAAAAGAAAAAAAAGACTACCGAGGCGAGAAATTATGAATTTAAATAAAATTTCGGAATTTTTGGAAAATTCGTGACACCAAAAAATTCAAAATCACTGCTTTCCCCGACTTGGAATTACTTAAAATTTTTTTTAAATAACGTGTAATATTAACATAAACATTTATCAAAAGAAAAAATTAACTACCGAGGCGAGAAATTATGAATTTAATTAAAATTTCGTGATTTTTGGAAAAATTTAAAAAAAAAAGAATAAAAATCACTTTTTTCCACGTTTTTTTTTATTTTAGGGTTTGAAGGGTTTACTTGGGTTAAAAATATACATGGAAAATTTGTACTCTGAGAAAATTTTTTTTTAAGTTTTTCGTTGAATCAACGTTGGTAACTTCAGTTTCATAAATAAAATTGTACTGAACTCAAATATATGTTTTATTTATGTCAAATATAAATATATTATACTATAACTAGCTGTCGTACCCGTCTTCGACGGGTTTTAGTTTCTACAGATTCATTTAATAGTGTGTCTACCAGTCTCGAAAAATAGGAAATAGTGGGAAATTTAATTTGACTGGAGAAATTATGATTAGCTACCATTAACTATTTCATTATAAAAATATTACTATTTTAAAACAGTGATTAAATTTTTATCATCAAATAATTAATTTTTTATTTATTAAAATGCAGAAAACAATGTTTGTCAATTATTTGTAGAAATTTAATTATAGTATTATAAGTTATTCCTAAATTTCAACCAGTTTTTGGAGTTATAGTAAAGTCAAATTCGAACTAATTGTATCATAATTGCTTAAATGTAAAATAAGACCTATATTGCAAGCTGAATTCACAATTTTTCCCGATTAAATAAAATTCCTGCATATTTCCCGTTTTTTCCCAGTTCGTAGATCCCCTGTTAAAAGTATTTGTAAAAACAAAAACCCGTCGAAGAGTATTTTCATAAAATGTGTGAATTTTTGTAGCCATTTGTAGTTTTATTTATCGTTTATTCTTATCAAAAAAATGTATATTTGATGAGAAAATATACACCTGGAAAAATTTGGACAAAGATGGGAAAAGCCGGATAGTTTGTTACACAAAAATAATAATAGACACTCTGTTTAACTTTTGCCTTTACAATGCTCAAAACATCCATAATAGTTAAACCTAGAATTAAAATAACAAAACATTTTACTTTCTAAGTTTTTTCCCAGTAGCATAATGCAAGTATCGTTTCACAGGTATTCTTGAATTTCTATAGTATGAATTTTATCATAAAAAATCTCCATTTTCAATCTCCTTTAAAAATAATTTTAAAGCTGTAATTAATATTTTTTCACATTGTTTACCATTTATCGTTAACCATTTTTAATATTTTCGAAGTTTTGTAATTGAAAATTTTTTGATTAATTGGATAAACAAATTATTCTAAATTCCATTATTTTGAAGTCAAAAGTTTAAACGATATATATTAAAAAAGAAAAAAATTGAAAATTTTCCATTTTTTAAATGATAACAAAAAATTGAATACCTCCCGTTCTAATTAATATGTGTAAAATCTGTAAATTTATTGTTTATATATATCTCACAAAAGTCATAACTGATTATTTTACTGCAATCTATCAAAATGTAAAAATTTTTTGCCAAAAATAATGTCCTATAACCAAGATGTAAGTATAAAAATGTTTTCAAAAAATTAAAAAAATCGAAATTTTTCAAATTTTATATTTTTTAATGAATTTCTTTTAAATGATCTATAATTAATTGTTACATGTTATTTGGTCAAATTTTGGCATAATTTTTCCAAAAATTGTTTCATATAAAAAAATATTTTTTTTTTATTTTTCCGAAAACATTATTATACTTACATCTGAAATATGGAATAGTATATTTTGCTAAATTATGCTAAAATGTGACTAAATAACATGTTATACTCAATTATAGATCGTTAAAAAGCAATACGTTAAAAAATTTTAAATTTTGATTTTTTGAAAACATCTTTACATCTTAGTTATAGGACTCAATTTTTGAAAAAATTATACTAAAATTTGACCAATTAACATGTAACAATCAATTATAGATCATTTAAACGCAATTCATTACAAAATATAAAATTGGGATATTTGCGATTTTTTTAATTTTTTAAAAATCATGTTTATATTTACATCTTAGTTGTAGGACATTTTATTGGCAAATCTAATTATAGAATGTTACTAAATATCATGTTATACTTAATTATACAAAGTTTGAAAACATTTTTTTAAAAAAGGTAAAATTTGAAAATTTCTGATTTTTTAATTTTTTGAAAAAATTTAATATCTCCCGTTCTAATTAACATTTTTCAAATCTGTAAATTTAAAAACCTTCCTTGGTCTAAGGTCAAACATTCTGCCAAATGTGGTTTCAAACGGTTGAACTGTTTTTAAGGGGAGATTCCACTGATTTTTTTTTTGAATACCGAAATTTTTTTTTTTAATTTTTGGTTAGTATGATTATCTAAAAATACGGGAAAAATAGTCTGAAGCGATAAGAATAGACTCGCTAGCAGGAGAGTAGGAATAACATCACCTTTCCACCTCGAAAATTCATGTTTTTTCATTAATTACCTAACTGCAATTTGTTTATTTTTAAATTTACATTTTTTCTTTTCGCACCGCTTGAAAGAGTAGTTCTTAAGTAATAAGAAATGTCTACTGTTACGTATCAAAGGTTATGTATATAACTTTAAGTTAAATTTTTGTATATTTGGTCCTTCAAACTTTATACGCGTTTTTCTCGAAACTACACATTTTCAACTTGTTTACACTCTCATTTTTACAATTTTCAACGAAATAACTTGCAATTTGGACAGCATGCTCCTTGAATGTGTAGTTTTCGTGTAAACTAGGATATTTAAGATCCATTAATATTTATAAAAGTTATTAACAATTTAAGTTGCAAAATTATGGTCGAAAAATTAAAAAGTCTGCCATTTGGTTATTTTTCAATAAATTTTTTTTGTTCTAGTTTACACGATAGCCATAATGGTATAGATTAAGAAAATTTTTGACTTTTTTAGTTTAGATTAATTGTCGCCGAGAAAAAATGTAAACAACTTTTAGAGGGGACCACTTTCGGCAGCCATTTTCTAAGACTCCATTAAAAAAATAAATAAATAAAAAATGGTTTTTATTACTGTAACACAAGTATTTTATGGTAAAAAAAGTTTAACTAAGAAATGTTTATTTTACTACCTATAAAAAAATTTTTTAAAAAAACCTTAATTTCTGTGGAATCTCCCCTTAAGTGATTCGCGAACAAAGATTCTGTGACATACGGACATACATACATACATGCATACAAACATACACACATACATACATACACGAAATTTTTTATTGGCATTTTTGAAATCCTGGATGCTCAAAACGAATAAGTATGTGTAAAATTTTAAGTTCTGAGCAATGTATAGACAAAAGTCTCATCTTATATATATATATATATATATATATATATATATATATATATGGATATAAAAAATATATATATTTATCAGTTTATAACATCCAGAGAAAAAAGTTATTTATTTTAACTAAGATGAAACGGTATTTCAATAGTCAAAAGTTGAATTGTTAAAAATTATTTTAATAAAAATAAATTGTAAATTTATAGATAAATATTGAATAAAAATTAAAAATAAGAATAAAATTTATAGAATGAGAAATAATATTTCAGTTGAATTTAAAGTGTGAGAAATTCAAAATAAGGTCAATAGAGTACAAATGTACTAAGTGATATTTGAAAACCTATGGAAACAGCACAGCTGATTCAAGGCCAAGGTTAAGAAAAAGATAAGAAATTTTCATATTTAAAGAAATTGGAAATTATTTTAAGACAAGATAAATTTTATGCATAATTTATATAGAGTTAAATATAAGGATATTTTTTCATATAGAATTGCATATTTAGTTTTATAAAATTAGTATGGATTTTAGTAATTATAATTGAGTTATTAATTATTTAATTAGGTTTCAATAAATAAAGCAATAATAAAATTTATATTAATAAATAGTAAAAAAATTAATAAATATTATAAGAAAAAGTTAAATTGATAAAAGTATATAATTTAAAGATTTATTTAAATTATAAGAAATAAAATAAAATTAGAGATGGAAATAAATGACAGTTACGCAATAGTATTGTTGTGGGTAAACGGTAGACAATTTGGAGACAAGAGAGAGAGAAAATATATCTCTGTCCTTATGGGAAAAATTTAAATATTATTGGTTGAAAGAGTATGACGCGTTATGAATTTCCGTGAATAGGAAGAGAGATAGTCTCGCGAAACGGAAGTCGCGCGGATTTTTTGTATTAACCGGAAGAGATTAAGGGCGAATATTATTATTATAGAAAATTCTAGACAATTCTAGAGAGTTCTAGAATTTTCCATAGCGTCTCCAAATTGGTATATAAACAGCGAGATCGAAGCTTTCGTTCTCTTATTTCGACTACTCTGTTCACAAAGGTACGTAAGTATAAATTCTAAAACTGTACTTGTGACACCCAGGAATTCGTTGTTTTACAACTTACTACCTGGTGTTGTAAGTATTAATTGTAATATACACATTATTTAAACAGTAACACTGACATTGTTATAATATTGTATAACGCAGGAATTCGTTGTTTTACAACTTACGACCTGAACTTTACAATATATAACTCATAAATATAATCATTTACAATAAAAAAAATACTCAGGAATTCGTTGTTTTACAACTTACTACCTGATATTTTTTTTACATTACACTGATATTTTAAAAAAATTGTATAACACAGGAATTCGTTGCTTTACAACTTACGACCTGAACTTTACAATTTTTAACATACATTTATACTCACATTTACAAATCGTAAAAATTACTCAGGAATTTGTTGTTTTACAATTTATTAGCTGGTAATTAAATAAAAATTATCTACAAAGTCAAGCCCTGGTGGAAGTGTTGGGGAATTTACCAAGAAATTGGTTTACTACCTCATAATCTAAAACCTTAAGGGGTAACAAGAGCAAATCGTAAGTTTATTGAATATTCTTATGAGCTGCGTTCATATAGTAATAGGCTATATCGATGTGGCAATTTGAAAGATTCAATAAATATTGATCCCAGACCACCAAACTATTATTTATGATAGGTAATAATTAATTCATTTGAATTAATTATTTTAGTTAATTTTTCAGAGAAATAAATAGATTTTATTATGTAAATTGAACAAATTTTTATCATTTTTCGATATTATAATTTTATCATATCTAAAATAAATCAAAATTTAGAAAATTTATAATTTTAAAGAATATTTATTTATTAATAGAATAGTTAATTTAGGGAATAGGGAAACTTGACCTTTTGTAGGCAGGATTTATAAAATTTTGTTATTAAATTTTGTTTAATTTTTGTTTGTAGATTTGTCAAATTTGGAAAATTACATATTGTAATTATTAATTATTGAGTGACGGAAGAATACTTACGAAGGTGAATGAGCATTTTTATTTATTTTTATTTTATTAATTACTGAGTCAATTCATATAGACCATAGCAACCGAACTTACAAAATTATTTATTTAAATGAACTATATCATAAGAAAAGATTTCTTTATAGTTAAAAAATTGTGTTAATTTAATTTTTAATTTATTAATTTATATTTTACAATTTTATCCTACGAAAGAAAGATAACAAAATTATCTTATTTAGTAGTGGATAATTTAGAAAGAATAAAAGCTGAATTACTGAATAATTATTGGAGCAGATTCCTTTAATTTGGTTATAAAGCGACAAATTTTCTCAAAAATAAAATATAATATTAAAGAGAAATTTGAATTGCATAATTTCATTCATATAATATATTACTATATGTTGTCAAAACAGATCTTATCCGTTGATATAGTTTGGCGCGTGCCTCATTGTTAGTGGATCTTTAAATTTAGGAAATAATGTCCCTTTAAATTTATACAAAGACATTCTTTCTATTCAGATTATATAAGAATGAGAAATATTTAATACACATGTATAAGATATTTTTCATGTTAGAAACACGTGGGTTTTCAGAAGTTTACCGTACAGTGGGCTTTTAAATCAAAATAAAGGAAAATATTTAGATATATACTTCCCTCGGTCTGTTAATCAATACACGTATGTTTCAAAGAGTGTATATTTAAAAAAAATTTATTTGTTGCAAGTAAATAATTTATTCAAAATAAATAAACTAATATTTATTTCAAATAAATGCACTTAGTAATCTAAAATAAAGAAATATATTTGCAATTTAGAAAATAGTATATTTGTAGCAAATAAAAAATATATTTGATTCAAATAAATGTTTGTTTGACTTATAAGTAGAGGCCTGCGCATATTGCATTACTATAGTAAAACAATAAGATGTTTTGCTTTTAACAGTTTAACGCGTATAAGTATAAGAGATTCATTCATTATAAATAGTTAACAAATTTCATTATTTTAAGTACAGAATTTTTCTTTTTAAGTGAAAATTTAAATTAGTACAAAGTAACAGACTTGAATGTGATTTCATTTACATTTTAGTGTTTTATTTAAGAATTTGTGAGAAAAATGTGACAGTCAACTTTTACATACACCCAGAGAAATGGTATATTTGTCTCAGAACCAACTAGACTTTTTATTTGTTTGAAATAAATTTTATTTATTTTAAATAAAATTTTATTAACCTCAAATATATGTATAATTTATGTCAAATATAAATTTTATTTAAAATAAATAAAAAGTCTAGTTGGTTCTGAGACAAATATACATTTGTTTAAGTCAAATAAAATATATTTGGTTTAAATTATAATTTTCTCTGGGTGTATGAAGTTGAAAAGTAAAGTAAAATGACTGAGAAGATTTGAGTTTATTTAACAAATATTCTTATAAAAATAAACATTTATTTTAATGAATATTAAGAGTTTTATTAGTGATTGTGATTGTTAAATTTATTTTAAGGTTATAATTGAATTTTAATATTTCAGAATAGAATGCTTACAGGATTTATTAAAATGAAAAATGTATTTTACTTGCTCTAAAGATAAAATATATTTAAAGAGAATATAAAATATTTTTTATTCAAATAAAAAAGGATATTTAAACGAAATATATTAATTCAAATAATAAATATTATTTGAGCTAAATAAAAGTTTAGTTGGTTCTGTGACAAATATCCTTTTTTATTTGTTTCAAATAAATTTTATTCAATTCAAATAAATCATTTCTCTGGGTGAACTGTTTTTTTAATATATTATTATTAATTATATATATATATTATCTAAAGCAAATAAAAAGTCTGGTTGGTTCTGAGACAAATATACGTTTATTTAAGTCAAATAAAATAATTTTGGTTGAGACCTTCAAAATATATAATCGTTATTCAACATTTACTACAAATATCGAAATCGGAACAACTTTTTGGGACTAGTTCAATATCCCAGCTCTACAAACGCAAAATAACCACACGAAAATTGATTCCGTATTCGTTTTGGGTGAAGTCATCATAATACTGTCTTGTGCCTTTGTTTACCATCTTGTTTTTAAGTATACATTGAAACATCCACAGTTTTAATTGGTTATTTCATAAGAAACTACAAAAATTTGAAACATTTTTTAAATTCTCTATGAGCAAAAGAGAATCAAAACTCTTAACGTATAAGAATCTCAATTAGTGACAAATCAATTCAAGCGCATTATTGTGTCTAAATTCTTGATAAAAATCTGCATTAAAACAAAATCTAGATGCGCTGTAAATTGGAAATTATATTTTTTACATATGTGTGCCCTCTGGGCACGGAAACGTCTTTATTCTAGGAACGTTCCTAAAACGTTTTTAGAACGTTTCATGTCTACTACATAACGGCTTAAGAACGTCCAATGTTCTAAAAACGTTTTTAGAACATAAAACGTTTTAAAGACATTATGTAGAGGACATGAAACGTTTTAAAAACGTTTTAGAAACGTTTCTAGAACAAACACGTTTCCGTGCCCAGAGGGTGTGCAATGTTAAATCTAAATTGAGGATTTATATTAGATTCTTGTTTCATTTTTCAGACAATTTTTTTAAATAGATGAGACCATAATTATAAAAGCGAGACAGAGACGGTATCCAGGTTGACGAGACCGATACGAGATCTACAAATTGTTATTTTTCCGAGACCGAGACGAGACTATATAAAATCTCGTCTCGTCTCGTGCGCAACTCTACTACCTTCTATATTGCCTAAAAAATCAGCCTATATAGAAAAGAAGAATTCCATTGAAATTATTGACACGAACTATGAAGAACATAGAAAGTGTTATATTTGTTTCAAATAAATGTGATTCAAATAATTCAAGTACCCTTAAGAGAGGCTAATTTGGCCCATGTAGGGTAAATTCGCTCAACAGATATCTATTTTTTAAAATTAAGATAAACATACTTTTTAAACAGAAATATTTAAAATTTACAATTGTTTTGGTTCATATAAATAGTATAAACTTTAATTTAAATTTTATTTGAAGCAGATTCATTGATAACTTTTAATAAAAATTATATTTAAACCACAAGTTAGTAATTTTCATATATTGAACAAGTAGTATATGAATACGTAGGTAATAAAGCTTTACTTGATAATTTTTAAGTTGAATCCTTCTGAACATTACATTTTCTGTATCGCTAACATGATTTTTATAAAGCACAAAACTGAAAGCAATAAATAGATTCTGCAAAAAATTAATTTTTAAAAAATTCAAATTTGTACTGTAAATGAATTTGTTCAGGAAATAATTCTACAAAAAAGATGTTTGGGCCTGGGTATTTTAAGTATGTTAATTATTTTAATTTATAATTCAATTTTTTTATTAATAGTACTCTTATAACTAAAAATTAAAAGATTTAAAACGGTTTAAGCTCTACACTGTCAAACCTAACCATATTTTTTATGGTTATGAGTACGTTTAATTGAATGATTGAATATTATGATAAAACTTATTGATAAAACAATGTTAAATGTTTATTCTAGTAACTTTGGACATTGTTCTTAACTTTTTTCTTTATTGATTCTAAAAAAGATTTAGTTTTATTTTTGCAGATTATTATAATATATTTTGTCAGAATAATAACGATGATCGAATTTACCCTCATTTAAAGGTAAAGTCGCTCACAACAAAACGGCTTATAAATAATTTTCTGTTACATATTTTAATTTCTTTATGCAGTATTAGGAAAAAAATAGGTTAGAGATAATATATATTTTCAGTAGGGGAGACCGGGGCTAAACCGGACGGATTTGGTCTTTGACCAAAAAACTCATACAAAAACATATTTTTTGCTAAAGAGTAATATACTGTTTAGAAGCTTGTACCTTCACCTACAAATCGCACTTGTTCGATTCTAAAAAACTACAGTAGCTTTGGAGATATATTGCTTCGAAGGTGACTACCTCGAAAACGAAAATACGAAAATTGGTGGGGCTAAACCGAACACCCCATAGGGCTAAATCGAACACGGCCAATTAATTAAAGAATGAGACACAAATTTTCGTTTTTTTTGTAGAAAAGTCAAATCAATTCTTCTTTTATTTATTTGCAGATACTTCTATACAAAGAATATAATATAAACTGTAAAATCGGTAATTAATATAATATAAAATGAATTACAGTTTTCAGACTTGTCTGTTTGTAGCAACTCGCTTGCGAATTCGAGTTTTAATATAAATTATTTATTTATTTATTCATAAAATGGTTATATGCAAAGAATATAATATAAAATAGTTAATTAGTACAAAATAAATTAAAGTATTCAAAGATTTGGTTTTTTTTTACCACGATGTCCGATTCAGCCCCACACCGTCATCTTATAATTAACCTGCTATATATTTTTTCTTCTTAACGTTTTCCCTTAAACTTTTTTTCTACTAAACTCAGTACACTTTGAGCTAAAAGAAAAATTGCAGTATGATATTTGCACTTTAACTTTAACGATAAAAACCCAAAAAAATGAGAAAATTTTTTTTTACTTTTACCTCAAAAAATGACATTATCATATATTAAGGGTATGTCCAAGTTGTGAAATGTAAACAAACCAACATGTAAACAAACAAAGCACTAAAATCACATTTTTCAAAGAGCCTTTTTTCTCACAAAAATTACCATTAGAAAACTTATTTTTACAAAAATAATGAATTAGAGTGTCAAATTTTTCAAAAAAATCATTTTTGAGTGTGATCAATAAAAAGCAATTAGTAAAACAACTAATTCAAATGACCTGTAAAATAGCATTTTTGACGCGTCGCGAAAAATAAACTGTTTGAGTATATCAACCGCACTGACGATGAAGAAGTCTCATATCAGCGATTTGACCTTCAACATGTGGAAGGGGAAATTTTTCCCTTTCCTCCATGAAATTACAATGGAGAGGGTAAAAACTTCTTCATCGTCCGTGCGGTTGATATAGTCAAACACTTTATTTTTCGCGACCTGAGACTTTGTTGCTTTCTGCGCAAGCGCAGAGCGTACTAAGAATGTATTGACAGCACCATGTGGAAGTGCACATTTTCTTTTGAATGAAACTTAGTTGTTTTCTCATTTTTTTCAGCTATGCAAGGCGTAGTTACCAAATAGTATAAGTCAGTTCACCATTTTAATAAAGAAAATGTAATTTTATATTCATTTGTAAAAATAGGAAACGCGAAAAAAAGTTCACAATTCGGTCTTCTGTTACTGCTTTTTTCACGGTTCCTATTTTTACAAATGAATATAAAATTACAATTTCTTTATGAAAATGGTAAATTGAAGTAATGAATTTGGTTACTACACCCAGCATAGCTGAAAGCATGTGAAAATAACTGCGTTTCAGAGTAAAACAAAATGTGTCTTTCTGCATAGTGTTGAAATTACAAGGGAGAGGGTAAAAACTTCTTCATCGTCCGTGCGGTTGATATAGTCAAACAGTTTATTTTTCGCGACGCGTCAAAAATGCTATTTTACAGGTCATTTTAATTAGTTATTTTATTAATTGCTATTTATTGATCACACTCAAAAATAATTTTTTTGAAAACTTTGACACTCTGATTAATCATTTTTCTAAAAAAAAGTTTTCTAATCGTAATTTTTCTGAGAGAAAAAGATGTAGAAAAAAGCCGATTTTAGTGCTTGGTTTGCTTAAATTTTGCTTTGTTTACATTTTGCAACTTGGACATAACCTTAATACATTTCGTTTAAATATCCATTTTTATTTGAATGAGAAATATTTTATATTTTCTTTAAATATATTTTATCTTTAGAGCAAATAAAAAACATTTGTTATTTTAATAAATCCTGTAAGCATTCTGAAATATTAAAATTCACTTATAACCTTTAAATAAATTTAACAATCACAATCACTAATGAAACTCTTAATATTGATTAAAATAAATGTTTATTTTTATAAGAAAATTTGTTAAATAAACTCAGATCTTCTCAGTCATTTATTTTACTTTTCAACTTCATATGTAAAAGTCCACTGTCACATTTTTCTCACTAATTCTCAAATAAGACACTAAAAAATGTAAATGCAATCACTCATTCAAGTCTGTTACTTTGTACTAATTTAAATTTTCACTTAAAAAGAAAAATTCTGTACTTAAAATAATTAAATTTATTAACTATTCATAATAAATGAATCTCTTATACTTATACGCGTTAAACTGGTAAAAGCAAAACATCTTATTGTTTTACTATAGTAATGCAATATGCGCAGGCGTCTACTTATAAGTCAAACAAACATTTATTTGAATCAAATATATTTTTTATTTGCTACAATTATACTATTTTCTAAATTGCAAATATATTTATTTATTTTAGATTACTAAGTGCATTTATTTAAAATAAATATTAGTTTATTTATTTTGAATAAAATATTTATTTGCAACAAATAAATTTTTTTTAAATATACACTTTTAGTTAAAATAAATAACTTTTTTCTCTGGGTGTAAACTTTTTATCAATACTAAGTTTGAGAATTTTATTAAAATTATAAGAATTAACAAAATGATAGTGATTTCATGAAAAAATGACATGTATTTACCATTTTAAACAACAGTAGAATAAAACGTCTTGGCCGTTTTTCTTCAATTTGTAAAAACATTTCTTTACGTCATGCTTAATTTCTCGAGTCGTTATCACACATACACATACTCATAACCAAAATTATCTATAAAAACATTAATTATAACACTGGTTTACAGTGAAATTGCCAATCAAACAAAACATTCTTTTTTCGATTAGTAGGTGTTTTCTGAGTAAGAAAATCATAGTTTTAATTTTTTTCCCTCGTGTAGTTTTTTTGTAGCTTCAAATTTTGTATTTTTAAGGAGCGACGGCACTTAAATTTACCTGTAGGAAAATCAACTCGTCCAAAAATGATAAGTAGGATGCTGTTGGAAAGGTAATTAAATTATCTTTCAATCCATATATTACAGAATAAAATTGAATGAAAATTGAGAAAGCTACAGTCGATTTAATATCAAATTTCATGAAAATTTTGATGATTTTTAGACACTTGACTAACTTTTGATAATTTTTTCCACAACAAATAGTAAAAAATATTTAAGTTTTAAATTTTGAATTAATAGCTTATTCCATTGAGAAACTTTTCAGCCCTTGTGGGCCTAGATTGGATTAAAAATGAAAATTCTACACCACATTTAGTGAACGAAACTACTTTGCCATTTTTAGTATACTTTTCAATATTTGCAGCAAACATGCAAATAGTAAAATTAAGTTAAGTACTAAAGTTACTAAAATCACACATCAAGGAATTCTAGAGTTGCTCAATTCGAATACAATGTCAAGTATCAAAATTTCAAGATGTTACGTTGATGAAAAATAAAAATTTTATTCTAATTGCAATAAACTATCTTAATTTTAATTTTCAATAAATTTTTATAACTTTTTAAATGCAATACATTTTAAATCTCATTCGCAAACACAGACACTAATAACATCAAAGAGGGGGATGAAGAATGTAAAAGGGCTCGAAAATATTAAAAAAAATAATTTTAATTTATTATTTAAAAACTTTTGTTTTTTAAACATACTTTGATAAAGTTAATTACATATATTTAAAATGTATTGCAGTTAAATGTTATAGAAATTTATTGAAAATTAAAAATTAGATAGTTTATTGCAATTAGAGTAAAGTTTTTATTTTCTTTCAACATTAAATTAATTTAAAAATTTAAAAACCGTCGTTAGTTTTGGAATTAAAGACCCCACAAACTCTAAAGTATTAATTTTTATGAGTTTTAGCTTTAAACTTTTAAAATATGTTCGCGCAGACTAAATCCACCTTTTTGAATTTTCAAAATATGACATCGAATTTGTAATCAGAGACCTAATCAGAGAGCCAAAACTCGTCCACTCAATTGAATCTACCATTTTTAATTTTTAAAATCTGACATCAGACTCGTCATTAGCGACACCGAAAAACCCCGAGTAACGAAATTGTCATAAATTTAATCGATTTTTAAAAAAACTTGATGTGTGATTTTAGTATCTTTAGTACTTAACTTAATTTTACTATTTGCATGTTTGCTGCAAATATTGAAAGTATATACTAAAAATGGCAAAGTAGTTTTGTTCACTAAATATGGTGTGGAATTTTCTTTTTTAATCCAATCTAGGTCCAAAAGGGCTGAAAAGTTTCTCAATGGAATAAGCTATTAATTCAAAATTTAAAACTTAAATATTTTTTACTATTTGTTGTGGAAAAAATTATCAAAAGTTAGTCAAGTGTCTAAAAATCATCAAAATTTTCATGAAATTTGATATTAAATCGACTTTTGCGCCCGCTTCCCCTACCTTCGAGCAGGCAGAAGAGTATTTTGCGCCCACATGTTAATTATTCGATTTTCTTCATTAAAATGTGATATTTTCGAGTTTTTTTTTATGTTGACTATAAAAATGCAAACATTTTCAACTTGTTTTATTTTTTCTTGAAAAATGTGCAATTTTTCTCGATTTTCTTTAAAAAAAATTATAACACATTTGGTTTTGTTCACATTTTGGTTAAAAAATATTGTCAATTACTATATTTTCAGAATACATTGTTGTCTTATTTCTATATTAAAACTTGTATCATGATAGACTCAAAGAGTTAACATTTATAAAGAGTTTAATTTTTAACTAATATGAGCGATTCGTTCATGCCCTCAATGACATACTTTCCCTGCAGTTTGGACAAAAAATTATGTTAGCATCATGGTCGCAAAGGTGATTACGACTCTGGCGAAATTTCGGGACCTCGGGTCACAATGTCGCTAATTGTCAAACGGAAAATGGGAAAACACTTAGAAGACGTTGGGGGTAATATAAGTTAAAGGTTTAAGATCACATTTATTTAAAAAAATTTTTACACTCAGAGAAAAATATTATTTAATCCAAATATATTTTATTTGGCTTAAATAAACGTATATTTGTCTCAGAACTAACTAGACTTTTTATTTGTTTTAAATAAAATTTTTATTCGACATAAATAAAACATATATTTGAGTCAAATAAAATTTTATTTAAACCAAATAAAATTTATTTGAAACAAATAAAAAGTCTAGTTGGTTCTAAGACAAATATACCATTTCTCTGGGTGTATTTAAATAAAATAACCACTGTTTCTATTTACTCCTAAATTTTTCAACTTTGCCATAATTTAGGGGTAAATAGAAATACTTGATTATTGCGATTTAATGATACCCATATTTTTACTACCCTATAAAATTGTTCCACGGAAGTGAAATTATAACTCAATACACATGAAAACCTGAAGTAATCCGATTTAGAGTCGACACTCGATAATTAAACATTCGATAAATTTAATCTCTCGGTAAATTGAAGTGTTTTTCAGGTCCCTTCAAAAACTCTTGATAAATTGAATAAATCCCATAGTTTTGGGTCCCTTGATAATTAAAAGTTTTGTTGACTGCAACTTGTCTCTTTTCCCTCTATAAATTGAATTCGTCTAGCCGAACCCTCTATAATTTGAATTTTTCTCTATTATATATAGAAATGTACTTTTTTGACCACTTTATAAATTGAAATCAAAATAATGAATCATTCGTTGTCACTTATTTCTGGTCGTGTAATTATCAATTCCCTGTTAAATTAAGTTCAATACTAATCTCGCTTCTTGTACGTGTTTAAAATGACATCTCCAAGAACGCACAAATGTTTGTCGATTTTGGAAAAAAAAGATTATTGGTATCGTGAAAAGTGGTGGAACAAAAAAAAATGATTTTTTTTGCACCAATCTTAAAATAAATGTACAAATAAACAATAAATGTGTCAATAAATAATCTTTTGTTCATTTAACTGTTTTTATTTACCCTGTATAAAGATAAAACTTTTGTTAATTCGAATTTTTCACGATCTTTACTAGATAATTACAACTCTTGTTAATTTGAATTTTTCTTGACTCTCTCTCGTGATAATTAAAACTTTCGATAAATAAAACTCTCAATAAATTGAACTTTTTTTGAATCCCCTTGAAATTTAATTTATCGAGTGTCGACTGTATAAGACAAAACTTATATTATTGGTGAAACTTAACAAATCTGTTTCTATTTACCTCAACTAATTATAAAATAAAAACTTTTAACTATTAAAAGTTTTTATATTATACCAAAAATATTTTATTTGACTTAAATAAACGTATATCTATTTGTAATCTATTTGTTCTAAAAGTGAGATAAAACAGGTTTATATTATACACATTCTAGGAGAACAACACATATGAAAATTCTACTCCTTGTCAACAAGAATAATTGGAATTTCGTGTTATTGGAGTTTTTTTTAAAGAGAATTCAATTCAAAAAGTATTAAAATCTAAATAAAGTAAAATGTAGAATTGTTTTGTGCATTTTAATTTTGATACATGAGAACCTGTAATTTGAATACTTTAAAGTTTAGAAATTTATTATTTCTGAGAATTATTTTTAATGTACATATTACGTTAATCGAGTAAAGTGGAGTCTTGGTGGGGAATGTACACGTGCCTGTACTGCATTCTACGCCTGAACGATAGGTTAGGTTTCTATAATGTTAGTGGCAGTAATGCTTTGTAAATGAATTTCTCGGTTATCTTATATGTAGTATAATGTGAATATATATTTTAATCATGATATAAAGTAAATAAATATTCCGAATGTATTTAAAATAATTTATATTTACATTAAAACATTTAGAATCTAATAAGTTAAATAATAGTGAAGAATCAAGATTTTAATGTGTAAATGAAGTTTAGAAAAAAGTTTCTCAGTAATACATGGGATTAATCATTTGTGTGAGTAAATTACAGTGATGTCATATGCATAAAATATTTATCATTATTATTGTATTTTTAAAAATAAGTAAAATAGAACCTAAACAATAAAATTTTGAAAACGTTTTACAAATAATATAAAATTAAATAATTGTTATTAAAATAAAATATTTATATTTTTAATTCTATATACCTTTTGTTTATATAAAGATGATGATAGTGAAAACCACTTTAGAAAGAATAATTTTTAAAGTACAAGCGACTAATAGATTGTTGCAACATTAAAGCAATAAAACATGTCAATTCATTTAATAATATACACCCAGAGAAGAATATTATTTAAATCAAATATATTTTATTGAGCCAAATATACAATTACTCTGGGTGTATAGAAAACTATAAAAGTTCATAAAATAATATTCCACAATATATTTCTGTGTAGAATAATTTGTAAGATCTTTTATAGGTTAAATGTTCCAGATTTCCAGATTTGTTAACCTTTTAACGCCCAAATGGACAAAATTTTGACTTGAAGTTTGACGACTTGTTTCGGTACTTAAAAATCAATAGAAAAATTCGTGAATCATCATTTTTTATGTTTTCATATGCGCTCTATCGAATGCCGTTAAAAAACTTAAAGAATTTATCAACAAAAAAAGTTATTTATGTTTTTTATAAAAAAAGTCCAATTTTTTTCCAACTTTTGTTTCATTATCATTTTTTTCCACTATGAAATAGCCTAAAAATAATTGCAAATGTTACAAATAACGTGACATAGATATATAACCTAGAACATAAGACTATAGAGAGAATTAAAAATTAAAATGGCGGCTCAAAAATTGAGTTCGAAGTTCAAAATTTGATTCGAAAGTACAAAATTGTTAAAAGTTTTTAGATCGGCTTGAAATTTGTTACACGGGGATTTTAGGGGTCGCTGATTATGAATTTGAAATCCAATTTTAAAACTTCAAAATGGCGGATCCAATATGGATTAGCTTGAAATTTGAGACTCGGGGGTTAAATTAAAATACTTAAAATATTTTTAATGTTTCATAACTTTCACCACGTGTAGATAAACGTGAACTAGAAAGACTTTTTTTAAATTTTTAAATCTTATATATTTTTTTCTTTTTTATTTATGGTTTTTTTATTTTTGATGTCTTTCTTTCTTTTTAATTGTTACTATAATTTTTTAATTTAAAAGTTAAAAAATGAAAATATATATGTTTTATTTTAATCATCACGTATTTCAAGGTCAAATTAAAAAACCAATTTTGTTTATCTCCAGCTTATAGCTCTTATATAACCTTTAAAAAATCAATAATCACAGTTTTAATTCGATTAATTTTACTTATCAATATATTAAATCGAAAAAAAGATATTTTAAAACAAGACAAAACTTTCAATTTCCGTAACTCAAAAAATATTTTATCAATTTTAATAAAGTTTCATAAAAATATTTTTACTAGTAATAGTAACATGCTAGCAATGTTTCGAGAAAATCCTTTTTTTGACATGTGCAGATGAGAAAATTTGATCCATAATTACTATGAATATAAAATTTTTAGAATTTTTTTTAAAGTTATGAACATTTTAAAAAGACTGTTACGTTACAAAAGTTCCATTTTCCGCAAAGGTTTACCATATATTAATTTACCAGAGTAAAAATTGGAAAACTATACACAACAGAAAGCGTACAAATCTGCGGCAACAATTTTTAAGCGAATCTAATGATTTTTTAGAAAAATTGACCGCCATGTTTAATTTTAAAAATTGTACTCCAGATTCATGACCCGCGGCCCCAAAAAACCCCGAGAAACAAGTTTCAATCAAATTTAATAAGTTTTGAAAAAATTGTCTGCCATATTGCATCCGCCATTTGGAATTTTGAAAATTGGACTCCCCATTCGTGACCAGCGACCACAAAAACCCCCCGAATATCAAGTTTCAAGCTAATCTAATGAGTTTTTGAAAATTTGTCCCTTTAGAAAAATACAACCATGTAACAAAAAATTTTTCAAAAAATTCCTTGTTTTTATTTTCCATATTTTTATATTTTTAATTAATTAATTTTAAAGATTTTGTAGAAGCACATTTTTTTAAAAAACATGTGCTTCTATAACTAGAGAGTTTTGACAGAGAGGTTAGGTTATATAGTAGGATCCAGATGTAGCTGGCAAAGAAGAGATCTATGTTATTAAACTTTAAATAACGTTTTAAAAGAAGTAATTATTATTTATTTATTGGTTTATACACCTGTCTTCAGCCTTACATACTTGGCTATACAAGTGTTTCTTACAATTTCTTGCTTTACAAATTCTCCTTACATACAATTCTTAATACTAGGTTTGCGCCTACAGAACGTCTTTCGAAATTTAGGAGTACTCGCATTAGCCTGGACTACCCGTCTAATGGGTTTTCTCGCCAGAGGAGAGGGAAACTGTAGAAAACCTTCTCCTGAGTACAACCGGTTTATCGACAGTCGAGTTCTAATGGTGTGTACCGGACAATAATCGACAGTGCACATCATTATACCTCGACGTCAAACCTCCCGCTCAGATTATCTCACATGCCGGAAAAATCCAAGCCAAATGGGCGCGAACCAAGTACCCTTGGTCCTAGAACGTCCGCCAAGCGAGGCATCTTATCCGACCGAGCTAATCTGTCGGTCAAAAGAAGTAATTAAATTATATTATACTTTATCCAAATTGTCAATATCTGTTCTATAATTAATACTATTAGTATTATTTTTTATAAAAAACATTTATAAATTTTTCTTTTCCAATTATTTGCTTCAATATATAAAATATTTATATTGTAAAAATCAAAAGAGTGTTTATTATCAAAGGTGTGATTAGTTGAAGCATTAATATTTTGGTTGTGAATGACATATATTTTGGTTATGTATATTTTTGATAATGTTTTCTAACCTACACAAATTTATTTATTTTATTCATTTCTATAAAAATAATCTATTTATTTATATATGTATTTCTATTCCTCAATTATATAAGATACTAAAAAAATTTTTGCGCTAATAACATTTCTATTCTAAAACAATAATTACTTATTCTACTATTTTGAAGCCCCTTTCTAAAGGCAACCAATTCATAAATTTATTTTGTCGTTAAAACTGTCAATTTGTATAGCAAAAATAAACGCGCGCAAGCGCGCGTGCAATTTTCTTTTCCATTGTTACTTTCAAAATTTGCCTGTCCAAATTTAATGAAAATTCATAATTTATTAAAAAATATAATTTTGTTTATTGTCTTTTATTAAATGTAATTATTTGAACAACTCGTATAGTAAATATCTAAATATTTCTAACAACAACTTGAATTAAAATTCAAAACTTATTTTCCATTGTTCCAATTTTTAAAAATTATTTTCGGAATCAGAAGTATTTAAAAAAAATTTAATTAAATTTTTCAAGAAACAATTTTTGGAAAATTCTGAATTAAATTTTTGAAAACTATAATACTTTTGTTAAACAAAAACTTAAAAACTTATTCATATTTATTTTTCGCGAGGAATTGAAATTTCAAATAATTTTAATGAAAAACATCATTATATATTACACAGGCACACAAAAAAAAGTTGTCTGTTCATTGAACCAGACATACATATCTCATAGTAATTTTGCCCGCTGAAAATGAATCTGAAGTCAGAATTGCTCCATCACCCTCAGTTTTTTTTAAATCGACAAAACTACCCTTAAATTCAAATTTTAAAGAAAAAAAAATTGAATAACAAATTTCTCTCTAAAACAAAACAATAAATTTATCTACTTTGCTACAACAACTCAGAAACAATGTCAACATTGCTAAAACACCCTTTGTTTTTTATTAAATCGAAAAAACTACCCCTAAAATGTAAAAATTCAAAATTATAATAGAAAAACCCACATTGTTTTTCAAAACAGAACAATAAATTTATGTACTTCTCTTTCGACAACTCAAAAACAATGTCAAAATTGCTTTATCACCCTCTGTTTTTTTTTAAATTGAAAAACTAATCCTTAAATTCACAAAATAAAAATTTAAACTAAAAAAATGAAAAACCACATTGTTTTTCAAAATAGAACAATAAATTTATGTACTTCTCTTTCGACAACTCAAAAGCAATGTCAAAATTGCTCCATCACACTATGTTTTTTTTTAAATTGAAAAACTAATCCTTAAATTCACAAAATAAAAATTTAAACTAAAAAAATGAAAAACCACATTGTTTTTCAAAATAGAACAATAAATTTATGTACTTCTCTTTCGACAACTCAAAAACAATGTCAAAATTGCTTTATCACCCTCTGTTTTTTTTCAAATTGAAAAACCAACCCTTAAGTTTACAAAATAAAATTTTAAGGTAAAAAAATTAAAAGCAACATTGTTTTTCAAAACAGAACAAGAAATTTATGTGTTTCTTTTTTAACAACTCAAAAGCATTGTCAAAATTGTTCCATCACCCTTCGTTTTTTTTTAATTTAAAAAACCTACCCTTAAATTTACAAAATAAAAAAATGAAAAACCACATTGTTTTTTAAAATAGAACAATAAATTTATGTACTTCTCTTTCGACAACTCAAAAACAATGTCAAAATTGCTCCATCACCCTCTGTTTTTTTTTTAAATTGAAAAACTAATCCTTAAATTCACAAAATAAAAGTTTAAACTAAAAAAATAAAAAACCACATTGTTTTTTAAAATAGAACAATAAATTTATGTATTTCTCTTTCGACAACTCAAAAGCATTATCAAAATTGCGCAATCACCCTTTGTTTCTTCAAATTGAAATAACTACCCCTAATATGTACACTGAATGAAAATGTATATTAAATTTTGTAAAAGTATTTTACAATTTGGGAAAAAAGTGCAACAAACCGAAATTTTGATATAAAAATATTAAACTTTAAAAAAATATATGTAGAATTTATTTAGTTATATTAAAATATTTAAAATTGAATTTAAATTCTTCATATTTGATATAATTATACTAAATTCGATATAATCTTTTTTAAAGTTTAATATTTTTATATCAAAATTTCGGTTTGTTGCACTTTTTTCCCAAATTGTAAAATACTTTTACAAAATTTAATATACATTTTCATTTAGTGTACATATTAGGGGTAGTTATTTCAATTTGAAGAAACAAAGGGTGATTGCGCAATTTTGATAATGCTTTTGAGTTGTCGAAAGAGAAATACATAAATTTATTGTTCTATTTTAAAAAACAATGTGGTTTTTTATTTTTTTAGTTTAAACTTTTATTTTGTGAATTTAAGGATTAGTTTTTCAATTTAAAAAAAAACAGAGGGTGATGGAGCAATTTTGACATTGTTTTTGAGTTGTCGAAAGAGAAGTACATAAATTTATTGTTCTATTTTGAAAAACAATGTGGTTTTTCATTTTTTTAGTTTAAATTTTTATTTTGTGAATTTAAGGATTAGTTTTTCAATTTAAAAAAAAACATAGTGTGATGGAGCAATTTGGACATTGCTTTTGAGTTGTCGAAAGAGAAGTACATAAATTTATTGTTCTATTTTAAAGAACAATGTGATTTTTAATTTTTTTTATTATACATTTTGAATTTTTACATATTAGGGGTGGTTTTTTCAATTTGAAAACACAGGGGGTGATAAAGTAATTTTGATATTGCTTTTGAAATTTTAAAGATAAGTGCATAAATTTCTTGTTCTGTTTTGAAAAACAATGTGGGTTTTTCTATTATAATTTTGAATTTTTACATTTTAGGGGTAGTTTTTTCGATTTAATAAAAAACAAAGGGTGTTTTAGCAATGTTGACATTGTTGCTGAGTTGTTGTAGCAAAGTAGATAAATTTATTGTTTTGTTTTAGAGAGAAATCTGTTATTCAATTTTTTTACTATAAAATTTAAATTTAAGGGTAGTTTTGTCGATTTAAAAAAAACTGAGGGTGATGGAGCAATTCTGACTTCAGATTCATTTTCAGCGGGCAAAATTACTATGAGATATGTATGTCTGGTTCAATGAACAGACAAATTTTTTTTTGTGTGCCTGTGTAATTATTGCTAAAATTTACAACTCTATTCATCCAAAATTCAACTATTTTTTACATTTTTTGAATAAAAATATTGAAAAATTTAAGTAATTTGTGAAGAAAAATGATTTTATTAATAATTTTTTTTTAAATAACAATTTAAAGATTTTTAATCATTTCTTTCCTTAAATTTTCATGGAATTCAATTTAAGAACCTTTCAAAATTTAATTAATTCTTAAATTTACTGCGTTACGACGGTTTAAATATTGAATTATTTTCTAAAATTTTAACTGAAATTTTTGTTAAATCAATTTCTATCAGCATTCAACTACGAGAATTAAATTATTTAACCCATTTAGTCCCAAATGTCCGTTTTTTTAGTACAAGTTCGAGCTTCCCGTTCTACGAGTTCCGGTTTTAAAAAAAATCGGGACAATGGTTTTCTTATGGATTTGAGTGTCGTCTTTCAGAATCTGAAAAAAAATTTCAATTCCGACTTAATGATAAAAAGTTATAATTGTTTAAACAAAAAAAACCCGTTTTGTTAGTGTTTTTTTTCTTTAAATGCAGATTATTTAATTGAAATCGTCTTGGAAAAAATCTGGAACATCAAAATATCGCGTTCAAAATGTAAGGACTATCAAATAGACATACTGCCAAAAACAATTTTTTACAAATTTCAAAATAGCGCCTCAATAATGGCCGCCAAAATATGCAAATTTGGAAAAATAATTTAAAAAAATTTTAACTCTACATTTTTTTACTTTTATGCTTCATTTAAATAAAATTATGCTGCTTTAATAAAAAATATTGTTATTTAATGTTATTTAACAATATTATAAACAATTTGAAAACTATGAGCCAAAGTAGATGTAAAAAATTTATTTTCATCAATTCTCTTTTTTGGGGAAGATAAAAATTGATATTGAAAGTAAACAATTTAATTCAAAATTATTTTGCAATGTTTAAGAATGTTATAAACAATTTTTATAAACAATTTTGCAAAAAATGAAATAGAATGGTAGAAATTTTATTTTTTTAATTTTATTATGCTCTCTGGTTATCCAAATGTTGCATAAGGATTAAACATCCATTTAACATTATTTAGCAATATTTAAAAATGTTATAAACAATTTTTATAAACAATTTTGCAAAAAATGAAATAGAATGGTACAAATTTTATTTTTTAAATTTTATTATGCTCTCTGGTTATCAAACTGTTGCATAAGAATTAAACTTTCATTTAACATTATTTAGCAATATTTAAAAACGTTATAAACAATTTTTATAAACAATTTTGCGAAAAATGAAATAGAATGGTAGAAATTTTATTTTTTTAATGTTATTATGCTCTCTGTTTATCAAAATGTTGCATAAGGATTAAACTTTCATTTAACATTATTTAGCAATATTTAAAAATGTTATAAACAATTTTTATAAACAATTTTCATAGAAAAAGAAGTTTAGAGTGAAAAGAAATATTTTTTTTCACTATTCACTTGGTTTGTCATTAGAATAGATATTTAAAAGACAAATCTTTGTCTGTATTTATTTAAGATTTTTTAATAATGTTATAAACAATTTTTATAAACAATTTTTATAAAAAAAGATGTTCAGAGTGGACAAAAATATTCTTTTCTTCACTACTAACTTTCTTTTGTCATTCAAAGTGGAAACTAAAGTATCTATTATTATAAAAAATTTGTAAACAATGTATAAAAATGTCGTAAACAATTCTTATAAACATTTTGCTAAATATGAAGTTCCATCATGTAAAAAAAGCATTTTTTTATTATATAATACCTTCTTGTAATCAAATTCTTTGTTATAGATATAATCTTTCATTTAACATTATTCAGCAATTTTTAACAATGTTATAAACAATTTTTATAAACAATTTTTAAAATTGTTTTTAAATTTTGTATAAACGGTTGAATCATCAGTTTTCATTTTCATGTTAGAATAAGTTAGTAGTAAAGAAAAAATTTGTTTCTTCTCTGATCATCTTTTTTTAAAAAAAATTGTTTATAACATTGTAAAAAAATTTTAAATAATTACAGACAAAGATTTGTCTTTTAAATATCTATTCTAATGACAAACAAACAAATAAAGAAAATCAAAATTTTTTTCCACCCTAAACTGATATTTCTATGACAATTGTTTATAAAAATTGTTTATAACATTGTTAAAAATTGCTGAATAATGTTAAATGAAAGATTATATCTATAACATAGAATTTGATTACAAGAAGGTATTATATAATAAAAAAATGCTTTTTTTACATGATGGAACTTCATATTTAGCAAAATGTTTATAAGAATTGTTTACGACATTTTTATACATTGTTTACAAATTTTTTATAATAATAGATACTTTAGTTTCCACTTTGAATGACAAAAGAAAGTTAGTAGTGAAGAAAAGAATATTTTTGTCCACTCTGAACATCTTTTTCTATGAAAATTGTTTATAAAAATTGTTTATAACATTTTTAAATATTGCTAAATAATGTTAAATGAAAGTTTAATCCTTATGCAACATTTTGATAAACAGAGAGCATAATAACATTAAAAAAATAAAATTTCTACCATTCTATTTCATTTTTCGCAAAATTGTTTATAAAAATTGTTTATAACGTTTTTAAATATTGCTAAATAATGTTAAATGAAAGTTTAATTCTTATGCAACATTTTGATAACCAGAGAGCATAATAAAATTTAAAAAATAAAATTTGTACCATTCTATTTCATTTTTTGCAAAATTGTTTATAAAAATTGTTTATAACATTTTTAAATATTGCTAAATAATGTTAAATGGAAGTTTAATCCTTATGCAACAGTTTGATAACCAGAAAGCATAATAAAATTAGAAAAATAAAATTTCTACCATTCTATTTCATTTTTTGCAAAATTGTTTATAAAAATTGTTTATAACATTCTTAAACATTGCAAAATAATTTTGAATTAAATTGTTTACTTTCAATATCCATTTTTATCTTCCCCAAAAAAGAGAATTGATGAAAATAAATTTTTTACATCCACTTTGGCTCATAGTTTTCAAATTGTTTATAATAATTGTTTATAATATTGTTTATAATATTGTTAAATAACATCAAATAACAATATTTTTTATTGAAGCAGCATTATTTTATTTAAATGAAGCATAAAAGTAAAAAAATGTAGAGTTAAAATTTTTTAAAATTATTTTTCCAAATGTGCATATTTTGGCGGCCATTATTGAGGCGCTATTTTGAAATTTGTAAAAAATTGTTTTTAGCAGTATGTCTATTTGATAGTCCTAACATTTTGAACGCGATATTTTGATGTTCCAGATTTTTTCCAAGACGATTTCAATTAAATAATCTGCATTTAAAGAAAAAAAAACACTAAAAAACGGGTTTTTTTTGTTTAAACAATTATAACTTTTTATCATTAAGTCGAAATTGAAATTTTTTTCCAGATTCTGAAAGAGGACACTCAAATCCATAAGAAAACCTTTGTCCCGATTTTTTTTAAAACCGGAACTCGTAGAACTGGAAGCTCGAACTTGTACTAAAAAACGGACATTTAGGACTAAATGGGTTAAATACAATAATGCTACTGAATACCGAATTCGAAGAATGTTTTATGAATTTATAATTGATTTTGATTGTTTTAACATTAAATCTACATTAATTCGTGGAATATTCTACGAGTTGGTTAAAAATTATAATTTATGGGAAGTTTATGAAATAAACGGGCGATTCCACGTGAGATTTTAGTCGACCTCTTAAAATCGGCCAAAACTATTTTTTTTCTATTCTGTATCGAAAAAAACAGATACGTATTTCTTTATTTTTGTTTAATTGTCAAAATTTTCGAGTAATGAATTTTCGAAATTTTGCACTTTTAACCGTAGACCTATATTCAGTAGCTTATAAGTCCGAAAATATTGAGTTTAGAAAAAAGTTGTCAAAAAACGAAAGTTTTAGTTCTCTTTCGACTTTTAGGAAATGAAAACAAAAAATTTTTTTTTTTTATTTTTTATTAAAAAAATAAAAAAAATTTATAATCAAATTAATTTTTCTTAACTTTGGGTATGACAAATTTTTAATTTTCTTTCTTCAAAACATACCTGTAAATGATAAGAAGGTTTTGCAAAAAGTTTCAGAGTGGGCCTGACAAGTTTAATGGGTTAAAAAAGATAATTAAGCTGCCCGTGCAGGTCGCACGCCCGCGGCGCAATATGATTTTTTTACAATTTACTATTAAAAATTGTCTAGACACTACAAATTTTATCGGATTTTGATTATTATTAAATTTGCAGGCTCTAGACAATTTTTAATAGTAAATTGTAAAAAAATCATATTGCGCCACGGGTGTACGACCTGCACGGGCAGCTTAATTATCATTTTTAACCCATTAAACTTGTCAGGCCCACTCTGAAACTTTTTGCAAAACCTTCTTATCATTTACAGGTATGTTTTGAAAAAAAAATTTAAAATTTATCATACCCAAAGTTAAAAAAAATAATTTGTTTATAAATTTTTTTTATTTTTTTAATAAAAAATAAAAAAAAATTTTTTGTTTTCATTTCCTAAAAGTCGAAAGAGAACTAAAATTTTCGTTTTTTGACAACTTTTTTCTAAACTCAATATTTTTGGACTTATAAGCTACTGAATATAGGTCTACGGTTAAAAGTGCAAAATTTCGAAAATTCATTACTCGAAAATTTTGACAATTAAACAAAAATAAAAAATACGTATCTGTTTTTTTCGATACAGAATAGAAAAAAAATATTTTTGGCCGATTTTAAGAGGTCGACTAAAATCTCACGTGGAATCGCCCAAACATAATATTAAATAACAATTTTGTGCAATAAAAATGATAAGAGGTGAAACTTTCATTAAATTGAAATTCTGTAAAATAATTAGAAGATTTAAATTTTGGGTGTTTAAAAAATATAAAAAACCGTTATCATTTCTAATAATAATTAGATTTCACAATTTAAAAATTACGTGAAATTATAATTGGATTTCATAAAAACTATGAAAAATAATTATTATATTTAAAAAATGTATTATACGTACAATTTTATAGTTTGAGATTTATTGCAATTAATATTAATAATAGATACTCAGAAAGTCTATAAAATAAAAATTAGATTAAAAATAAATTATTTTAGACATATCAATTTAAACTACAAAACAAAACATTGTAATGAAACAACGCTAAGTTCAGAAGAGGACAGATGACATCGATTATCTATATATAAGATGAGACTTTTGTCTGTACATTGCTCAGAACTTAAAATTTCACACATAATTATTCGTTTTGAGCATCCAGGATTCCAAAAATGCCAATAAAAATTTTTGTGTATGTATGTATGTCCGTATATCACGGAATCTTTGTTCGCGAATCACTTAAAAACGGCTCTACCGTATGAAACCAAATTTTGCAGAATGTTTTACCTTGGGCCAAGGAAGGTTTATAAATTTACAGATTAGAAAAATAATAATTAGAACGAGAGATATTCAATTTTTTCAAAAAATTCAAAAATCAAAAATTTTCAAATTTTACATTTTTTTAAAAAATGTTCTCAAACTTTGTATAATTAAGTTTTAAGAAAATGAAAGAAGATTTGGAAAAATTGACAGCAGTAAACGAGAAATGAAGAAAGAATGAAAATTATTAATTGTTCATTAATATTTTTATTATAATTGTTTTAGGTTATATTTAATTTGTTTATATATCTATTGGTTTAAATTGTTTATTTCTCCTTATAATGAATCTGAATAAATAGTGTTAGTAAGGAAATGTATGTTTTATTTAAATTTAATGCAATAATAATTCATTAATGTTTGCGTGATTTGTAATTAAACAAAATATATTAATACAACAGATTAGCTCCTGAAGTATTTTTATTAATCTCAAAAGTATGAATTTTTTAGTATCATTTGGGCTTTCAATTATTAAATAAAAGACATGAAAAATATGGTTAGATTAGAAATAATAAATTGAAATAAAATAAATATTTAATTACTAAATTAAATAATTTAAATATTACATTCAGTCAATAATAATTTTTAAATTCACATAGTAGACAGTTAATAAGATTTCTTTAGAGATTTAATTTGATTAACAAATAGTTTGTTATACACAAAATTAAAATTTATTTTAAATTATCATTAACAGACATGTTTAATTAATTTGTATTTTTTTTTTTTGCTTAGGGAATTTGGGAAATCTGCCTACAGATACCTTGGATTCCGCACTCCAAGATTATGTGGGGGTGGTATAATAACAAATCAAAATAAAGAAAAATAAATAATATAGTAAATTTAGAATACTGGCGACCTACTGCCAGCCCGACCCACTAAAACCCGTAACCCTTCTTTTGGAGCCCTTTACCCTCCCTCGGAACTGTCGCAAGACTTTAGCCTTCGAGGGTGGCGCTCCAACTCTGTCGCTGCTGCGACTTTGTTCTTTACCTGCGGTTCTCCTGCGTTAATAGTTAAAATTTTAAACTATTATAATGTACAAGCGGAATTAACAGCACAAAAATAATAAAAAACAAATACTAAAAAGAGTAAAATATGTCAAGAGGTAAAATATTCAACAGGTGTAAAACAAAAAACATATAAAATAAACAGATGTATAAAGTCAAAAAGGTAAAAGCTGTATATGGACAAGTAAGTCACAGAATAAGTTAAAATTGTATAAGGACATATAAAACACGAATTAAAATAAAAGTGTATAAAGACAAATAAATCACAAAATAAATTAATACCAAAAAAACGAACAAACAAATTAAAAGCTGCTTAAATTACGCTTTTTGGCGGCCGTCGAGATCCTTCCTCGACATAACCGAGATTATGAAGTTCTCGACTTGCCGCCAATTCTCTTCTGATTGGGTCATCAGCGGTATCATGTTCTCCGATGTAACTTGACTGTTTACACCTTCGAACATGGCCTGCCTCTCCAGGTCCCATTTCTTGCATGAGAAGAGGGTGTGCTCTGCGTTGTCCACAACGAACTGGCAGTACGCACACACCGCGTTCTCGCGTAATTTAAAGCGACACAGGTACGAGTTAAAACACCCGTGACCCGTGAGCGCCTGTGTCAAATAATAGGAGACTTCTCCATGCTTTCTGTTTATCCAGGTGGTGAGTGTTGGAATCAGACGGTAAGTCCATCTGCCCTTTTCCTCCCTATCCCATCTGTCCTGCCATGTCTCGATAAGTCTGTTTCTCGCATATTTGCGAATGCTGTCCTTGCTGGGTCTTTCCTCCTCGGGGTACTCGGGATTATTTCTTCTTTTAAAAAGAAGAAATACTTCCTCCCTTTCCCTTGCCATAAGATCTGCCGGCGGGACACTTGCAAGGACTTGCACAGCACTCGTCGACACCGTCTTATACGCAGAGACGATACGGGTAGTAACACATCTCTGCGCAGACAGCATATTATCGCAAATGGTTTTGCTTCTTGTTTTAAGTGAGGGAGCCCACGCTGCTGCTGCGTAAAACAGCTTAGCGTGGGCAACACTAACCACCAGTCTCCTTTTCCTTTCGCGCGGTCCGCGAACGTTTGGCATGAGTCGTGCCAAGTCTGACGCACACTCAATCGCTTTTGTCAACGCCGTTGCAATATGGTGATAGAAATTTAACCTTCCATCGAGCTCCGCTCCTAGATACTTAATATGCTTACTCCATTTAACCTCGAATTCGTCTATCGCGATTCGCGGAACAGTATAACCACGTCAATTAATTTGTATTTATAAACATTCATAAACTTAAAAAAAAAAAATTCAATTTTTTATAATAAAAATCAATATGCTGGCGAAGAGCGATGTAAGTAAATCTTATAAACTCAACAAGTATTTGATGCTGATGATTATCTGAAGTTTTGAGAAACAGAATGTCTGTATTGTATAAGAAATAATTATTGAAGCCGGCTGGTCTGTACAACTCAACAATGGGCTTAGTACTAAACCAGTGGTAATCATTGGCAATTTTCTGGAATTTATCTTCGGCATGCCGCATTATTCTGAGTCATCTTCTTCTCTAATGGTTTTGAATGTAAATCGATTTTTCAAAATTTTTGAAACGTAATGATTTTTGTCCATTCGATTGAAGTGTCGTAGCATTAAACAAAAAGACGAGATTTTTAAAAATTAGATGATAAATATAATTCGGCAGATAGGAAGTACACTTTTTTCACAGACACGTAATTGAAAGACATGATATAAAAATATTTTGTTTGTTGATAATCATTTCTAAGGTGATCATAAACAATATAAACAAATTAAAAAGATTTTATCAAGTGACCGATTACTGTCTGGTTTACCCTATTTAACTTTAAAAACAAAATAGTTTTTAAATTAATAAAATTTTTAAGAAAGTACATCGTTTTTTGTGAAAAAAGTTAATTTTGCAATTTTTTTATGTTTTTTTATAGTTTTTTCAAAATTATTTTAATTTATAAAATTATAAATAATATCATTATGTTCTGTAAATATAAATTAAATAGTGAAATAAGCCTATTTATTACTTCTACACAAATATTTCTGCAGTAGGGGAGACCGGGTCGTAATGGATCACTTGAATTTATTCAAAAGTGGTAAATCAGAGTAATTTCGGTTTTTGATCAATATAATGTACTTGGTATACTGCAAGTGTGTACCAAGTTTCATTGTTATTCATTTATTATTGTTAAAAATGTGGTAAAAAGTGATTTTGACGCTTTAAAGTAAATTCTTGAAGTCTTTGTTTTTTTGTTGTATCTTTTTCCAAATTACTTGTAAAAAATTTTTGTTTATCAGGTTTTGAGCTTTAAATATTTGTTCTTAAAGAACAATTGCCAATTTTTATTTAATACTTACGGTATTGATAAAAAATAACAAAATTTTCAACAAACACCTGCGGAGCGTAATTCATCACTTTGCTTATTTTATTAAGAAAAACATATTGTATTAATAAAATAATCTTGTCAAGTATAATTTCTTGTAATTTATATATTAATAAGTACCAATGATAACCCTTTATAAAAAAAATTGGAGAATAGATTTTTTAAATAAATAGATTTTGCATTTCGCTACAACTTTTTCAAAAATTCAATATTCTTTGTTATAAATGTACAATAGAAACCAAAATTGGATAAGTGGTAAAAAAAGAGGAAAAAAACAAATTTTTTTGTGTCAAAATGGTACCTTCTCAGTATAACATGTTATTTAGTCACATTCTATAATAGATTTACCAAAAAATGTCCTATAACTAAGATGTAAAAATATAAATGATTTTTAAAAAATTAAAAAAATTGCAAGTAGGGTCAGTTGGGGTAAATCAGAACAGATTTGCTATGTTTCACCAAAAACATAAGTTTTTTCTTTTAAATCAGAATACTTTCGGTTTTTTTGTGTTTTGAGATGTTATTTTACTTACGTGGAACAATTTTATGGAGTAGTAAAAAATATGGTTATCATTGAATCGTAATAATCAACTGTTCCTATTTACCCCTAAATTTTTCAACTTTTCTAAAATTTAGGGGTAAATAGGAACAGTTGATTATTTCTTACAAAATTTGAGAAAAAATCAATTTTAAGTCTGGAAATGTTAAGAGATATAAAGAATTAGATAAAAAATGGTGTTAGTCATAAAATAATTCAAAATAAGAAATAATAATGCATTATGTAAGTTTAAAAGTATTCCAGAACAAAAATTCTAACACATTACACAATTAAAAAGGTTTCGACAGCTTTAAAAAATCTTAACACATTGGTTTAACATAACTCTCGGTCTCTCTCATTCTCTCTCGGTCTCACTTATGCTCTCTTATTTTCTCTTATTCTCTCTCTCATTCTCTTTTATACTCTCTTGTTTCATTACACTTACCGGTTTTATGGTCACAAATCCTAATGAAATCTGAAATGTTACACACTTTGTGCTATTTAACAAACTAGCGTCTATTTGCTATAATATAACAATTCTCCACTTGTTAAATACTATGTACCGATACATGAATACTATTTTCAATGAATTTTTATAATGCTGAAAATAGTGTTGAGGTTGATAGAACCAATTTTCTCTCTTCTTATTGTAAGAATTACTGTTGAAATTTCTGTTCCGATTTACCTCGAATTTCCAGTTTTAAGGGGTAAGTAAAAACAGTCTCCTGTTTTTAAGAAAAATTTTCAAAATGAAAAAATCAAAGTTGTTTTATGATGTAGTATTAATAAGAGATAATTATAAATTTTTATATGAATTTTTAGCATATTTTTTCCAAATGCGAATCAAAAAAGTGAAAGGGTGTCTTCTTTGATTTTCAATTTTATATGCAATAGGAAATATTTTTGTATATACTGCTGCTAATTGACAAACTGAAAATGGGAAAATACTTAGAACCTGTTGGGGGTGATCTAAGATACAAGGTTTAAGGCCGTATTTATTTAAAAAAAATTTTATTTATCTAAAATAACTACGGTTCCGATTTACCCCTTGTTCAGATTTACCCCAACTAACCCTATCCCAATTTTTTATTTTTTAACAAATTGCTTTTAAATGATCTATAATTAAAATATGAAGATTTCGACTATATCAGCAGATAGTGACATCTATTAGATGTCATTTGAACTCTTTGGTTTAGAGTTAGGTGTTACAAATGATAATTACTTTCGATATGGTTGTCGATAAGTAATTAATTTTTAAATTAATTTTTGATCTGAAAAAATAAGCTGCATGAACGAATGCACTGTGCATCTGTGAAGACTCGAACCCCAGTTCATAGCTGCCTGTCGCGGGACCTACGCCTATCAATGCACCTTGCCAACACAGCCTGGACGTACACGCTTCTTATATTCTCAGATCAAGCCCATCACTAGTCAAGAGCTATGATCTGAGCTTGATCTGAGAATATAAGAAGCGTGTACGTCCAGGCTGTGTTGACAAGGTGCATTGATAGGCGTAGGTCCCGCGACAGGCAGCTATGAACTGGGGTTCGAGTCTTCACAGATGCACAGTGTATTCGTTCACGCAGCTTATTTTTTCAGATCAAAAATTAATTTAAAAATAATTACTTATCGACAACCATATCGAAAGTAATTATCATTTGTAACCTAACTCTAAACCAAAGAGTTCAAATGACATCTAATAGATGTCACTATCTGCTGATATAGTCGAAATCTTCATATTTCAAATTTTCAATCAGCGAATAAATTCTAACATTGATCTATAATTAATTGTTACATGTCATTTTGTCAAATTTTAGCATAATTTTTCCAAAAATTTTGTCCTATAACTATGCTGTAAAGATAAAAGTATTTTTAAAAAATCGAAATTTTAAAAATTTTAGATTTTTTAATGTATTGCTTTTAAACGATCTATAATTGAGTATAACATGTTATTTAGCTACATTTTAGCATAATTTAGCAAAAAATACTATTTCATATTTCAGATGTGAGTTTTCGAAAAATTAAAAAAATGGAAAAAATTTTCTATTTATAAGACACAATTTTTGGAAAAGTTATGCTAAAATTTGACCAAATAACATGTAACAATGAATAGATGAATAGATCATTTAAAAGTAATTCATTAAAAAATATAAAATTTGAAAAATTTCGATTTTAAAAATATTTGAAAACATTTTTATATTTACATCTTGTTAATAGGACATTATTTTTTGATTTTAGGTTATGTTTAGAGTACTTTTAACTTCATTAAAAATTTATTATTGATTATTTAACATCAAAAGCATATTTTTCTGAAAATATTGCACATAATAATGAATTCAATATTAATAGTTTGTAAAGAAAATTTGTGATTTTTATTTATTTATACTTCTAATTTCAGTTCTGTCAAAAACAGCTAAGGTCCCTTTTGTCGCGGCACGTCACATATATACACAGGCACACAAAAAAAAAGTTGTCTGTTCATTAAACCAGACATACATATCTTATAGTAATTTTGCCCGCTGAAAACGAATCTGAAGTCAGAATTGCTCCATCACCCTCACCTTTTTTTTAAATGGACAAAACTACCCTTAAATTCAAATTTTAAAGTAAAAAAAATTGAATAACAGATTTCTCTCTAAAACAAAACAATAAATTTATCTACTTTGCTACAACAACTCAGAAACAATGTCAACATTGCTAAAACACCCTTTGTTTTTTATGAAATCGAAAAAACTACCCCTCAAGGGTAAAAATCCAAAATTATAATAGAAAAACCCACATTGTTTTTCAAAACAGAACAATAAATTTATGCACTTCTCTTTAAAATTTCAAAAGCAATATCAAAATTACTTTATCACCCCCTGTTTTCAAATTGAAAAAACCACCCCTAATATGTAAAAATTCAAAATGTATAATAAAAAAAATTAAAAATCACATTGTTTTTTTAAAATAGAACAATAAATTTATGTACTTCTCTTTCGACAACTCAAAAGCAATGTCAAAATTGGTCCATTACTCTCTGTTTTTTTAAATTGAAAAACCTACCCTTAAATTCACAAAATAAAATTTTAATCTAAAAAAATTGAAAACCACATTCTTTTTCAAACTAGAACAATAAATTTATGTACTTCTCTTTCGACAACTTAAAAACAATGTCAAAATTGCTTCATCACCCTCTGTTTTTTCAAATTGAAATAACTACCCCTAATATGTACACTGAAAGAAAATGTATATTAAGTTATATTAAAATATTTAAAATTGAATTTAAATTCTTCATATTTGATATAATTATACTAAATTCGATATAATCTTTTTTAAAGTTTAATATTTTTATATCAAAATTTAGGTTTGTTGCACTTTTTCCCCAAATTGTAAAATACTTTTACAAAATTTAATATACATTTTTTTTAGTGTACATATTAGGGGTAGTTATTTCAATTTGAAGAAACAAAGGATGATTGCGCAATTTTGATAATGCTTTTGAGTTGTCGAAAGAGAAATACATAAATTTATTGTTCTATTTTGAAAAACAATGTGGTTTTTTATTTTTTAGTTTAAATTTTTATTTTGTGAATTTAAGGGTTGGTTTTTCAATTTGAAAAAAAACAGAGGGTGATGGAGCAATTTTGACATTGTTTTTGAGTTGTCGAAAGAGAAGTACATAAATTTATTGTTCTATTTTAAAAAACAATGTGGTTTTTCATTTTTTTAGTTTAAATTTTTATTTTGTGAATTTAAGGGCTGGTTTTTCAATTTAAAAAAAACAGAGGGTGATGGAGCAATTTTGACATTGCTTTTGAGTTGTCGAAAGAGAAGTACATAAATTTATTGTTCTATTTTAAAAAAACAATGTGGTTTTTAATTTTTTTATTATACATTTTGAATTTTTACATATTAAGGGTGGTTTTTTCAATTTGAAAACACAGGGGGTGATAAAGTAATTTTGATATTGCTTTTGAAATTTTAAAGAGAAGTACATAAATTTCTTGTTCTGTTTTGAAAAACAATGTGGGTTTTTCTATTATAATTTTGAATTTTTACATTTTAGGGGTAGTTTTTTCGATTTAATAAAAAACAAAGAGTGTTTTAGCAATGTTGACATTGTTTCTGAGTTGTTGTAGCAAAGTAGATAAATTTATTGTTTTGTTTTAGAGAGAAATCTGTTATTCAATTTTTTTTTCTTTAAAATTTGAATTTAAGGGTAGTTTTGTCGATTTGTAAAAAAAACTGAGGGTGATGGAGCAATTCTGACTTCAGATTCGTTTTCAGCGGGCAAAATTACTATAAGATATGTATGTCTGGTTCAATGAACAGACAACTTTTTTTTGTGTGCCTGTGATTGATATATATATATATATATATATATATATATATATATATATATATATATATATATATATATATATATATATATGTATCTACACTTATCGGGTCAGTGTTAAAGGAGGAAGGAGTCATTCTCCTAAATTTAGGAGAATGCATCCTTCCTCCTTTGATACTTTACTATTTCAATATCAAAGCAGGAAGGATGCATTCTCCTAAATTTAGGAGAATGCTTCCTTCCTCCTTTGATACTTTACTATTTCAATATCAAAGGAGGAAGGATGCATTCTCCTAAATTTAGAAGAATGCATCCTTCCTCCTTTAATACTTTACTATTTCAATATTGAGGAGGAAGGATGCATTCTCCTAAATTTAGGAGAATGCATCCTTCCTCCTTTAATACACACACACTAACACATACACACACACTAACACATACATACACACATACACACACATACATACACATACATACACACACGACTTATCGGATCCGACCCGATAAGTCGAAAATGACCCGCTAATGATAGATACACACTAAATTCTGTCCTGATAAGTGTAGATACACATGTATGTATGAGGCATTTCATTTCAAACCGTTCCACCGACAAAAAACAATCGCAAGGAGACATATTTTCTAATAATTTTTATTATATAATTCTTTAATTGTTTATAATATATTATACACTGAATCAAAAGAGAATTTCATGAGCTTTCTATTGCTATTTTTATTATTTTAAATTTTTGCCAATTTCGTAGAGAAATTGCTGTTTGAAATGTTAAACTCTTAATATCTCAAAACACCCCCCCGCCGATTTTTATCAAAATTATATGAAAATAAAGCGTAAATTCTCTAGTTTCTATTCCCATTTGATAAATTATTGACATTTCATGGGATTAATAGAAAAAAAATTATTTAAAAAATGTGTTTTTGAAAAATTTGACAAATATTACGAAATCGAATGTAAGTTGAATGGGTTAAGGTTCAACTTCATACTATTTGTAAAATTTTTCAAAAACACATTTTTTAAATAATTTTTTTTCTATTAATCCCATGAAATGTCCATAATATATCAAATGGGAATAGAAACTAGAGAATTTATGCTTTATTTTCATATAATTTTGATAAAAATCGGCGGGGGGGTGTTTTGAGATATTAAGAGTTTAACATTTCAAACAGCAATTTCTCTACGAAATTGGCAAAATTTAAAATAATAAAAATAGCAATAGAAAGTTCATGAAATTCTCTTTTAAATCAGTGTATAATATATTATAAACAATTAAAGAATTATATAATAAAAATTATTAGAAAATATGTCTCCTTGCGATTGTTTTTTGTCGGTGGAACGGTTTGAAATGAAATGCCTCGTATATATATGAGGCATTCCATGTCATGTGATCCAGGTGTAGAAAAATTTTTCTCCAATCGTAGCAAAACTTAGGGCTTTTGTAGTACTAATAGATAGTAATTTTTCGTGAAAATATTTTTTTACCTAGTCCAATATTTTCCGAGGGGGAGGGGGTTAAATTTTTGGGATTTTCAGTACAATGCTTATTTCAATAATTTTTTACTCTTAAACTATTAAACATGAAAATTTGGCAAGGTACATTTTGAAAAGGTTTTTTAATGCTCTTTCGATTGAAAATAGGCATTAAAAAAAAAAATTTTTTGGCCCAAAAAAATCAAAATTGAAAATAAATTTTAATTTTTTGGAAAAAGGGCAGCTTTTTTTTTTTAACGAAAGCTGAGGTTTTTTCCTAAAAGAACATATAAATGAAAAAGTGGGACAAGAATGTTTAAACATTGGAAAAACAAAATTTTCTTGTAAAAACCGGGTTTAGAGCGCTCCGGTGAGTAGAAACCTCTGTTTTTCAATGTTTAAACATTCTTGTCCCATTTTTTCATTTATATCACCTTTTAGGAAAAAACCTCAGCTTTCGTTTAAAAAAAAAAAAGCTGCCCTTTTTCCAAAAAATTAAAATTTATTTTCAATTTTCATGTTTAATAGTTTAAGAGTAAAAAATTATTGAAATAAGCATTACACCGTAAGACACCTGGGTCACTTGACATGGAATGACTTATATATATATATATATATATATATATATATATATATATATATATATATATATATATATATATATACACAATAAATTTACAGTTTTTAAAGATATTAATTAGAACGGGAGGTATTCAATTTTAAAAAAAATTTAAACAATGGAATGGTCAAAACAATGGAATTTAGAATAATTTGTTTATCCAATTAATCAAAAAATTTTAAATTGCAAAATTTCGAAAATATATAAAATGGTAAACGATAAATAGTAACCAATATTAAAAAATATTAATTCATAGATTTAAAATTATTTTACAAGTATTGAAAATGGAGATTTTTTATGATAAAATTCATACTACAGAAATTCAAGAATACCTGTGAAACGATATTTGCATTATGCTACTGGGGAGAAACTTAGATAGTAAAAAGTTTTGTTATTTTAATTCTAGGTTTAACTATTATTATGGATGTTTTGAGCATTGTAAAGACAAAAGTTAAACAGAACTAACTTATAATACTATAATTAAATTTCTACAAATAATTGACAAACATTGTTTTCTGCATTTTAATTAATAAAAAATAAATTATTTGACTATAAAAAGTCAATCACTGTTTTAAAATAGTAATATTTTTATAATGAAATAGTTAATGGTAGCTAATTATCATTTCTCCAGTCAAATTAAATTCCCCAATATTTCCTATTTTTCGAGACTGGTAGACACACTTGTTACGTCAAAACAAGAAACTTTTTTAAAATATACCTAACGTTCCTCGTTTTAAATTAGTTTCATAAATGAATCTAATTTGGGATGAGGATAAGTCAATGAGCCTACTAAATGTTTTGAGAGAATAATTTATTTAAAAACCAACCAGAAAGAAAAGAGTTGACAAAATACAATGAGTATAATTAAAATTATAGATCTTACTTAAAGAATAACGATTACTGGTGGTGTGATGCTTATCTGGTAGTCGAATCTCAATGGTGGTGAGCAGTAGACGTAAGGGGGCCTTAGAAATGTTGTCCTTAATGGTTTGGTATTAGTCCTCTTATTTACACTAATGAGATAGTGTATTGTATTGTGAAAATATCTGCTTTCTTCCAGGCGGTTGTCGCCTCCTGAGCAAATTTCGATGGTTCGAAATTTGGAATGTGTTGTTTCAATATTAGACTTTCGTTGATAGTTGAGTTTATTTCCAAATTTATAATTTTTTTGGAAAATAAAATGTTATACTTACTAATGTTAAAATGTATACTTTGAAAATTGACGAATTATAAGAGGACGAATCACTTTAAATTCAATACTTGAGGAATAGTTCACTTTTAAAGGTGTATGTTTAAAAATAATACTTGGGGATATACTGTTCACTTTTAAAGATATACTTTGTGTTCACTTGTAGACGATCTGATGTATACTGTTGATTTCCAACAAATTACTCTCTGTTCTAATAAGAAAAGGTACCCCTTTTTATATCAAAAATTGGCTGTTTTTCCAGTTAGAACTTCCTTCATTAGTCATGCTTTTTCATGCGTCGTCGTTGTCGCTTGTTCCACCGATAAATGTTTGAATGTCCTTGGTTCCTCCTGGTGCGACAAGGTCTTCATTCCAGTTTGTTGGGTTTTGTTACTGCTGTTTCGACTTAATTTATAGAACATGTATGTTATACACATTTTGCTTTTCTTCCACGTGTCGAAGGTTGTTGAAGATCGTTGAACTGATGCACAATTATTATTTTGATTACGTGATTCCACATTACTTTTCTTCTTTCGTGTAGTGAAACTTGTGGTAGGTCGTGTGGTTTGATGCGCGATCGTTATTCTTTTTACATTGTTTAAAATATTACTCTTTTTTCTTTAGTATGTTATAATTGATAAATTTGTTTAGATACATATAAAATATATAATAATAACCATATTTATAAGGTATACTGAATATAATGCAATAATACGAAAGAGTATTTCAAATACAACAATATAATATATATGTAAAATTAGAAGGAATTAAACATATAATTAATAATTATATAAGTATATAGGATGAAGTTACGGACGTAACACACTGTTGAATGTATCTGTAGAAACTAAAACCCGTCGAAGACGAGTACGACAGCTAGTTATAATGTAATTTCGAATATGGAAATTGATTTTAGAGATTCATCTTCCGCACTACAAATAAATTTGTTTCTTTTCTCATCATGGAATGCACACATAACTAAAACATGGTAACCAAATTCATCATTCACGAGAAGACCACAACCACCGCAAGATCCCTCGCACCTCCAATTATACTTATTGTCATTTATTTTTATTTTTGTTTGAAAATTGTTCACGAGCCTCATTTGTGCAATTATACTAAAATATTTTATTGACATAGAAAATTTAAAATACTGTTGCATATCCTAACTTACAGAGAGGTATGGTAGAAGTTGAAGTGATCGAGTTTTACATAGTCAAGACATATCTTCCTCGTACAAAAAATTCTCATACGCAGACACTTAAAGCATTTTAAGACCGCAGTGAAATCAAAGTGAGATTCTCCCATTCTAAAAATATATTAAATGACTTAAAAATCCACCTATTTGGGCACACCAGTTAAACTTATTTATTACACTGTTATTTTCCGACAATCTTTTTACCTTTATGAAAAATTTTTGAGGATAACAATCACTGTCCATGTAGAGTGTCTTTTCTATATAATTTAAAGTCAATCTAAAACAAATAACAAGAAGTTTACGTATCCCCGTTTCCAACCTTACTTCGTACCCAGGCGTGTTAAAAGATGATTGGAGTATTCTCTTATAAAATTGAATTTGAAATTCCTCAATTTCGTTTCCGTACCACGCACCCCAAATAAGCACATTATACATCAAAACACTGACAGCTAAACTCTCAAACAACCTATTAATTGTCGACCAGGAACTAAGCTTCATTTTTTTAATTAAGGAAGTTGTTTTAAATTGTGCAAAGTTTGCTTTAGATATCATAGCGTTCGTGGCATATATATATATATATATATATATATATATATATATATATATATATATATATATATATATATATATATATATATATATATATATCCAGATAGCCAAGTGTACTGATAGTCATTTTCCAGTACGGCGTACTGATATTTTGCTCGTATTGTACCAGTACGAAATAATTAAGTATGTACGTATTGGTACGGTACCAGCATAAAGACGGTATGTCGTACGACTATAATTATAAAATATAAGTACTCCATAAAAGTATGAGGTCAGAATAATACCATTACGTTGTACTGTCATTTATCAAAATACAGTATATTCGTACGATACAAGTTCAATATCGGTACACCATACTCTGCGTGATGATGCAAACATAACCTAATTTACTTCACAGTTGTCAATGACATATGCATCCAGTGCACATGGTGCAATGATTTTTTGTGAAAAAGCTGACTTTTAGGATGCAATCCAAAAGTTTTAATCTTTGTAACATGTGTCTTTATATTTAAATTAAAAATCAGTGGTTTAGTTTCTATTAATTCATATTTATTAAGTGTATACTATTAATCTCAAGTGGTTTTGCTTTGTCATCATGCTTATTTTTATCATTAGCGTATTCTAATTACTACTGCAACAATAAACAACTTCTTAATTTTCAACTGTTTTGTACTTTACACTTGAGAAAAACTTTTTAATTCAAGAGTTACAATAAAATATATATACATAGCAATCGCACAATTTTTTTATAATTTTTCTTATATATTACATAAACATGAGTCATCGTCTTAAGTTAGAACGTTCAAAATATTTTCCTTACATTAAAGTACTTTTAGATTATAAATGGTAATTATTCATAATTATTTTAAAGAATGTTTAAAAATTAACAAAGCAAAACCACTGCAGAATTATTTAATTAAAATACTTCAAAACACTGATTGTTCTAATATAAGTAAATGTGATTACAAGTTACATGATTTACATGTAATAAATATTTTTTAGGTACAAAAAAGAACTCTTTTAATAAAAATAGATTACTTCAAAATTAAATTGATCTTACAATTAGTAATGATTCTTTCCGAAAATTTATCATAAAATATTAAATTAAAATAGTTAATACTTAATACAAACTAAGGCACAATAGAGGGAAGGATATAAAAGGCTTTACACGCGGTACTAGTATATTACAAATACAGTAACTGTACGATGAACTAAATTAAAAAAACCTTTAGTACACCATACTATTATCGTACTCGTAGTATACGAGTATATCATAATGGTATGACATACTAGTACAGTACCTGGTACCGTGCGAAGGTAGATGGCGGGTACAGTACCAGTACGACTTATACGCCATACTCGTATTGTACATGCATCATACTAGTAAGCTGGTTATCTGGGTATATAATATACATATAATACCGGATATTTTGCAAAAGTTGGAACTTCTTAGGTCGCTTGGCAGAATTTGCTTTAGAATGTAAAAAAATAAGCTATGCACAAGAAAAGCCCAATCGATCAAGATTAACCCGTTCCACCGAAGGGTTAAAGTTTAAATGGGGTTTAACATAGGATTAGTGACTTTTTTACATTTTGTATGAGATCTTTTTATAAATTAATCTTTCGCCTTGGCAACATTCAAATTTATGGTTTTTGATGTGCTGAACACGAATCTGATAACAAAAATAAGTTTTGACAGCTTCCAGTTGTCAAAAAAGTTGTCAATCTTTCTAAAACGACAGTTTTTGAGAAAATTTAGACAGTTTTTGTGTTTAATTTAGTAAATCAAACCAAATTTTGCTCATATAAAAATATTTTAAGAACAACAAGGTCAAACTAAATAGCAATATGTAACATTGACAGTTGACAACTGTCAATTAAACTGTCAAACTTCTAAAAACAAGTTTTTGAGAGTTTTTACATTAAATTACTCAGATAAAAATATTTTTAGGGTATTGAGGTAAACGTTTATAGAGTTATGTAAATTTGGTAGTTGATAATAGTCAATTAAGATGTCAAACTTTTGAAACTGAGACTTTTCACATTAAATTTTTTGCATTTAAGTGTTTTTAAGCACACTGAGGTTAATCCTAATAGCGACATGTATTTTTTACAATTGACAACTATCAAAAAATTAATAAAAGAATTTTACTTTTTAACCATAAAAATTTAATTTTCAGTAAGTACCTTTTTCCCATAAATTTGTTAATTTACATTAGTTTTGTACTAGAGTTTCAAAAGTTTGACATCTTAATCGATAGTTGTCCACTGTCAAATTATCATAATTCTATTTAGGTTTACCTCAATACCCTGAAAATATTTTTATCTGAGTAATTTAATGTAAAACTGTCAAAAACTCTCGTTTTTAAAAGTTTGACAGTTTAATTGACAGCTGTGAACTGTCAATATTACATATTGCTATTTAGTTTTTAAAATATTTTTATATAAGCAAAAGTTGGTTTGATTTGCTAAATTAAACACAAAAACTGTCGTTTTAAAAAGATTGACAGCTTTTTGACCTCTGAAGGCTGTCAAAACTTATTTTTGACATCGGATTAGTGTTCAGCACATCTAATATGTCCCGAGCAAAAGAAAGGCTTTTAAATAAATTTGATTATTTAGTTAAAAGAGGTTTTAAAACCAGTTAGCTGATTAATCAGGTTGGTAAAGCCTGACCTTTATTTTTATAGTAGGATCGTGATCACTTGTCAAAACTATGGGTTTTGCGTTAAAAACAAGAATAATATTCCTTTTATAAATTTATTGTTTATAACATTAATTAAAGTTACAATTATTACAATTGGTTACTTACGTTTATTACACAATACTCGTTGACAAAGTACAGCAAAGTCGTTATATTTAGGTTCTTGATTTGTTTCGTTTCAAGTGAATGAAACTTAAAGTTTGTTATGTTACACTTATGTAACTTTCACAACTTTGTAAGAGTTTTGCTATAAATTAACAGTTTCACGTTATCTAAGTGTTAAATTATTTATCTTGCACCTTTTACGGAAAGAAACTTGTTTCTAAGTGATAAATAATCTAACTTGCACCTTTTACGGAAAGAATTCGATAACACGCGTTTAAACTGAAGGGTCGCTCTACAATGATACTATTCGCTCTGAATTACACCGGAACTATTGACAATTGGTACGATTTTTGCAGCAGCAAAAATATATAGTTTCTAATCTAATGCATTTTAGGGAAGCTAAGTTGTGGAAGCATCTTGTTTTGGGTGTTTTCGCCACACGTCGTTTTAGGCACGTACGACATGCACTGCTTTAGTCACGTACGACATGCACTGTTTTAGGCACGTACTATTGCAATATTATCCTTTTGTTCTATTGTTCTTTCCTTCTATTGATTATTTCAACTTATAATAGCCAATAATTACAATACTGCTAAATTCAAATATCAATACGCACATTTACTTATTAATCGAATCAGCAAACGATATTTCGATAATCGATTTGTCTTCGATTCGACCAACTTAAATGTGCTTATAACTTCAATTCAGCAATAACAATTCATATTAGCAATTTATCAGTGTAACAAATTATTTAATAACTATTTTATTACTATTTTGCATATATATATGTATGCATATATAATTATATTGTGAACGCGTTTTACTCTAATACTGTTTTCTTTTTATCATGCGTCATCCTTTTCATTCATGCTTGACACTTGTCTCAAAGACAAAGCTCGTTGATTCATATTACTATGAATATATACTATACTATAATGAATCATGTGAATATAGTATTTAATTATGAATTGTATTTCATGCTTTTATATTTGAGATTTGTAAAAATTAATGTAATAATTTGAGCTTATGTCCTTAGACATTGTTTAAATATTACGTTAATAAGCTATATTTATTTTATTATTTAACTAAATTACTAAATTTATGAAATCATGTAAGTTTTAAAATATGTCGGGATGTAACAACATCAAAAACCATAAATACAAATGTTGTCAAGACAAAAGATTAATTAAAAAAAAGTTCTCATGCAAAATGTAAAAAAGTGCACTAATTCCATGTTAAACTACATTTAAACTTTAACCCTTCAATGGCACGGGTTAATATTGATTGATTAGGTTTTTCCTGTGCCTAGCTCATTTTTTCACGTTCTGAAGGAAATTCTGCCCGGCGACCTAAGAAATTCCAACTTTTGCAAAATAACGGTCACCCTAATATATATATATATATATATATATATATATATATATATATATATATATATATATATATATATGTCTATCTTATAAAATGATATCGCCGCCGCCGCTGTTTCAAGATTCTGTAAGGGCCCAAAGGGGCCGTCAAAACTTATGTCAAAATTGAACTATTTTTTGACCTATAGGTCAAAAAGAGGATAAATGACGGCCTCACATTACGTTAAAATCAATGTCAAAATTGACCAATTTTTTGACCTATAGGTTTAAAAGGAGGATAAATAACGGCCTCACATTACCTCAAAACCTGTGTCTAAATTGACCTATTTTTTTACCTATAGGTTTAAAAGAGGAAAAATAACGGCCTCAAAAAATAACGGTCAAAATCTATGTCTAATTTGACCTATTTTTTGACCTATAGGTCAAAAAGAGGATAAATAACGGCCTCACATTACCTCAAAACCTATGTCAAAAAGTGGATAAATAACGAATAAAAATATATGTTTAATTTTACCAATTTTTTTTAAGCTATGGGTTTTAAAAGGGGCCTTAATGTAGGCCTTTACATTACGTTAAAATTTGATCTGTGTATTACCAAAAGGTCAGAGCTTGCCCCCTCAAATAGAAGCGCGAAATAGGACGTCAAAACCTATCCAAAAGAAAATTTTATTTACTTGCAGGCTGGTATGTTACTTTAAAATTGATGACAAATATTGAAAATTTTAGAATGGCTAATATCATAAGATCGCATTTTACAATCTTTATATTATCCATAAATAGAAGTAAATATAAAATCTGGGGGTTAGCGCGCGAAGCGCGCAGGGGGGCGGAGCCCCCCTAGTATATATATATATATATATATATATATATATATATATATATATATATATATATATATATATATATATATATATATATATATATATATGAGGCATTTCATTTCAAACCGTTCCACCGACAAAAAACAATCGCAAGGAGATAGATTTTCTAATAATTTTTATTATATAAAAATTTAATTGTTTATAATATATTATACACTGATTTAAAAGAGAATTGCATGTGCTTTCTATTGCTATTTTTAGTATTTTAAATTTCTGACAATTTCGTAGAAAAATTCCTGTTTGAAATGTATAATGTATAATATCTCAAAAAACACCCCTCGACGATTTTTATCAAAATTATATGAAAATAAAGCACAAATTCCCTAGTTTCTATTTCCATTTGATATATTATGGACATTTGATGGGATTAGAAAAAAAAATTGTTTAAAAAATGTGTTTTTGAAAAATTTGACACATAATACGAAATTGAATGTAAGTTGAATGGGTTAAGGTTCAACTTCATACTGTTTGTCAAATTTTTCAAAAACACATTTTTTAATTAATTTTTTTGTATTAATCCCATCAAATGTCCATAATATATCAAATGGGAATAGAAACTAGGGAATTTACGCTTTATTTTCAAATAATTTCGATAAAAATCGTCGGGGGGTGTTTAGATGGATTTCTCTACGAAATTGTCAGAAATTTAAAATAATAAAAATAGCAATAGAAAGCTCATGAAATTCTCTTTTGAATCAGTGTATAATATATTATAATCAATTAAAGTTTTATATAATAAAAATTATTAGGAAATCTATCTCCTTGCGATTGTTTTTTGTCGGTGGAATGGTTTTAAATGAAATGCCTCATGTATGTGTGTGTGTTCAGGCGTATATAGTCCATATAGCAAGTAAATAATAAAGAATTTTCTAATATTATTCACTTTCTCTTTTCGAAGATAATTTTAAAGAAAATTGTAAAATTGTAAAGTTTGGTCTTAAAAATAACCATATTTACTACCACAGATATTAGGAAAATATTCGACAATGTATACTAACAAATAGTTTTCTGATCCATTGCAATAACACTCTATGAGAATACTGAGTTGTTTGAACCGAAATTTGTACATCACCCGCAATAAACTTAATGTGTTTTCGAGCGATGGGATTAAGTTGTAAAAACCCTACGACTAAAGATTTTGGCAAAAAAACCCAAAATCATAAATTGTATGTCTGTATCTGTCTACAACTGCTATCTCTTTTCATCCCTCCATTTTTTTCAAAAACTCCCACCTTTCAAATACTTGTAAAAACCTTCTTTAGTCAGTCTGCTGTAAGCCGTTTTACTTTAAAGTTCGATTTATTCAATGTTACTACTAATCACAAGTTATATTGTTTTCTTTGTCTTTATCTAACCTAAAAAATACACTCCTTTATAACTTAACGAGTGTGTGCATGATTTTATATTACTTTATTAAACACATGCACCAAGTCAATACAAAACATGGTCCTTCGAGCCGGATAATATCCGTATGTGTAATCCGTGGTGAGACACAGTTCTCAGTGATGATTTAAACTGAAGTGAATTCTTAATCGAACTATACTACCAAACTGAGATAATCATTATAGTTTATCGAAGTTAAAATTGTTAAGTGTCAAATTTATACGTTTAATGAAGTGCGTTTAAGACATTAACAACATTTAAGTGTCGCATCCAAGTGTGAAACCATACATAATACTCGAAGTGAAGGAACGTTTCTAGTGTCAATTCGAAACTAACATTCGTAACATAGTGAAACGTTACAAAAATTGTTTATGAGTACAAATTCAGACGATTCATGGATTTAATCATCAAGAATATCAAATAAAATAAAGAATGAAACGCAAGCAAGCTCTTTAAATCATGAACAAGCAAGCAGAAACTACTTGCAATCGAATAATTGGAATTTTGAATTATCCTTGGAGGAATCAAACATCATTCGAGGAGGCAGTCAACTCAAAGTAAGCGTTCAAAATCTCCTTCCTATCTTTTTCCAACCAAACCTTGCTATTCAACTTACGTATGTCAATTCAACTACACAATGACAGAATCACAAGAAATACTTGCTAAATTAATAAAAAGTAGAGGAATCTTAAAGTCACGATTAACCAGATTTTCAACGTATATTAATAAAGAAAATAATCGCAACGCGAATATTCAAATCAAAGTCAGGCTCCAAAATATTGAGGGAATTTTTATGGAATTTGAGAAATTAAAGGGAGAAATTAATTCTTTATCAGCTACAGAATCAGCAGGTAGAGAATTAGATGAGTTTGAGTCGTTGTATTTTACAGAAATTACTCGAGCTCATGAGTTATTAAATAATCATACAAATGTGTCAACTAACATGGTCTATGTTCAATCATCAAGTCACGGTGACATTCGTTCTGTACAAGATAACGAACAAAATAATATTCGGTTGCCTAAAATTGAATTATCAACCCTTAACGGTGCCTTTGATAAATGGGTCGAGTTTTATGACTCTTTTAAATACATGGTTCACAACAATCAAAAACTTGCCGATATTCAAAAATTACACTATTCAAACACATTTGAGAGCTTTAAAATGTCTTGAAGAAAATGTAGATTATTGAGACACGCTATTAATCTATATAATCACATCCAAAATCGATCGTACTACACATAAAGAGCGGGAAAAATCATTGACTGGTACTACGATGCCAACATTAAAACATTTGTCACTTTTTTAGAAAATCGCTGTCACATTTTACAAGCTACTGACTTTAATACACACACGAACAACTCTCAGGTCAATTTAAGCGATGGATCTAATAAAAAGACACATCCCAATTCACAAAATAAACGACAAGCACTAACCGTTACTAATAACACAGCTAATTGCGTTTTTTGTCAGGGTACACACAAAATATTCGCATGCAAACAATTTCGAAAACTTGCCATTTCCGATAGAGTCGCTGCAGTAATATCACAGACTTTATGTTTTAATTGTTTCAACAAAGGGCATAGAAACAATGATTGTAAATGGCAAGGATGTAAGAAATGCGGTCGGAAACACAATACATTATTACACTATAAGAAAAATGATACAAATTCAAAGCAAACTCAAGAAGTTAAAAACACAGAAAATTCAAACAAGGAATCGAGTACAGCGTCTCTTACAGCTTGTAATGCCATTGTCCCTAGTCAAATTCTTTTGTCCACTGCATTAGTCGACATTCAAAACAGTGAGGAAAAAAGAGCCAAGCGCGAATATTATTAGATACGGGATCTTAATCCAATTTTATGACTAAGAAATTTGCGGATGCATTGGGTTTACCTGTTAAAAAAATAAATGTACCTGTTGAAGGACTCAATCAATTACAAACTCGAATTAAAGAATCAATAAGTACATCCATATTTTCAAATCAATCAAATTATACCACAAATTTAGAGTTTCTTATTCTTCCTCGAATTTGCGATTATTTACCAGGTCAATACATCGACAAACAAAGCGTAAATATATTTCAAAATGTTAAGCTTGCTGATCCTGACTTCTATAAACCTCGCGAAATAGGTGCGTTACTTGGCGTTGAAATCTTTTTTGAATTACTTATAAAATGAATTAGAATGCAATAAACCGAAACAAACACTATTATCGGTAGAAACACTACACAAGGAAGTTTCAAAATTTTGGGAAATCGAAGAAAAAGTTGACAAAAGATTCCTATCTGAGGAAGAGTGTCAGGTAGAATCCTTTTATAAAGAAACAACGCGTCGAGATCCCTCAAGCGGCAAATACATTGTTCGTTTACCGTTTAATGACAAACTATTAAATCTCGGTCATTCCTATCACATGGCAAAACGAAAATTTGAATCAACTGAGAGAAAATTAATAAAAAATCCTCTTATGAAATCGGATTTTGATAAATTTATGCGTGAATACATTGAGTTAGAACACATGTCTGAAGTGCCTGAATCTGCCAAGAATGAAGGTTATTTTATGCCTCATCACGCGGTAAGCAAGCAATTATTTGACATCGACAAATTCAGAGTCGTGTTTAACGCATGAGCAAAAGCAAACACGGGTCTTTCTTTAAAAAATTGTTTAGAAGTTGGTCCTATAATTCAGCAAACCATTTTTTCAGTAATCACGAGATTTCGTACACATTAATACGCGTTCACAACCGATATTGAAAAAAATGTATAAACAAATTTTAGTTGACGAGAGAGATACACCTTATCAACAACTCCTGTATAGAACGAACGAAAGTAAGCCTATAAAAAATTTATCGGGCAAAGACTGTAACTTATGGGACCGCGTCAGTCCCCTTTTTGGCAATTCGCACCCTTTTTCAACTAGCAGATGATGTTAATTCAGAATTTCCAGAGGTTGCAGAGGTTTTAAAACGGGATTTTTATGTTGATGACGGAGTAACCGGGGCTGATACGTTCAATGAAGCAATGAGGTTACGTGATAATTTAATTACGGTTTCCAATAGCGCAGGGTTAAAATTATGAATATGGGCATCTAACGAACCTAAAATCTTAGAGTCGTTACCTGATGACACAACACAGGTAGAATTATTCAGTAAGTCGGAGACCCAAGGGGCCCTAAGGGTTCAATGGAGCACGGCAAAGAACGTGTTGAAATATAAAATAGTAAATCTTGATGAATCAAAAGTAACAAAGAGAACAATATTATCTAATATTGCAAAATATGTTAGGTCCAGTAATTGTAACAACAAAATTATTAATGCAAGGTTTATGGAAATGTCAAGTAGATTGAGATGAGTCTGTACCAATTGGTATTCAAACAAATTGGAATATTATAAAATCTCAATTACAATTATTAGATTCAGTTGAATTTAATAGGAACGTGATTATAAACAATTCAGTTAAAACGAAAACTCACGGATTTTGCTATGCTTCGAAAAATCGTACGGAGCTTGCATCTATCTCCTTATATATTATATAATTATATATATTAATCTCCGTATTCTTTCATTCATTCTGTCCGCAAGAATTCCGTCCGCCCTCCTGCTGTGCTTTTGATGACAGAGAAGAGTTGGAGAGAGAAGTTTGTCAGAGTATATAAGAGTGTAATGTTGAACATAATTTTTAAATTCAAATTTATTTCGCGTCGAATTCATTCATTTCATTTCTATACATTTAATATATCTATATATATTGCTGTGCTCACTGCCTGGCTGACGAGAGAGTAGTACCGATGGCGCACTCACTGCCGCGCATGACGTAGGTCGCTCTTACCTCTCGTCATACCTGAGGAGAGCCAGCGATCTATATACTTGGTTGCACATTTCGATTTACTCAGTCTGCCTACGACCGGACTCGGGGCTTGCTCCGAGGCCGACCGACAGCAGCTCACAGTCTTTTCCTACCCTCGATCTATTCCTTGGACAGAGAGGAGCTAATCCTGGCCAAGGGATGATTTCCTTCGGAAGAGCTGGAGAACATGAGGAGCTAATCTGTTCACCGGCTCTCCAAAAAATTTCCTAGAAGGAGATGTATAGAGACTTCGGGAGCTAACGAGTCTCTGTAACACCCTTCGCTTTCTCAAATAATAATTTTTACCTGGTGCAAAGTAGACCGTGTGGAGCTCCACCGTGTATGCTTTGTACTCTTTTCCACCTTTTGTCTCAACTGAACGTGGGGCGCTAACCCGGGACGTTGAGACATCCATGTTATTTTTACCATCCTTATACACACATAATTACATCACTTTCCCCTGTTGAACTGAGGAGCTAATCGTTCAACAGAGATGACACGTACACCTGGACAACTTGGCCTTGAGGAGCTAATCAGGTCAGGATGTTCAGAACATACATGAATTATTACACTTATTTCGCGACGGGCAAGAATATCGACCGTAGTTCGATATCTAGTTCTTTTTCGGTAATTTCTTAAATTCCGTCCTAGCGTGCACGACCCTAGTTTCCGTCCGCGCGCGTAATTGGGGGTTAATTTCTAGAATCAACCCAGTAATTTTCAGTGTCATGAAATTGTAATTTTTATTGTAAAATAACGGGGTAAATTTTATTACAGTCCGAACGAGATCGAGAACGGCGAGAAATGAGTCGAGTATGAAGGAGTGAATTGGCGGACGCGCCAAATTGTTCATTTTTGTTATATTGAATTTTTATTCTGTTGTTATTAAGTTTTTTTTCATTTGTTTAAATATTTTATTAATTGTATTTAATTTTCAAATCTAGTTATTGTTCAATTTCTTAAATTCTTTCTTTATTAATTTTTCTTTGCAATGTATCGAGTCAGTTTTATTATTTTATATTTTTATTGTAATTTTATGGTTTAATTTAATTTTGTTAATTATTAATTTTGTTATCATTTTATTTTTATTTTGTTAATATATATACTTTCGAAGGTTTAAAATTATGTTTTATTATTTTGGTTTTACCCTGTCACAAATTTCTCTTAATTAGTAAGTAATATAGATGGCGCTTGCGTCACAGTAAATTGATAGAATTTACGATTCTAGAGACCCGGACTCCATCCGGCGAGCAAATTCTTATTGGCAAAAATTAAGATCATTACATGGCGCCCGAACAGGGACTATAAATTTTTCTTAACGAAGAAGTTTAAGTAAAATAGTCAAAAAAATTTTTTTTTTTATTAAGAGAAATCGGTGATTTTGGTGAAATTAAAATGGTATTTTAAAAAAAATTAAAGAGAGGTTTAAACGTTTTCTTTTCGTTTTCTTTACGATATGAATACATTTTCTCGTCGGTATAGGGGGCGCTCTTTTACAAAATATAGGAGTGGGGGTAAAATGGTAGTATTTATTAACGCGACACCCTTTAGTTAGCCTAGTCGATCAGTATCACTCATCGAACACGAACAAATTATTATTGTACTCAAGAAAGAAGCAGAGGACATCATGGCGACATCAGGGCTCAACAATTTCATTTATCGAAAGATAGGAAAATGGGAGAGTTGGTTTCCTGGTTTAACCTTGATAGAGGTTTTGGAGAAGGTCCACGAAGATCAGGAGAAATTCAATATAACAGATCAGCAGTTATTGCGAGTTTTTCCTGAAATGGTTTTGAAGGCGGACCTGGTGAATAAACGTCACACCTGGGGTAGGATGACATATGAAGAACAGGTTGAAATGAAGGAAACCTGCTTTTTCAACCTGGAACCGATCATCCTGGGTAATCGACCAGTTCTATCTAGCGCCTCAGGACACCGTTTTGACCCTACCACACATTGCCATCGTTGTGGTCAACCTGGTCATAGACGTCGCGAGTGTAGAAATAGAGCCGAGATTTTCTGCTCTAAATGTGGGTTGAGAGGCCTACTTACTAAATTCTGCTGCGGTAGAAAGAGAAATTAATTTTCTTTCTTTTTCGTTTTCCACCTTTGGACACCATCTTTTCTACACCATCTTGAAAGAACTTCTCCTTTTAACATCATTTTGGAGGAGTGGGGAACGAGCAACTAGTATATAATTATCAACTGTCCGTCTGCAAGATAACTTTTCATTTGCATCTTGTTCAGTCAAGTTCTCATCTGAAGCATTAAACAAATTTTTATTGTCTTTCTTTAACATCATGGGAGTTCAATGGATCTACAAGTTATCAAAAGCCGACCTGGTGACTCAATTGGAGAGACACAATATCGACGCGACCGGAACAGTATCAGAGCTTCGCCAGCGATTTGTCGCTTTTGTGAAAGCAACTCCTGAATTGATGGAGAAAACAATAGACCCGGAGGATTATAATGAAGAAGAGGACATCTCTCGAGATCATGGTTCGTTAGAGGATCCTAATTTAATTAAACCATACGAGGCACCACCAACTACTAGTCACGAAAATAGACCTGTAACCCTGCCATATTTACAACCGGTAAATTTCAACGGCCAAGCGGACGTTTCAACACCAGTCATTAGAAATAATGACACGTACGTTTTGGAAAGAATGAGGAAATGGGGTTGTAATTTTGATGGAAGAGATGTCTATTCTTTTCTGGAACGAGTGGAGGAACTTCAAGCTGCATATGGATTCTCGGATCAACAACTATATAGAGGTTTTCCAGAACTTTTAAAAGGAGATGCCTTACTTTGGTATCGGAATGAAGTAAGGACTACAAGGACTTTAGCTGAACTAACTACAGCACTAAGGAGATTCTACCTAGCACCTAGCGAGTTCAGAAATTTAGAATCTCAAATTTCAAGCAAGCTGCAGGGAAGAAATGAATCAGTTCGAGAGTTCTGTACGTCTTTACGTACATTAATGAGAAGACATGGCGGCTACGATGTTCAAAGAGAACTGGATACTCTTTTTTGGAATATGCAACCAGTTTACCGTTTGCATATTAGAAGATCAGACTTCAACTCAGTCAGTCAACTAATACAAAGAGTTGAAGAAATAGCAGAGATCTTGAAAGATATCAAGATCAATGAGCAGCAGTCCACTAGCAACCATCCAGTCGCTGAAATTTCAAAGCCATACAGTTCCAAAACACACTGTTGGCGCTGTGGAAAGGAAGGACATCGTAGAGCTATTTGTAGAAGCAGACCAAAGAAATTTTGCTCCTATTGTGGGAAAGAAGGAGTATTTACCAGAGATTGTCCCTGTGAAAAGCCGGGAAACGGAAAAAGGGTCGAACGACAGGAGTAAGTTCGACCTCATCAACACCAGACTCCAGGATTTTTATCAACTGTCATTGTGAGAACATCACCATTCCAGCCCTAGTGGATACGGGAGCAGTGAGCTCTTTTATTGATATCCACACAGCAGATCGTCTTATTAAACTTGGAGGAGTCGCTAACCTAGAAGAAATCATCGTTAGTCTAGCAAATGGCACAGAATATAAGGTAAAAACTAGTTTCGACATGAAAATTATGGCCGGCTCAACAAAAGTGAAGGATGGCAAATTAAGATTTTGCATTGATTTTCGAAAATTAAATAAAGTTTCGAAAAAAGATGCTTATCCACTACCACGCATTAATAGTATCCTTGATCAGCTTAAAGGAGCTAAATATTTGTCTACACTCGACCTTAAAAATGGTTATTGGCAAGTTGAACTTACGGAAGAAAGTGCACCACTTACCGCTTTTACCGTTCCTGGTCTAGGACTCTTCGAATTTGTAGTCATGCCTTTTGGACTACACTCAGCACCAGCAACGTTTCAACGGTTGATCGACCGAGTAATTCCAGCAGAATTAGCACCTAATGTATTTTCATACCTAGATGACATCGTTGTTACGTCAGACTCGTTCGAAGGTCATTTAAAACTTCTGCAAGAAGTTTTTAACAGATTACGGGAAGCTAAACTAGTTCCTAATTGGGAAAAATGTTTCTTCGCTAGAACTCAACTTACCTATCTTGGACACCTCGTAGATAAAAACGGACTTCACCCAGATCCAGATAAAGTGGAAGCCATTTTGAAGTTACCCCCTCCATCGAACATCAAAGAACTTCGAAGATTTTTGGGAATGATATCCTGGTATCGTCGTTTTATTAAGGATATCTCAGTATTAATTTCACCATTAATACACTTATTGAAAAAAAATACACCATGGACCTGGAATAATGAACTTCAATTAGCATTCGATAATATAAAAAGAAAACTTACCGAAGCTCCAGTTTTGGCTTGTCCTGACTGGTCACAAATTTTTTATCTTCAAACGGATGCTAGTCTCGAAGGTCTTGGCGCAGTATTAACACAAAAAATTGGTACTACTGAAGTTGTCATCGCTTATGCCAGCCGTACTTTAAATCCTGCAGAGAAAAACTACTCAGCAACCGAATTGGAATGCCTAGCTGTAAAATGGGGCATTTGGAAAATGAGACACTATCTAGAAGGATATCATTTTATAGTTGTCTCAGATCATCAAGCTCTAAAATGGCTGAATAGTATCGTCACACCCTCAGGAAGACTCGCAAGATGGATCATGGAATTGGCCCAGTGGGATTTTGAAGTACAATATAAAAAAGGTATTGAAAATCGTCTCCCAGATTACTTGTCTCGTTTACCTTTACAAGTTTCTACTATTGACAAATCAATTTCTTGTCAATGGTATCAACGCCATTTTGAAGAAACAACAAACAACCCAGAAAGATGCCCGGATTTCAGGATAGAAAATGGTAAACTTTATCATCACGTACTTCATTCTTTGGACTTCAAGGATGCACCGTATGAAGATCAATGGAAGTTATGTATTCCTAAGGAAGATAGAATAAAGATTTTACATAAAGTTCACGATGAAACAACAGCTGGACATCTTGGTGTTGCTAAAACACTAGCGAGGCTCGGAGAATTTTTCTTTTGGCCCGGTATGCTTCGTGAAGGCGCTGAATATGTGAGAAATTGTAAAAATTGTCAAATTAATAAAAGCTCACAACAAGCGGCAGCAAATCTTATGCATGCTACATTAGTAGAAAAGCCCTGGGAAATGATTTCTATCGACTTCATTGGACCTCTGCCTCGAACAACTTCAGGAAATACAAGTTTATGTGTAATTCAAGATCGTTTTACTAAATGGATTGAATTAAAACCATTACGTAAAGCAACATCAATGTTAGTTATTTCAACATTGAAAGAAATTTTTTATCGTTTCGGATGCCCTCAGAAAATTGTCTCTGACAACGGTAGACAATTTATAAGTAAAGAATTCAAATCATTCTTAGAAGATTTCGGTATTCAACATCGCCTTACACCGCCCTATTCCCCGCAGTGCAATCCAGTAGAACGAGTCAACAAAGTAGTTAAAACCATGATTCGACAATACTTGGATAGCAAGAAACCGGACTGGGACCGCCATCTACCGGAACTTCAGTTCGCCTATAACACCGCTAAGCACTCATCGACGGGTTTCACGCCTGCCTACCTTACCGCCGGCCGTGAATTTCTACCGCCTGGCTTTCAAGAGACGCGTTTGAATTCAAATACGACCACTGCATCTGAAACAAGGATAAAAAAATTACAAAACGCATTGGAATTAGTTAGAATTAATCTAGCTAAAAATTTTAATATTCAACAAAAATATTATAATTTAAGAAAACGAGATTGGAAACCTAATATTGGAGATAAAGTTTTAAAACGAAATTTTCATCTTTCTAAAAAGATGGAAAAAAAGAACGCAAAATTATTGGAAAAATTTAGTGGACCTTTTGTTGTTAAAAAGAACATTTCTCCAGTCATTTTTGATCTTGTTAATGACCAGGGGAAAATTTTTCGTCATGTCCATTTAAAAGACCTGAAAAATTTTATTTCCAACCAATAATATTTTTTCCCTCCAAATTATTAAAGTCATCGACCTCTTCGAGAAAATAAATCTGAATTCGTAGAATTACCTGTTCAGTTCTTCAAAGTCACCGATGATGGACACTCCAAAACAAATAGCTCAACGGCAACGAGAAATAATCAAACGCGACGCTCTAGACTTAGCTCACTTAAATTTGTGTATTCCGGAGTTTGATTATAATTATCAAAGAATGTTCAAGAATAATTTATTAGAATCTAATAATATTAATACAATAAATGTTCCTCTTCGTCCGGATATTTGTAGGAATAAAGAACTCTCAAAAATCGTTTCGTCGAAACCGCGTATTGCTCCAGTGGAAATGAAAAGGATTGAAATTCCGCCTTCTACTTCGATTAGCGATTTTGAGGCTACGCTTATTGCAATTGGTAAAAAAGAAGAGGAGAAAATTGAAGAAGAAAAATTAGTTTCATTCAAAAAGAGAATAGCAAAAACAAAAATGCCAATCGTGCCGTTAACGCGCGTCATTCCGCCTATTAATCCGTCGTTAAGGAAAAATAAGAAAATTAAAGTCACTCCAACTAAAGTTTTGTCTACGCCTTCTTCTAATATGGTTTTGGTTGCGAAGGAGAAAATTGCCAAGCAGATGAAAATTAAGTCAACATCAAAAAAATCCGTCGCCGCTTCCAAAAATGAGAAAAAAATCTCGTCAGAAGAATCGAAGAACACCATCGCTGCACCTGGAAAAGAAGAAAAGGTTAAAAGAGAAAAGAAAAATTCTTCTAAACCAAAAATAGTTAAAGAAGAAATACTTAACGGAAAAATTAAATTGGTTAATCCAACTCCTGAGGTTAATTCTTTCCAAAAACTCTTCGACGAATTGGAAAAAACCATACAAGAGGTGGACGAGAACAACAACATTCCACAAGTAAACATCGCAGAAAATCATATTGTTGTGCCCGAGAATGTCGTTGTCGAGGAAGTTGTTAACAATAACATTCATCATGGAAATAGCGCCGAAAACCCGATTATTCTACCGGAAAATATGGTCGGTAGGAAGTTTGTGATCGCGAAATTGCCTGGTGGACCGTGGATCCAAGTTCCACTACTCACAAAACGATACCGAGTCTTTTGGGAAGATCATAAATGGGCTCTTCATCTCCAACCATCAACCGGACACATCTACAAAGCTCGAAAACTTTTGTAAGTGATACTTAGCTAGAATTTATTTTATTTTCTTTTCTTCCCCTAAAAAAACGCTCATTAAAATTCGCTTTTCAAGTAGGGGGGATGTAATGTTGAACATAATTTTTAAATTCAAATTTATTTCGCGTCGAATTCATTCATTTCATTTCTATACATTTAATATATCTATATATATTGCTGTGCTCACTGCCTGGCTGACGAGAGAGTAGTACCGATGGCGCACTCACTGCCGCGCATGACGTAGGTCGCTCTTACCTCTCGTCATACCTAAGGAGAGCCAGCGATCTATATACTTGGTTGCACATTTCGATTTACTCAGTCTGCCTACGACCGGACTCGGGGCTTGCTCCGAGGCCGACCGACAGCAGCTCACAGTCTTTTCCTACCCTCGATCTATTCCTTGGACAGAGAGGAGCTAATCCTGGCCAAGGGATGATTTCCTTCGGAAGAGCTGGAGAACATGAGGAGCTAATCTGTTCACCGGCTCTCCAAAAAATTTCCTAGAAGGAGATGTATAGAGACTTCGGGAGCTAACGAGTCTCTGTAACACCCTTCGCTTTCTCAAATAATAATTTTTACCTGGTGCAAAGTAGACCGTGTGGAGCTCCACCGTGTATGCTTTGTACTCTTTTCCACCTTTTGTCTCAACTGAACGTGGGGCGCTAACCCGGGACGTTGAGACATCCATGTTATTTTTACCATCCTTATACACACATAATTACATCACTTTCCCCTGTTGAACTGAGGAGCTAATCGTTCAACAGAGATGACACGTACACCTGGACAACTTGGCCTTGAGGAGCTAATCAGGTCAGGATGTTCAGAACATACATGAATTATTACACTTATTTCGCGACGGGCAAGAATATCGACCGTAGTTCGATATCTAGTTCTTTTTCGGTAATTTCTTAAATTCCGTCCTAGCGTGCACGACCCTAGTTTCCGTCCGCGCGCGTAATTGGGGGTTAATTTCTAGAATCAACCCAGTAATTTTCAGTGTCATGAAATTGTAATTTTTATTGTAAAATAACGGGGTAAATTTTATTACAGTCCGAACGAGATCGAGAACGGCGAGAAATGAGTCGAGTATGAAGGAGTGAATTGGCGGACGCGCCAAATTGTTCATTTTTGTTATATTGAATTTTTATTCTGTTGTTATTAAGTTTTTTTTCATTTGTTTAAATATTTTATTAATTGTATTTAATTTTCAAATCTAGTTATTGTTCAATTTCTTAAATTCTTTCTTTATTAATTTTTCTTTGCAATGTATCGAGTCAGTTTTATTATTTTATATTTTTATTGTAATTTTATGGTTTAATTTAATTTTGTTAATTATTAATTTTGTTATCATTTTATTTTTATTTTGTTAATATATATACTTTCGAAGGTTTAAAATTATGTTTTATTATTTTGGTTTTACCCTGTCACAAATTTCTCTTAATTAGTAAGTAATATAGATGGCGCTTGCGTCACAGTAAATTGATAGAATTTACAATTCTAGAGACCCGGACTCCATCCGGCGAGCAAATTCTTATTGGCAAAAATTAAGATCATTACAAGAGAGAAATCATGATACAGAGAAGGAGTGGGAAGTATCGTCTTTTCTTTCAGTTTAGAGTAGAAGCGAGAGAGAGGCGAACAGTTAAGAAAGTAACGCCTACTTTTTTGGTTTGAGCATCATGGTTTTCTGTATTCTCAGTGACAGATATTAGAATAAATAAATGAAATAAATTCAATATAAATTTTTTTTAATTGAGAGATGAAATATTATCAATCTATCCAAGTGAGGTTCGAATAAAAAACAATCTGTTTATGCTTCAACGACACAGTCGTCCTCTTCAGAAACGAAAAAAATGTCACAAAATTTGTTCAATCAAATGAACGTGTACATTGCTGGACGAAGACAAGATTGATAATATTTCATCTCTCAATTAAACAATTTTAACCAAGTGATAAATTCAACATCATTATAAATTTTTTTTATTTCATAATCATATTTTTAAAGGAATATAATTTGATAATAACTGCAAAAATAGTAAATTATATATTTCTTGAATACAATTTTAAACAAGTTTTTTTAAATGTAAAAATATGTGTACAAATTTCGAATATTCTATCCTTTCAATGAGAATTAATATGAAGGAATGATTTGATTCCAATTTCGAGTTTACGCAAAATTGAAGTATCTGCAAAACTCTAATTTATACATTTTTTTCCTTTTTCTTACCTTATTTTTGATAAATAATTTACATTTTATTCACAAAAAAGTGCATTTTTGAGTTTCATTTCCAAATTAAAAAATATATAATTTACAATATTTTTTATTTATTAATTGAATATTTTAAGTCGAGTGTATTTTTTATTTATTTTTTAAAATTACTATATTTTGAAATTACATTTTAAACTTGAACATAAATTGATTCCATGTAACGTCATTGTGTATAGATTTTTAGGTCTTAAAACAATAAACAATATTATTATATTTTCATGCTTATTTACTTATAATTGATTTTTATTTCTCGTGAAAAAGCTATGTAGTCCTTTAAATAATAAACTTTTCTAAAATGTATTAAACAATTTGTGTATCTCTTTATAGATCTTGCTTTCGTGTGAACATGATACCTTCCATAGATTTTCTTGAATTCGGATGAAATTTTGAGGGCTTATTTATCACATTAATCTTTCAAAATGGACAAAAGAAATATAGAATATATCCCACACAAAAAATTTTACAGTTGTTTTTTTCAAAAACTTGTTCAAGTAAAAAAAATTTTTTAGCAAAATCTAAATTCATATATAATAAAATTGAAATTTTTATGTCAAGACGAATCGATAAGTATATACAAAGTATAAATATTTAAATAGTTAATGTTAGAATTTTATTCGCTGATTGAAAATTTGAAATATGAAGATTTCGACTATATCAGCAGATAGTGACATCTATTAGATGTCATTTGAACTCTTTGGTTCAGAGTTAGGTGTTACAAATTCTAACATTAACTATATATAGCTCTTGACTAGTGATGGGCTTGATCTGAGAATATAAGAAGCGTGTACGTCCAGGCTGTGTTGGCAAGGTGCATTGATAGGCGTAGGTCCCGCGACAGGCAGCTATGAACTGGGGTTCGAGTCCTCACAGATGCACAGTGCATTCGTTCACGCAGCTTATTTTTTCAGATCAAAATTAATTTAATAAAATTAATTACTTATCGACAACCATATCGAAAGTAATTACCATTTGTAACACCTAACTCTAAACCAAAGAGTTCAAATGACATCTAATAGATGTCACTATCTGCTGATATAGTCGAAATCTTCATATTATAAATATTTAAATATTTTTAAATAAGCTTAGGACCATTAAAAAGCGTTTATTTGTTAACCTTCACGGGCTCGAGCCGGGTCCCTCGGACCCGGAGAAAAGTTTTTTTTCTACTTCCGGTTAAGAAAATATTATTAGAAAATCAACTTCACATTAGACTTAAGGGCGTAAAAACACACATTTTTCACTTTTGTAAAGAATTTTTAATTCATAAAATACTCTGGAAAATTCCCTTTTAATTCGAACTTACGTAAAGACTCAAACCGGGTCCGAGGGACCCGGGTTATAATTGCGTATAAAAAGTTAGTAATTTTTCTGCAATATTGCATTATTTTGTAATGTTTCAACATCACCTACTGTAATAAGTGTAAACATATCCCAAATAATTCCGGAAGTGATGTGGTGCGAAAAATATCTGAATAAAATGTTAGCCAAATCACTTCTATAAGAACTTATTCTTTTCACAATTTTATAATTTTTTAATAATTAAATAAAAACAATTCAGTTTTTATTAATTTTTTTTGTTTTCCATTCACCAAAAAACGGATAGTTTTTCACTTCTGACCGTGTTAAGTATATGTTTTATCCAAAATTATTAGAACTTTTCTTAAGGAAAAATCAAACAGACAGTCGGAACCAAATTTAGTCCGATTACGTATTATTGTAGGGGAGACCGGGGATAAACCGGACAAGTCAAATATTTCCGAAACCGTAAAAAATTTCAAACCGTGTAAATAACCTATGTACGCACAATTTCGTGATGCAAATGCTGCATAAGGTTTTAGGGACGTGTCATTTTTCTTGTAATAATAGTTGCCGTTAATATGTGAAAATGTCATTTTTTGAGGTAAAAGTAAAAAAAATTTTCTCATTTTTTAGGATTTTTATCGTTAAAATTAAAGTCCAAATATCACACAGCAATTTTTCTTTTAGCTCATGGTGTACTGAGTTTAGTAGAAAAAGAGTTTAATGAAAAACGTTAAGAAGAAAAAATATATTGCAGTTTAATTATTAGATGACGGTGTGGGGCTAAATCGGACATCGTGATAAAAAACAACCAAATCTTTGAATACTTTAATTTATTTTATATTAATTAACTATTTTATATTATATTCTTTGCATAGAACCAGTTTAAAGCTAAATAAATAAAGAATTTATTTTAAAACTCGAATTTGCAAGCGAGTTGCTGCAAATAGACAAGTCTGAAAACTGTAATTCATTTTATATTATATTAATTACCGATTTTACATTTTACATTATATTCTTTGTATAGAACTACCTACATTTAAATAAGAGAAGAATTCATTTGACTTTTCTACAAAAAAAACGAAAATTTGTGTCTTATTCTTTAATTAATTAGCCGTGTCTGATTTATCCCCATGGGGTGTCCGGTTTAGCCCCACCAATTTTCAGATTTTTGTTTTTGAGGTAGTCATCTTCGAAGCAACATATCTCCAAAGCTACTGTAGTTTTTCTACATCGAACAAGTGCGATTTGTAGGTGAAGGTACAAGCTTCAAAACGGTATATTACTCTTTAGCAAAAAAAATTTTTTGTATGAGTTTTTTGGCCAAAAAACAAATCCGTCCGGTTTAGCCCCGGTCTCCCCTATTTTTAAAGAAAAAGCCCAATGAACACGTTCTATAATTATTCTATAACAAGAAAAGAATATAGGTTTTGAAAATTTGTACCAATAAATAATACACAATCTTATTTTAACAATTATTATAAAGCATATTTTGTTATCAATATAAATAATATTTTATGCGAAAAGTAAATTTATATTTATTTAATAATTCTTTAAATAATTTTATGTGGTTTGGTAAAGTAATAAATAGTTGTAACTGTTTTTATGCAACAACAAAAATCTCTATTCTAGATCTGTGTTTCGAGACGCCTAATAGATCTTTAATTTCTTACTGGATTTAGAAGCAAGAGATTTTTACTTGTCCAAATGTAAAGAAATTTCACGCGCGCCAAGGCGCGCGTAGACAGCTAGTATTAACATATTCGCCGTCGTTTTGTCGTCCGTCGTTCGTGTAACTCCGTACATCGTTCGGCAACATATATAGATATACTTCGGTTCGTCGTACGGCCCCATATATACACACATGTATACTCCCACATATACACTTAATACATACACATGTATACTCACACATGTAAACACAATACATACACATGTATACTCACACATATACACTAAACAAATACACATGTATACTCACACATGTACACACAATACATACACATGTATACTCACACATATACACTCAACACATACACATGTATATTCACACATGTACACACGACACATACACATGTATACTTACACATATACACACAACACATACACATGTACACTTAATACATACACATGCATGCCCGCTTGATTCATTTAAATGGGTTCATTCATTCAAGAGATATAAAATATTGTTTAAAAACTTGCAAAAAATTCATTTTGTCGTAACTTTCATAAAAGAATATTCGACAAGTTTCGATGTAATTTAAGTTTTTGTTTTACTAATCAACTTATTAATATATAAAATTCTTTATAGGGGAGAGTGGGGCAAAATGGGGTAGGCGGGTCAAATGGGGTACCTCTGTTTTTCCAGGATGGGTGATTCTAATTTTTTATCCTCGATATATATAATTCATATTGATAAGAAAATGTTACTAATTATGAAGAAACTACAAAAAAACTTTTCTTAATGTTATACGACTTTAAAGTCTTAGGCAAAAAATATATGAATGTTTTTCAAAATTCAAGTGCTTATAAAACTTTATGGGCTAATCTATTTAATTTGGCAATTTTTGAATCTTTTTTAGTACTTACTCTAGAGTAATTTCCAATAGGATAAATTGTTAAATTGTATACAGTCATTTGGAAACATTACATTTTGTTCTTATATATAGTTTGGGGCAGAATGGGGTACCCGGTATGTTGGAACATACTGGGTGCTACGTGGTTTCATTGAAAAACTTAAAAACATTAGATTAGTCATATTTAAAAACTTTTCTCAGAAAAATCGATATTTTTGTTTCAAGGTAATTATAATATCAAGGTTTCACTATCGATATTTTTCATTATGTGTGTTGTTTTGTTAAATTTTATTAAACATTACTTGTTTTTTTATAATAATAAATAATCCTACTTCTTGTTTGTATTTATAATCTTATACCACAAGAATTTAACAAATTTTAAAAAATATTTCATGTTTTGTATAGTTATTTGATATCACCTCAGATTTATCACTCTCTCAGAAAATACGATATAAGTTCTTTAAAAAAATTTTTTCTCCGCCATTATCATAATTTTCTCAAACCTAAAAGTATAAAGAAGAATTCTAAAGCTTAGTTGAATCGATTTATTCGTTTGGTTCTCTGAAAACAGCGAATTACAAAAAGATACAACATTTTGCCCCACTCTCCCCTACTTCTTGTCAAACTCATCCGTGGATTAGAATGGTCATTGTGATAAAAGAAAGTACAAATAAATTCATCATTACTATAAATAAGTTAATAGTTTTCAAATGTTAATCGCTTCAAATCTTTAAATGTGCAGTATATATTATTTTAATTTATGTTTTGTTTTATCAATTAACTTGTAAATATATAAGTCGTTCATATTTATAAAAATTATTTAAATAAAAATTAAATAAACTTTATATATTATTGTTTTTTTATTAATTAACCCATTAACGCCTACCAGGATGCAAAATGTATCATGATTTCACGAGTCTTATTTTGTATGAAATAATAAGTCAAAAAATTTGGGAAATACCATTTCCGACGTAAAATTTATTGCTCTTTCGAAATAAGAAGTTAAAATTTGTTTATAATTATATAAAAAAAAATTTATAACAATTTTATTGCAAAAAACACATTTTTTACCGAAAAAAAATTTTCAAATATTATTTTGACATGAAAAACTAAAGAATATAGTCTCAAAAGGACAAAATATAGCGTCCTCGTACCCTCATCTAAGAGATATCATAATTACTTTTTTTAAATTTAAAATGGCTGATATAAAAATGTCCATTTTTCCAAAATGCAAAAGACCGGGAGAAAATGTTCGAAAATTTTTTTAAAAAGTAATTGTATTTGCTTGAAAATGGTTTCTCGAGCGTTTTTGAGGTCGCTGATTACGAATCTGATGTTACTTTTTAAAATTCAAAATGGCGGATCAAATATGTCGGACATATGTTTTAAAAAGTAACTGTATTTGCTTGAAAATGGTTACTCGAGGGTTTTTGAGGTCGCTGATTACGAATCTGATGTTACTTTTTAAAATTCAAAATGGCGGATAAAATATGTCGGACATATTTTTTAAAAACTGGTTGGATTTTCTTGAAAATAGGTACTGGCAGGTTTTTTGGGATGCTGATTACTAATGTGATGTCACTTTTTCAAAATTTATAATGGTGAATCCCATATGGAGGACATTTTTTAAAAAAGTAATTGTATTTGTTTGAAAATAGTCATTCGGGTGTTTTTGAGGATGCTGATTACGAATCTGACTTCAGATTAATATTATGTTTATCCTCTACGTCTGTTAGCCGTAAATAAAATTTTATTGACGTTGTTCAGTTTTTACCAGTAGGAGGCTGACGTACAAAAAGACACTATTTTTTAATTTTATATCCATGGTCTATTCATCTTCTTCTACAAGAATCTCTTTACTACTACGAAACCGTTTCTGTCTTTTTGCTCTCGAAATTATGCAAATAATTAATTACAAGTCTTTCTGAGAATAATGATCTTCTCGATCAGTAAAAAACAATTGCCTATTAATATCTAGATGTGTCCATGTTGAATAATTTAGAAGTTAAGGGGGGAATGGTCACTTTTTATGCATTTTTGGTCAACAATCTTGTTATTTCCTTGACAACGCTATGGCCATCACCTCCAACCATATTCTCTATATTTTTCCTGTAATCTACGTGTGAAAATACATATCTGTACCAAATTTGAGCTCTTTAGATCAAATAGTTTAGCCGCTAATGGGGGACACTATTGGGCTACGGTCACAAGAGTCTCACCAATAGAGTTCTGTCGGTGAAAACAATTTGCTTATAAAAAATTTATTAAATAATTATTTAAAAATAAACTCTTTAAAAAGTCTCTAATTCCAAACAACACGGAGTGAAGTGAATAGTGAAGGCAACTGTAAATTCATTTCTGATAACTAAACAGCTTTGTTAATTTTCGACGGACTAATTTAACAGTCGCATCTACTACCACACAGAAGGAACGACTGTACGTTTTGTCAGGGTAACTAAACAGGAACTATACCGCCAGGGGCGCTACTATCGCTCTCCATGTATTTCTGCTACTAAACGTGTTTAGTTGTCTCAACTGTAACTCTTCTCTCCGTGAAGAGTATATTTTATCTCTTTTATATGCCTGCTCGAAAAAGAAATAAAATTTTGTATCGAAAGTTGCAAAAAAATTCATTTTTCCGTAACTTTGATAAAAAATATTTTAATGTCTTTTTTTGGTAAAAATATTCCTAAGGCCAAATAGAAATGTCTTTTCACAATTTCGATTTAAAAAATATACAAAATCTGACCCAATATTTATTAGATCCAATTATTCCATTCATTTGACTCAATTATTTCGAATTTCCTAAAAATAGCTAAATATTTGATACTACAAATTAAAATACTTATGCATTTAATATTGTTTAATGAAAATATTAAAATTTGAAAATTCAAAATGTCAAATCCAAAATGACGGATTATATTGGGGGTGAGCGGGGTTGAAAGTGCCGATTTCGACAAAATGAAAGAAAATAATAGTAAAATAATAACTATTTCTTTTTATTTATTAACTATTTGGAGTAGAATTTTGTATAGTTATTGAATTTATATATACTTTTGAACTATTTTTTATAGTTATTAATAAAAATGGGATTTTTTGGAGTGCGGCGATGCATCCCAAGGATCCACGCTACGGGGTCGGTTGTGCTGACGCTGGGGCAGATTCTGCCGCATAGAATATTAACTTGTTTAAATTACAGCAAATAATGTTATGCATAAGAAAGAGTGAAATAATTGACACATAGGGCAAAGTGCGGATAGATGCCCCCTTTCTCAGATCTCCAATATGGAATAAATTAAATTTATGTATTATTGGTCCTTTTTATACCTCTTAGCGACAGGTGGGTTATATATGAGGGAGACACCTGCACTCTCAAGGAAGAGATGCAGTGTGGGGCTCCTCAAGGCTCGAGGGTGGGTCCATTTCTATGAAATGTATCATACGATGATTTTCTGCGAATGGATCTGCCCGAAGGTGCGGTGATCATAGGCTTCGCGGAGGACGCGTTGTTCGTGTGCTCTGCAGAAAGTGAGGAGGCTCTTGGGACATTGGTGAACGAATGTCTGAGGCTAGAAAAAGACTGGCTGGATACCAGAGGTCTTCAAATGACCCTGGAAAAGACCGAAGAAAGCAAAGAAGCGAGACACAGGCTTATAGAAAGATGGAAAGAAAGATGGGATGGTGAGGAAAAAGGTCGATGGACTTATCGCTTTATCCTGGCACTCGCCACCTGGATAAATAGGAAACACGGTCAGGTTTCCTATTATTTGACGCAAGCGTTTACAGGCCACGGGTGTTTTAACGCGTACCTGTATCGCTTTAAATTACGCGAAAATGAGGTGTATGCGTACTGTCAGTTCCCTGTGGACAAAGCAGAGCACACCCTCTTTTTATGCAAGAAGTGAGAGAGGCGGGCCATGTTCGAAGGTGTAAACAGTCAAGTTATACCGGAGAACATGGTATTGGCGGCAAGTCGAGAACTTCATAATCTCGGTCATGTCGAGGAAGGATCTCGACGGCCGCCAAAAAGCGTAATTTAAACAGCTTTTAATTTTGTTTGTTTGTTTTTTTATATTAATTTATTTTGTGATTTATTTGTCCTTATACACTTTTAATTTGTTTTGTGTTTTTATTTGTCCATATACAATTTTAATTAATTCTGTGATTTATTCGTCCTTATTTATTTTAATTTATTTTGTGATTTATTTGTCCCTATACAACTTTTACATTTGACTTTATATATCTGTTTATTTTATATGTTTCTATTTTACACCCGTTAATATTTTATCTCTTGACATTTTTAACATTTGTTTTTCATTTTTGTTGTGCTGTTAATTCCGCTTTTCTATTGAAATAGTTTTAAATTTTTTAACTATTGACGCAGGAGAACCGCAGGTAAAGAATAAAGTCGCAGCAGTGACAGTGTTGGAGCGCCACCCTCAAAGGCTAAAGTCTTACGACAGTTCCGAGGGAGGATAAAGGGCTCCAAAAGAAGGGTTACGGGTTTTAGTGGGTCGGGCTGGCAGTAGGTCGCCAGTTTATTAAATTTACTATTCTATATATATATATATATATATATTCTTTTATTATCATACCAACCCCACATAACCTTGGAGTGCGGAATCCATGGTATCTGTACGCAAATTTCCCAAAAATTCCTAAGCAAAAAAAAAATAATAATAATAAGATATAATTTACAATAATATATGTATTTATATATTATTATTTTACTTTAAGTATAAACGGATTTACAAAATAAAAACGCCCTTTCGTACAAATTACTAATAATAAGAAAGAAAAAGAGAAGAAAAAAAAGAAAAAAAATTATAACTTATAGTCAAATAAACAAAAATTAAACAAAAATTTACGCCGTGTTATTCTTAAAAGTAAATAATAAGTTTCTCAGGGCAGTGACAAATCTAGGAGTAAAACTTTCAAAAAAATTTAGATCATATGCATATTCATTAGCCTCACGACATATTCTTTCAAAAACATTATTATCACCATAGTCTGTCCTATGAAATTTAATTTTAAAAGGAAGAAAATTACGTGATGAATTGCAAGGTACTGAATTATTTATCTTATATAGAATATTCGGGCAATTAATTAAACCATTAACAATTTTAAAAGGAAACATTAAATCAGAGTACAATAATCTTGATGAAATCGACAGAATTTTTAAGTGTCTCCATACATCATCATAATCATGCGAGAAAAGGTCATAAGCAATGCCAAGTTGTCCAGTGGCAAAGCGTAAAAACCTATTCTGCACTCGCACTAAATCTCAGAGGCATAAAGAATAATTGAGCGAACCAATGTGAAAAAAGCAATTTTAAAGTTGAGGCATTATGGAAATGCAGAGCATTTCTCTTGACAAATCCTAAGGTTGTAAGTGACTTATTAATTTTTTTATTAATGTGTTCAAAGAAAGTGAATGACGCATCTAAAATGACCCCAAGGTCACGCACTCTGCTCACTCTTGAAAGTATGTTGTTACCAATTTTATAATTATATTTCAATGTCGTGTTCTTCTTTGAGTAAGAGATAACACAACATTTTTTAATATTTAGTGGAAGTGAATTATTTTCACACCATACTTTCAAGCAATCAAGATCAGACTGTAAATCGATATCACATTGTTGACTATACATTATTTTAAATAACTTTAAGTCATCAGCAAATAGTAAAAACAAACAATTCTGAAAAGCTAAATAAATATTGTTTATTTGTATCAAAAAAAGAAGTGGACCAAGGTGCGAACCCTGAGGAACTCCCGAAAAAGCAAAAAATTCGTATGATAAATCATAATTGACACAAACCGTTAAGGGTCTGACAGTCAAATAGCTTTTAATCCATGACAAACCTTCCCCAGAAAACCCCATCGCTCTGAGTTTCGCAACGAGAGTCACATGCTCCACCTTATCAAACGCCTTCGAAAAATCAGTATATACCGCATCAACCTGATACCCCTGTTCCAAGCTATTTATTACGAAATCTGAAAAAATTCTAAAATTTGTAATAGCTGACCTACCCTTCATGAAGCCATGCTGTTCCTGTATAATAAAATTAGATGAGTATGCATAAAAAACATCAGAAACAACGCTCTCTAAAATTTTAGGAATTGCACTAAAAATAGGCCTGTAATTAGAAACATCACCCCTAACCCCATCCTTATAAATTGGAACAACAATCCCTTTTTCCATTGGCACGGATATACACCACTCAACAAAGATTTATTAAAAATAATTTATAAGGGCAGCAAAAATGAGGGACAGCATGACTTCAGAATGAAGGGAGGAATATCATCAGCCCCAGCACCCTTATTAACATCCAAACCCTTAATCCTTTTAAGTATCATATCTAACTCAATAACAAAAGATGAAAGATTTAAATTATTACCCTCTGGGCACGGAAACGTCTTTATTCTAGGAACGTTCCTAAAACGTTTTTAGAACGTTTCATGTCTACTACATAACGGCTTAAGAACGTCCAATGTTCTAAAAACGTTTTTAGAACATAAAACGTTTTAAAGACATTATGTAGAGGACATAAAACGTTTTAAAAACGTTTTAGGAACGTTTCTAGAACAAACACGTTTCCGTGCCCAGAGGGTTTTTAACATACAAATGATCAGACTCAAAAGAAGAGGGGGATGATTCCGTATACACGGATCTATACTGCTCAGCAAACAAGTTAGCCACGTCCCTACTATTACTTGCATTTTCATCTCCACGAAACATAAAATTTGTGTAGTCTGTTTTCCTTACGTGATGAATTAATGTAACTCCAAAATAGTTTAGGGTTAACAGAAATTAAACTTTCTATTATTAAATTATAAGCTTTATAGCACTCACGACTCAAATTTTTACATTTAGCTCTTAAATCAGAAAAACAATTGTAGTGAAAAGAGTGTTTGATTGTTTATATTTGATATGGGCTATCTTCTTCAAACTAATCAAAAGTCTCAACGCATGAGTGAACCACGGAGGTTATGTAGACTCTCGCTTAACCCTGACAGGAACAAAAAAATCGAAAGCTGTATACACATACTCATAAAAAATCTTCACTGTCTCATTAACACATAAAACATCAAGTACAAGTTTCCAATCCACATCGTTTAAAAAAGTATTAATACCGGCGCAGTTAGCATTTCGAAAATCATAACAAAAATTACAATATGAAGGAGTAATATGATTGCGTTCATTTTTAACAAAATGAATAGTAAATAACAATCGTGGATGATAATTATCTATCGGGAGAATAGGTTCATCCGATAGTTGTAAAGTATAATTATGAAAGTTAATAAACACCAAATCTAAAAAAGAACCAAAAATATTTTCAAATGCATTTACTTGAAACAAATTCAAAAAATCAATAGTTTCAGAAACAGTATAAGCTATTTGTTTACACATACGAGAAATAAAAGGCATATTAAAATCCCCAAAGAGACATAGTATAGCAGATGGATAACAATTTGAAATATCTTCAAGAAGCCGGCATAGAATTAAAAAAATATTTAAGTTCGCATTAGGTGGTACATAAAAATACCCAATAATGTACAGATTTGAATTATAATAAAATTTAACAAAAACGTGCTCAATATTCCCAACAGAGGTTATTATTTGTGAAGCATGTAATTTCGAAGTCGTAACTATTTAAACTCCACCCCCACGTAAACTATCACTAGACTGTAGGTTTCTATCAAATCTAAAAACATAATAGTTAAAAAACCAAGTTCAGAAGATTTAAAGTCACCGTTAAGCCAAGTTTTTGTAAAAATAATAATATCATGCTTAGATAGTAAAAGTGAACAGGCTAGAATTTCAATTTTTGTTCTTACGCCCCTGACGTTTTAATAGTACACACTTAGATCAGAATGATGCGAAACAAGAGAAGGAGAAATACGCTTGGGTAAACGAGAATCCAATTCTCTCTCATTGATGGAAGTGGGAGGGATAACGTTACAAGAATGCGTGCGAGGCTCAATACAGTCACGAGAACTTAATGTACAACCAGCTTGTCTCACATCTCCTTGCTCTTCGTTACAATAACAGCTGTGGCGATGATAAACAATTCGAAGATCCGCCTCTCCTTTTTGACGTCTGCTCTCGAGTTCCTGCTTCAAATTTCTTATTTCCTCTAATTGGATCTTCGTTCTGTCCCATTGAATTCACACCTTCTCCAAAAGTTTGTGATTTGATTTAAATTTTTTCGCTTACAGAAACGCTTGAAACAGAGACATTGCTTCGTTTTCTGTTTGAAATGTAATTCTCAAGGGTCTGATCTTGTTCCCCTGATCGTTCTGTGTAATCAAACCAATTCTATGAATGACAATATCTTCCGACTGTACTTGAGATAATTTTAGTGTAGCAAACAAATGAGTGATACTAGTCTTATCATTTACAGTGTCATTAGTTGAGCCATCATTTACTTCAGATAATCCGAAAATGATCAGATTACGTTTACGCTTGCTCCGTTCATTCATCTCATCACAACAAATTTTAGAAATTTTATTAATATCAATATTATTGAGTGAACAATCACCTAATAAAGCCATTTTACCTTCCAAAGTATCTAATCTGTCGGCAAGGTCATCGATTTTATCTTCATTAGCTCCAATTCGAGAAAGGGCCGTATCTAGTTTGAGATTTGTACTATCAATCTTAGAAGTAATATTATCCACCTTATCCGAAATTGCATTGAATTGAGGTTGAAAAACTAAGGACATATTCCGAACCATATTTTGAATGTCTTCACTGGTTAGAACTGGCTGTGAACCAGAAGTCGAGGAACTATGTGGTGGATTTATCAGGTAAAACATAGGTGATACTTAGACAGCTTTTATGATATGAGGCTTCACATTTAGGACACAACATTGCGTCTACCACTTTTTTCTTATAAACAGTACACAATTTATCACTCTCGTTTGGGCCATTCTAACCTCACTTCTTCAAACTCAACAAAAACTTGAAAAAGTAGTAATTTTAATTTAAAAAAGTAAAAGTTTGGATTATTAATAACAAATAAAGAGTCACGAGTTAAATCTTGAGAGTAAGACCACTAAAACTTAGCACAAAACGACAAAAGGATTAAAAAAGCAGCTGCTTAATCAAAAAATGTGCTACACAGCGCGACAGTAGCGTAATGTTTATATATCTGCTTTTTCCTTAAAAATGGCTTATTCAAATTATTATAAACAATATTAGTTAACAAATAATTCACTTTTGTTCCTCTGCACCCAAAGAATATTTTTTTTCAACAGGACCTTTTTAATTTAGGTTTATTTATAGAATATGTAAATGTTCATAACGTTTGATACAAATACATATTAAATTGTTTCTAATTATTCAACAAATTGTTTTATATATTTACTTTCATTTAATTGTATACACATATTATTTAAATTAGCCTAAATGAAAAAGGAACTGCGGAAAAAATAGTTTTTTGGTATAGAGGAACTAAAGTTAATTATATTTTAGCTAATATTGTTTATAACAATTTAAACAAGTTATTTCTTAAATTAAAAGAAGTTATATAGTTATTAAATAAAACTAAAGCAAAATATAAATTTGAACGAACCGCAGTTAATTTCTAAAGAAAAATACATTATTAATTTGTTAACTTCCATTGAAAAAATTATAAACAATTGAATATTTTATAGCTTGCATGCAGGCACATCTTGAAAAATTATTCTACTTTAAAAAAAATACTTCTATAATTATGAAAAACATTTTTTACATTTGCAAATTTTTTCATGGATTTAAAAGTATATTTTCTACCAAATTACGCGTGGGTATTTTTAAAAAGTAATAATAATAAATAGGTAATAAATAAATATAATAATTATAGTAATAAGTAATAAAAGTAATGACTTTCATTATTTCTGATGCTCGAATACATTCCTACTGTACTACGCAAACGGTGCAACCTGATATACTCGGCCATGTCCAATCTCATGCAATCTTACTCGGTACATCAAATAAAGAAATACAATTTGTACAAATTCTTTTTAAAAGTGGTAATAAAATTATTCACAATTTACAGTATTAGAATTTAATAAAAAAGGGAAAAAATTAATATAATATAGAATTTTCTGTAAGATTTTGGAAAATTTCTATAAAACACAAGTAATAATAAAATTATATGAAGTAGAATCTATCACTCAGTCGAAAATTATACAGGTGAGAAAAAATCATTCTTTCCGAGTCAAATAAAAGAGAAACTTCTTTTTTAACGTTTCGACGATAACAATCGTCCTCATCAGAAAATAAAATTTATTTAGAAAAATTATTTGTTAAACCTTTTTTTAATACATATAATAAAAAGATTAAATAATTAATATTAATACAAATAATATGAATAAGTATAATACAAACTTTCGTACCGATCAGAATCGTGTTCAAAAGCACGTGTGGACGAAAAAATGTCACGTCGTCAACTAAATCATTTCATTAATCGACGAAAACAGAGGAATCGCAATAGATTCAAAAAGACACAATACAATTTAAGATGTGAATGAATACATTTAAAAGCAGATTTAGGACCTCGAGATAGGAGAGAAGTGAATGACCGAAAAAAGTAAACTATAAGGTGTGATGAGAGTGTTGTTAAGACTTTAGAAATAGAGAATATTTGTCATTCAACTTATTTATATCTTCTTTAGTGTTTATTGAGTTTGTTTGTAAATTTATGTGTATCATGTCCGATATCTATCTATTTCCTCTTACTTTTTCTCTATCTAGTACAGAGATTCTATCAAAATCAAAAACATGGCCTTGCTCGGCGCTGTGAAATGCAAGTGCCTTATCTCTGGAGTTTTTATGCTCGTATACGCGCTTTCTTTCATGCGTTTTGATTCACCTACTTATGACACGGGGCAGTTTTTACTATTAATTTTATAGACAGAGATCTCGGTTTCTTTTTTGTTTGTTTTGTCTTTACCTTTCTTAATAAAATTATTATTATAATTACCTAGGGGAAGAGAATGGATGTTGTATCTTCTTAGGTTAGACTTTGTTCTTTCATAGAAGCTTTTTATGTACGGTAAAAATATTTTTGGTATTAATTTATAATAATCATTCTTATTTTTGCTAACTGAAATATTTGAATTTATTTTGCAAATGCATTTTTTAATATGTTTGTCTATAAGCAGCCTGAGTAAAAGTTGTAAATAAGTAAACTTTTAATAGATTTTATATTTTTCCCATGAAAACATTTGTTTAAAAGTCTTATTGCTTTACCAGCAAAGTTTTATATTAGTGCAATCTTCTGAGAGTAGGGATGTGGTGTTTGGTTTTTGATACCAGTCAGCTTTAATTTTGTTATTATTGTTGATGATTAAAACATCTAAAAAAATTATAGAGTTTTTTTCTATTTCCAAAGTGAACTGCAATCTATTGTCATACGATGTTGAAAATTTCTAACATTTCTGAGATTTTTCTCTGTGGTATACATGTTATAATATTATCCAAATAACGATAGTAAAAAAGTGGTTTGAAAAGACAATTTATCGAGGCATGTTACTTCAAGGTCGGACATAACTAAATTAGCAGACAGTCCCGAAACTGGTGACCCCATCGGAGAACCATATGTGTGATTATAGAATTTTTCGATGAATTTAAAATAAGTGTTAACCATAAGAAAACTATATTTTTCGACTTTTCTAAAGCTTTCCCTTCTGTGGGCCATCAATTGTTGATTAATAAGCTTTTTTCATTTAACTTTTCCAAGTCGGTCTATGAATGATTTAGGTCTTATTTGACTTGTAGATATCAGAGAGTAGTGGATGGGAATGGAGATTATTCTGATTGGAACATGATTACGTGTGGTGTACCTAAGGGGGCTTCTCTATCCTCCTTGCTTTTTAATATGTTCATCTACAATCTCGGAAAGCAACTTAAATACTGTAAGAACCATAAGTATGCAGATGACTTTAAGGTTTATATATCTGGTCCGTTGTCATCTCTTTCGGAATTAGTTAAGTTATTGCAAGAAGATATCGACAGCGTGGTAAAATGGACAAGTGACAACGGTCTTGCTCTTAATGCTAAAAAAAACTCAAGCTTTAGTAATTTCCTCCTCCGGCAACCCTACTGTGTGCGTGTTGAGTGCCCTTCCTCCTATTTTAGTAGGAGGAACGTCTATCATATTTAGTGAGACAGTAAGGGATTTGGGTCTGGCCATAGACCGAACTTTGTCCTGGAGAGAGCATGTATGTGGTATTTCACGCAAGACTTTTTCAGTATTAACATAATTAAATAGAAATAAAGGTTCACTTCCTACTTCAACTAGATTATTATTCGATTTGTATATGACCTCCCCAAGGCTGAGCATATAACGCAATATAGAATCAAATCTGGACTTTTGAACGTTGCATGTAGGCGGCAATATTTTATTGGAAATAATCTTTTTTCAATATTTAAAAATAAGGTTCCACCTTATCTTTTTGAGTTTTTTGAGTCTAAAGGTCCAGACATGTTATAAAATTCCCACTTCTGTAAGAGATGTATCCGATCAAATACTTTTTAAAAAGCTTTATTTTAACTTTCTTCTTTAAGGGAAACAGTCAACTGTTTGATATTACATACTGGTGAGGTATTGTTTTTGTATGTTATATTGACACAATTTATTGTACATTCATAGTCTTAGATTTTTTTTCATTTACATTTTTTATACGTCGTTGAAACACACTTTGCTTTTTTTATATATTCCATATACTTTTCTACTATTGTAATTTTTCGGTTTATATTTATAATGATAAGAAAAATGTAACCTATATTTGTTCCTCGGTAGGCTGAATAGCCTTAGGAACAACGATTTTGAAACGATTTTTGATCTATAATGCGTGTAACATGTTCAAAACCGACATTCGTAAACAAATAAGTAACATCGATCTTACAAATATATATTCGTCTGGTATTTCTATTTCGGTAATTTTTTTACAAATTTGTAACTATTTCAAATATGCTCACCCTTTCAAAAATTTATAACAGTTTTTTGGTAAGGCAGATAAGGGATTTACATTTATACGCTTGTAGGTGCTTATGACAGACAACATATTCTCCACTTTAGTATAATATTCTTTTTTATCTAGTGCAACTTTGACGTTGCCTTTGTTAGCTGAAGTAAACAAGATATTATTGTTACGTTTTAGAAAGGAATTAGTATCAGCAATTCTTTTGGCAAATAATCGATCATTAATTGAAATATGTTTTGTTTTTTGTAAATAATTTAGCGTCATCGATGAACTGTGACCAGATATTATTTGCCAAATTTTCATTAACATTGTTTAAAATAAAAAAGTGTTCAATGGAATTTATGTAATCAATAATTGCTTTAGTTTGTAAATTTTCTTTAAACACACACCTTGGGCCTAATGCTGTAACTTTTTTTTACATCATCAAGGATGTCAATGCCTGATTAATTCAAAAAACCTTTATCTATTAAATTGTTATTTACTATATTGTTATTGCTATCGTTTTTTATGCATTTTAAATTATTAAATTTTTTTAGATATTTAGTTTTAGATCCTCTCCGATATTAATCTCCTTCTTTCTACTTTTTCTCTATCTACTATAGAGATTCCGTTGACATTGGTAAGCAAAGGTAATGTCTTCTCTTTTATTGATTACAACAACAATGTTCAAAAACGCATGATACAGCAGTGGATCTGCGTACAGCGGAAGTTGATTCAAAGTGAGTCTTAACTGTTTTAAATTTCTAAAAGGGTAAAACCCTAATAATTATTTAAATCGTATATACGTTGACAGGGAACTTACCCAAACTGACGCTTCGCTGCCAAAATTTTATGGTTTGCTAAAAATTCGAAAAGATAATTGTTCACTGAGACCAATTATATCAAATGTAGGATCTCTAACAGAATTTTTGGCCAAACATCTTTATAATGAATTATCCATAGCTATTGAAAAATCGAAATCACTTATTCGAAATAGTTACGAATTTGATAAAAAAATTAACGAAATAGAAATACCATAAGAATATGTATTTGTAAGTTTCGATGTTACATTTTAAATTCAACAAAAAATTCTATAAGCAAATATATGGTTCTCCGATGGGGTTACCAGCTTCGATAACATGCCTCGATAAATTGTCTTTTCAAACCACTTTTTACTATCGTTATTTGGATGATATTATAACTTGTATGCCACAGAGAAAAATCTCAGAAATGTTAGATATTTTCAACATCGTATGACAATAGATTGCAGTTCACTTTGGAAATAGAAAAAAACTCTATAATTTTTTTAGATGTTTTAATCATCAACAATAATAACAAAATTAAAGCTAACTGGTATCAAAAGCCAAACACCACATCCCTACTCTCAGAAGATTGCGCTAATATAGAACCTTACTGATAGAGCAATAAGACTTTCAAACAAAATAAGAATGATTATTATAAATTAATACCAAAAATATTTTTACCGTACATGAAAGGATTCTATGAAAGAACAAAGTCTAACCTAAGAAGATACAACATTCATTCTCTTCCCCTAGGTAATTATAATAATTTCATTAAGAAAGGTAAAGACAAAACAAACAAAAACGAAACCGAGAACTCTGTCTATAAAATTAATAGTAAAAACTGCCCCATTTCATATGTAGGTAACTCAAAACGCATGAAAAATGCGCGCATACGAGCATAAAAACTCCAGAGATAAGGCACTTGCATTACACAGTGCCGAGCAAGGTCATGTTTTTGATTTTGACGGAATCTCTATACTAGATAGAGAAAAAGTAAGAGGAAGGAGATTGATATCGGAGATGATACACATAAATTTACAAACAAACCCAATAAACACTAAAGAAGATATAAACAAATTGAATGACAAATATTCTCTATTTCTAAAGTCTTAACAACACTCTCGTCACATCCAATAGTTTACTTTTTTCGGTCATTCACTTCTCTCCTATCTCATGGTCCTAAATATGTTTTTAAATGTATTCATTCACATCTTAAAGAGTATTGTATCTTTTTGAATCAATTGCGATTCCTCTGTTTTCGTCGATTGAATGATTTAGTTGACTATACGTGACATTCGTCCGTCAAATTACTTTTTAAAAAATTGTCAAAAGACAAAGTTTCGTTAAAATCAGTAGAAAATGTTTGATAATTTAAAAGGAAAGAGAAAAGCAGAAAATTATAAAGAGGAGCTTTTTATTGCAATTATTTATGAAAGAAGGATTTAAGAAAAAATTTGTTTTAAATAATAAAGGAATAAGTTCGGTTGGAGGCATAGTTTCGTTTTTGACTTATAGTTCGTGTCCTTGTAGATATTAATCAAACATATGTGACGCGACACGAGAAAAGGGACCTATCGCCTCAAAAGAGAATTTTACAGGGGGAGCGTTTAAAATGACGCCATAAGCAGAAAACCCATGTATTTAAGAGGACACGTTCAACTTTCAGGCTTTATATTATTAAAAATATTTCAGATTTTTAACTTCTGATTTTTTTACGTGAAAGAGCAACTCAAAATCTATGGAATACGACTAAAAACTCAAAAATGTTATTTTTTCCGATAGGTCCCTTTTCTCGTGTCGCGTCACATATGTATATGTATTTAAAGCCAGGAACCTTAGCTAACTACTTGTGAAGATATATATATAATATAATATATATAAGGTTTCTGACACTGAACCTGAACTGCCCAATTACTACAATTACTATAACTGCAAATGGCGTACGGACATCAAAGTCTCATTATATTAATTTCCGTGCTGGACCACAAAACTCTAAAAATTCATAAAAGACTATTAAATGTTGTAAGGAATTACTTATGATTATATCGACAACGATATTTCACGATTTATAAAAAATAAGAGTGGAGTCCACAATCGAATCAATTTGGATGCCCTCAACCAAACTTGACAATCATTTTAAAACATCATGAAGAAAATTTTGCTTGTCAACATTTTTATGATACTTGGTATTGGATCATAAAATATAATATATTTACTGTGTAACTATGCTTTGAACGTATCATTTTTAAAAACTTAGATGACTTTGTTGAACATTTAAAAATGTTTGAAAATACTTTTTTGTGATATTCAACTTGTTGAAGAATTACTTTATATATAGCAAAAAGCATAGAAAACTTCGTTAGGTCATAATATATACGTGATATTTGCCATATTAGACAAATCTTATTTCTGTCAAAAGTTCTGCGTGGGTGTTCACAACCGAACCTCTTCACCTACGATTTTTGTACGAGCGTCAATATTGTTTTCGCTATACAAATTGTCAGTTTTAACGTCAAAATTAAACTTATGAATTGGTTGCCTATAGAAGGGGGCTTCAAAATAGTAGAATAAGTAATTATTGCTTTAGAATAGATAAGTTATTAGCGCAAAATTTTTTTTAGTTTCTTATATAATTGAAGAATAGAAAAACATAAATAAATAAATTATTTTTATAGAAATGAATAAAATTAATAAATTTGTATGGGTTAGAAAACATTATTAAAGATAATTTAACCAATATATAAGGGAAAAAAAATACATTTTTTAAAAGTTTTTTTAATTAATGAATAATTTTTAATTTTATCTAATTTTCCAATTAATAATTAATTTTCAATAATAATACAAAAAATTCAATAAATTGTAGGTATATTTTAATTTTTCAAAATTCTGTACTTTTGTCATTTTTAATATTTTTATTAATTACAATTCAAGAAATTATAGCTCCAGGGGGTCGATTACGTAACTTTCACTTTCACTTTTACTTTCACTTTCACTTTCACTTTTACTTTCACTTTCACGCTCACATATTTTCACTTTTACTTTCACTTTCACTTTCACGCTCACATATTTTCACTTTTACTTTCACTTTCACGCTCATATATTTTCACTTTTACTTTCACACTCACATATTTTCACTTTCACACTCACATACTTTCACTTTCACACTCACATATTTTCACTTTCACACTCACATATTTTCACTTTCACTTTTACTTTCACTTTTACTTTCACTTTCACACTCACATAATTTCACTTTCACACTTATAGGTTTTCACATTCACTTTTACTTTCACACTCAAAGATTTTCACTTTTACTTTCACACTCACATACTTTCACTTTCACTTTCACGCTAACATATTTTCACTTTTACTTTCACTTTTACTTTCACTTTAACTTTCACACTCACATATTTTCACTTTCACACTCACATATTTTCACTTTCATTTTCACACTCACATATTTTCACTTTCACTTTTACTTTCACTTTTACTTTCACTTTCACACTCACATAATTTCACTTTCACACTTATAGGTTTTCACATTCACTTTTACTTTCACACTCAAAGATTTTCACTTTTACTTTCACACTCACATATTTTCACTTTCACTTTCACGCTAACATATTTTCACTTTTACTTTCACTTTTACTTTCACTTTTACTTTCACTTTCACTTTCACACTCACATATTTTCACTTTCACGCTAACATATTTTAACTTTTACTTTCACTTTTACTTTCACTTTTTCTTTCACTTTCACTTTTACTTTCACTTTCACGCTCACATATTTTCACTTTTACTTTCACTTTCACTTTCACGCTCACATATTTTCACTTTTACTTTCACTTTCACGCTCATATATTTTCACTTTTACTTTCACACTCACATATTTTCACTTTCACACTCACATACTTTCACTTTCACACTCACATATTTTCACTTTCACACTCACATATTTTCACTTTCACTTTTACTTTCACTTTCACACTCACATAATTTCACTTTCACACTTATAGGTTTTCACATTCACTTTTACTTTCACACTCAAAGATTTTCACTTTTACTTTCACACTCACATATTTTCACTTTCACTTTCACGCTAACATATTTTCACTTTTACTTTCACTTTTACTTTCACTTTCACACTCACATAATTTCACTTTCACACTTATAGGTTTTCACATTCACTTTTACTTTCACACTCAAAGATTTTCACTTTTACTTTCACACTCACATATTTTCACTTTCACTTTCACGCTAACATATTTTCACTTTTACTTTCACTTTTACTTTCACTTTCACTTTCACACTCACATATTTTCACTTTCACGCTAACATATTTTAACTTTTACTTTCACTTTTACTTTCACTTTTTCTTTCACTTTCACTTTTACTTTCACTTTCACAACTCACATATTATCACTTTCACACTTATAGGTTTTCACATTCACTTTTACTTTCACACTCAAAGATTTTCACTTTCACTTTTATTTTCACACTCACATATTTTCACTTTCACACTCACGGGTTTTCACTTTCACAGATTTTCACTTCCACAGATCTTCACTTTTACTTTCCCATTCACAGATTTTACTTTCACTTTTACTTTCACATTTACGTTCACTTTTACTTTGACTTTCACACTCACATATTTTCACTTTTACTTTCACTATCACTTTTACTGTCACACTCACATATTTTCACTTTTACTTTCACACTCACAGGTTTTCATTTTCACATTTACTTTCACTTTCACAAAATTTCACTTTTACTTTTACTTTCACTTTTACTTTCTCATTCACAGATTTTCACTTTTACTTTCCCACTCACAGATTCTCACTTGCACTTGTACTTTCACTTTTATATTCACAGATTTCCACTTTTACTTTCAGTTTTACTTTCACATTCACAGATTTCCAATTCCACTTTTACTTTCACATTTATGTTCACTTTTACGTTGACTTCCAATCTCAAGTTCACAAGTTTTTACATTTAGTTCCACAGATTTTGACTTTCACTTACACAGGTTTTTACTTTTACATTCACTTTCATGGATTTTTATTTTTACTTCCACTTCCACAAATTTTCACTTTCACGTTCAGTATCAGGAATTTATATTTTCACTTTGACAGATTTTCACTTTCCTAGACTTTTTTTTCCACTTTCATAATTTTATATTTTTACTTTCACTTTGACAGATTTTCATTTTCACTTTAATAGATTTATATTTTTACTCTCTTTTTCACTTTCATAAATTTTTAATTTCACATTCATTTTCACATTCATAGATTTTTATTTTCACTTCCAATTTCACCTTAAAAGATTTTTATTTTTATTTTCTTTTCATTTTGACATTCATAGATTTTCACTTTCACTTTGAAAGATTGTCATTATCAATTTTAATTTTTTTAAATTTTCATTTTTCCTTGCACATTGATCAACTTTCATTTTGAAAATCTTCTCTAGTACAAATTTTAGAAACCTTTACTTACCTACAGTAAGTAAGATATTTGGATTCAAATTTTAAATTTTTAACAAAATCATATGTTGTGTGCAACATTTGTATTCAAATACACTGAAACCCTACTTATTTAAAGTCTTGTTTACTTAAAGTCGCGTTTATTTGCAATTAAAAAAAAATTTTAATAAAAAGAAAAAAAAGTGTTAAATGTGTTTCGTGTAGTTTTCAGATGGTGTTGTTTTAACACAATTTTGGTGTTATTTTAACCCCATTTAAAATGTATATTAATTTAACACCAATGTAGTGAATAAGCAACAATAGGATGAAGGCAGTCATTTTTTTAAGGTGACTTTTGTGATACGAGTGAACATGGCGTTCATTTTCTCCCATGGGCAAAAATAACGCATGGAATCATCTGTTATTTAGCGAAGACTAATGAAATGTATTTTTGTAAGTATATAAGTGAGCGATAAACCTTAAACAAAGTTAAATTTTCACTTTCATGAGATTTTATTTATTAACAAGAACTAAATTAATTTGAAGAAATTATTATTAGTAACTAGTCAACAAGTGCTTCATAATATTTAGATGATTTTTTAAATTATTCATTTAATCATAACATTTATAACATTAATTTGTGAAAAAAGTCCTAATAATGTTGTTCCTAACAATTACTCCTTCTACCTGTGGATCCTCATCTAATTCTTCATGATTTACATTATTCTGGACATTGAACTGTCTTGGTTCTTCTATATTAAAGCGTTTTCGTAAGTTGTGTAAAGCACAACATAAGTTTACAATTCTTCCTGTAAAGTATTCAAATTTATGAAATACACACAAAAAAATTTCTGGCAGATTTAACTATTTTTAAACAACTCTCAATAATTTAATAAGTCCTCAACTGAATTTAAAAAGTTATATTAGAAAATTTAATATTTATATATGTATAAATAATAGATTTTCTAATATAACTTTTTAAATTCAGTTGAGGACTTATTAAATTATTGAGAGTTGTTTAAAAATAGTTAAATCTGCCAGAAATTTTTTTGTGTGTATTTCATAAATTTGAATACTTTACAGGAAGAATTGTAAACTTATGTTGTGCTTTACACAACTTACGAAAACGCTTTAATATAGAAGAACCAAGACAGTTCAATGTCCAGAATAATGTAAATCATGAAGAATTAGATGAGGATCCACAGGTAGAAGGAGTAATTGTTAGGAACAACATTATTAGGACTTTTTTCACAAATTAATGTTATAAATGTTATGATTAAATGAATAATTTAAAAAATCATCTAAATATTATGAAGCACTTGTTGACTAGTTACTAATAATAATTTCTTCAAATTAATTTAGTTCTTGTTAATAAATAAAATCTCATGAAAGTGAAAATTTAACTTTGTTTAAGGTTTATCGCTCACTTATATACTTACAAAAATACATTTCATTAGTCTTCGCTAAATAACAGATGATTCCATGCGTTATTTTTGCCCATGGGAGAAAATGAACGCCATGTTCACTCGTATCACAAAAGTCACCTTAAAAAAATGACTGCCTTCATCCTATTGTTGCTTATTCACTACATTGGTGTTAAATTAATATACATTTTAAATGGGGTTAAAATAACACCAAAATTGTGTTAAAACAACACCATCTGAAAACTACACGAAACACATTTAACACTTTTTTTTCTTTTTATTAAAATTTTTTTTTAATTGCAAATAAACGCGACTTTAAGTAAACAAGACTTTAAATAAGTAGGGTTTCAGTGTATTTGAATACAAATGTTGCACACAACATATGATTTTGTTAAAAATTTAAAATTTGAATCCAAATATCTTACTTACTGTAGGTAAGTAAAGGTTTCTAAAATTTGTACTAGAGAAGATTTTCAAAATGAAAGTTGATCAATGTGCAAGGAAAAATGAAAATTTAAAAAAATTAAAATTGATAATGACAATCTTTCAAAGTGAAAGTGAAAATCTATGAATGTCAAAATGAAAAGAAAATAAAAATAAAAATCTTTTAAGGTGAAATTGGAAGTGAAAATAAAAATCTATGAATGTGAAAATGAATGTGAAATTAAAAATTTATGAAAGTGAAAAAGAGAGTAAAAATATAAATCTATTAAAGTGAAAATGAAAATCTGTCAAAGTGAAAGTAAAAATATAAAATTATGAAAGTGGAAAAAAAAGTCTAGGAAAGTGAAAATCTGTCAAAGTGAAAATATAAATTCCTGATACTGAACGTGAAAGTGAAAATTTGTGGAAGTGGAAGTAAAAATAAAAATCCATGAAAGTGAATGTAAAAGTAAAAACCTGTGTAAGTGAAAGTCAAAATCTGTGGAACTAAATGTAAAAACTTGTGAACTTGAGATTGGAAGTCAACGTAAAAGTGAACATAAATGTGAAAGTAAAAGTGGAATTGGAAATCTGTGAATGTGAAAGTAAAACTGAAAGTAAAAGTGGAAATCTGTGAATATAAAAGTGAAAGTACAAGTGCAAGTGAGAATCTGTGAGTGGGAAAGTAAAAGTGAAAATCTGTGAATGAGAAAGTAAAAGTGAAAGTAAAAGTAAAAGTGAAATTTTGTGAAAGTGAAAGTAAATGTGAAAATGAAAACCTGTGAGTGTGAAAGTAAAAGTGAAAATATGTGAGTGTGACAGTAAAAGTGATAGTGAAAGTAAAAGTGAAAATATGTGAGTGTGAAAGTCAAAGTAAAAGTGAACGTAAATGTGAAAGTAAAAGTGAAAGTAAAATCTGTGAATGGGAAAGTAAAAGTGAAGATCTGTGGAAGTGAAAATCTGTGAAAGTGAAAACCCGTGAGTGTGAAAGTGAAAATATGTGAGTGTGAAAATAAAAGTGAAAGTGAAAATCTTTGAGTGTGAAAGTAAAAGTGAATGTGAAAACCTATAAGTGTGAAAGTGATAATATGTGAGTTGTGAAAGTGAAAGTAAAAGTGAAAGTGAAAGAAAAAGTGAAAGTAAAAGTGAAAGTAAAAGTTAAAATATGTTAGCGTGAAAGTGAAAATATGTGAGTGTGAAAGTGAAAGTAAAAGTGAAAATATGTGAGTGTGAAAGTGAAAGTGAAAGTAAAAGTGAAAGTAAAAGTGAAAATATGTTAGCGTGAAAGTGAAAGTGAAAATATGTGAGTGTGAAAGTAAAAGTGAAAATCTTTGAGTGTGAAAGTAAAAGTGAATGTGAAAACCTATAAGTGTGAAAGTGAAATTATGTGAGTGTGAAAGTGAAAGTAAAAGTGAAAGTAAAAGTGAAAGTGAAAATATGTGAGTGTGAAAGTGAAAGTGAAAATATGTGAGTGTGAAAGTGAAAGTGAAAATATGTGAGTGTGAAAGTGAAAGTGAAAGTAAAAGTGAAAATATGTTAGCGTGAAAGTGAAAGTGAAAATATGTGAGTGTGAAAGTAAAAGTGAAAATCTTTGAGTGTGAAAGTAAAAGTGAATGTGAAAACCTATAAGTGTGAAAGTGAAATTATGTGAGTGTGAAAGTGAAAGTAAAAGTGAAAGTAAAAGTGAAAGTGAAAGTAAAAGTGAAAGTGAAAATATGTGAGTGTGAAAGTGAAAATATGTGAGTGTGAAAGTGAAAGTATGTGAGTGTGAAAGTGAAAATATGTGAGTGTGAAAGTAAAAGTGAAAATATATGAGCGTGAAAGTGAAAGTAAAAGTGAAAATATGTGAGCGTGAAAGTGAAAGTAAAAGTGAAAATATGTGAGCGTGAAAGTGAAAGTAAAAGTGAAAGTGAAAGTGAAAGTAAAAGTGAAAGTGAAAGTTACGTAATCGACCCCCAGAGATACTAATTAACAATTTCAATTTTTAATCTTTTTGAAAAATTATTTTAATGAATAACAAAATTAAAGAAATGCTTTTTATATTTTTCGTTTTAATTTAACATATTTCATATAAAGTATATGTTTATAAACAAAAACCCCTTAATATATATTTTTTATTTACTAGTTTTTATCATTGCAAAATATTATTTTTATAATTTTCAACAAACAGAAAGTTACTGCGCTTCTTTATCATACTGTTATGCCTTTACGTAGGCAACCCGCTTTACTCCACCTTTCTGTTGTGTGGTCATATTTTTCCCAAATCAAGTCACCTACATCAGTAAATTGTCATACTAGAAATCGTTTTGTGGCTCGTAGAAACATCGTATCGAGACCAAATAAATTTTTATTAATTCTTTATTAAATTTTATTTTATGATAAAGGTCTATTTTTTTATTAAGATCGTAGTTTTTTTAAAGTGATCAAAGTGGGAAAATACAGGAAAGTGGATTGTCAACACTGACAAGTTCTCGACCTCCAACACCCTTAAATATCAAAAGAAATCAGTTAATATTAAAACTTTTTCCCAATAAACTTCTAACCTTTTTATATTTAAAAGATTCCTCTTACAATAAAACTATTTCTGCTAACGATTGAATGACATGATTTAAAAGGAAATTAGTTATTGTTATTGTTCATAATAATTGTCATAATACAGGCTATTTTAAGTTTCTCTTATTAACGCCATTTCGAGAAAAAATTTTAAATAAAAATTTTATTACTTAATATTTAATTAAACCTCTAAAAAGTTTTGTCCCCTTTTTTAAATTTCCAAAAAGAAATCATCACAGATAAGTCTTATTTTGCCCCTCTATTACAGTAAAAAATTTAGAATTAGTTTTTTAAATTATTTTTTGGGATATTTGATTGATTTAATTAAATTTTTATAATTTCAGAAAATGAGTTTCAAAGCTGACGCAATTTCCTCTTTTGCAATTGCAAATATGGCTCAAGATAAAATTAATTTAACAAAGCTTAAAGAAATTGAGAACTATCTTGATCGACAAGAAAAAATTTCTATAATGTTTCTTACGACACCAATAAAAATTGTTTCGCATAGTTATGACTTAATTTCAAACTTGCTGAAAAATCATGAAAATTGTGTAATATCTCAATGGTTTTTGTTGGAATTTAATAAAACAAACTGGGAAGAAAAACTCTTAGAATCTTTATTATTAATTCAGAATTTACAAATCATAAAATATTTGGGATTCACGGAGTATGAAGAAGAACTTTTTAGAAAACAATTTCAAATCAACGAAAAAGAAGTTTCACCTAATTTAAATAGAATATTAAAGTCTCTTTACTTATTGTGCGAAGATATTTGCGATGAAGAGATGACAAAAATAGTTAATCAATTTGGAGGAACTGATATTCGACAGAAGGAATTCGAAATGTACTTACTTTATTGGATTCAAAACAGTCGCATTTCAATTTCAGGTATAGTTCAAATTATTATTTATATAATTTTCAAAAATTCAATAAAGGTAAATAATATTGAATGATTTACAGCGAAATTGACAATATCGAAAATTTTTTTTTCTCTTTCATTGCTTTAGGTAAACGTACATAATCATATTCCCTTTGAAAGTATGTGAATATACGTAATATAATTTCAGAATCAATATCATTTTTTTAGTTAAGTAATGCTCAATCTAATAAAAAATGATAAATCTAAAAAAATTCAGGATTAAATTAACTTTTTCATTTTTAGTAAACCATTAAATGTATACGATCTAAACAGTGGGCCAGACGATTAGAAATCTTGGCCAAAAGTCCATCAACGGATATGAAAAAAAATATATGGGTGATTCTCCTGAAAGGCACCTGTTTTTTTCCAAAAAGTAAAAAAAAATAATTTTTAGATTTTCTGGATTTTTGTAATGGGTGGGTTTTGAATGCGTTTAATGATAAAAATCTGAGTTGCGCAAAATTAATTTTCAAAAATAATTAATAATTTTTCACTGGCTATTCCCATAGAGAAATTCCACAACTTCTAATTTTGTGGATATTCTCTATGAGCATGGCCAATCAAAATTATAGAAACTTCTAAACGTTTCTCAATTCACTCGGAAACGTAGAGGCATATAAGCACATTAAGACCTGTTTTAGATGTTCTTTCATATGAAAATAGAAAATAATTTTTAAATATTTTTTCTGTAAATTTCCTATGATTTAAAATTATCAAAAACTTTAGATAATAATCATGTCCGTACGTAATGGAAAAATATGCATTTATTTACTTACATATAAAACAACTAATTTTTATAACTTCAAATCTTACATACACAGCTAAGTTTTATTTCGAATCTTTTCCCATAAACATTTTCTTGATTAAACATAAATTATATCTGTCTAAGTTGAAATGTCCGAAGTTATGACGGAGTTAAACACCGGCATGGTACTGACTCAGTACTGACCGTCGGTACTGACTTTCGGAACCCGATCAGTACTGCGAGTATACTGACTCCAAACCCGAATCAGTAATACGTCGGAGTTAAAAAAGTGTTAAAATCAGTACTGGCATAACACCAAATCAGTACTGCGAAGGAGATATAAAAAAACAAACTTTGTTATAATGGCATTAAACCGGCCACTATTAATAACAACATCATGTGATTTATTAACTATTAAAATATTTTCCAAGATTTTTAAAAACATTATTCATCAACAATAACGCCAAACACTTAATTAACATATTATTAATTATTAATTAATAGGTATATCATAATAATAATACATTATTATTTATTAATTATTTTTATTAGTATGTGTTATTAATAATACATTTTTTTATTTTTTTAAAATGTAAAAATATGTACATTTTTTTATTATTATTTAAATAAGCTCAAACTTGCGTGGCTGTGCGGTTAGTGTATTCGACTTGCGTCATCAAGGTCTAGGGTTCGATCCCCCGTGCGTGCTATATTTTTCCGTCTTAGTTCTAAGTGTTTAGTGTATAATTCTCAACAGTGTTACATAAAATATAAATTTAAATAAATATAATTAATAATAATTATAATTTAGTAATTAATTTGAATAAATAAGATTGTCTAAATTAATGCAAAAAATAAGAAATTTTTTTTAAAAAACTTATTTCAATAAAAGGAATTTTGCTAATTATTTACATTTTTATTGATACTCATAAAAGTTTTTTTACTACAGAAATATTAATAATAATTATTAGTACTAAATAAATTACTCCCTCTTCTTTAATAATCAAATAACAAATTAATATAAGCTTCTAAAGGTAAATTTTGTTTGAGAGAACGCGTTACAGCATTTTCCAAATTTGTTAAATTTTACCTGCGAATCAGTAATTAGGCGGTGTTCTGCTAGTGATATTTTAATACTGACTTAGTACTGACTGCCGGTAAAAAATCAGTACTGGACAGCGTTACCAGCCAGGGATTTCCCAGTACTGATTTAGTACTGGAGTTAGTACTGGATCAGTACAATGCCAGTATTACATTTCTACTTGGGTGTTATCACAGTGACGAACGGACAAATAATGTAATTTTTTAGGTTAGTACAAAATACAGTTTAATAATAACAATTGTTTTTTAATGAGTAAGGTTAATAAATAGAAATGTTTTTATTAATAATAGTAATAACATAATTAGTAAAATTAAATAATAATTTTTTTCTTTGCGCATAAGACACTTAGACTTGGAAGATGCAGCATGGCTCTTCACTGAATTTGATTTTGAAGATTTATCTTTATCAAACAAGGATGATTTTGAATCTTGAATTGCTTCCAAAGCTCCAATTCTTGTTGACGAAAATTCATTGAAATTTTCATAAGTTCGATATTTTGAACTAGAACCAAGCTGCATTTCCCACTTTTTAAGTGACTAATAATCGAGTTTACGCGAAATTATAAAATTTAAGTTGAAAGACAAATATTTCTTTGTTAATGTTAAAAATAATTATTTATTTATATTTCAACATTATATTTGTTTTTCATGATCTCAGATTTTTTACAAGTAATTATTGTGTAGGGGAGAGTCTCCAAATGTGAGACGGGTTTTATTTTTGACCCGTAAATTGTAAATGGGTAAACGAAATTGTAAATAAAATACACCGTTCGAGAGGTAACAGAAATACGCAACTTTTATTTTAAAAAAGTATAGTGTTTTGATGAACTCAAGAAATTTTACGATACATTTTCGGAGCACATCGCTTTTTTAAAAAAAAATGTCTCCAGGTGTGAAATACTCATTAAAAATTGCAAAACTTTAATAAGTTTGATATATAACATTATGTTTAGTAGAAATTAATTAATATATTAATAATATATATTATTATATACTGAATAATAATATTTATTCGCCAAAATATGACTGTCAAATAAACACAATTAAATAGCATCAACAAGAGCATTAAAATTGATTTCTTCTGAATCAATTGACTTTTTCCCACTTGTTATGCCCAAAAATACTAGAAAAAATCAAAACAATATTTAAATAGTGTGCCTGCAAAGTGGTATTTTTTATGCTGCCCAAATGGCTGTCGAGACTGTCTCACAACTGGTGATATGCTGTGTCTCACACCCACAAATTGGCGCTATTTTGAAAAAGGAAAATTAAATTATTTTCAACCGTAGATTGGAGCAATGCAATATTGCATCACAAAATATAGGGAAAACACTAAAAGAAAATGCATTACATTTACCTTTTCCAATTAATTAACTTGGAGAAAAGTACTTTGCATTTATTGAAAAAACGCTTTTTAGTCGATTATCAAAACCCAGTTTTGGTATTTAACAAAAACAGTTTATATATCCGCTTCGGCGTACACGAAAAAGTTAGCTCATATAAAAAGAAATGTTTTTATACAAACAAATCGGCTTTTTAATATTGCATGTGACGCTGTAAAATTTTATTCAATTTTACAAGTCACAATTTTTTATTTGTAATTTATTATTAATTTTTATAATTTTGCTTATAAAGTTAAATAATATTTTGTTTAATTATCTTATTTAAAGGTTGTAACGGATATTCCAAGATTGAGGTTTAAATTATGTTTAATTTTAAGATCCGATTCCTGTAACTATTTCCGGTTTCCTGAGTCACCGTTGGATATTATTGGCTGAATAAATCGATAAATTAAACGCAATTTGTTTATTTGTTGGACAATAATATTTTGCAAGATTCTGAATACAATTCAAATTTTACCGCCTTATGTCAGCTGAATTCCCTGTCAACCAATCACAACTCATGAACCATTTTTGAATTTCTTCTTATCCATGGCCAAAGGATATTTCAATTTTAAGTTATTTTTGGATTAATTTACGTTTATTTATAGATTTATTGTATTATTAAAAAAACTAATCGTCATACACACCTGATGCTAAGAAATACATACAAATAATTATTTGGAATTATTCCCGTTTTGTTTTTCGTATTGTGATTTCTACATCAGAATCGTATTAGAAGAAAATGGAGGAGAGTGTCATAAATTATTTATAATCATTTAACATCTGGATTTAAACAAATTGAAGTTTGTGAGACGAATTCAAATTCGGGGCCCTTCTTTCAATTGTTACACTACTGTTTGTTTTCGGCAATGAAGAAGCAGAAGACAAAGAAAAAGCGTTACCTTAGAAACGAAAAGGTTGTCAACAACCTTCAAAGAAAGTCGTGATTTTCTATAAAATTAATTAAAAATTGTTATCATTTTCTTTCGTGTGCTTTTCTAGGGATATTTATTTGTTTATCTTGGTAAGCAGATTTATTTTGTCAAAGAATTCTCTAAGGGTTTTCTTTAAACGTAAGTTAATAATTTTATTGGCGTGATTTTGTTGTCCATCTTTGATTTTTTTGTGATTGATTTCCTTCACTGAATTCTTTTCTATTAATTTATCTTTTTGAATATTTTAATTTTGTGATGTGTTTTAATTATAACTTTTGTGATTTTCTCTATATTTGAATATTTCTCCCCCAATTATGTGTTTTGACCATTCCCTAAATTAATTGATAATTGAATATTGTGTAAATCCATAAATATTTCATTTTCCCCAATTATATTTTGACCATTCCCTGAATTTATGAATTTTCATGAATATTTAAAATTGTGTATTTATGTGGAATTCGAATTTCATTTAATTTAATTTACGTTGGATTTTTTTTTTGATAAAATTGTAAACCTTCGAATTTCCGTGACGAAGGAATCTTTAATTTATTGTTTTGATTATTGTTAATTTTCAATCAATTGTATAAAATTTTGTAATATAAATGAGTAATTAAAATCGTGATTGTTTTTAGATGAATTCTCTATTAATTGATTTTTGATTGTAGACAATTGATTTTTTTAGTCTTTATTGCTAATTTCCACCTCTCTCTACTGTTTAATTTTGAGTTGCCGAGTAATTTCGAAGTCGTTGCTGATAATTAATTTTCTTTTGTATTTTGACTCAGTCTGGCGCCCAACAATAATTTTTCTATTTAATTAATAATAATTTAATTTCTTTATTTTTGCAACGCCAGTGTAACCTGAAATTTATTTATTGCTTTTAATTTAGTTTATTTACTTGATTGGCATTTAACCTGGTGGTCTTGTATGTCAATAATTAAACATTAATTTGATTTTTTTTGAGGTTATATTTTTTTGTGATATATAACTAAATGAATTTTTTTTTGTTATTCTGATAAATAATTTTGAGGGTTACATACATGTTAAAAAAATTGACTGTCTTACAACTGGAGTCTCTTCCCTATGCTAAATATTCATGTGAATAAAAATTCAAAAATAATATTCGTTTTTACGTAACAATTAAAGTTTGCGATTTAAATTGTAAACCTTTTAAGCCATAAAATTATAATCCCATACAACAATAGGCTTTTGAATCTATTGTCAAAGCAAAGGTTGCAATATAAGTTTAAAATTTAACGGGACTTTCGTTGAAAATTTTGTTAACCTTTTTTATTTTTACTTCCAGACTATTAACAATGGTATGTTAACATAACCTACATTTGAAACTATTATTAGAGGACTTTAAAAATGTATACCGAAATATTAAAAAGACGGACTGAACTTGTAATGAGGCGAGTACAATTTCAGTTCTTTTTCAATCCCTTTTTCCGAAAGGGATGTTGAGTTTCCAAACTAATTAATTTGTTAGTTAATTAATGACTTGGGCATTAAAGATAGAAATAAAATTGCGTCAGTTCAATTGACATAGGAATAATTTACCAATAGTTCACCAATTACTATTGTTATAATGATGTTGAATTTATCACTTGGTTAAAATTGTTTAATTGAGAGATGAAATATTATCAATCTATCCAAGTCAGGTTCGAATAAAAAACAATCTGTTTACGTTTCAACGACACAGTCGTCCTCTTCAGAAATTAAAATTTATTATAATTAAAAAAAAATTTTTCTTTTATAATATATCAAAAAAAAATATCTGCACAATTATCATTTACTTAAAAAAATGTCACAAAATTTGTTCAATCAAATGAATGTGAACATTGCTGGACGAAGACTAATTAGACAAAACAAAAGACATTAATATAAGAGTCAACTGTACAGAAATAAATATATTATTAAAGGAGATCGATGAACCTTGACAGGTGTAATTATTGTGTTTATATATTGCAATGGATATAAATATAAGTTTAAATTGAATAAATTTTTCTAATCAAATTAAGTATTTCTATAAAATAATTTCGAAGAAAAAAAATTTTTATAAATATAATTCAGGTTTTTTGTATCCTCTTTTTTATTGAGGGGTTTATTCTGTAGTCCAATATGAATCATTTCAGAAATTAGTCTTTTTTTCCAAACGGGTTTATTATCTAAAACAAGAACATCGTCCCAATCAAAATCATGCTTAACATCAAGTTTATGTGTCGCGATAACATTAGTTTTTGACGATTTATGTTCATCCACTCTTACACTCAACATTCTCTTTGTTTCTCCAACATAACAAGCATGACAATCTTTACATTTGTTTTATAAACACAGTCTTGTTATTTTTTAGGGTTATATATTTGCCTTTTCTAACGAGTTTTTTTTTTTTGTCGTTTATACTCCTGCCCTATTGGCCTTACGCTCTCGACAAGAGTCCCTGCTGATACTTTTAAGGATTAGGCATAACCATTCTACAAATATTATAGCAACTTTTATTTAACCTAGTGCGCCTACAGTGCGGCTTTCGAAGATAGGAGTACTCGCATTTGCCTGGACCACCCGTAATTGGGTCTTCTCGCCAGAGAAGAGGGAAAAACTGTAGAAAAACCTCTTCTGAGTACAACCGGTTTATCGACAGACTAGTTTCGGCGGTAGGCATCGGACAATAATCGACAATGCATACCGTCGCACCTAGACGTCAAACCTCCCGCTCGAAATATCTCACCTGTCGGAAAAAATCCCCGGCTGACGGAGGGCGCGAACCTCGCTCGCACCACCCGCAAAGCCGGAGCTCCAACCAACTGAGCTATTCCGTCGGTTCTTTTCTAACGAGTTTATTATTATTAATTATTTTGGATATTGTAAATATGTTATTATCGTGTAGTCATTTTGCAGTTTTATAATAAAGACACGTTCATTTACACGTTTATTTGATTGAACAAATTTTGTGACATTTTTTTCGGTAAATGATAATTGTGCACATATTTTTTTTTGATATATGTGACGTGCCGCGACAAAAGCGACATTAGCTGCTTAGAATTTTAGGTTATGTTTAGAGTACTTTTAACTTCATTAAAAATTTAATATTGATTACACAGGCACACAAAAAAAAGTTGTCTGTTCATTGAACCAGACATATATATCTTATAGTAATTTTGCCCGCTGAAAACGAATCTGAAGTCAGAATTGCTCCATCACCCTCAGTTTTTTTTAAATCGACAAAACTACCCTTAAATTCAAATTTTAAAGAAAAAAAAATTGAATAACAGATTTCTCTCTAAAACAAAACAATAAATTTATCTACTTTACTACAACAACTCAGAAACAATGTCAACATTGCTAAAACACCCTTTGTTTTTTATTAAATCAAAAAAACTACCTCTAAAATGTAAAAATTCAAAATTATAATAGAAAAACCCACATTGTTTTTCAAAACAGAACAAGAAATTTATGTTCTTCTCTTTAAAATTTCAAAAGCAATATCAAAATTACTTTATCACCCCCTGTGTTTCCAAATTGAAAAAACCACCCCTAATATGTAAAAATTCAAAATGTATAATAAAAAAATTAAAAACCACATTGTTTTTTCAAAATAGAACAATAAATTTATGTACTTCTCTTTCGACAACTCAAAAGCAATGTCAAAATTGCTCCATTACTCTCTGTTTTTTTAAATTGAAAAACCTACCCTTAAATTCACAAAATAAAAGTTTAATCTAAAAAAATTGAAAACCGCATTGTTTTTCAAACTAGAACAATAAATTTATGTACTTCTCTTTCGACAACTCAAAAACAATGTCAAAATTGCTTTATCACCCTCTGTTTTTTTTAAATTGAAAAACCAACCCTTAAATTCGCAAAATAAAAATTTAAACTAAAAAAATGAAAAACCACGTTGTTTTTCAAAATAGAACAATAAATTTATGTACTTCTCTTTCGACAACTCAAAAACAATGTCAAAATTGCTTCATCACCCTCTGTTTTTTATAAATTGAAAAACCAACCCTTAAATTCGCAAAATAAAAATTTAAACTAAAAAATGAAAAACCACATTGTTTTTCAAAATAGAACAATAAATTAATGTACTTCTCTTTCGACAACTCAATAAGAATGTCAAAATTGCTTCATCACCCTCTGTTTTTTTTAAATTGAAAAACCAACCCTTCAATTCGCAAAATAAAAATTTTAACTAAAAAAATGAAAAACCACATTGTTTTTCAAAATAGAACATAAATTTATGTACTTCTCTTTCGACAACTCAAAAACAATGTCAAAATTGCTATATCACCCTCTGTTTTTTTTCAAATTGAAAAACCAACCCTTAAATTTACAAAATAAAATTTTAAGGTAAAAAAATTAAAAGCAACATTGTTTTTCAAAACAGAACAAGAAATTTATGTGTTCCATCACCCTTTTGTTTTTTTTAATTTAAAAAGCCTACTCTTAAATTTACAAAATAAAAAAATGAAAAACCACATTGTTTTTTTAAAATAGAACAATAAATTAATGTACTTTTCTTTCGACAACTCAAAAGCAATGTCAAAATTGCTGCATCACCCTCTGTTTTTTTTTAAATTGAAAAACCAACCCTTAAATTTACAAAATAAAATTTTAAGGTAAAAAAATTAAAAGCAACATTGTTTTTCAAAACAGAACAAGAAATTTATGTGTTCCATCACCCTTTTGTTTTTTTTTATTTAAAAAGCCTACTCTTAAATTTACAAAATAAAAAAATGAAAAACCACATTGTTTTTTTAAAATAGAACAATAAATTAATGTACTTTTCTTTCGACAACTCAAAAGCAATGTCAAAATTGCTGCATTACTCTCTGTTTTTTTAAATTGAAAAACCTACCTTTAAATTCACAAAATAAAAATTTAAACTAAGAAAATAAAAAACCACATTGTTTTTCAAAATAGAACAATAAATTTATGTATTTCTCTTTCGACAACCCAAAAGCATTATCAAAATTGCGCAATCACCCTTTGTTTCTTCAAATTGAAATAACTTCCCCTAATATGTACACTGAAAGAAAATGTATATTAAATTTTGTAAAAGTATTTTACAATTTGGAGAAAGAGTGCAACAAACCGAAATTTTGATATAAAAATATTAAACTTTAAAAAAGATTATATCGAATTTACTATAATTATATCAAATATGAAGAATTTAAATTCAATTTTTAAATATTTTAATATAACTTTACTACATTCTACATATATTTTTTTAAAGTTTAGTATTTTTTATATCAAAATTTCGGTTTGTTGCACTTTTTCCCTGAATTGTAAAATACTTTTACAAAATATAATATACATTTTCTTTCAGTGTACATATTAGGTGTAGTTATTTCAATTTGAAAAAACAGAGGGTGATGAAGCAATTTTGACATTGTTTTTAAGTTGTCGAAAGAGAAGTACATAAATTTATTGTTCTAGTTTGAAAAACAATGCGGTTTTCAATTTTTTTAGATTAAACTTTTATTTTGTGAATTTAAGGGTAGGTTTTTCAATTTAACAAAAACAGAGAGTAATGGAGCAATTTTGACATTGCTTTTGAGTTGTCGAAAGAGAAGTACATAAATTTATTATTCTATTAAAAAAAAACAATGTGATTTTTAATTTTTTTTATTATACATTTTGAATTTTTACATATTAGGGGTGGTTTTTTCAATTTGAAAACACAGGGGGTGAAAAAGTAATTTTGATATTGCTTTTGAAATTTTAAAGAGAAGTACATAAATTTCTTGTTGTTTTGAAAAACAATGTTGCTTTTAATTTTTTTACCTTAAAATTTTATTTTGTAAATTTAAGGGTTGGTTTTTCAATTTAAAAAAAACAGAGGGTGATAAAGCAATTTTGACATTGTTTTTGAGTTGTCGAAAGAGAAGTACATAAATTTATTGTTCTAGTTTGAAAAACAATGCGGTTTTCAATTTTTTTAGATTAAACTTTTATTTTGTGAATTTAAGGGTAGGTTTTTCAATTTAAAAAAACAGAGAGTAATGGAGCAATTTTGACATTGCTTTTGAGTTGTCGAAAGAGAAGTACATAAATTTATTGTTCTATTTTGAAAAAACAATGTGATTTTTAATTTTTTTTATTATACATTTTGAATTTTTACATATTAGGGGTGGTTTTTTCAATTTGAAAACACAGGGGGTGATAAAGTAATTTTGATATTGCTTTTGAAATTTTAAAGAGAAGTACATAAATTTCTTGTTCTGTTTTGAAAAACAATGTTGCTTTTAATTTTTTTACCTTAAAATTTTATTTTATAAATTTAAGGGTTGGTTTTTCAATTTAAAAAAAACAGAGGGTGATAAAGCAATTTTGACATTGTTTTTGAGTTGTCGAAAGAGAAGTACATAAATTTATTGTTCTAGTTTGAAAAACAATGCGGTTTTCAATTTTTTTAGATTAAACTCTTATTTTGTGAATTTAAGGGTAGGTTTTTCAATTTAAAAAAACAGAGAGTAATGGAGCAATTTTGACATTGCTTTTGAGTTGTCGAAAGAGAAGTACATAAATTTATTGTTCTATTTTGAAAAAACAATGTGGTTTTTAATTTTTTTATTATACATTTTGAATTTTTACATATTAGGGGTGGTTTTTTCAATTTGGAAACACAGGGGGTGATAAAGTAATTTTTATATTGCTTTTGAAATTTCAAAGAGAAGAACATAAATTTCTTGTTCTGTTTTGAAAAACAATGTGGGTTTTTCTATTATAATTTTGAATTTTTACATTTTAGAGGTAGTTTTTTTGATTTAATAAAAAACAAAGGGTGTTTTAGCAATGTTGACATTGTTTCTGAGTTGTTGTAGTAAAGTAGATAAATTTATTGTTTTGTTTTAGAGAGAAATCTGTTATTCAATTTTTTTTACTTTAAAATTTGAATTTAAGGGTGGTTTTGTCGATTTAAAAAAAAACTGAGGGTGATGGAGCAATTCTGACTTCTGATTCGTTTTCAGCGGGCAAAATTACTATAAGATATGTATGTCTGGTTCAATGAACAGACAACTTTTTTTTGTGTGCCTGTGTTATTTAACATCAAAAGTATATTTTTCTGAAAATATTGCACATAATAATGAATTACATATTATTAGTTTGTAAAGAAATTTGGTCAGTTTTATTTATTTATACTTCTAATTTTAGTTTTGTCAAAAACAGCTAAGGTCCCTTTTGTCGCGTCACGTCACATATTATAAAAGAAAAAATTTTTTCTAGTTATAATAAATTTTAGTTTCTGAAGAGGACGACTGTGTCGTTGAAACGTAAACAGATTGTTTTTTATTCGAACCTGACTTGAATAGATTGATAATATTTCATCTCTCAATAAAATAATTACTATTGTTATTAACAATCAAGTTAAAAAAAGAACCAATTTAGTGAATTATTAGAATGAGCTTAAGGCTATGTCCTAGTTGTAAAATGTAAACAAACCAAAAGGTAAACAAACCAAGCACTAAAATCACCTTTTTTATACATGTTTTTCTCTCACAAAAATTACCATTAGAAAACTTTTTTTACAAAAATGATAAATTAGAGTGTCATAGTTTCCAAAAAATCATTTTTGAATGTGTTCAATAAATAGCAATTAGTAATATAAGTAATTCATGTGACCTGTAAAATAGCATTTTTAACGCGTCGAGAAAAATAAACTGTTTGAGTATATCAACCGCACTGACGATGAAGAAGTCTCATATCAGCGATTGGTCCTTCAACATGTAGAAGGGGAAATTTTTCCCTTTCCCCCATGAAATTACAAGGAGAAAGGGTAAAAACTTCTTCATCGTCCGTGCGGTTGATATAGTCAAACACTTAAATTTTTCGCGACCTGAGACTGCTTTCTGCGCAAGCGCAGAGCGTACTAAGAATGGATTGACAGCACCATGTGGAAGTGCACATTTTCTTTTGAATGAAACTTAGTTGTTTTCTCATTTTTTCAACTATGCATGGCGTAGTTACCAAATAGAATACGTCAGTTCACCATTTTAATAAAGAAAATGTAATTTTATATTCATTTGTAAAAATAGGAACCGCGAAAAAAAGTTCACAATTCTGTCTTCTGTTACTGCTTTTTTCGCGGTTCCTATTTTTACAAATGAATATAAAATTACAATTTCTTTATGAAAATGGTAAATTGAAGTATTGAATTTAGTTACTACACCCAGCATAGCTGAAAGCATGTGAAAATAACTGTGTTCCAGAGTAAAACAAAATGTGTCTTTCTGCATAGTGTTGAAATTACAAGGGAGAGGGTAAAAACTTCTTCATCGTCCGTGCGGTTGATATAGTCAAACAGTTTATTTTTCGCTACGCGTCAAAAATGCTATTTTACAGGTCATTTTAATTAGTTATTTTATTAATTGCTATTTATTGATCACACTCAAAAATGATTTTTTTGGAAACTTTGACACTCTAATTTATCATTTTTGTAAAAAAAAGTTTTCTAATGGTAATTTTTGTGAGAGAAAAACATGTATAAAAAAGGTGATTTTAGTGCTTGGTTTGTTTACATTTTACAACTTGGACACAGCCTTAAGTCGGTTATTATACGACTGTATAAGTTCCTCGCACCATCTATAAGAAACATGGGTATGGGACCACCCTCCCCTACATATGTGACAGGGACAATTAAAACGGATCTATGGTTCAAAAATAAGATTTCGAGAAAAACGACTTCGAAGTTTACCAAGTTAATTTTTTTCATTGTTATTTGTCAAAGTACCAAAATTTTAAGTGATATTGTGGAAAAACTAATGCAGTCAGAAAGCAACGGTTTAATACATTGAAAAGAGCAGTCCCTTTACTATAAGAATCGATTAAAAAATATCCAATTTTAAATAATGAATCTGCAAACGGATTATCTAAAAACTTGAAATTAAACATAAAAAGTGTTGCTTCTCAAAGATACTTTCGATTTTTAATTTTTTTCTCTCCATTGAATATTCATAAAAAATCAATTTTGTCCTACTAACAAGAATCTGGTCTTATTATATTAAATTATTATTTACCATATTTGTTAATCTCAGTGCACGAATTTTTGTGGTATATTCTATGAATATATGACTAGTTTTGTTTGATTTCTGTTAAATGTCATTTGTTTATTTTTTGTAGTGTAGTGTCATAATTATTTACAAATTATATAATTTATGATTATCTTTTTATAATTCAAACGGACAATAAGAGCGTTTAATAAAACACTTTCTTTACAATAAATAATTATATTTTATATAGTTTAAAAATGATTTTGACACTTCTATAAAAATAAATTATAATTATTAACAAAAAATAAACAAATGACATTCAATACAAATTGAACAAAAGTAAGATGTATTTACAACCATATCGAAGTAATTATCATATGTAACACCTAACTCTAAACAAAAAAGTTCAATTGACATCTAACAGATTTCACTATGTGACAGTTGAAAACTTAATATTTTTTAATTGACCTTTTTTAAGGCCACTGAATTATTGCACAGTACAAAATTATGACAATCGGCCTTTTTTAAGGCTACATTTGATCCGCCGTTTTGTATTTTCCAAAATTGACTTCAGATTCGTAATCAGCGAACCCAAAACCTCCCCGAGTAACAAGTTTCAAGCGAATTAAAGAGATTTATTAAAGTTTCGTCCGCCATATTGGATTCGCCATTTTGTATTTTGCAAAACTGACTTTACATTCGTAATCAGTGACCCAAATAACCCTATAGTAGCAAGTTTCGCAAAAATTGACAAAAATTTTTATTTTGTCGGACATATTGGATCGCCGATTTTGAAATTTCTCTCATGCCAATAAGAGTAAATAAAGTACGCTTAAAGAGTAAGTTAAGAGTAGTTTTGTGCTAATCATAAACTACTTTTAGTATTAAATTCATGTTTTTTTAGCAAAAAGTAGAATTTTTTTATGCTCCACGGCTACTTTAAATTGACGTACAAGTCCGTCATCTTGGATGTTTAAAAAAGGCCACGATGAAAATAAAAATCGAGGTTTCAAGTTTTAATTTGATCTCCATGACGAATTTTTTCGTTAAAATAAAAAATGGACAGATAGGGAGTAAAATATGACAAAGAATGCCCCATTAATATTTTTAATAGTGAATTCTATATTTAAATTCTAATTTTCATTACGAATCAAATGGTATAAAAACACATTTTCCGTCTAAAATGTAGTTAGTAACTTTCTTTGTCAGTACTGCAATACACACACATATTATACGTAATATAGCTTTACAAGCTGTCGTACCCGTCTTCGACGGGTTTTAGTTTCTACAGATACATTCAATAGTGTGTCTACTAGTCTCGAAAAACAAGAAATCGATAGGAATTTAATTTGACTGGATAAATAATAATTAGCTACCATTAACTACTTCATTATAAAAATATTACTATTTTAAAGCAGTGATTGACTTTTTATCATCAAATAATTTATTTTTTATTAATTAAAATGCAGAAAACAATATTTGTCAATTATTTTTAAAAGAGTATTTTCATAAAATATGTGAATTTTTGTAGCCTTTTGTAGTTTTATTTATCGTTAATACTTATAAAACAAATTTATATTTTATGAGAAAAGATAAACCTGGAAAAATTCAGACAAACATGAGAAAAACCGAATAGTTTGTTACACAAAAATAATAATAGACACTCTGTTTAACTTTTGCCTTTACAATGCTCAAAACATCCATAATAGTTAACCTAGAATTAAAATAACAAAACTTTTTACTATCTAAGTTTTTCTCCAGTAGCATAATGTAAGTATCGTTTCACAGGTATTCTTGAATTTCTGTAGTATGAATTTTGTCATAAAAAATCTTTATTTTCAATACTTGAAAAATAATTTTAAAGCTATGAATTAATATTTTTTAATATTGTTTACCATTTATCGTTTACCATTTTTAATATTTTCGAAGTTTTGCAATTAAAATTTTTTTGATTAATTAGATAAACAAATTATTCTAAATTCCGTTATTTTAACGTCAAAAGTTTAAAAGATATGCATTAAAATATAAAAAAATTAGAAATTTTCCATTGTTTAAATTTTTTTAAAAATTGAATACCTTCCGTTCTAATTAATATGTTTAAAAACTGTAAATTTATTGTTTATATGGCTGTTTCTATTCCAATTCATGCAGGGCGAATAGGTTGAAAATTCTAAATCAAGTTTAATGTGATTTTTCTTGTTTTTAGGACAAATAAAGAGATACGTATTTTTTGGTTTAGCGAAAAAAAAAATTTTCGCAGAGTTATGAGTATTTAAAAATTTAAAGGCACATAGTGATTTTAGAGCTAAACAGCTAAAAAATTATTTTTAAATCTTTCTAGTTTTTACAAAAATTAATATTTTTTAATTCTGTTACTTGATTTTAGTACACTGAAAAAAAGTGCTGTTGAATCAAATAGCTCCATGCTATTGAATTTCCCGTTATTAATTCAATAACACATTTATTAATCGAACAGTATATTGCTTAAAACGAAAAAATGAAACTGTTTAAATTAAAAGTACGGTACTGTTAAATTAATGATATTCTACAAATTGTTTCTTTAGTTCATCTATATATAGCAACAGAATAATTTATTGCTTCTTTGACATTATTCATTTGAAACATCTAATAGATAAACTTGAAGAAAATGCGTGTAAATTTGAATCAAATGAAAAGTTGTTTGCTCCAAAGAAGCGCGCTTTTGAAAATGAAAGCATATGCTTTCGTTTCAATGAGTGGTGTTATAGCGGACTGACAATAGCATATGCTATAAAAATAAGGACACTATGTATTTGAGACATTGACAGGTGCTAAATTTATTGAAATACTTATTCACACATATTTATATGTTTATTAAACCTGTCGTTTTTGAAATTCTTATATAAAAAACCATTATTTAAATTGTTCTAAAGAATTAAGGACTAGTTAAACATAAATTCCCTATATAAATTCCCTTATTCACGAGAAAAATTTCGCGCACGGTATTTAACTACAAAGTAACTGCTCAATGTAAGAAGCGAATTACATTGCAGCGCGGCAGTTCTCGTCTATCACGAAAGTTAAGCACGTTTGGTCGCGGTTACTACCTAGATGGGTGACCGATTGGGAACAGCGTATTTTTCAGACTCAAAAAAATATAAAGTGTGTTTGAATGTGTATGTATGTGTGTTTGTCGTTAGAAAAAATGAAAAAATAATAAAGATGTGTATGTTAGTGTGTAAAATTGAAAAAAGATGTATATAAGAAGTATTGTGTTAAAGGTGTGAGAATTAATTATAGTATATAAAAAATGTATGAACAAAAATTTCATTTTTTTAATTTATCGTTGGTATATCTTTAACCTCATAAAAGAATTGACTTAACAGTATGGTGTTATTTAATCGATAGCAACAACTAAAAAAATTAAAAGTACAAATTTTTGAATCATAAAAATGATGCTTTTAAATTGAAAAACTATAGTCATTGACTCAAAAGCATATACTGTTAAATTAAAAAATTTTGATCGTTGATTCAAAAGGAATACCTTCAAATTAACATAGTATGCTGTCAATTTAAGAAATATGCTTTTGTTTCAATGAAAGTGATACTATCGAATCATTAGAATCGGTTCTTTCAAAACAACAGCATATACGTTTGGCAGCCCGTTATGACACTATTCAATGAATCAAACTCATATGTCATTGATTCAACAGCATTTTTTTTCCGTGTAGGGGAGACCGGGGCTAAACCGGACAAGTCAAATATTTCCGAAACCGTGAAGAATTTCAAATCATGTAAATAACCTATGAACGCGCAATTTCGTGATGCATATGCTGCATGAGGTTTTAGGGACGTGTCATTTTTCTTGTAATACTTTAATTTATTTTATACTAATTAACTATTTTATATTATATTCTTTGCATAGAACCATTTTATAAATAAATAAATAATTTATATTAAAACTCGAATTCGCAAGCGAGTTGCTACAAACAGACAAGTCTGAAAACTGTAATTCATTTTATATTATATTAATTACCGATTTTACAGTCTATATTATATTCTTTGTATAGAAGTATCTGCAAATAAATAAAAGAAGAATTGATTTTACTTTTCTACAAAAAAACGAAAATTTGTGTCTCATTCTTTAATTAATTAGCCGTGTCCGATTTAGCCCCACCAATTTTCGTATTTTCGTTTTCGAGGTAGTCACCTTCGAAGCAATATATCTCCAAAGCTACTGTAGTTTTTTAAAATCGAACAAGTGCGATTTGTAGGTGAAGGTACAAGCTTCAAAACGGTATATTACTCTTTAGCAAAAAATATTTTTTTGTATGAGTTTTCTGGTCAAAGAACAAATCCGTCCGGTTTAGCCCCGGTCTCCCCTAGTGTTTTTGATACTCTTTCTTTACAAACTTAAAAATTTAAAAAGTTTTGAAAATTAACAAAATGGCTGCCATTTTTTAAAAAATCAAAAATGTCAATTTTCTCAAAAACATCATTTTTTAATTTTTTGCAAATTTTTTTGTGGATTCTAGATGGAAAAAGGAACTTTTTCCAAAACCTCTCATGTTCGCTAAAACTTTCTGGAAGTCGCTATAATTTTTTTCAGATAATAAAAAACCTCATTATTTTGAGTAATGTGTCGACATATATATTTTTCATGTATACAAGGGTATTCATATTTTTTAATAGTGTTTTTGACTCTTTTTCTTTTTAAAATTGCAAATTTACAAAATTTACAAAATGGCGGCCGTTTTTAAAAAAATATAAGATCTCAATTTTCTCCAAAACATTATTTTTTATTTTTCTGGAATTTTTTTGTGGTTTCTAGATAAAAAAAATAACCCTTTCAAATAGGTGACTTTTTCTTAGTAAAGTTGATAAATTTCAAAAATTAACTAAATGCTAGCCACTTAAATTTTTTTTTAAATAACTATAGTTAAATTGGGTAAGGCCTTCTCAAGTGTACCGATGGTTTTTAAGCCTGTTCTTAATGAGATAATTAAGTTTTCTTTATAGCATTTTATTCTAGGTAGAATTTAAAAGTATTTCAAAAAAAATTTTAGGGCTCTCATTTTATTTACAAATTACAGCTATTTTTGTTACGCGCTGTAACAAAGACATGGCTCGTGCAGTTTCGCGGGCGGTCGAACTAAAGCGTTATATGCGTTGAATTGATTTCAATTTGTTAGTTGGGGGTCATTTATAAAGCATTTAATATAAAATTTCGAAAATTAAAATTAATTGCAAAATGGCGGATCCAATATAGCGAATAATATAGTGCTTAACAAAAATATAGCTTTATTTTGTAAATAAAATACGGGCCCTAAAAATTTTTTTTATATAAGTTCCACATTTTACGTAGAATAAAGTTATGTAAAGAAAATTTAATTATTTCATTAAGAACATGCTTAAATTTTCATTTGTTTATAAATTTTTATTATTATTTAAACATATATATATATATATATATATATATATATATATTATTTACATGATAATTTAAAACTGGAATTGGAGTTTTAGATAGAAAGAATTTTTAAATAAGTGGTGATAATTATATCGAATTCTGTCGATTAGTTTTCGAGTAATTAATTTTTTTCGAAAAATGTGTTAAAAAATTAAATTGTTAATAACTTTTTAAAAAACAATTTTTTTCAGAAGGCCTTAGCCAATTTAACTATAGTTATTTAAAAAAAAATTTAAGGGGATGGCATTTAGTTAATTTTTGAAATTTATTAACTTTACTAAGAAAAAGTCACCTATTTGAAAGGGTTATTTTTTTTATCTAGAAACCACAAAAAAATTTCCAGAAAAATAAAAAATAATGTTTTGGAGAAAATTAAGATCATATATTTTATTAAAAACGGCCGCTATTTTATAAATTTTTGAAATTTGCAATTTTGAAAAGAAAAAGAGTCAAAAGCACTATTAAAAAAGATGAACACCCTTGTATACATGAAAAATATATATGTCGACACATTACTCAAAATAATGAGTTTTTTTATTTTCTGAAAATAATTATAGCGACTTCCAGAAAGTTTTAGCGAACATGAGAGCTTTTGGAAAAAGTTTCTTTTTCCATCTAGAATCCACAAAAAAATTTGCAAAAAATTAAAAAATGATGTTGTAGAGATATTTTGAGATGGCAGATCTGGAAACGAAAGTTTTGCTAGACAAGCTAATAAAATCAGTGGAGGAACTGAAAAAATCACAAGATGATATGCGTGGAGAGATGAGAGAATCATGTAGTATTTCTATGGAAATTAAGGAGAATATGAGAAATATTTCTTGTAAAATCAACTCCATGGAAGTAATGCAAGACAGACTCGATCGCAGAAGCAGAGCTAATAACATTGTTGTTTTTGGATTGAAAGACAATGAAGGACCTTCTGATTTGTTTGCCTACGTCACAGCATTGTTCCAGAAGGTTGATTTGAATATTCCGGAAATGGCTATCGCAGATGTTTTTAAACTGGGAGTAAACAATGTTGTGAATCGGCCGATCTTAATAAAGTTTATTGCTCCAAGATGGGTGAAACTTGTTTTTACCAAATTATCACAATTTAGGGCACGGAACATTGTAATCGCAAATGATAGATCGAAGAAGGAAAGAGAGGCGAGAAGAGATTTACGAGCACAAGAGGATCGCTTAAAAGCCGCTGGCTATCACACCAAGATTTTCAAGAATAAAATATTTCTTGAAGATAAAGAAGTTACTCCTGAAGATGTGGAGTTCTTATTGGCAGCCAATAAAAAGAGGAAAGTCTCAGATGCTCAGGATGATCAGGAGGAGATTTCAGGTGCAAATTTTAAAACAAATAAGAAAGGTCGACACTCAAGGCGTGACCTATTGAAACTCGACAAAAATAACCAAAGCATGAAGGATTTTCTGCCAAAAGAGGTGTCGGATTGTACTCAGGAGGGCACACATTCTCAAGGTCAAAAGTCTATTTTATAGGAAAATGCTTCCTTTATTGGATCCACGAGATGAGAACGTCAGGCTCACCGGTTTAACATCATCTTTTGGAATATGCATGGGTTTTCTAATCTGACGGACATAAAAAACTCCATTCTTCCGGTCGATATACTGTGCTTCTATGAAACGTGGGTGGAGGACACACAGTTATATACAAGAGGTTTCTTAATTGATTATCAGTTGTTCTATTCACCGGCGTGGAGAGATGCTGCCAGAGGAAGAGCGAGTGGGGGGATATTAGTAGCTTTGAGTAAGAACTTCTATGTTTCTAATTTAATTTTTAGTAATCGTAATTTTATTTTTCTGAGAGTGAAAGCGTTGGGGTTTGATTGTGTGTTGGGAGCTATATATGTTTCCCCACTTTCGAATATTATTAATTTTATAGACGACCTGGAAAGTGTATTGTTTTTAATCAAAGAAAATTACCCCCAAGTCTCGGTAATAGTGGGGGGGGGATTTTAATTGTAGAATTGGAGTATTAAATCAGTTAGATTTCAATATTTTTACAAGCATTAATAATTTTACCGCAAAAAGAACTTCGAAGGACCCCATTTTAAATTGTAAAGGTAAAAAACTAGAATCTTTTATGAATGATAATGGCTTATGTGTGTTAAATGGTAGGTCCAAGAAAGATATGCCAGCACAATTCACTTTTTCCCAGAGTAATGGATCAAGTGTAATAGACTTGGTTTGGACGACACTAGATAGTTTTGAATTCCTTCTCGATTTTTCTGTGCTTTCGATTACAACTATGTCGGATCACTTTCCAGTTGTTGTGGAATGTGAATTAAATATTGAGAATTTGCATAGTATAACAGTGGTTAATGGATCTTCGCCCATATGGAAACTTTTATTTTGTAAAGAAAAATATTTAGAATTTCAAGTAAAAATGAGATGGCGAAATGACATTGCTTGTGATAATGAAAATATAGACATACTAAACGATAATATGATAGCAGCGACTGTAGACACTGCGAGAGAATTAAACATGGTTAGGGTAATGAGAGAGGGAACGGGCATAAGAGGGAGAAACAAGCCGTGGTTCGATAGGGAGTGTCAAAATTTAAGAAAAGGCGTGGATACGGCACTTAGGCGATATCAGGTGGGGTGTAACAATGAGCGTGATCGCTTAGCATATTTGGAAACTCGTAAGAATTATCGTAATATGCTACAATTAAAGAGAATTAATTATGAAAGAGATTTAGTTGATAGTATTGCATTCGCACATAATTCGCCGACTTTTTAGAATAATATTAATAAAAAAAGAAAAAAATCTTATAATAATAACATAATAGACAATAATACTTGGTTTCAATGGCTAGTGAATGTGTTTCCGGTTAAAAAAATTGTTCCTATTCCGCCTTTTATTCAAACACATACTCTCCTGGACGAGTATATTTCTCATAGTGAATTGTTATTAAGCATAAAAAAATGCGAATCAGATAAAGCTGCAGGTGAGGACTTAGTAAATTATAACTTCTATAAATGTCTTCCAGAAAATTGGCTTTGTTATCTGGAGCATATGTTTAATAAAATAATCGAAACCGAAAAAGTGCCAAAGGCGTGGGGTAGATTGACCACTTTAATGTTCTATAAGAAAGGGCAGGCCGATAATCCTGATAATTATAGGCCAATCACTCTTGTTAACAATGTAGCAAAGATTTTTACCCAAATCCTTTCTGAAAGATTGAATGCATGGTCAGATGTATTTAAAACAATACCGGAATTTCAATCAGGCTTTAGAAAGGGTAGGGGATGCTTGGACAATCTTTTCACCCTTCTTTCTCTAATTCAAATTCACCTGAGACACCCCAATGGGGTTGTCTATGCAACTTTCGTAGATTTTAAAGGGGCTTTTCCCTCTATCCCTCATAACTTTCTGTGGCGTAAATTGTTTAAATTGGGAATAAGCACCAAATTTATAAACATAGTTAAAAATTTTTATGAACAAGCTTATACGTGCATTAGTACTGAACAGGGTCGTACGGGCTATGTCAAAGTAACGCAAGGTTTATTACAAGGAGAAGTCCTCAGCCCTAGCCTGTTCTCTCTTTATATTAGTGATTTGCTGTCCTATTTAAGTAAGCGGGATTGTAATGGCATCTCAGTCAACAGTAAAGAAGAGATTTTGTTACAAGCATACGCTGACGATTTAGTTTTATTAGACGATACACCTCTGAGATTGAAGAAAAAACTTAAAGCCTTGTATGAATATTGTTCGCAAAACGGTCTGATAATTAACCCTAGCAAAACAAAAATTGTTATCTTCAGAAATGGAAGGAACACAAAGGTCGATTCAATAAATAGTTTTAACATAGGGGAAACAAAGATTGATGTTGAGGATTGCTATGAGTATCTTGGAGTAATTTTTGATAATAAATGTAATTTTGAGGATGCTTCGAAAAAGTTTGTGTGTTCTGCGAGGGCGGCGGCGAGCTCTACATTGGAGATTATAAATAGTTTAAATCTTGATTATTGGCGAGCTTATGATAGATTGTTTGAGAGTTTGGTAAAATGTTTGCTGTTCTATGGAATCCAGGTGTGGGGACAGACCTTCCAGGAGGATATAGAGAAAGTTCAGTTGAGTTTTTGGAACGGATTGTTGCATTTGCCACGCTGTACTCCGAATTATGCGGTTCGCCTGGAAACAGGCAGACTTCCACTTTCCTGTGCATTTCTCGCGAGAACACTGTCATGGATGGAAAAAATTTCTCTAATGGATCCTTCGCGTTATCCAAGACAGTGTCTCGAGAGACTCATGGGGTTGGCGCGTTCGGGGTCGGTGGGCTTGTGTGGTAATTGGTACATGGAACTGAGGTACTATTATAGGGCTAGTAACTTGCTAAATGTGTGGGAAAAGGCTCCTTTAAAAGAGTTGGTTACATATTCGACTCAACTTCTGTCTACGTTTATTTCAATAGAAATAAATAAGGACAGAGAGTCTAGAGCGCGTTCTAAAAGCTTGCAGGTCTGGCCCTATCTACCTTTATCCCAGGGACCTCAGCCCTATCTGACGGAGAGACTACCTCTGAAGCATAAACGTGGGATGGCGCAAATTCGCCTTACCAATTTTCACATAGATACAGTAAGGTTATATGGAAAAAAATTTAAAGTTTTTAATCGGGAACAGTGTGTCTTCTGTCTGTCAGACGGGGTTGATTTAAACCACATACTAAACGAGTGTTCTAAATATAAAGATGTGATAAAGAAGTTTTTTCTGGAAATGAATGGATGCGATGAACAAGCGATATCCTGGGTGAAAATATTGTCTTCTGCGAAACACTCAAATTTGTAAAAAGTTTTTAATAATGATGTTAGAAATTCTTACTTTGTCAGAGACTCAAAAATATTAAATATTAATAGTGTATGTCGTAGAATATTTTATAGTATGTATTTATTTTGTGTAATAGATAGGAATGTCTCAATAAAGGAATCATAATAATATATAGTCCAGTCGCCCTGTGAAAAAAGTGGTCATTTCGTGCCAAAATTGATACCTGAAGTCTGATTGTGGATTCATATAGTGTGGGGTGGTAGTATGAATATGTATATGTTTCCAACTCGAGATTTTTCATGCTGCGCGTTATAAACAATTTTGAAGGTGCCGAAAAACAGTTTTTTGATGACCGTTCTTTCCTATCAAATTATAGAGGAAAAAGTTGTTAATAAAAGTTATAGAGCTCGGAAATACCTTTAAAATGATAGGTCATATGTTAAAATTGGTCCATTTGTTTACTTGCAAATGAATTTACACCACTAAAAATGGCACTTTCTTATTTGTTTAATAACTTGAACAAAAGTTAACAAATTCTTTTGATATTCTCCAAAAATGTACCTCTCAAAACTCTCAAGATGTGTGCCAAATCTGAATACGATTCGATAAATAGTTTATGAGAAATTCCATTTGTTAACTAAAAACATGATTTTTTAAAATGGAATTTCTACATTTTTGGCCGGATGAAAATCAATTTTTTTTGTTGGGTTCTCTTCATGAAATGTCAATCTATCAATCACAATTTGTAGCGAATTGAATTTTTATAAGAAAACTGGTTTTTTGGGGGGAGAAATTTTTGGCTTATAAACAAATGAACACTACATCAACAATTTTTACTTTAACAATTTGTCATAAACGCCATTTGATTACTTATTCTTTCCTGCAAACTTTGCAAAAAAAAATTTTTATCTAGGTCAAAAGGGGAGGGAGATAATTTTTTTATTTCAAAAAATTCCTGAGCCTTTAATTATTAATATTTTTTATTTTTTTTATTATATTTTTTTAGTTGATTAGTCATACTAATTATAAAAAAATCAATCTAAACATCTATGCACTTCTTGTTCGTAAAAAAAATCCTAAAATGTATGCAACGTTTGAATGCAACGTAGAGCAGCCTATTTGCTCTAGGCTACATAGTGGGGGACATCATCAGTCGCTCGCGCTAAAGTTGAATTCAAACTTTCAAATTCGTAAAAGTTGTCATAACATTCAAACAAATTGATGAATTTTGATCATTTTTGTTTTAAACTGGGCTAAAATTTTCTCAGGAATTCAAATTTTTTATTTGTTTTTTGAAAAATTTATAAATAATGTCAAAAAATTATTAATTAAAAAAAATTTTTTTTTGGTTTTTTTTTAAATTTCATTTTTTTTATATTTTTTAATTTTAACTGCTCGAATAATAAAATAAACACTAATTAATTATTTTTGCATTAAAAGAATTAAGGTTTTCGAAAAAATGCTTTTCGCAGAACAATATTATACTAATAATTTGACATATATTTCGAAAATACCTCAATTTTGGGTAAGAAAAAATTTCTGCGAATAGCATTTTACGAAAACCTTTATAAATTTGTATTGCTTTTATTATTCGAGCAGTTAAAAATAAAAAATTTGAAAAAAATGAATTTAAAAAAAAACCAAAAAAATTTTTTTTTAATTAATAATTTTTTGACATTATTTATAAATTTTTCAAAAAACAAATAAAAAATTTGAATTCCTGAGAAAATTTTAGCCCAGTTTAAAACAAAAATGATCAAAATTCATCAATTTGTTTGAATGTTATGACAACTTTTACGAATTTGAAAGTTTGAATTCAACTTTAGAGCGAGCGACTGATGATGTCCCCCACTATGTAGCCTAGAGCAAATAGGCTGCTCTACGTTGCATTCAAACGTTGCATACATTTTAGGATTTTTTTTACGAACAAGAAGTGCATAGATGTTTAGATTGATTTTTTTATAATTAGTATGACTAATCAACTAAAAAAATATAATAAAAAAAATAAAAAATATTAATAATTAAAGGCTCAGGAATTTTTTGAAATAAAAAAATTATCTCCCTCCCCTTTTGACCTAGATAAAAATTTTTTTTTGCAAAGTTTGCAGGAAAGAATAAGTAATCAAATGGCGTTTATGACAAATTGTTAAAGTAAAAATTGTTGATGTAGTGTTCATTTGTTTATAAGCCAAAAATTTCTCCCCCCAAAAAACCAGTTTTCTTATAAAAATTCAATTCGCTACAAATTGTGATTGATAGATTGACATTTCATGAAGAGAACCCAACAAAAAAAATTGATTTTCATCCGGCCAAAAATGTAGAAATTCCATTTTAAAAAATCATGTTTTTAGTTAACAAATGGATTTTCTCATAAACTATTTATCGAATCGTATTCAGGTTAGGCACACATCTTGAGAGTTTTGAGAGGTACATTTTTGGAGAATATCAAAAGAATTTGTTAACTTTTGTTCAAGTTATTAAACAAATAAGAAAGTGCCATTTTTAGTGGTGTAAATTCATTTGCAAGTAAACAAATGGACCAATTTTAACATATGACCTATCATTTTAAAGGTATTTCCGAGCTCTATAACTTTTATTAACAACTTTTTCCTCTATAATTTGATGGGAAAGAACGGTCATCAAAAAACTGTTTTTCGGCACCTTCAAAATTGTTTATAACGCGCAGCATGAAAAATCTCGAGTTGGAAACATATACATATTCATACTACCACCCCACACTATATGAATCCACAATCAGACTTCAGGTATCAATTTTGGCACGAAATAACACAGGGCGACTGGTTTAATATGGGGCAAAATTTCTCAAGTGTACCAATGTCAAAATTGCAAGTTGATAGATCGGGCTAATATTTTTCCAGTATTTAGTACTATGCATGAGTACTTCAACCACCAAGTATTATGAAATTTTATAAAAAATTGTAGAGGGTGGAAGGGGTTGAAGATTTTGGATAAGTATCAACAGTGATTTTTCTAAAAAATCGTAGCTTCTATATAATGAAGTAAAAAAAGTTTTGACCCATATGTTTTTTGTAGGTTTTTTCCTGCTCTTTCAAATGGTGCAAAAATTTTTTTTTAAATTCAAAATTTAACCCTTTTTTTGAAAATTAAAATTTTTTTTGGTTTTTTTTTCAAAAAGGACCCTTTTTTTTCCTTTTTTTTGTACGAAAAGAAAGCTTAAGATGCGTACTTTCAATAACTAAAACGGAAAAAATGACGTTTTTTTGTTTTCGAATTATTAATTAATTAATTAATAAAAATTAATAAAAATTGAAATATTTTACAACAAAATAAATTTAACGCAATTCCGAAGTTACTACTGTAAAGCACTACAAAATCCGCATCCAACGAGTCCAATATGAAAGATTTTGGATAAATTGACGTTTTATAAATAAATATTTATAAAAATTAATTAACAAATGAATATAATTTATAAAAATAAAGATAAAGTGTTAGTTTTTTTTAAACAAATGTTTATACAATTCTATTTTGAAAAAAATGTATTCCAGTTATTTGCAACAATTGACAGTTTAAAAAAAAATTAAAAACCTCTTTATGCGTGTCGTGTTCTATAACTCTATAACCGGGCTTAATATTTTTTAACATTTTCTATAAAACAATTTTTTATTTAATTTTTACATTTCTGATGTAATAGGAGATGATTTCTTTTTTATCTTACCAACTTTTTATTATTTTAATATCAACAATAATTAAATTTTACGTAAATCCTAATAAATAAATTACAAATAGTTACTTAATCATTAATTATTATATTGGATTTTTATAATAATTTTCATGATTTAATGAAAAAAATGCAGAGAGCAGTTCTGAAAATGTTATACAGTATACTCAAATATAAAATTAAATAAAAAATTGTTTTATAGAAAATGTTAAAAAATATTAAGCCCGGTTATAGAGTTATAGAACACGACACGCATAAAGAAGTTTTTAATTTTTTTTTAAACTGTCAATTGTTGCAAATAACTGGAATACATTTTTTTCAAAATAGAATTGTATAAACATTTGTTTAAAAAAAACTAACACTTTATCTTTATTTTTATAAATTATATTCATTTGTTAATTAATTTTTATAAATATTTATGTATAAAACGTCAATTTATCCAAAATCTTTCATATTGGACTCGTTGGATGCGGATTTTGTAGTGCTTTACAGTAGTTACTTCAGAATTGCGTTAAATTTATTTTGTTGTAAAATATTTCAATTTTTATTAATTTTTATTAATTAATTAATTAATAATTCGAAAACAAAAAAAAACGTCATTTTTTCCGTTTTAGTTATTGAAAGTACGCATCTTAAGCTTTCTTTTCGTACAAAAAAAAGGAAAAAAAAGGGTCCTTTTTGAAAAAAAAACCAAAAAAATTTTTAATTTTCAAAAAAAAGGGTTAAATATTGAATTTAAAAAAAAAAAAATTTTGCACCATTTGAAAGAGCAGGAAAAACCCTACAAAAAACATATGGGTCAAAATTTTTTTTACTTCATTATATAGAAGCTACGATTTTTTTAGAAAAATCACTGTTGATACTTATCCAAAATCTTTAACCCCCTCCCCCCTCTACAATTTTTTATTAAATTTCATAATACTTGTTGGTTGAAGTACTCATGCATCGTACTAAATACTGGAAAAATATTAGCCCGATCTAACAACTTGCAATTTTGACATTGGTACACTTGAGAAATTTTGCCCCATATATATATTATATTATTATTATTATATATTATATATATATATATATATATATATATATATATATATATATATATATATATATATATATATATATATATATATATATATATATATATATATATATATATATATTATTGTATATATTATTATTATATATTATTATTATATGGGTAAGAATTCCTGAAATGGCCCCTTATTTTCTTTTGGTTAATGAAAATAAATGATACTTATATATTTTGATAGTCCATGATGTCACTAATAACATCTCCAAACGATTTTTCAAATTATTCATTTTTGTAATTTTTATAAACAATTAAACTTTTTTGCACCGTTTTAGAAAAAATTCAATTTCTCGAAATTGGCTGAACCGATTTCAATGAAACTTGTATCGTTAGAAAGATTAAAAAATGTACTATCCAGAAAAAAATATAATATAAATAAAAAGTTTTATTTGTTTAAACAAATTATATTTTTAATTTTTATTGTTATAAATAAACAATGTTCGCAATCGATTTTGGTCACTTTTTTTATAGCATCATAAAAAGAGACTTTTCATGATTCCATAGAAAAAATAAAAAACCGGAACTCTCTAAAAGTTTAGAAGTTCTATCATTTTTAGTCTCGCCGTGCGCGAGCTTTCTCAGTATCTAATGCTCACGGTACGACGTCACAGTGGGATTTTTTTACAAGTTACTGTTCAAAAATGTCTAGAGCTTATAATTTTTAACCGATATGAGTTTTTTTAAATTGAAGAGAACTAAATTTTTTCAAATTTTCAATTGTTTATAATTATTTATTTCAGTCAAAGTTAACAAATTAACACAATTTTTAAAAAAAGTACGTTGAATATTTAATTCTATTACTGCAGATGACCAGAATCAATTGGAAATCATATAAAATATGTTCTCTAGACGAAAAATAAAGAATACATATTTTTTTATTTGTTCTGAACAATATTAGTTAACAAATAGTTATCTTGGGTTCTTCTGAACCAAAAAAATTATTTTTTCACTTTCATATTTTAATTTAGGCTTATTTGTTTATAACAATTGAAAAAATTTGCTTAAAATCAAAAAAGGACATATATTCATAAAATGAGCCTACATTAAAAAATATAAATGTGAAAAAATAATTTTTGTTTGAGAGGAACCAAAGTTAACAATTAGTTAACTAATATTGTTTATAACAATTAAAATTATTTATTTATTACACAAAAAGAACATACGTACTTTAACCAAAGTTAACAATTAGTTGACTAATATTGTTTATAACAATTAAAATAATTTATTTATTAAACAAAAAGTACATATGTACTTTAACCAAAGTTAACAATTAGTTAACTAATATTGTTTATAACAATTAAAATAATTTATTTATTAAACAAAAAGGGCATACGTACTTTAAATGTACCTAAATTAAAAGATAAATGTGAAAAAAAATTTTGTTGTTGTGAGAAACCTAAATTAACAATTTGTTAACTAATATTATTTATAACAATTAAAATAATTTTTCTTATCAAAAAAAGGACGTACATATATTCTTAAAATAAGCCTAAATTAAAATATGAAAGTGAAAAAATAATTTTTTTGGTTCAGAGGAACCCAAGATAACTATTTGTTAACTAATATTGTTCAGAACAAATAAAAAAAATATGTATTCTTTATTTTTCGTCTAGAGAACATATTTTATATGATTTCCAATTGATTCTGGTCATCTGCAGTAATAGAATTAAATATTCAACGTACTTTTTTTAAAAATTGTGTTAATTTGTTAACTTTGACTGAAATAAATAATTATAAACAATTGAAAATTTGAAAAAATTTAGTTCTCTTCAATTAAAAAAAACTCATATCGGTTAAAAATTATAAGCTCTAGACATTTTTGAACAGTAACTTGTAAAAAAATCCCACTGTGACGTCGTACCGTGAGCATTAGATACTGAGAAAGCTCGCGCACGGCGAGACTAAAAATGATAGAACTTCTAAACTTTTAGAGAGTTCCGGTTTTTTATTTTTTCTATGGAATCATGAAAAGTCTCTTTTTATGATGCTATAAAAAAAGTGACCAAAATCGATTGCGAACATTGTTTATTTATAACAATAAAAATTAAAAATATAATTTGTTTAAACAAATAAAACTTTTTATTTATATTATATTTTTTTCTGGATAGTACATTTTTTAATCTTTCTAACGATACAAGTTTCATTGAAATCGGTTCAGCCAATTTCGAGAAATTGAATTTTTTCTAAAACGGTGCAAAAAAGTTTAATTGTTTATAAAAATTACAAAAATGAATAATTTGAAAAATCGTTTGGAGATGTTATTAGTGACATCATGGACTATCAAAATATATAAGTATCATTTATTTTCATTAACCAAAAGAAAATAAGGGGCCACTTCAGGAATTCTTACCCATATATTATTATTATATATTATTATTATATTATTATTATTATTATTATTATTATTATTATTATTATTATATTATTATTATTATTATTATATTATATTATAACAATAAAAAAACCGATTTTTTGTACCTCCGCAATGAAAACAGTAGTATAGCTAGGCCGGTTCTGTCCCAATGCTCGGTCGGTAATGCAGATTCCTACTTTATCAGTGGTCGGTAGGGTAGACTTTATTTATCGGACAATTTAAACCCGGTTGGTGTTCTACTTTACCGACCGAGTTTTAGTTCCGACTGCTACCGCTAGATGGCGCTACCGTCGAATTCAAACACCCTTGGCAGGAGATTTAAATTTTATTTTGAAAATTTAAAGTCTATTGGAAGGGGAGTTCTACTTTACTGACATTTGTAGTTCCGTCTGCCACCGCTAGATGGCGCCATCACTGAATTCAAACCCCCTTGGCGGGGTATTTAAATTTTGTTTTCGAAATTCAAACCGCTTGGACAGTGAGCCGCCATTTTGTTTTAGCGTCCGACAGTAGTTCTGGCTACCGCCGACAGATGGCGCCATTTACGAATTTAAAAACCTCTTGGCAGGAAATTTAAAATCTTTTTTAACAATTTAAATTATATTGGTCAGAAGACCAATATTATCAATATATGGCGCTATTAAATGTTATTACAATATATTTTACTTAACCTAACCTTAAATCTTAAGTATGGCTAAGATTATAGTCAATAATAAGAACATTAGGATATTGGTTTGATACATTTATTTGAACAATATTATCAAACAATATACAATATTTACACTTGTTTTATTTTAAATTAAATATGGTTGTATGGGCCACCAATATACTTCAGCCGTAGTTGTCCAGAACTAATAGCTTCTTGCATCTGATCCAAGCATATCGAGTCATCAGTGAACATTGGTACAAATCTTGTCGGTAGGAATGTATTGAATTTTTTATCCACCTCAACGACGACCTACACTCCATACCTGGTGTTGACGACCTGGATCTTCGTTATAGGATACTTATGTCCAGGAGTCAGCTCGGAATGCGTCTTCGTAGGTAGGTAGGTAGTACTTTTTGAAGTGAAAAAATAGAATGAGCTTTACAGCGGAAGGTGCCTCTATTTATACCCCAAATTTACGCAATACCCCCATCACTGCTTCTACGCATGCGCTTTACCCACACCATTACTTTTACGCATGCGCATTATCCCCACCATTATTTCTACGCATGCGCAGTATCCTCTAGCCTCGCCCACTTTGTGACGTCATAAGACAAGTCTAGACCTGTTTTAACATGTTTAATAGTTTTACACATGTGTAATAAAGATAATAGGATTGGAAAGGGTTAATTAATGTAAACATTAATAGACATTTAATACATTTATTCATTAAATAAGAAATTTTCACAATCATTATAAAAATCTTTCAATGTACAATCATTGTCAACTTCATCAGTTTTTTCTACGTTGTTTCGTAGTACATTTGACGGTTGTATCAACCAATTTCGTAGATTACATACATTTGTAACAGCGCAATTGCTAAAACTACGTGTGCGATTTGTACATGTGGATGAACTATCTGCACTTAAAGTTTTTAGCGACGGACATTTAAAATCATCTAAATTAAACACATTTGACGTATATTTTTCTATCCATCTTTGTTTTTCTAAACCTTTTACATAAACAGTAGGTGTACTTATTAGTACTTCTTTTATTATAGGTTGCAATTCTTCATAAGGTTGTATCACCAGCAGCCCAATCAATACCATGATAATTGTTTGTAAGCCATCGATTCTCACATTTGTATCTTGCAGGTAATCGACTTCAGGTATATGGTGGCTCGAAGAGGTAGACAAAAGGATTTGCATCTTGTTGAAGTGGTAGAATCGCCAATTCTTTGATGACAAACTCGTTGTAAGGTCTTTTAATGCATTGGATATCTACGACGTACGCCATGGTATCTGAAATAGAATAATGACTCAAGCCTTAGAGAGACGCTCTCTTTATAGCCTGCCCCACCACTGATGTCGTCTAAGATTGGTCATTATTTCCACCAATCACGTTACTTTTTTAACAACGCCGCTGATTGGTGTATGCTGTATAATGCGGTCGTAAATTATAAGGCAATATGCAGCTGTATTGGCTGGAAAATTTTCACTTACTTTAAATTCCAATCGCACATCTATACATGCTTGTTTTAGAAATTTGTTTTGTTTTGAGCAATCAATAACAGCTAATGGTGCATAATCCTTAAAGTTATTTCTAGTTAATAAAGGTTCAGATTCTTTTCCATAGTAGGATAATTGGAAATTACAATACATTTCATAGAGGATGGAAAATTTATTTTGATTAAAGTTTAAATCTAAATTTCCATAAGGGTTGCTCTGTAAATTTAAGAAAAGTTTTACATTTCTAAGATTAGGGGAGAGTGGGGCAAACCGAACCGGTGGGTGAACCGGACCCCCCTTAATATTTCCGAAATGGCGAAATTGTCAAAAGTGCTATTTAGAAATTTGAAACAACCATGTGTAGTATACCTTATTTTTTTAAATTTGCCATTTTTTACTTTTGTTTGTACAAAGCTGGGAGCAAAAGTTTTTTTTAAGTTTTTTTCTACACTTTTACAAATTTTTTCTTAAGAACATTCTGAGGAAATCGTGTAATATTTCCAAATATTAGGTCTTGGGTTTTGAAGGTACACTCCTCAGGAATATTTACTACCAAAAACTTTGATGAATTTGCAAACCGTTTCTTTTTGCAAACATTTATTTTCAAAATGGGCCTGTGGGGCAAACCGGACCGTTTTCGGTGGGGCAAACCGGCCATAGGATATTTCCATTGAATTAAAGTTTCATAAAAATTATTTTTAAACAAAATGTTTATTTCATTAAAATATTTACTTACAATGAAAAATAATTGTCTTCCATTGAGAATTGGACCCTTTAATATTGTTACTCTGATAATGACAAACATTTTTATTTTTTTCATTTAAAAACAACTTTATTAAATTAAAATTCCATGCCAAATTATTATTTTCATTACTACAACCATTGTTTACATGATTCTTTATGTTTTATATTATTGTAGGATTATGTAAATGCAATATTATAAATAAAAAACCAAACGGTCCGGTTACCCCAAGGGGTGGGGCAAACCGAACCGTTTGCAAAATTTTTTAAAGTTAACACAGCAACTAAACAATAAAAGATGAAGTATATGTGTCTCTGGGAAAAAGTTGCGCAATTTAAACCAGCTTCAAAATAAGCCATCAAAAAATGAAATCGGTTGATCCGTTTAGTCACAAGAGTCAAAAAACCGTTAGGGGGTCCGGTTTGCCCCACTCTCCCCTACAATTATCAAATAAATTTTCATACCTTCCTTGATATTCTTTTCGATTTGTTTGGAAAGCAAGAATAACATATCGAGGTTTTTTAACTTGTGTGGAAGTTTTTACAGTCCACATATGCTTTTCACTAGCACACTAGCAGGAATCATAGGATACTCATACAGATCCCACGATCTGAAACTCATTGTTATAAGTGTGTCTTTTTCAATGGATTTCAACAATTCAATTTTTTTGTCGATCATTTATTATTAAATATGGAATTAACCATTCAACTTTATTAATTATAATTCTAAATTCTTCACGCTCAGCTGCTCCAATATTTACTACAGCATTTGGATCAGTACGAGATCTTGTTAATGTAAGTTCATGTTTTGCATTCACAACAATCTTTCGATGGTCTTCAGCAAAACCAATAATCATACTTAGAGGTATATTTACATAAAAATATCCAGTATCATTTGTAACTCTACTATCATTATCACAAGGTAGATAACCAGCATTTTTAGAGTGAATTATTTGATTAGGCTTTTGAGAAATTAAATTTTTCATTGTGGTTGTAATACCAACATTTTTAGAGCGATCAATTTCAACACCATTTAATTCATAACGAATTTCATTAAACAGGTAGGAAATACCATTGCTAATTAACTTTGTATTAGTTACAAGCGCGTAGTTAGGCCTGACTAATCTTCCAGTGACGTGTAGAGTACTTTTAGACGGAAGAATGTATAAGCTTGATGTTGAACTGCAATTCGAATCTCATCACTATTATTAAATGCTGATGACACGTATGGTTGATGAGCATGAATTGCGTAGTGTGCCAGAGAATTATCAAATTTAACTGGACTTAGAATGTTTAAAATTTCTTCCATTTTTATTACAACAACAAATAAAAAGTATATGAATAATTAATTTTTTCCTTTGTTTTCTTGGTAAATTCTTAAGCCGAGCTGCTTTAGAAATAGTAGGTTCTGAGATGTTAGTCTCTTGCGAACTGATTTAGGAATGAATTACTTCTGACATGGTAACTCCTTTATATAGCTTCCACCAATTTTTCTTTGAAATACAATTCCCATTACGTCGATTTAACGTGTAATCGAATTGTTATAGTTTCACCTCTAAAATTTATTAAATTTCCGTCTTGATCAACGATTCTTATTTGAATATTATGTATCGTCTTCACGGCTATCGGTAGATAAATGACGTGAGATGGAACTTCCACAATCTTATATCCAGCTGGAACAATTGGAAAAAATTAATGAATTGTGTGTACCTTTTTATTATTTATGTATGCACCAGTAGTAATGTTACATCCAATTCTGATAGCATTTACCTTCAGAATAGCAACTGGTACATCTGACGTATGAGATTTATTAGCTGTTAGTATACATGCAGTAAATCCTAATAATTTACCAATTGAATCATTTTGTTAAAAATTCACTTCAAGACTGCTTGTTATTTCACTACGTAAAGTATTTTTGTTAGGTTTAATAGTTATAATTTCAGACCGATTTTCAATAGAGTTTTAAATATATTTTTCAATATCTTCAATTTCATAACTTCCAGAGGGTATAATAATCACTTTATCACAAATATAAAATTTATGTTTACCTTGATCAATATTAGGAATTGAATTGAAAGTTAGTAATTCAACTAGACCAAGCACATAATTTTTATTAGATAATAATTCTATTGCAGGGAAATATTCTGCCTCTAGAGTTGATGAATTGCCTGAGATAGTCAGAGTAAAGGATTCTTCCATGTTGAAGACTTTTTATGAACTGATAAGGTGGAACAACTAACAATCATTTATATAGAATATATTTTTGACTTACTTTAAGCTGACCGCATAAAAACTTAAGACAAAAATGACCACAATTGAAACTATTATAATCTTGATATTTTTGATGATTATACTGTATTAAAGTACTATAACCTAAGTAATTGACAAGTTCATAGGGTGCTTGAAGATTACCAAAACTATTAAAGTATATGACTTTATTATTAACTTTTTTATATGCAACCCAATGAGTACCAGAACCATCTTTATCATCTAAATTAATAATGGCTAATTCATTTTTTCGAGGGCCTTTTTTAGGTAGTTCATTTTGCATAAAAACTCCTCGAAAATGAGAAATTTTCATTTCTTTAGAATATTTAAGTAAATCTAGATCAGTAAGTGCTCGCTGAGATAGCTTTAAACTTTTTTTTCTACATCGTCTTTTAATACCTTGTCCTTTAACATAGGGTTTCAAATGAAGTCCCAACCCTTGTCGGTATGGTTTTAAATGTAGACCTTTACTAAGTGCAACTTCTTCCATTGCTCTATTATGCCGATGAGCTCCCTTTAACTGCTCTTTTGCTGCACTTGCATCAATAACAGCCTTTGCTACACCAGCCGCTCCTCAAATAAGTGATCCAAGTACACTTAGCCCTGCAAAAATGGGGATTAATGGTAAGAGACCACCAACTTTTGATGGGACAGGTAGGATGCGAGGTGTTAAAACTTTTTGTCTACCACCTGCTTTCTTTACTGTTTTTTGAGCTGTTTCAATAACTCACTTGATTGTTGAATGAGCATCATTACCAGGAATTATAGAACTTCTTGCAGCATCAACGATTTTTCTAAGATTTACTCGATTTTTTTATTTTATCTTCTTCTTTTTAGAAGACCTTCTCTTCTTTACTCCCATTCCAAATTTCGATTTTGCTCTTATAGTGTTTGTTATTGCGTAAGCTGCAGCTCTTTCACTATATCCTGCGCCTGGAGCCCAAACACGTTGCCAAGCTTTATCAGCTAGTACTCTATCAGCGGCGTTTCTTGCTTCAACGTTTTCTCGATTCCTTGTATAAGCAATATCGTGCTCTTTGCAAGCGGCGTCTAATAGATTGACACCTGGATCACCTCGTGCTAGACGCTTTGCTAACTTTGTGCCTGGTCCACAATATTGATAACCTGGCAAATGTAGTTCAAACGGTAACTTGTTTATAAATTTATTAATTAAACCTCTTCCTCGAAAGCGATGATGTATAATCATACCTTACTCTGTGAAAGTTAAAATTAGAATGACTTGTTAGCTATATAAGCGCTGTATTTAAACCTTAAGCGGCAGTCTAAATCAGAATGCGGTTCAAGGAAGAGCTTCACAAGTTGCCAGTCGTCAATCCAGACTCGATTGTTGAACAACAAGAAAAGAAAGTTAAGCGTCATGATAGTTTGTTTTCCGGTAGTATTAGAGCTATTTTTTGTGGACCATCAAATTGTGGAAAGACAAATGTACTGCTTTCTTTAATTTTAAATCCAAATGGTCTCAGATTTGATAATATTCACTTATACTCAAAGTATTTGCATCAACCCAAGTATAAATTCTTGGAACAAGTTATAAGTAATGTTGATGGAGTAGAGTATTTACCGTTCAGTGAGCATGAAGAAGTCATTACTCCAAAAGATGCAAAACGGAATTCAATATTTATATTTGATGACATTGCTTGTGAGAAGCAAGATAATGTAAGGGCATTCTTTTGTATGGGTAGACATGTTGATGTTGATTCTTTTTATCTTTGTCAAACATATGCCCGCATTCTTAAACATTTAGTACGTGATAATGTTAATTTACTAGTCCTTTTTCGTCAAGATGAGAAAAATTTAAGGCGTGTTTATGATGACCATGTTAATACTGACATGACATTTAATCAATTTCGAGAACTATGTTCCACATGTTGGAATTCAGACAAGTTTGGCTTTGTAGTAATTGATAAGGATTCTGATTTAAATGATGGAAGATATAGGAAAGGATTTGATAGCTTTGTAATACTATAAATATAAATACTATAAAAATAAAATATGAAACCTCGTAATAATAACATGTTTCATAAAGAAAAAGAATATCTTCATTAAATTGCTAAAGCTAGTGAGGCGATTAGGCGAAAACATCGAATGTTAAAATTAGGAAAAGAAGATGATGAAAATGTATTGATTGAAACTTATAAACCGATAGTTCAACCTTTACAAAAAATTATTAACTTGACAGACACTGAGCATGGAAATGTCAAGATTAAAAAGAAAGAGTAGAATGTAGATGATAGTATAAATTATGAAACTGAAAAATCTCTAGATGATGATAAAATAAGCAATAAATTTGTATACTTATTAAATCATAATAGAAAGCAATGTTTAGATTCAACATACGGCGTACGTAAGATAAGTGATGGGTCACTCATGATTGGCGATTCAACAAAAATTCTTTAAGATCAGTATGTAAAAATTGATGATAAACGATATATTCAAACGCTTGGATTACTTGAACTTTTGTTCAAAAGTAAACCTACCAGATCGCAAATAAGTGAAGATGATGAGAGGAACTATAAAGAAATTCTGATTGCTACTAATGCACATAAAAAGAGGTACAATTCCTCTGAATCTATACGTGTGGATAAGAGTTACAAATACAGTCGGGTCCCCATACTGTAACATTTCCAGAAAATTCCCACTCCTCCAGACTCAACACTGTTATGTCCCAAAATTATACCTATTGCGCACCTTTCAGGGGCGTAAATATACACACCTCAAGTGTGGATCAGAAGTTGACCGTGTAAACTAATTTACTTTTATTTTTTCATTGGATTTTTTAATTAAAATTTTAAATGTTTTTCATTGGATTTTTTAATTTAAATTTTAAATATATTTTATTTTGTATGCACGCCTTCATGAATTCTCCTTAGACTTAAGTTACGAATACGGCCCTGTAAGTTGGTGACGTGACGTCATCTAACACTTTTGAATTTGGAGGTTATAAAGAAATATAACACTACTGAGAACATAACAGTTTGGAATCTAACAGTATGGGGACCAGACTGTATTCGAATTTTATATCTCAATTCTTTCTTCGAACACCTAACAAATAGTCACCTGTAAGTGGTAGTTCGTTACCTAAATTTACGATTGCAAACAGAAATTTTCAACGAGTATACATCTAGTGGGATAATCCAAATGAGTTGGTTGACCGTCTTAGACTTTTAATAGCCTCTCAAGCTGTTGGAAATCCTAGTCACAATAATGAAATCATGTCTATTATTGAGGAATTTCGTGAAGACAAAATTATATATTAGGATATGTTTTAGCAAATTTCTTTCATTTCAATAATGAGCATCGATGTGTTCGGACATCCTCTCAATCAAAGAGGAACAGCAAGACGAGGGCCTCCTGGAGTTAGTTTTAAACTCAATCCTCAAGGAAATTTCGACGTGGAAGGAAGAAAAATCTGTAATCTTGCTGACGCTGAAAAGCAACACGACGCAGTATATTTAAGACTTGTCCAACATATTATACAAAACGAGATTAAACCAATTATTCAAATTACATCTTCTTTAAGATCAGCTATTGATGATTTGAATAATTTGATTCTAGTTATTGAAGGACGAGTTGCTGAAAAACTTAATGAAATTGAATCACATCAAAATTATATTATCAAAGAGGCTACATTTCTTCGACAGTGATGGTTGATATAAATTTAACAGTGGTGAATGAACTTCATACTCAGGCTAGAAAAAATTATCCTCGACGGCGTGTTGAAATGCGTGATATTGATGAGACATGGCAAGCAGATTTAGTAGAAATGATACCTTACTCAAAAATAAATAAAGTTTTCAATATTTACTAACACTTATAGACTTATTTTCTAAATATTCCTGGGCTGTTCCAGTAAAGAGTAAAAATGGAAAAGATGTTTCTCATGCAATGCAATCAATATTTGCTAAAAAACGCATTCCAAAAAACTTGCATAGTGATAAAGAAAAAGAATTCTACAACTCACAATTTAAAGCATTAATGAAAAAACATAATATAAATTTTTATTCAACATACAGTAATATGAAGGCTTCTATTGTTGAACGGTTTAATCGAACTCTTAAAAGAAAAATGTGGATGCAATTTAGTTTACAAGGCAATTACAAGTGGTATGATATATTGCCTACTCTTATTTCCAACTACAATAATACAAAACAGAACAATTGGAATGAAGCCTAAAGATGTTGCTTCAGAAGACGTTGAAATTTTAAAAGAACGATTCTTGAAACTGAGAAAAATACCTTTGAAACAACCAAAATATAAAATTGGTGACAAAGTTCTAGTAAGCAAATATAAAAACGTTTTCGAGAAAGGATACACACCCAATTGGACAACAGAAATATTCACCATGGATCAAGTTGTATCAACTCAACCAGTGACTTACAAGCTCAAGGATTACCAAGGACAACCCATCAGTGGAGGATTCTATGAAGAGAAACTTCTTAAAGTGAAATATCCAGATATTTATCTTGTAGAAAAAATTCTCAAGACACGTGGAAACAAAGTTTTCGTCAAATGGCTTGGCTTTGATAATTCTTACAATACTTGGGAAGTTAAAACAAGTGTATAATCTATTATTCGCAAATCACCCCTAGTAATTTAACGCAAATGTCAATCAACTAGCAAACCAACCAAAGATGAATGTTAACGTAGAACCTCTCTATAAATCAAAATTACTTCCAACAACAATCATTTACAATGCCAGTACCAAATTTAATCAATAATGAATCAATAATGAATCAATAATGAATCAATTATGTATCAATAATGAATCAATAATGAATCAATAATGAATCAACTATGAATCAATATTAAATCAATTGGCACTGTCATTGTAAATGTTTACTCTTGGAAGTAATTTTGATTTATACAGAGGTTCTACGTTAACATTAATCTTTGGTTAATTTGCTGGTTGATTGGCATTTGCGTTAAATTACTAGGGGTGATTTGCACATTTATATTATCTTAATATAAGTTTTAATCATATGTATATAGGTATGAGGATTTTTTAAATAAAAAAAACACATTTAATTAATGTACAATTGTTTAAGGGGATCCCACATATCAACAATGCAGATCTAAATTGATAAAAACTCTGCAACCGCCTTTTCTTGAAAATTGTATAATATTATGCCCTATCAATTTTGGAAACTCATTTTCTATCATAAATACATAGGATGAATATTTTATTTGTTGTAATTATTAGAAAAAATTATTTTTCAAAAATTAAATATGAGCAGTTTCCAATAGTCCAAACCACCATAACCACATTTAACAGCTGTTTGGTGGTACATTATTTTGCAATGGAACCAATAGATGGCGCCAAATGTACCAAAAATGATAAATTGTTGATTATTTTTAATTTTAAATTAAAAACAATTTAATATAATGTCTTGTTTGAAAGAGAAAATTGATTAATGGTGAAAAATATATAAAATAAGACAATTTCGCAGATATATTTAATTTTCCAAGTAAAACTTAAGTTTGTTTTGTTGTTTGTAAGGAAATTTAAAATTTAAAAACCTTTATTTTTTTGTAACAATTACAAAAAAAGAAATATTCATCCTGTGTATTTTTTATATAAAATGAGATTCCCGAATGGATATGGCATGGTATTTTATATTTTTCAAGAAAAGGCGGTTGCAGTTCTTTTTATCAATTTAGATCTGTATTGTCGATAAGTGGGATCCCCTTAATTTATTAACAAACCTTTTATTACAATATTTTACAAAATTCATTCATCGATTTTGGGGATTGCATAATGTCCCCACGGTAGAGTGTCGGTACTTCCCGGTAACAAATATCGTTTGTCGTCTTGTGGACTTAAGGCTACTTTGATTTGTTTAACAGTTTCGACATTGTGTAGCTGCGATCTAATGTTATAATGCGTTCGAGTTTGAATGTCAAAATCTCGCAGACATTTCACATAATCATCGAAATTAATTGTCTTCTTTACAACGCCGGATTTAATGCCTTTGGCTTTTTTAATAAAATCTTTATTTTCTACACGTACGCTGTACATCTTACTCCGCAAGCCAACAAATTCAGTAACGATCTTGCCGTTACACTCGTCTTTCATTAGGCCAAGTACCTTTTTGTTGGCTTGCGGAATGCCGTACACGTTGTTTGCGGGATAGTCTGTCGTATCAAACTTTTGGATGTCATATTTCATGTCATTGTAGACATCTTTACATTTTATTTCGTAGATTAGACTGTCTGTATCGGTATACATCAGTTTACAATTGTCACCGTATTTTTTTAACATATACCTGTAGTGAAAATCGTAGATTAGCGTTTTTGAAACATCGAGAACACTTAACACCACGTAGATCGGTTTGTTGAGTAGTACTTCGGTTTTACGCAGTTTAATGGCAACCAGATTTTCGTCGAATATCGCTTGACTATGGAAATTCGGGCGAGATATGAGGGCTTCAGCTCCATAGCTGTCAAACCATTGGGTGACAAGTTTAATGTCGACATGCTTACGGACATTTTCCATTGTCTTGCCGTACACAGCGTTGTTCATGAGCTTGAACAGATTTTTCTCGAACTCATTCTTGGCGTTGGTTCTCATCATCGTATTATAATCGATGTAAGGTTTAAGCCAGGTTGATTGCTTAAACTGTAAGACTAGATGGATTTTTACAAGTTGAATGCCGTTGATGACAACTTGTTTTAAAGTGCGGTAGTGAATCACATATTTTTCTTTGGGTAGGCATTTTCTGCAAAATGATGTAGCTAGTATCTTTGCTATCATCGAAATTTTCCATATATGGATTATTCGCTATAGTATATCGGTTGCAGCATCGACTTATGCCACCTCTAATACCGGACTCAACAAACATAATCATATCGATATCGGTTATTTGTTGCAATCCTATTCTCGTGTACTTGAGCATAGCATCCCATGTTAAACCGGGTGTCGTATAATAGTGAGCAGGATCTAACCCGTACGCTTTAACACATTGTTCTCGGAAATTTTCAAAGACATCCGCAAGTAACAATACATCCGTTTTCATATACAAATGTACATAGTCGTATAGATTTTGACAGTCAAACTCAGTCCATACATTCTGCGCATGCGCATACTCGTCATCAGAAATACCGGCATTATAAAGCGTACTATAAGATTTCTCGATCGGGGGTAATTCAGTCTCATCAAGCTTACTTCTTGAGTCAAAGTACTCATATGGAAATACACATTTACGCGTTAATAATTTAATTTTATCCGGATCTGTCACCGTACTAGCAAAACCAGAGTTGACGATTTTATACTCGTCTAGGTATGATGCGAGTTTTTCTAGGGATGCTGCTATGAATCGCAATGAATCGATGAATCGAAATTTAACCTCACTCACCTTAACATGTTTTGTAAAGGAGATATACTTCTCTTTGTTAATGGGGAGGAGGTCAATTTTCCCTTTAAAGCTCGTCGAGATCGCGTGCATTATAAAATGGGCGTCATAGCCACTTAGGTTGTAGAAGACTACGGGGATCGTTTGACAATCTTGATAGTTTAAATTGCACGATTCATGGGCAGCACCCCTATATTTGCCAGTAAGGTGGCAATGATCACGGACTTTCTTTTCGCTTGCCAGTATTTTTTTATGACAAATGTGACATATTGTCGCTCGCTTAAAGTCACTGATTTCTTGAGGAGTTAAGGCATTCATTGGTATCGGATTTTTTTTTATTTATTGGTTTATACACCTGTCTTTAGCCTTACATACTTGGCTATACAAGTGTTTCTTACAATTTCATACTTTTACAAATTTTTCTTATATACACAATTCTTAATACTAAGTTTGCGCCTACAGAACGTCTTTCGAAAATTAGGAGTACTCGCATTAGCCTGGACTACCCGTCTAATGGGTTTTCTCGCCAGAGGAGAGGGAAACTGTAGAAAAACCTTCTCCTGAGTACAACCGGTTTATCGACAGTCGAGTTCTAATGGTGTGTACCGGACAATAATCGACAGTGCACATCATTATACCTCGACGTCAAACCTCCCGCTCAGATTATCTCACATGCCGGAAAAATCCAAGACAAATGGGCGCGAACCAAGTACCCTTGGTCCTAGAACGTCCGCCAAGCGAGACATCTTATCTATCGGATTTTTAAAAACATTATCAATTTTTTCAGATAATTGCCTTAATTCCTCAGTAAACCATTTAGCAGGGTTGGGTTCATTTTTCGGACATGGTACATATTTACATAACGATTTGTCGTAACTACATTTTATATAGTAGCCGATGCTTAACCATTTGTGACACTGTAATACTTCAGTTTTACTTAAATTGTCTACATCTTCATCAGCGGGAAGAAGAAAACTTTCACAGTCGGCGTAAATAACATAGGGTACTCTCTCTTTATTCTTATAATTTTTAAATATGATTAAACTTTTATCAGACGTCGGTAATTAAATTTTACAATCCTTCACTTTTTTACAATTTTCGATGTGTGCATTTAATCTTTCAATACATGAAAAATAGTGTAAGCATCGGTCACAAATATGTTTTCCATGTGCCTTTTTAGATAATTGTTTGGACACTAGTCGCGATAAATCTTTTATCCACACATAATGGAAGTTCATAAAATTGTCGTTGTCATACAATACAGTATCATCATCACTTTCATCTGCATACATGTCGGCAACATACAAGAGATTTGCATGCTTATCTTTTTTTCCGCAGTTAGATGGAGAGGGTGTACCGTTAAGTTACCATTGCTCTTTGATAGTGAGGAAAATGCTCTTTGCCTTACAACAGAAAGGAATAGGTCTAACAACCTCCTCATCATTTTCAACTCTTTTGAAGTGTGCGATAAGAACACTGTACACAATAATAAACCTCATTATTTTTCAACGCACCTCTAACGTGATCTTGGAAAAGCGTGGACGCATCGTCCAAAAATGCGCTAATATCAATGTGTACAAGATTTAGGATCACATTAGTGTACAATCTACAAGCAAAAGCACTCTCACACTCTTCCTATTTAATGCGTTTATTTATGTCTGGATCACCGATTCCAGCGCCGTCTACAATATGAGACTCGAACAACGCTCGAAATCTAATGATTGATTGAAGAATGCTTACACATCTTTGTTTTTGATGTGTGAAATACATCTACTTTAAAATTTTTGACAACAAATTTTCATGTTCTAAGCATTCTTCAATCCATCAATCAATGAAAGAACGTCTCATATTGACGTCATGCAGCAATGGAATTAATTTAAGAGCTTCCTTAATGAGAGTAACAGTTACGTCACTCTCATCAAGGATGGTACCGTAATTTGGATGCTTACGTGGTCCATCGGTGGTTGTGGTTTTCTTCTTCATCGCTGCACCTGAAATGAAACTTATAAGCTAACAAAAGAACACACTTACAAACTAAAATACTTAAATTAAGCAAAACGAACTTACAAATTAAAGAACTTAACCTAAAAATCAATACAATGCAAAAAAAACACAGTAAATATAACAAAAAAGACAGTAAATACAACAAAAAAGACAGTTAGTAATGGCAAGGGAAATCTGCTACTGCTGCTGAACCTGTGAACAGAAGAACAGCTAATGACTAAACTCGCTACAAACCCTGAATATATACCCTGAAATCCCCACTCTTACATTTCACGCATGCGCAGTAGGCCATTTATCCCCACTCCTACCATTGACGTATGCGTAGTAGACAATTTACCCCCACTTTAACCTAATGCGCTCCTCCCACTCATAAAATTTCCCTCACCCATTCGCGCATGCGCTATACTCTTACTCTAACGCATGCGTAACAATTTCTATACAGGATCCGCAAAATAAATTTTTTAATTTACAAAAAAAAATAAAAATTTATTAATTTTTAAAAATAAAATTTAATGTCAAATTTAAAATTACGCGCCGCCGTCGATGGGAGCGACGCCGACCGTGAGCGGGCGGCGGCTGCGCCTCTGGTGGAGGTCCTGCCGGCTCCCTTTCCTCTACCCTCGGCTCGGGAGACTGCGCCCTGGGTGTAGGCCGATGCCTACACCGTGGCGGACTTCCTGGCGAGGTGGTAGGCAGCCATTCCACCGGTGTAGGTGACCTGGGTGGAGTCCCCAACTGAATTAAGGGTGGGGAAGACTCCGGTTCCATCCTGGGTTGAGGTGGTGTAGGAGGTCGTTCCACCAACGTGCAGGGTGGTGAATATGGCCGCCACATGGAATACATGGCGCGCAGCGGTGACAGCTCAGGCGACGGAGGTTGACCTTAAAAGAACCCGCTGAGTGGTGACCCTGGTAGTGTTTTGGTCGGCGGAACTTCGTTACCTTCATTCTGTAACTAAATATATTATATTATATTATATTATATTATATTATATTATATTATATTATATTATATTATATTATATTATATTATATTATATTATATTATATTATATTATATTATATTATATTATATTATATTATATTATATTATATTATATTATATTATATTATATGTGACGTTGTAATTTCAACGTCACAAAATGTTTTGTTTTTCACGAATTAATTTAAAATTTACAGAAACTTCTAATTTCGACGTAGCTCCAAGGCGTGAATTCTTGTGTTAACTATATGTTTATTTCTCGTTTATAATTATTGTCGGGTATTAATTTCATGTACGGATCATCACTTGGACCAACTACGGAGCCGCAAGGGACATCGAGAGGCTTAGAAAGATGATTTGGACTCCTGGTTAAATTACGCTATTCAAGTTATGCGGTCAATTCTCAGATTCAAATCTGATGTGAGAGATACAGTGTGGCCAACCCATCTATTAGCGGAAGTGTCGCAATGGAGTTTCTGAGCTTTCTTTCCCGTTTATTGGATTTTGCCGATTTTGCGTAACCGAGACAACATTATGGAGTTCGGTCAATTTCGACTTCTTACGAAGACAAGATTCTGAAATTTAGTGATGAGTCTAAGTTTGAGTCTTATTTCGGATCATCGCGAGACCCTCGTATTGCCAGGTGAGCTTTGATGCCGAAGTTTCATTGGTGGATTGAGAAAATGATGCCGGAAACATGCCAGCGGAGCCAACGCCAAGTCGACGCCAATTTTCCCTACAACTCCAAGAGTGGATAAGCACGCCAATTCTCTTATTCTGAAATATTTGGAAAATTGATTTAACTAAACTTATAGTTTTTAAATACGTTAAGAGATTTCCTACTTTTAATATTTCAAGAAGAATATAGTGCTGTAGTGTGGATTTTGCGCAGTAGAGCCCCTCAACTGTTAACTGAGTCTGCGTCACGTCACGTGAGAATCGTCCGATTTTGGTGGGGATTTTGATCGCCTGAAGCAATAAAACCAGGAGGACCCAGGGAATCGACCTCTTTTTCGCCTCGTCTTCCGACCCGACGCCATGGACAATCTTCGTTGGATCTTGTGAAGCCGTCTTCGAAATTTAGAAGTTTCAATTTATTATTGTGTTTCGATGTTTATCTAAAATTTGTTTTATTAACTGAGAGTAAATTGAGTTTAACTGAGTCTTCTTGGAAGTTTGGATTGACGGGAGACTGTTCTTCAGACTGGGGTAAGGTTTCCCTCTTTCTTTCCCTTCTCTAAAGTAAAATTTTCGCGGATAAAATCTCGTAAAACAATTATCCTTGGCTACTCGATTGATATTTGATAATTTTGTTGAGATCGCGTTTTATTGTGTGGCGTAATTGAAATTTTAATCGATCGAGTTTCCACATGGTAAATTTAAATAAGGTTCTCCATCATTGATTTTTCGAGTCGCGTAGAGAAAATTTTGTTATATGATTCAATTAAAATCACATTGTGATTTGCTCTTGGCAAGAATTGTCTATTCGTCGAATTTTTGAGTTTATTGTATAATCGTGTTAGAAATTGCGGAAGACGTTGGCGAGAAATTGCGCTAGAGATTAAAGATTTTTGTTTAGTTTAATATTGCAAATTTATTGTGAATTATACGAGTAAAACTGTTTGGAATTGAGATTAAATCTGCAAACATTTTTGTAAGAGATTTAAATTATAACTATAATAAATTTTAATTGTTATTTTGTTAAATTTTGGAGTTTTCTTTGTAAAATTAATTCCTAAGAACACCACACCTCTCCGACATTTTGAGTTGCCGTGTATAATTTGGTGTTGATTTCCGGTACACGATTTTCCATATAAAGTTATTTTGTCGATTTTGTGATTTCATCGTTTTGCGTCAGTCAATTTTGTCGTTGTGGTTTCGCGTTGGTCTAAGTGTAGACCTGGCGCCCCGGACTATGTTGTGTTTTGGTCATAACAATTATTAGATAACGAAATTTTACGGAAAATCGTGGCGAAGCTGCTTGTCAATTATATTCTCATTTTTGGCTGAGAATAGACAAGGAGAAATCCCTTTCTCATCTCACATATATTATATTATATTTATTATATATTTCTTATATGAAACAAACAGTATGCAAATTAGGTAGAAGTAAAGGAAACTCTTATTCTATTTTATTTACTTTTCTTAAGTGAAAGAGAGACGACGATGCGTTAAATTTTAACGATAGAAACGATAGGAGAAGTTCCTATGCGATTTCCTTTGGTATGAGAAGGAAAGCAAAGCGTTAAATTTTAATGAAAAAGGAGACTCTTATGTCATTTCGTAAGATGCGAGAAGGAAAGCAAAGCGTTAAATTCTAACGGAGAAGGAAATTCTTATGTGTTTTCGTAAGGTGCGAGAAGGAAAGCAAAGCGTTAAATTTTGAAGGAAAATGAAAACTCTTATTGTTATATCATTCTAGCAGTGGCCAAGATAGCCCCGTGAGGGGAAGCAGCTTTCCCCCATTCGGCAGACTTACTCGAAACTGAGTCCCGAGCAACCCTGCTGTGAGGGCTGTTCTTTTAGGGCAGTGTCCAAGATAGTCCCATGAAGAAAAGTAGTCGTCTGCCCATTCGATACACTTACTCGAAACTGGGTCCCGAGCAAACCCGCTGCGAGTGTTACTCGGGACTCAGTTTCGAGTAAGTATGCTCACGAGACTAACTTCGACATCGCCCTTTTATTTTCCTTTTAAGAAGTGAAATATAAAAGTGATTAAAATATCAAAGTAAAAACTAAAAAAATTAAAAAGAAAGACAGGTAAATAAAAATTAGTAAATAAAGTAGTTTATAGTTACATAATAGTTAGTAAAAGTGTTAAAATTCTTACGTTATGTAAAAATTTGGTGAATAAAGTGTTTAAAGTTACTAAAGTGATTAAAAGTATAAAATTAATAATTTAAAGTAAATAAAATAGTTCTTAGTTATAGTAACTGTTAAAATTCTTAAATTATGTAAAAATTAGGTGAATAAAGTGTTTAAGGTTACTTAAGTAATTAAAAGTATAAAATAAATTTGGCTATAATTTGATGTGAATCATAATGAATTATTTATGTTATTAAAAAGTGATCAAACGTGTTATTATAATGAGAAATATATGGAAATAAAAAAATGTATTAAGATAAAAACGTTAAAGTTGCAATTTTTAATAAACATATAATAAGAAAAGAAAGAGATAAATACATTATTAAATTAAGAGGTAAAGATATAAAGAGATAAATAGGTAAAACAGATAAAGAGATAAATAGATAAAAAGATAAATAGATTAAGAGAAAAAGAGATAAATACGTATATAGATGAAGGGATTAACAGTTTAAGAGTCTAAGAGATTATAATGTATAGAAGAGATAAATAGATAAAACAGATACAGAAATAAACAGATAAAAAGATTAAGAGATAATTACATATATAGATAAAGAGATTAAAAGATTAATAAATATAGAGATACATATACAGAGAATGAAATAGAGATACAATTTTATTATAATATTTGAGTTCTTTATTTACATTTGAATTTAAAAATTGTTCATAAAAATAAATCGTTATTCATAGCATAGTTTTTTTAAATTAAGTGACAGTGATGTAAGTATAATTCGGAAGGAAGAAGAAATGTTAAATGAAAGTCACATGTATAAGTTTCAAGAATTGTTAGAAATTGAATCAGGTGGTATATTACAAATGCAAAGCACAACATATTTATATATAAAAAATCAGTCCCATTTTCAAATTCTGTTTAGTGGCCCTTTCGACAATAGACATTGGATTTGTACATATTATGATGGAAATGAATTATACATTAATGATAGTCTTAACAGAAAATGCTTAAATAAAGATGAAATATAATTTTTAAATAGATTATACCTATTTCAACCTACTACAGTTTTTCCAGTAGTTCAACAACAGCCTAATTTTGTTGATTGCGGTGTATACGCGAATGCATTCGGTTCTTCAATTTATTGTAATATTAAACCTGAAAATGTTGTATATAACCATGCAGCTTTGCGAAGTCATTTGTTTACAATGTTTTCAAATAATTGTTTGTCACATTTTCCGACTATTTTAGTTAATAATGCTAAAATTTCGGATGATAGTGTCAGAGAAGGAAATAACTATGCACATGCGGGTAATAAAAAAAGTGAAGTCGAAAAATTCTTTGAATATGAAAGAAAAACCTATCAAAAAGTAGATTCTTTAATTTAAGTAAAGATGATTTAAATATTATTCTAACAGAAGGAAAAATGTTAAATGATTGCCACATGTTTAAACTTCAAGAACTATTAAATGTCAAATCTGGTGGTACCATGCAGATGCAAAACACAGCTTATTTATATGTGTTAAATAAAATAAAACTAATTAACAAATATCAGTCCCTCATTCAAATTCTGTTTAGTCCCCCTTCCGACAGTGGACATTGGATTTGTACATATTATAATGGAAATGAATTATACATTTATGATAGTCTTAACAGAAAATGCTTAAACAATAATCAAATACAATTTTTAAATTGATTATATCCATTTTAACCTACTACAGTTTTTCCAGTAGTTCAACAACAGCCTAATTTTGTTAATTGCTGTGTATACGTGATTGTATTTGCTACATCCTTTTATTGTAACATTAAACCTGAAAATGTTGTATATAACCATGCAGCAATGAGAAATCATATACATTTAATGTTTACAAATGATTATTTGCTACATTTCCTAATTTATTATAATGGTATTGATAAAGTCCAGAAAGTGGAAGTAACAAGTAAAGGTGTATATGCGATGGGTAGTAAGGAAATAAAAAAGACATTAAATTTTCAGAATAATATAAATAAATATATGAAAAAAGCGAAAGGAATTAAACATTTAAGAAGTTGTTAATAATTGTGTTCGAAAAATTGTAACAAATAGTGTAAGCTGTGATGGAAATGACCAAAAAGCATATCATCAAAGCAATACATTAGAACTTTGTTGCGAAGCAAAGAAATATTGTTGTTTCCCATGCACTTGGTTCTACATCAGTAATATCCCAGAAAATTGTATGTAATGAAATGCAATTACGTCAATATAAGAGTAAACAAAAAAATTGAGTTAAAATCTTTTAAAGAAGTCAATTATTACAAACATTTAAAGTCTCAATTATTACAAACATCAATAAGAAATGAAGAAAAATCTAAGTCTTCGAAAGAAAAAATTAAAAAATGTTCTGCAGATTATCAAAAAGCATACCGTCAAAGACTTAAATTAAAAGAAAAAATAAATTATGAGCAACAAAAAGACATTCATATTTGAAATAAACCAGATTATAACTCAAGAATATCTCAAATAGTTGCAGGTGATAAAATACAGGTAATTAATTATGGGAATATAGTAACTGAAATAAAGTTAAAATCCTTAAAAGAAGTGAAAACAGCTGATGATGATACGATAGTATTACATTCGCATGCAAGAAATGGTGAAAATGATAACATTCTAAACCACAAGATTAAAAAAGTTCTGCAGCTTACCAAAAAACATATCGTCAAAGAATTAAATCAAAAACAGTATAAGTTGATAGTTCTTTAAATAAAGAAGAAAACTATCTTAGTGAAATGTCTGATAATTGCAGACATTGTCAGGCTAAACATTTTGCAAAAGAGAAAGTTAACAACAAGAATACTTTTAATGATTGTTGTAGGCATGGTGGTGTTTCATTGCCCTTAGTAGAATATCCTTGTAAATTAAAAAGTTTGTTTGATGGATCGCACAAAAAGTCTGATCATTTTAGAGCTAATGTTAGAATGTATAATAATTCATTTGCTATTTCTTCATTAAATGCTAATGTAGTTAATTTTAAAGGTAATAGGTAATTATAATTTTAAAGGTAATTTTCAAGGTTAAATATATTATCAAATGAAAAATGCCTTATATCCTGAAAAAGATGATGATTCTTCTTTTGGTCAATTATTCATTTATGATCCAGACGATGCTGTTAGTTACAGATTAAAGAAACATGACAATTTAGATGAAGAGTTATTGTTAACATCAGAAACTGTTGATCGTTATATTTCAGGCGAGATTCTACATGAAAATGTTGATAATCAGTTGTACAAAATGATAATGTAACATTATATTCACGGTCCTTGTGGCCACTGGTGTGTATTTGACGGGAAATCTTCTAAAAACTTTCCTAGATCTTTTGAAGAATAAACTATATTTGAAGATGATTGTTATGTGAAATATCGTAGAAGATTCACTGGAAAAACTTACGAAAGTATAAAGTCTGTTAAATACTTATACAAATATATTTATAAAGGCCATGATGCTGCTTTGATCCTTATAATTAATAATAACAGCGAATCTGTAATTAATCATGATGAAATAAATCACTATGAAGAAAATAGATAAGTTGAACCTGTTGAAGCAGTATGGAAAATATTAAGTGAATCTTTGGGAAAAAAGTCATAGTATTAACCGTTTACCTATACATTTACCAAATGAATAAAATGTTATTATTTCGTGAAGGAATAAGTGACATTGTTTCTTTTGATTAAGATAAGAAAACAAAGTTAATAGATTACTTTGAGTCAAACAAGCGTGACAGAAATGCACATCAGTGTTATTATTCACCAATACTAGAACACTACACATGGGTTCAGAAATCTCTACAATGGAAAGTTAGAGAACGTAGTGAAAAAGTATTGGGAAGAATATATTCTGTTAATCCTTTGGATGTTGAATTTTTTCATCGTAGACTGTTATTACTTACAAGGAATGGGACAACTTCTTTTGACACTTTGAAAACTGTTGATGGAACAGTACATATGACATTCACATCTGTTTGTTTAGCTTTAGGGTTTATTGATGATGATAATGAGTGGAAAAATTGTTTGAGTGAAGCTGTTGTCTGGATGATGCCACAGATGCTTCGTCAATTATTTGTTAGAATTTTAATTCATTGTCGTCTAGTGTACTCTAATCAAATTTGTGATGAATTCAAGCAACAAATGTCTGAAGATTATAAAAGAACATGTGAAGAAAATGAGGCTTTGCGTAAAGCTTATATAAATATAAAATTTTAGCTTGCAAAAGATTGACACAAGTTAACTGATTTGAAGAAATTAATGGATATAGAAGATAATAAAAAATTATTTCATGTGAATCATGTTATTAACCCATTAAGTCTCATGAAGAAACCAGCCATTGTTTTAAAAAACTAACAATTGGATTCATAGGCAAATGAAAAAAAATAAATACCTGTTTTTTTGTTTTAAATTTCCATTTGTTTAACCCTTTAAGGACGGGAAGGACAGATTTTTTATTGAAGATTCAAGGTCGTGGTTCTCTGTATTTACGTATGATAAAAATTTGTCAGGCACTATTTCTTAAGTATTTTTTTGCCCTCTTTCAGAATCCGTAATTAAAATTGCAAAAAAACTAAGTTTAAAAAAGTTGTCGCCATTTTTTTACACAAAAACACGAAATTTTAAAAGTTTTTTGTCAAAAAAATTTTTTTTTCATAGACTAAAAGTTAATATATAAGCTGCTCACCTAAAAATATCGCGTCCGCAATACCCAAGCTTTACTAATATGAAACGCGTTTAAAAAAATTTCAAGATAGCGGTTTTAAAATGTCGGTGGAAGGAATTTTTTCAAATAATAATATAATTTAATTTTCCAACAACAACAAAAAATTTTAATTCCTTTGATACTTATTATTCAAATGTTTTTGGGGTCGCTGATTACGAATCTGATGTCAGTTTTTAAAAATTCAAAATGGCGGATCCAATATGGCGGACAAAATTTTTGAAAATTTGTCGTAGTCATTTAAAATTCGTCACTAGGGGGTTTTTGGGGTCGGTGATTACGTATCTGATGTCAGTTTTTAAAAATTCAAAATGGCGGATCCAATATGGCGGACAAAATTTTTGAAAATTTGTCGTAGTCACTTTATATTTGTTACTCGGGGGTTTTTGGGGTCGGTGATTACGTATCTGATGTCAGTTTTTAAAAAGTCAAAATGGCGGATCCAATATGTTGGACAAAATCTTTAAAAATTTGTCGTAGTCACTTAAAACTCGTTACTCGGGGGTTTTTGGCGTCGCTGATTTCGAATCTGAGGTCAAATTTTAAAAATTGGAAATCGCGATTCCAATATGGCGGACAAAATTTTTGAAATTCTTTGTAGTCACGTAAAATTCATAAGGGGTACAAACGAGATTATCATAGAAGATGTAATAATTAAGCCACTGTCTGGGAGCAGTCAACAGTAGTAAACGTCCTATTATTTTTAGTACAATGCTCAATACATTATACAAAGCAGAATTACTCAATACATTATTATTTTAAGCTTCTGTCCCGCAATAAATATCGTTCGTAAAATTTAATCATCTTCTTAATGAATTCAGCATTTTACAAAAAGGCCAAATATTTATTTTTTTACGAAATGTTTCTAAAATTTTGTGAACTTGTGCTGGGTTTTATGGAGTTTAATCATTACTTTAAGAGCATTGTATGTTTCTTTTTATTTGTAAAAATCTGTTCAGGCATTGCTGTTCTGTAAAGTTTTCAAAAAGTTTTTTGTTGGATAAGGTGGCATGATAATCATAAAAATAATTAAAAAAATTAAAATACAAAAAAATAAGACTCTTCAATTCACGTTTACCTCCTCGCGGATAGAGTCGGAAACATCATAATATTATGATGGCCAAAAAACGTAAAAATCTTTAAAATTCAAACTCTAAATTGAACCGTCTTTTTGAATTTTGAAAAATAGATATTAGATTTCTAATTAGAGATACCAGCATTCCTCGAGTAATGAACTTCTCGCTAATCCAATAAATTTTTTAAAAAACTTTGTCCAACATATTGGATCCGTCATTTTAAATGTTTAAAAACTGACATCATATTCGTAATCAGCGGTCCCAAAAACCACCGAGTGACAAGTTTTAAGTGACTACGACAAATTTTCAAAAATTTTCACCGCCATATTGGATCCGCCATTTTGAATTTTTAAAAATTGACATCAGATTCGTAATCAGCGACTCAAAAACATTTGAATTATAAGTATCAAAAAAATTAAAATTTTTTTTGGTTTTTAGACAATAAAATTATATTATTATTTGAAAAAATTTCTTCTACCGCCATTTTAAAACCGCTATCTTGAAATTTTTTTAAACGCGTTTCACATTGGTAAAGCTTGGGTATTGCGGACGCGATATTTTTAGGTGAGCAGCTTATATTTTAACTTTTAATGTATGAAAAAAAAATTTTTTTGACAAAAAACTTTTAAAATTTTGTGTTTTTGTGTAAAAAAATGGCGACAACTTTTTTAAACTTAGTTTTTTTGCAATTTTAATTACGGATTCTGAAAGAGGGCAAAAAATACTTAAGGAATGGTGCCTGACAAATTTTTGTCATACGTTAATACAGAGAACCACGACCTTGAATCTTCGATATAAAATCTGTCCTTCCCGTCCTTAAAGGGTTAACAACAATTGTTTAAACAAATTAACAAAAATTTACAATTTTTTAAAATTAGTTAACGCCAATCGATTCTACGTAAAAAATAAGAATATTTTGTATAGGTCATTTTTCTATCCAAGTCGTATTTTGTTTATCAAATTGTTATAAACAAATTAAACTGCGTAAAGGGTGTTTCATCCTAAGCATAAACAAATGGATTTTAAGTAAAACTAAAAATTGGATTCATAGGCAAATGGAAAAAAAGATATACCTGTTTTTTTGTTTTTGATTTCTAATTGTTTAACAACAACTGTTTAAACAAATTAACAAAAATTAAAAATTTTTGAAATCTGTTACCGCCAATCGATTTTACGTGAAAAAATAAAAATATTTTGCATGGATCATTTATCTGTCCAAGTCGTATTTTGTTTATAAAATTGTTATAAACAACTTATGCTGGGAAAGGGTGTTTCATCCCAAGCATAAACAAATGGATTTTAAGTAAAACTAAAAATTTGATTTATAGGCAAATAGAAAAACAGATATACCTGTTTTTTTGTTTTTAATTTCAAATTGTTTAACAACAATTATTTACCCATCTTAATTTGTTTATAACAATTTTATAAACAAAATACGACTTAGAGAAAAAAATGATCTGTACAAAATATTCTTATTTTTTTACGTAGAATCGATTGGCGGTAACAGATTTCAAAACATTTTAAATTTTTGTTAATTTGTTTAAACAGTTGTTGTTAAACAATTAGAAATCAAAAACAAAAAAACAGGTATATCTTTTTTTCCACTTGCCTATGAATCCAATTTTTAGTTTTACTTATAATCCATTTGTTAATGCTTGGGATGAAACACCCTTTCCCAGCTTAATTTGTTTATAACAATTTTATAAACAAAATACGACTTGGACAGATAAATGATCCATGCAAAATATTTTTATTTTTTCACGTAAAATCGATTGGCGTTAACGAAACATTTTTTTTGTCCAAACATTTTAAATTTTTGTTTATTTGTTTAAACAATTTTTGTTAAACAAATTGAAATCAAAAATAAAAAAACAGGTATATCTTTTTTTCCATTTTCCTATGAATCCAATTGTTAGTTTTTTAATATAACTTCTGGTTTCTTTATGGGACTTAATGGGTTAATTGTCAAGAAGAAAGTGTTATGGGTAAAGAAAATAATGAAAAATTAAATGTTCAACAAAAGATTGTTGTAGATTGTAAACAAGTCTTGCCAATAAAAAAGCGAAGTACCAGAAGCGAAATTATTAGTTTATCTGTAAAAATAGTTTATTATGCAGTTGTTTTCATAAATTTTCATTATCTCAAAATATGAGAGCATTACCTGAAGAATTTGAGTTTATAAATTTTTTGTTAAAAGTAGGAAATGGTGAAATGAATTACCTACATGACAATATTCTATTACCAGAATTAATTATTGAAAAAGGTCAGGTAGATATTGATCAAGATATATATATATATATATATATATATATATATATATATATATATATATATATATATATATATATATATATATATATATATATAATGATTTAATTAAAAAGTCTATATTTGAAGAATTATCAAGTTATGCAATTTTAGTTTCTAGAAATGTGGATGTGAATAAAATAAACGAAAGAGTTGTAGCATTATTAAATAACGATAAAGAAAAAATATATAAAAGTGTCGATTCTACCGAAAATTATGATAATGGCAATTTCAATGAAATTATCTTAACAGAATATTTAAATACACTTTCACCATCTGGTTTACCACCACATAAATTACATAATTACGAATACATTCAGTTGTAATGCTAATTAGGAATATGAGTATAATTGAAGGACTATGTAATGGTTCAAGATTGTTGATTTTAGATCTATTAAATAATGTTATTAAATGTCAAATATTAACAGGTGACAAAGCTGGAAATATTGTTTTTTTGCACCGTATTACATTACATTGTGATAAAGTTTATCCGCTTACATTTAAAAGAAGGCAATTTCCTATTAAATTAGCATTTAGTATGACTATAAATAAGTTTTAGGGATAAACTTTTCACAAAATTGCTAAAGAATTAAGAAAAGATGTTTTCAATCATGGACAATTATACGTAGCGTTGTCTAGAGTACGTTCTTTTTCAACAATAAAAGTTTATTTAGGAAATCAAAGAAGTTACAAAAGTCAGAAAAAAGTTAGGGGATTTCTATAAATTTAATTTTCTATTATTTAAAGTAACTGTTAAGTATTAAAAAATTAATTCTTTTCTTAATTTCAGATAAATTTTTTACTCTAAAAATTAGGAATTATAAAGTGTTTATTTTTATTCTATTATTGTGATCATTTTAAAATTATTATTTTAAAATTTTTATTTTAATTTCCTGGGATATCCTAAATTCACTGGTGTTATGGAGGATTGAAAAAAAAATAATTCTTATACTCTGCTTTTCCACGTAAAAGCGTCCGTGCGTCACTATTTTAAATAGGCTGTATTTTTTTCTAATCTAATTAATATTAAAATTATTTTATTTTCATTTTGATGCATTAAGCTTAATTAATGAAGAAAATATAAGGTACATTAAGGATAGGTGGGAGAAAAAATGGTTTCGTGATCGATACTACACATGTTCTAAATTAGATTAAATTAATATAACATGACCTTATATTGTACTTTAGTTTTACCTAATGGATACATCTCCGATTAATAAAACAAAATTTAAATTGTTATATACAACAATAACAGTTACAAAAATAATGGTTTTTGGTTTCTCTGCTAAAAAAATATTTTTTTTATAGTTACTTTTTAATTAAAGATTATTGAAAAGAATAAACCTTAAAAAAATTAAATATGAAATAATTTGTTCAGTTGATAAATAGACAATCTAATATATATATATATATATATTATTATTTTTTAATTTTATAATTATATTTAGATTAAATATTTTATCATTATATTATTTATTTGGAGGTGGTGTTATATTAATTTATTCTGATTTAGAAAATGTTTAGTAATGTAATAAGAAAGCAAACATGTAATATTAGTACTTAACTAATATTGTTAACTTTTATATTTAATAAAATTTAGAAACAATGAAATATTATCAGGTATGATTTGGACATTTTGGAATAGTAAATTGTGAAAAAATTCTACAGTGAAAAAAAATAGTTGCGGCATCCTAACAAAATAGTAGTCCCAACCATTTATTTCTTTTAGTTAACCATTTGTAAAACTAAATATAATAATAGTTAAAAAAAGATATATATGTATAGAATCTATTAAAGAGTATTACACGTTTTAAACTTATTTAAAATATTATAATAATTGAGCGGTTAGATCAAATAACTGAATCAGCGTACTGACGAACTCTCTAATACTGGTTGGGTTGCAGTGTGTGTACTTACAAACTTCAGTATTATTATACTGTTCAGTTTTCATAAATGTTTATCAAAATAGATGGTGTTCCTATGAATTTAACGTTTTGTTTTTCCAAAATAAAACATTGCCTTCAGTAATTGTTTTTAATTTTTTATCCATTATAATAAAAGCAGACAATATTAAAAAATAAAATTAATTTCAACATCTAGCAATGCGAAAATAATATTTACTAGTCTATAAAACAGCAAAACAAAAAAAATTAATTAATAATTAATTGTTTTTTAACAAAACGTTAAATTCATAGGAACACTAGGGGAGACTGGGGTAAACCCGCTAACTTTTTTTCAGAACGATAAAAATCTAGGAAATTATTCTCTAAATCCAAGTTAATTCATATAATTTGAAAGCTTATGATTTCTACTAACCAAGTAATAAAGAATTTTTGATTTATCTTTCTTAGTTTTACTTAGGGAAAATTTTTAATACACATATACCAAATTTCAAAATCACAATTTTCCAGGGTAAATCCGCTCACCCCTCGGGGTAAACCTGATCACTTGATTTTGTTTGAGAATTTAAGGTAATCTCGACAGTTTTATTTTGTATATATTAAATTTCTCCTTATTTCTGTATTCAGTATGATTTACTAATGATAAATTATGAGTTCTATAAACAATAAATATTGGTTTATTAAATAATAAGTATAGGTTTCATGAATTGCAACTGTAAATTTAAATAATGTTTTATTAAGAGAAAATTAAAATATAGGGTAAGTGTACCAATTGCCGAGGGTGTCCCATTTGTCGATGTTACCATGGTAATAACCAAAAAATATTGTCTAAAACGTCTCATTTGTTTGTGGATATAATATTAATAATTTTTTTTACATTTATAATGCATAAGAAAATTAATATTTATCACTTTTTTCCATTTATAATGTGCTACAATGTTTAAATAAATTTCGAAGTTTGTTTACTCGACAATAGGAACCACCCTCGACAATTGGTACGTTTACCCTAGTTACAATTTTTGATGTAACATGTTATAGATTTTATTATTGATAAAATATAACAAATGAAATTTGAAACTTTTAATTTAAAAATGAACAATGATAAAACGTGAAATAAACGAAGACAACAAACTTAGATTTATGTCTTTTTTACACTGTTTTTCTAAAAATGTCAAAATAATCTCCAAGTGGATCGAATTGATCCAAAAATTACAATCAAATGATGATTTGATCCACTTTTTGAGATCAATTCGTTGCAATTTGATACTTTTTAGGTAACAGTGTAGACAAAAAAGACAGCGACAAATTTTGATTATTTGTTTGCGTTGTTTGTAATAACCGTTATAACCTAATAATCACTAATAATGACTAATATAAACATGATTCTATCTGTTGAAAAAAACCACAAATCGCGAAATTCGGGACATTCAAAATGTTAAATATTCAACTAATTACCCAATAATTCAATAATATTGTTAGAAAATAAATATTATTTATCTTTTAATAAATATTTTTAATATTGAAAATTATAAGATTGTCAAAAAAAAGAAATATTGTTTATACTGATTCGTCTTCCTACAAAAAATTTAACAAGTGAGCGACTTTACCCCGAATGTATTTCTCAAATTTCAGAATAAATTTGAATAAATCTTTTTGAAATCAAACAAAACTACACATATATTTCGAAAAAGGACATGCAATAGCATAAAAAAAATTGTCAAGTAAATTAAGTCTCAAAAATAATAATCTAAAAACTTAAAAATCCGAAGATCATTTTTCTTTTTTTGCACTTCTAAAAACAATTTACCGCCTCAGATTCTATGACGAATTCATGAAACTAAACGAAAGTTCGTTAACATTAGTTGTATGTTAAGTACTATTCACAGTACAAATATTTCCATCTTAAGTTGAGTTTATAGCGTCAAATCGCTAGTGAGCAGGTTTACTCTGTGCGCGGGTTTACCCCAGTCTCCCCTATATTTCAAAGACATTAATTATAATATGTTCAAATTATTTACTTATTTTGTTGAGTATATCCATCAAGATTGCTAAACATTTTTTTGGAATAAAATATAAGTAACCTGAGAATAATATAAAATGTTATGAATTTAATTGCTAAAGAATTTATTTGTTTATCACTTGTTTCACAATGACGAGGTTATACATGGTGCTAATAAAATTTGATTAATAACAAAATTTAATGCAAAAGAAAAAATTGTTTTTAATTAATTGCCTTCGAATTCTTCCTCAAGGAAATTGTTGGTTGTGATTCAAGCTTTCATTTGATACCAGAAACAAAATTCTAGCGTGAAAAAATCTATCGAAAGTGACCAGAATTATTAAAGGGTCAGAAAAAAAATTCATTTTTGTCGGACAGTGTAATTAGAAGTTGAAAAATCTATTAACTGTTTACATACTATTTTTTCCAAAGGCTTAGTCATAGTACACACGAAGGAAATAGGTCTAAAGTCAGTTAGTGTCTTTGGATTTTTAACTTTAGGTATTGGACGAACATTACTCATTTTCCATATATCTTGAAAAATTCCTGCTTGAATGGATTAATTGTACACATATATTAACGAGGGGAAAATGGCTGGAAGAGTTAACTTGATCATCTCAACAGATAAACAATCAGGATCCATCGCCTTCAATTTAATAGAATTAAGCCTACATAGTACAAAAACTTCCAGGAAGTTTCCCGTAGCAACCTTCGGTAGTTACCCTTGGTAACTTCCTGGAAATTTCCAGGAAATACAATAATTTCCGCAGGTTAGAAGCTTCCCATGGAAACTACCTGGTAACTTCCTAGAAGCTTCCCATAGAAACTTCCTAGAAGTTACCAGAAAGTTTCCAAAAATTATTAGAAATTTTTTTTAGTCAAATTATTATTTAAAAAAATTTTTTAAATTTTAATTATTCAAATTTTGCATTGTTTCAAAATAAAAAAGATTTTGTGTTATGTGGGAGGGTATTAAAAACCATTTCTGGCAAAATATCATAAAAAAAATTTATCATCATCGAAAATTTTAATATTATCATAAACATGTATAGCAGAGAGGGAGGAGCCTGATCAGGTGTATAAGAAAAAACATCTAAAAATTCTTACACTTAGAAATTTGATTAAGTTTTCGCAATATGTGCCAAACATTTTTAGATTTATTATTATTTTTTATTAGGTTATAATTATATTTATTATATGCATCTCTAATTTTAGTTTGAACTAAATTACGAACTTTCTTGAATTTAACTTGATCAGAAATATTTTTATTTCTTATAAATATCCTGCAGAGTCTATTTCTCTCTTTAATTAAATCTCTTATTTCCTCGTTCATCCAAAGTGAAAACCTTTTCTTAATACCCGTTAAATAAAGAGGTGCAAACTTATCGAAAGCAAAAGTTATACAAGAAGTAGGGTGAAAAACCTTACGATAAATATCCAGCTCGAAGTATATGTCTGCTAAAATATATGCCAATAAATTCGATACAAATTCTGCCTTAGGAATAGTTTTTACATTATGGATATAATCAGAATGATTATAAAGATCGTTTCTCTTAAAGTAAAACTCAAATCCAATTTCAATCAAGTCATGACTCAACAGAAATGGTACCGCATATTGGTCATGCGAAACCACTTTATCCAGATCACTGACAAACATTGCATGAATTCTTGTACTGGAGTTATCTATATGATGCTATTTTAAAGACTCGACATGGAGAAGAGTGTGTTCGTTGCAATGCAGAAACAAAAAACTATATTTGGTGAAAATATTTTTTTTCTTTTAAGAGAATGTCCAAGTTGTGAAATGTAAACAAAGCAGAATGTAAACAAACAAAGCACTAAAATCACATTTTTCAAACAGCCTTTTTTCTCACAAAAATTACCATTAGAAAACTTATTTTTACAAAAATGATGAATTAGAGTGTTAAAGTTTCCAAAAAAATAATTTTTGAGTGTGATCAATAAATAGCAATTAGTAGGTAAAATAATTAATTAAAATGACCTGTAAAATAGCATTTTTGACGCGTCGTGAGAAATAAACTGTTTGAGTATATCAACAACACTGACGATGAAGAAGTCTCATATTAGCGATTAGACATTCAACATGTGGAAAGGGAAATTTTTCCCTTTCCTCCATGAAATTACAAGGAGAAAGGGTAAAAACTTCTTCATCGTCCGTGCGGTTGATATAGTCAAACACTTAAACTTTTCGCGACGTGAACTCTGTTGCTCTACGCGCACGCGCAAACCTTGCCAAGAAAGCATTGAAAACACTATGCAGAAAGACACATTTTGTTTTAGACTGAAACTCACTTATTATCACATACTTTCAAGTGTACTAGGTATAGATACCAAATTCAACACTTCAATTTACCATTTTCAGAAAAAAACTGTAAACTTCTATTCATTTTGCGAAAATGTGATGGTCGAAAAAAAGCAGCAGTAGAAGACCGAATATTGAGGATTTTTTCGACCGTCACATTTTCGTAAATGAATAGAAGTTTACAGTTTTTTTATAAAAATGGTAAATTGAAGTGTTGAATTTGGTATCTATACCTAGTACACTTGAAAGTATGTGATAATAAGTGAGTTTCAGTCTAAAACAAAATGTGTCTTTCTGCATAGTGTTTTCAATGCTTTCTTGGCAAGGTTTGCGCGTGCGCGTAGAGCAACAGAGTTCACGTCGCGAAAAGTTTAAGTGTTTAACTATATCAACCGCACGGACGATGAAGAAGTTTTTACCCTTTCTCCTTGTAATTTCATGGAGGAAAGGGAAAAATTTCCCTTTCCACGTGTTGAATGTCAAATCGCTGATATGAGACTTCTTCATCGTCAGTGTTGTTGATATACTCAAACAGTTTATTTCTCGCGACGCGTCAAAAATGCTATTTTACAGGTCATTTTAATTAATTATTTTACCTACAAATTGCTATTTATTGATCACACTCAAAAATTATTTTTTTGGAAACTTTGACACTCTAATTCATCATTTTTGTAAAAATAAGTTTTATAATGGTAATTTTTGTGAGAAAAAAGGCTATTTGAAAAATGTGATTTTAGTGCTTTGTTTGTTTACATTTTGCTTTGTTTACATTTCATAACTTGGACATACCCTTAAGGGCAAGTCCTTGTTGTGAAATGTAAACAAAGCAAAATGTAAACAAATGAAGCACTAAAATCACAATTTTCATACAGCCTTTTCTCTCACAAAAATTAACATTTTAGACGTCGCGAACAATAAACTGATGGGGTATATCAACCGCACGGACGATGAAGAAGTTTTTACCCTTTTCCTTGTAATTTCAAGAAGGAAAGCAAAAAATTTCCCCTTCCACATGTGGAATGTCTAATTGCTGACATGAGACTTCTTCATAGTCAGTGCGGTTGATATTCTCAATGAGTTTATTTTTCACGAAGTGTCAAAAATGCTATTTGACAGATCATTGTAAACTAGTTATTTTAGTAATTGCTTTTTATTTGTTCTTCGTTTGTTTACATTTTGCTTTGTTTACATTTAACAACTTGAACTTGCCCTTAAAGATTATTTAGGAAATAAAAAAATTATTAAACTGATAAAAAATCGAAAGCTTACCTTTTTTCCTATGAGCCACGTAAAAATCAGAGTGGGACCATGGAAATTTTTGAGAAAAATGATAATTTATCATTATTTTGCACAGAAAATGATCATTTATAATTAATTTCTTTTAAAAGTTACTTGATCCCACACTGATTTTTATATAGCTCATAGGAAAAAAGGTAAGCTTTCGATTAGGATAGGTTAGAACAAAATAAAAAACATCAATTTTGAGATATACTGAAATTAAGAATTTGACCTTGAATTTTAAGGTCAAATTGAAAGAAAACAATTTTTTTCACTACAAGCTTATAGCCCGTGAAAACCCCTTTAAAATTCACTATTCACACTTTAAATTTCATTAATTTTACTTATTAATATGTTAAATTAAAAAAAAGACATTTTAAAAAAAAAGTCAAAATTATGAAACTATGTAACTCAAAAAATATTTTATCAAATTCAATAATATTTTATATTTGCAATTCCACTAATAATAGTAACATTTTGGCAAAGTTTCGAGAAAATTCAATAACATTTATTATTTGACCTGGGTAGTTTTTGCCCTATATTTCTAATATCAGAAAGAAGATCTTAAATTGCGGTACAAGAAAAATTGATAAGTAATATTGATGTTTCAGAATTTAGTGGAAATTTAAAGTTCCTTCTAGGACAATTAAAAGCAATCCAGTTTGATATCAACAGTGCAACTTACAGAAGTTTAGAAAATTGGAATGAAAAGGAAAGAAATAATGAATTTTCAGAAATTCCAAGAAATGTGCAAGACAATTTGCGAAGTTTAAATAATAGTTTACCGATGGTTAACAGTTTTACTGAAACGCAGTATCATATAGATTTAAAACATGAAGATCCAATTTATGACTTTGAAAAGGGTCTTTGCTATATTATAAATGAAGAACAATTTGATAAGGTAAAACTTTAAATTAAATAAATAGATCATACAGGGGTGCGTTCACGTAAATTTCACCTTCAACATTCACCAAAAAATTTTCATTTTAACTTTTCACTTTCACTCAAAAAGTATTCAATTTCATCTTCCACTAAAAAATTTAACTTTCAATATCAACCTAAAAATTTTCATTATGTCTTTCAAATTTTACTTTCACTCAAAAAAAATTCGACTTTCACCCACAAAACTTTTATTTTCACTTTCATTCAAAAACTTTTTACTTTCACTTTCAACTTTCACCATTTTTAGGTGAATGGTGAAAGTGAAAACTTTTTCGAGTAAAAGTGAAAATAAAAATATTGTTCGTGAAAGTTGAAAGTGAAAATTTTTTTTGTGTAAGTGAAAGTTGAAAGTGAACATTTTTTTGGTAAAAATTGAAAGTTTCTAGACCCGGTCTAGAATAAGGGGCTTATATGCTGAAACAAGTTTTGGAGAAAACAGCTGTTAAAGTTAACAACCAATTTTGTTAAACAACAAACAATCTTTGAAAATTTGTGCTATATTATTTTTTTATTTTTTGGGGGGGCAATCGCAGTTGTAACGTCAAAAAATTGGCATTTTTTCAAGATTTTTTTTCTTGTAAACCATTTACCTTTTTTAAAAATCGATTTTTTTTTCTAAAAGTACATCATTTAGATTTGAGTTAACAAGAAAAAGTAAAGTAAAGTCCTTCGAAAAAACAGAGTTTTGCGGTGACCAAAACTATGGAAATCTGATTAGCCCGAAATTAAAAATTGAAACAGATTTACTTTTATTGAAAGATTATCTAGTCCTTAATCGAAGGATTTAAGGGCATGTCCAAGTTGTGAAATGTGAACAAAGTAAAATGTAAACAAACAAAGCACTATAATCACATTTTTCAAACAGCCTTTTTTCTCACAAAAATTAATATTACAATACTTTCTCTACAAAAATGGAAAATCAGAGTGCCAGAGTTTCCAAAAAAATCATTTTTGAGTGTGATCAATAAATAGCAATTAGTAAAATAACTAATTAAAATGACCTGTAAAATAGCATTTTTGACGCGTCGCGAGAAATAAACTGTTATGAGTATATCAACAGCACTGACGATGAGAAGTCTCATATCAGCGATTGGACCTTCAACATGAGGAAAGGGAAATTTTTCCCTTTCCTCCATGAAATTACAAGGAGAAAGTGTAAAAACTTCTTCATCGTCCGTGCGGTTGATATAGTCAAACACTTAAACTTTTCGCGACGTGAACTCTGTTGCTCTACGCGCACGCGCAGACCGTGCTAAGAAAGCATTGAAAACACTATGCAGAAAGACACATTTTTTTTAGACTGAAACTCACTTATTATCACATACTTTCAGGTATACTAGGTATAGATACCAAATTCAACACTTCAATTTACCATTTTCATAAAAAAACTGTAAACTTCCATTCATTTACGAAAATGTGATGGTCGAAAAAAAAGCAGCAGTAGAAGACCGAATATTGAGGATTTTTTCGACCGTCACATTTCCGTAAATGAATAGAAATTTACAGTTTTTTTATAAAAATGGTAAATTGAAGTGTTGAATTTGGTATCTATACCTAGTATACTTGAATGCATGTGAAAATAAGTGAGTTTCAGTCTAAAACAAAATGTGTCTTTCTGCATAGTGTTTTCAATGCTTTCTTGGCATGTTTTGCGCGTGCGCGTAAAGCAACAGAGTTCACGTCGCGAAAAGTTTAAGTGTTGGACTATATCAACCGCACGGACAATGAAGAAGTTTTTACCCTTTCTCCTTGTAATTTCATGGAGGAAAGGGAAAAATTTCCTCTTCCACATGTTGAAGGTCCAATCGCTGATTTCAAACTTCTTCATCGTCAGTGTTGTTGATATACTCAAACAGTATATTTCTCGCGACGCGTCAAAAATGCTATTTTACAGGTCATTTTAATTAATTATTTTACCTACAAATTTCTATTTATTGATCACACTCAAAAATGATTTTTTTGGAAACTTTGACACTCTAATTCATCATGTTTGTAAAAATAAGTTTTCTAATGGTAATTTTTGTAAGAAAAAAAGGCTGTTTGAAAAATGTGATTTTAGTGCTTTGTTTGTTTACCTTCTGCTTTGTTTACATTTCACAACTTGGACATTCTCTTAAAAGAAAAAAAATATTTGAAAAATGTCGACCTGACAAAGTTGGCGAAAAAAGAATAAAAACTAACTTTTAACTTTGGCAGGTCGCCATTTTTTCAAATATTTTTTTCCGTATAAATCCTTCGATTGAGAACTAGATAATCTTTCAATAAAAGTAAATCTGTTTCAATTTTTAATTTCGGATTAATCAGATTTCCATAGTGTTGGTCACCGCAAAACTCTGTTTTTTTCGAAGGACTCTACTTTAACGGTACATAACTTTGGAACTTCTTAATATTTTTAACTTCTTTTTTTTGTTAACTCAAATCTAAATGATGTACTTTTAGAAAAAAAATCGATTTTTAAAAAAAGTTGAATGATTTACAAGACCTTTATTTTGTAAAATTAATATTAAATATTCCACACTGGCGACTTGCGGACTTAAGGCTATGTCCAAGTTGTGAAATGTAAACAATCCAAGCACAAAAATCAGATTTTTTAAACTTCTACTTTCCTATCAAAAATTAACATTTTTACATTTTCTTAACGGAAATAGTAAATTTGAGTGTCAAAGCTTTCAATTAAATCATTTTTGAGTATGAGCAATAAAAAGCAATATGTAAAATAACAAATTAAAATCACCTGTAAATTACTTTTTTGTCCTACCTGCACGGAAAGTGTGTTATTTCGTGCATGTGAGGCGGTCTCAAAGTGAGTGATTCCCGCCCGGAGGTAGGGTGAGCGGGCGGAAAAGTACATTCCCGCCCGCTAACGTCATAAAGCGGGCGGGAATGTACTTTTCCGCCCGCTGACGTCATAGAGCGGGCGGGAATGTACTTTTCCGCCCGCCAAAGTTACAAAATAGGATTTCTTACAGACTTATCTTCTCCATAACCTATTTTTTTGTTTGCAACGAATGTTTTGTTAATGTCAGTGTGAGTAAGTGGTATTTTTATGTCTAAAAAAATGGCTTCTTACTTCGAAGTCCTTACTCGCCTTACTTCTTAGTACATTCAATAAAAATACTATTTATTGAATAATAAATACCAAATATTTGTATTATTTTGTAATAAAAGACTATTAAATGTATTCAAATATGTGTGCACTTAATAACCCACTTTCCATACAGTTAGGACAAAAAACGTTGTTCGCAGCACGGGCGCAAATGGTGATAGTGTCTCAGGCGAGATTCTGGGTAAACCTCGGCGACCCTACGCACCCTCAGCTTCGCCTCGGAGCTTCGGGTCCCCTTGGTTTACCCAATCTCGCCTTCGCCGTAATCACCTGTTTTGCGCCCTTAATACGAAAATAACTATTCTGACGTGTCGCGAAAATTAAACGGTTTGAGTATATCAACCGAACGGACGATGAAGAAATTCCCGTCAGCGATTGGACAGTCAGCATGTGAAAGAGGAAATTTTTCCATTTCCTCCTTGAAATTACAACGAGAAAGGGTAAAAACTTCTTCATCGTCCGTGCGGTTGACATAATCAAACACTTAAACTTTTTATGCCGTGAAACGATTGCTCTCCGCGCACGAGCATACCTTACCAAGGACGCATTGACAACACTATGCGGAAAGAAAAATTTTGTTTTACTCTGAAACTCAGTTATTTTCACATGCTTTTCCATATGCTAGGTGTAGTAACCAAATTCATCACTTCAATTTACCATTTCCATAAAGAAAATGTAAATTTACATTCATTTGTAAAATAGGAATCGCGAAAAATGTACACAATTCGGTCTTCTACTGCTGCTTTAAATTTTCTTTATGAAAATGGTAAATTGAAGTTTTGAATTTGGTAACTATACCTAGTGGGGGAGACCGGGACGTAATGGATCAGGGGCGTAATGGACCACTTGAATTTATTAAAAAATGGTAAATCGGATTATTTTCGGTTTTTGATCAAAATAATGTACTTGGTATACTGTAAGTTTGAACCAAGTTTCATTGTTATTAATTTATTACTGTTAAAAATATGGTAGAAAAAATAATTTTGATGCTTAAAAGTAAATTTTTAAAATCTTTGTTTTTTTGTTATATCTTTTTCAAAATTACTTGAAAAAAATTTTCGTTTGTTTACATTTTGCTTTGTTTACATTTTGCGACTTGGACATAGCCTTAAACTAATTGTGTAATTATTTTGTAAAATTGTTTGTTTCTATATTGAAGTCCAAAATATAGACTAGTATAGGTTATAAAAATCTCAAATCACTTGCAACTTCGACTATCCGTCATTTTGGTTTTCCGTCAAGGTGTTGGTTCCGTGCCTGACGGAAAATCGAAGTTCCACTGAACTCTAAAAAAAGGGGGGATGAAAATTCTACTTTTTTGAGGTTTCACACCTAAAGAAATATCAAGCGAAGAGAATGTCACTTTGTTTTTGGTTTTATCTGAATTAGAAAATTTGGAATCGATCATACCACCGAAAATGGGCATTTTCAAAAATGGTGTATATTGACGCCATTTTGAAATAAAAATAAATTTTTTTTTTACAAATTCTCAAATAAATTATTTATTACATGTAAAATAAATTTTTTAAATAAATGTCATAGTTATTTTAATAATATATACTAAAAAAGCCTTCTTTTTGCTTGTTTTGAACTGGAATGTCCCCTTAAATAAATAAACCCTAATCAATAAAAACTTATTTTTAGTGGAATAATAGACACGGATCACAAAAAGATGTTCAAAAATTGAAAGAAACTTTCGAAAAATTTGGATTTGACATTGTTATCAAGGAAAATTTAAGTAAACAAGAAATTTTTGATAATCTGAAATCCATCAGCAATTACACTAAACAAGATTTTGATTGTGTTATTCTTTGTATCATGAGTCACGGCGAAAAAGGTATGATACATTCTGCGTAATAAAATTTAAAATTTTTTCAATATAATGTTTATTAATTGAAAGTTTTTATTGTTTTAGGAACAATTGTTACAAGAGATGAAAAATTAATTTCTCTTGATGACATAAAAGACTTAATTTGTACCACTCAATTAAAACGCGTAGTAAAAATTATTATAATCCAAGCTTGTCAAGGACAATTTTTAGGTAAGATACATAAGATTTCTTAAGGGCATGTCCAAGTTGTGAAATGTAAACAAAGCAAAATGTAAACAAACAAAGCACTAAAATCACATTTCGGAAACAGCCTTTTCTCCCACAAAAATTAACATTGGACCGGTTTTTTTATAAAAATGATAAATTAGTGTGTCAAAGTTTCCAATGAAATCAAATTTCACTATAAGCAATTAACAGTAATTAGTAAAATAACTAATTCAAATGACCTGTCAAATAGCATTTTTGACGCGTCGCGAAAAATAAACTGTTTGAGTATATCAACCGCACTGACGATGAAGAAGTCTCATATCAGCGATTGGACCTTCAACATGTGGAAAGGGAAATTTTTCCCTTTCCTCCATGAAATTACAAGGAGAAAGGGTAAAAACTTCTTCATCGTCCGTGCGGTTGATATAGTCAAACAGTTTATTTTTCGCGACGCGTAAAAAATGCTATTTTACAGGTCATTTGAATTAGTTGTTTTACTAATTGCTATTTATTGATCACACTCAAAAATGATTTTTTTGGAAACTTTGATACTCTTATGAGTCATTTCCTTTATGAAAATAAAAAAATGTTAATTTTTGTGAGAGAAAAGGCTGTACGAAAAATGTGATTTTAATGCATTCTTAGTACGCTCTGCGCTTGCGCAGAAGGCAACAAAGTCTCAGGTCACGAAAAATAAAGTGTTTGACTATATCAACCGCACGGACGATGAAGAAGTTTTTACCCTTTCTCCTTGTAATTTCATGGAGGAAAGGGAAAAATTTCCCTTTCCACATGTTGAAGGTCCAATCGCTGATATGAGACTTCTTCATCGTCAGTGCAGTTGATATACTCTAGCAGTTTATTTTTCGCGACGCGTCAAAAATGCTATTTTTCAGGTCATTTGAATTAGTTATTTTACTAATTACTGTTAATTGCTTATAGTGAAATTTGATTTCATTGGAAACTTTGACACACTAATTTATCATTTTTATAATAAAACCGGTCCAATGTTAATTTTTGTGGGAGAAAAGGCTGTTTCCGAAATGGGATTTCAGTGCTTCGTTTGTTTACATTTTGCTTTGTTTACATTTCACAACTTGGACTTACCCTTAAGTTTAAATATAGAGTTGTATTACACTTTTATGCATATTACATTAGCATGTATGTGGGGTGTTCCACGCGAAATTGGACAGTATTTGACTTTCAGATCTCAGATTTTATTCAAATATTTTTTTTCTTTTAGCGCTCATTGAAATAAGCTACCATGATTTTTTTGAAAATTTTTCATCAAGCCGTTTAAGAGATACAGGTTTTTGAAAAATCACGTTTTTTAAGAAAATGTTTTTTTGAAATGGTTGTAACTCGATCAAAAATTTACCAAATTTGACGTTCTATATATAAAAATTTTTGTCTTTACACGTAGTTTTTGATAAAAATTTAAAATTTTTTTTTAAATTCACGAAAAAATTTTTTAATTTTTAAAATAAAATTTTATTTTTAAGAATGTATGTATCGATCGATTTAAAAATTTTTTTTTTTAAAGTGACGAAAAAATTTTTTAATTTTTAAAATAAAATTTTATTTGTAAGAATGTATGTATCGATCGATTTTTTTCAAAACTTTTTGTAAGAAACTGAAACTAAATTAACAACTTTTAGGCGTTCTCTGATTGTGGGCAAACGATGGGATCTATTTATTTCGAATTTTTTAATTTTTATATCCATATAATATAGCAAACAATAGGGCATTTGAGCTAAAGTTATTAATAACGAAGGTCAACAAAAAAAGACTTACTTTTTTTATGAGATATCATAGTATCCATTAAAGCCGCTGAACCCTAAAAACGTGTTTTTGAGAGTTTTCAAAATTTGTTTCATCCTAAACCTGACGCGCCAGAATCTACTACATAGACTTAAATTAAAGCTTGAATTGTCCACTACAAAACCTATATCCGTAAAACCAAAAAAAAAATAAAAAAATTTTCAAAACATGAGGTTCAAGTTACCAAAAATGTGATTTGTGGGGTCGCTGATTATAACCATCACATTATAACATTTTATAAGTTTCTGTTTCATGAGGTTGAAGTTACCAAAAATGTGATTTGTGGGGTCGCTGATTATAACCGTCACATTATAACATTTTATAAGTTTCTGGCACGTCAGATTATAATCAGCGACCTCAAAAACCCTTGAGTAACAATTTTCAAGCGAATCCGATCAATTATAAATTTTGACATCCCCATCTTGGATCTACCATTTTGAATTTTTAAAACTAATATCGGAGTCGCAATCAACGACCCCAAAAACCCACGAGTAACAATTTTCAATCGAATCCGATCAATTATAAATGTTGACACCTGCCATTTTGGATCCGACATTTTGAATTTTCGAAAACTGATATCGGATTCGTAATCAGCGACCTCATAAACCTCCGAGTAACAATTTTCAAGCGAATCCAAAACAATTTTAAAAGTCCATTGAAGCAATCCAAAAATCACATTTTCGTTAACTTCAACCTCATGTTTTGAAAAAATTTTTAATTTTTTTTGGTTTTACGGATATGGGTCTTATAGTGGACAATTCAAGCTTTAATTTAAGTCTATGTAGAAAATTCTGGACTATCACGAAACATTGGTAAATTGTTGAAAAATACGTGTAAATGTTTTTCAAATATATATTATTAACAAAAAAATTTTTTTAAATTGATGGATTTTGCAAAACTGGGTATACGGAGGTTCTTAAGGCCGCTGATCATGAATTTTATGTCAGTTTTAAAAAATTCAAAATGGCGGATCCAAAATGGCGGTGGAAATTATTTGAAAATTGATAGATTTTGATGAAACTTGGTATCTAGGGGTTTTTGAGGTCGCTGATTACGAATCTAAAGTCAAAATTCAAAATATCACTTTTGATCTCAATTTAACTATATTCGACATTTTTATTCACTTGTAGACAGGACCGTCGGCATTATCGTTAACCGATATACGCCACAAGGAGGTTTCACGAGCAGATTTTGTACATCATTTAGCTGTGATAAGGGCTGTTTGCTACTTTAGATAAGATGATTTCTATCTTTTATTTTTCAACTTTGCTACTGTAACGAGTTCTTTTTTCTTCGAAAGAGCGATGCAAAGGATTCCGTTTACGTTTTCTATCATTCTTTTTTATGTCTCTTTTGAGCATCCAGCAAAAATCGCACATCATATTTTCGTCCCTGGTATCGAGTTTCCATTACTTTTATGTCCTGGTCAAAACGTTCACCCTGTTGCTCACTGAAGTGTCCAAGATTATCAGGGAAATTATCCAAATGAGAGTCCAGAAAATGTAACTTTAAATTCATTAAGCACCCGAGGTTTTTGTAATCCCTAATCATTTTAGCAGCAAGTTGTTTGTATTGTGGACTCTTTTTATTTCCTAAAAAGTTTTGGGAGACTGCCTTAAACTAAACCAAGCTGCTTTTTCATGTTTATTCATTGTGGAAACAAACTATTCGTTTTTAAAGAGCGCTCGAATTTGAGGACCATAAAACTCTCCTTCTTTTAATTTACCTTCAGAAACTTTCGGGAATTTCTTCTGAAGGTACTGTTCACACTTACCTGTTTTATCCAGTCCTTTAACGTACTGTTTCATACCACCAAGCTTTAAATGGAGAGGAGGAACAAAAACTTTAGATGGGTCTATCAACGATTTATGAATGATATTTTCTGAACCTGGAGTAAATGTTTCTCGTTTTGGCCAATTTTTTTATAATGATTCGCACGATCTCTGCTGTCCCATAAACACAAATAGCAAGGTTTTTCGGTGAAGCCTGATTGTTGACCAAGTAATAGAGTTATTATTTTTAAATCGCCACAGATAAGCCATTGATGGTTCTCGTAATGTAGAATGTGTTAAAATTGCTGAAAATGATCTATAAATAAATATTAATAGAGCTGTGCAAACATTTTGAAGCTCGATAGAGTATTTTCGAGCTTTTTATTTTTCGAGCTAAGCCGAACCGAGCCTAATCAGTTCGAGCTCGAGCCGAGCCTCATAAAAGGCTCGAATAATTTCGGGTACTCGATTGGAAACAAGTACTCGAATTCACTCGAGTACTCAAAATTATTCGAACTTTTAAATTACAAAAAAACTATTAATAAGTAGAAAATTTCGAATTTAAGGGATTTACTGATCGTAGAAAACCGTTAGATGTTAAAATAATTAACCTACTAACTAACTTAAGAGATTTAGGGAGAATTCGATATTTTTTACTTATTATTATTTTTTTAATCATTTATAAGCTCGAATTCAATCGAGTACTCGAAAATATCGAGTACTTGAATTCACTTGAGTACTTCAATTCATTCGAGTGCTCGAAAAATTGGAGTAGTCGATACATCGAGTCAAGCTCGGGCTTGGCTCGAAAAAATTTAAGCTCGGCTCGGCTTTTCGAGCTTTTTGCATAGCTCTAAATATTAATTAATATGCACCATGCATAGTTAATTAAAAAATTTTTTATTTTATTTTTCAATAGAAAATACCATTTAATCTGGCTAGACGGACGAATGCCAGTAGAACGCCGGTTGTTCGGCGGCATCAAATCGGTGCCGAGCCGGACGCGCAGCCACTACAACACATAGTCATGTTCCAGTAAATTGCCTGCACCGATCCGGTTGTCTCGCGGACGAATGTCAGTACAGTCTTATCTACCTATATCAACCGTACGGACGATGAAGACGTTTTTAACCCTTCTATTGTCATTTCAAGGAAGAAAGGCAAAAATTTTACCTTCCAACAGGTTGAAGGTCCAATCGCTAATATGAGACTTCTTCATCGTCAGTGCGATTGATATACTGCGATTGATATTTTCGCGACGCATCAAAAATGCTATTTTACATGTCATTTTAATTTGTTATATTACTAATTGCTTTTCATTGCTTATAGTCAAAAACTATTTTATTGGAACCTTTGACACTCTAGTTTACCATTTCCCTTAAGGGTATGTCCAAGTTGTTAAATGTAAACAAACAAAGCTCTAAAAACACAATTTAAAAACAGCCTCTTCCCCCACAAAAATTAATATTGGAACGCTTTTTTATAAAAATGATAAATTAGTGTGTCAAAGTTTCCAAAAAATCATATTTCACTATAAACAATTAAAAGTAATTAGTAAAATAAATAATTCAAATTACCTGTAAAATAGCATTATTGATGCGTCGCGAAAAATAAACAGTTTGAGTATATTAACCGCACTGACGATGAAGAAATCTCATATCATCGATTGGATCTTCCACATGTGGAAGGGGAAATTTTTCCCTTTCCTCCATAAAATTACAAGGAGAAAGGGTCAAAACTTCTGCAACGTCCGTGCGGTTGATATCGTCAAACACTAAAACTTTTCACGACGTGAGACGTTTGCTGTACGCATACGCGCAGACCAGGCCAAGGAAGCATTGACAATAGCATGCGAAAACGCATATTTTGTTTTAGACTAAAACTCAGTTATTTTCACATGCTTTCAGGTATACTAGGTATAGATACCAAATTCAACACTTCAATTTACCATTTTCAGGCAAGAATATAAATTTCTATTCATTTACGAAAATGGGAAGGTCGAAAAAAGCAGCAGTATAGATACGAATATTGCCCTTAAGTTGTATTATTGTTCAATAAAGTTTTCTTTTTTTATTTAAAAGAAATGAATTTGAATTTTGAAATGTTAGACTATTTGAAATTATTCAAAAATTAAATATATTTAATAATTATTATTTTGTCATATATTTTATCATTAAATACAATATATATATATATATATATATATATATATATATATATATATATATATATATATATATATATATATATATATATGTGACGCGACACGAGAAAAGGGACCTATCGGAAAAAATAACATTTTTGAGTTTTTAGTCGTATTCCATAGATTTTGAGTTGCTCTTTCACGTAAAAAAATCAGAAGTTAAAAATCTGAAATATTTTTAATAATATAAAGCCTGAAAGTTGAACGTGTCCTCTTAAATACATGGGTTTTCTGCTTATGGCGTCATTTTAAACGCTCCCCCTGTAAAATTCTCTTTTGAGGCGATAGGTCCCTTTTCTCGTGTCGCGTCACATATATATATATATATATATATATGAGTCATTTTACGTGTAATGTCCTAAGTTGAAATTTCAACTTCTTGAAAAAAATTGAAACTCGGGGAATTTGTTGTTCTATCAAGTAGAAATGTGCCCCAAAAAATATTTTTGACTTTTTCGAAAAATTGAAGGGGGTAGAGGGGGGCCAATTTGACCAATTTTGCTAACACCGGCTACTTTGTGAATTGTTTCTGAACGTACTTTTAATGGGAAAAATTTTTCAGAATATGTTTCGGAAAGGTTTTTTCGTACTCTTTTCAATGGTGAATTTTATTTTTTAATATTTTAAAAATTTATCCCAATTTTTGATAATTAATATTTAAATTTCAATTTCCCAAAAAAGGGTCCGTTTTATTTAAAAATAAATTATTGAAAACGAAAGCTGAGGTTTTTTCCTATGCGCATGTAAATTTTCAGAATGCCCTTTTTTTGTTTTTGAGTTATTAAATTTCAAAGAATAAATTGCTGCGCGCAGCGTTGCGGTGGCACTGAGCCGCGTGGTACCCAGCGTGATGCGAGGTGCCCGCGACCCTGCGCGCAGCAATTTATTCTTTGAAATTTAATAACTCAAAAACAAAAAAAGGGCATTCTGAAAATTTACATGCGCATAGGAAAAAACCTCAGCTTTCGTTTGCAATAATTTATTTTTAAATAAAACGGACCTTTTTTTGGGAAATTAAAATTTTAATATTAATTATCAAAAATTGGGATAAATTTTTAAAATATTAAAAAATAAAATTCACCATTGAAAAGAGGACGAAAAAACCTTTCCGAAACATATTCTGAAAAATTTTTTCCATTAAAAGTACGTTCAGAAAAAATTCACAAAGTAGCCGGTGTTAGCAAAATTGGTCAAATTGGCCCCCTCTACCCCCTTCAAATTTTCGAAAAAGTCAAAAATATTTTTTGGGGCACATTTCTACTTAATAGAACAACAAATTCCTTGAGTTTCAATTTTTTTCAAGAAGTTGAAATTTCAACTTAGGACATTACACGTAAAATGCTTCATATATATATATGGGCAATTCCACGTGAAATTTTTCTATGACATTTTAGAATCGGTTAAACATATTTTTTTCTCGTTTCTTATAGAAAAATATTAAATACATATTTTTTATTTTTCCATAATTGCCAAAATTTTTGAGATATGAATTTTCGAAATTTTGGATTTTTAAAAGCATTCCTATTTTCAATGGCTTATAACATTGAAAGTATTGAGTTTCGAAAAACGTTGTCAAAGAAAGAAAGTTTTGGTTTTTCTTCAACTTTTGAAAGATTTAAAAAAAATATTAAAAAAATTTTTTTTATAAAAAAATTAATTTATTTTTAATTTGGGCGCGATTAATTTTTATTTTTTTCTTATTTATTTATACTTGCCAATATACAGAAGATTTTTTAAAAAGATCCGAGAAGGGCCGACTCATAGTTTTCGTTCTATAAATTCTTTTTAGAACGAAAAATTGATGAATTAGTAATCTTTTTATGAATTAGTAAACCTAATAGCTTATAATTTGTAAAATGTTGAGTTTAGAAAAAAGTTGTCAAAGAAAGAAAGGTTTGGTTTTTCTTCAACTTTTATAAGATATTTAAAAAAAATATTTTTAAAAATTTTTTAGAAAAAAAATTATTTTTTTATAAACAAATTAATTAAAAAATTTATAAAACGAAAACTATGAGTCAGCCCATTTCAAATCTTTTTAAAAAATATTTTGTATATTGGCAGGTATAAATAAATAAGATGAAAATAAAAATTAATCGTGCCTAAATTAAAAATAAATTAATTTGTTTATAAAAAAAATAATTTATTTTCTAAAAAATTTTATAACATATTTTTAAATTTGAAGAAAAACCAAAACTTTCTTTTTTTGATAACTTTTTTCTAAACTCAAAATAATAATAATAAATATAATTAATTTCTAAAATCTGTTTAAATTAGATTTTAGCACAACAATATGGAATATGTTTAAAAAAATTTTTATGATTAATGCTTTCTCCACGAGGAAGAAAATTTTTTGCTTATCGTGAAGAGGAAGCAAAATGTTCATGTAATGAACATCTTAATTTACAACTTGTTAGTTTTATCGCCTTTGTTTTTGGAAACTTTTGATGATGGAAACACGACATGATTTGATTCCATTGAAGTTTTTTTAAGTTAATTAATTCCTACAAATGACGGAAAATTGTTACTTAAAAAAACTTCAATGGAATCAAATCATGTCGTGTTTCCATCATCAAAAGATTCCAAAAATAAAGGCGTTAAAATAAAAAGTACTGGGATAAAGTCGAGAATGGCCTAAATAAAACAAACTACCTTCAAAAAGAAAAAATAATGGGTCAATCCATTTTATTTCAATTAAAGTGGTCGCCGACTATTTTTAAAAAATCGTAATATTCTGCAGGGATAATTTTAATGCTATTAAGGTTATGTCCAAGTTGCAAAATGTAAACAAAGCAAAATGTAAGCAAACCAAGCACTAAAATCGGCTTTTTTATACATCTTTTTCTCTAACAAAAATTACGATTAGAAAACTTTTTTTTAGAAAAATGATAAATTAGAGTGTCAAAGTTTCCAAAAAAATCATTTTTGAGTGTGATCAATAAATAGCAATTAGCAAAACAACTAATTCAAATGACCTGTAAAATAGCATTTTTGACGCGTCGCGAAAAATAAACTGTTTGACTATATCAACCGCACGGACGATGAAGAAGTTTTTACCCTCTCCCTTGTAATTTCAACACTATGCAGAAAAACACTTTTTTTTTACTCTGAAACGCAGTTACTTTCACATACTTTCATCTATGCTGGGTGTAGTAACCTAATTCAATACCTCAATTTACCATTTTCATAAAGAAATAGTAATTTTATATTCATTTGTAAAAATAGGAACTGCGAAAAAAAGCAGTAACAGAAGACCGAATTGTGAACTTTTTTTCGCGGTTCCTATTTTTACAAATGAATATAAAATTACATTTTCTTTATTAAAATGGTGAACTGACGTATTCTATTCAGTAACTACGCCTTGCATAGCTGAAAAAATGAGAAAACAACTAAGTTTCATTAAAAAGAAAATGTGCACTTCCACATGGTGCTGTCAATGCATTCTTAGTAAGTCTCAGGTCGCGAAAAATAAAGTGTTTGACTATATCAAACGCACGGACAATGAAGAAGTTTTTACCCTGTCTCCTTGTAATTTCATGGAGAAAAGGGAAAAATTTCCTCTTCCACATGTTGAAGGTCCAATCGCTGATTTCAAACTTCTTCATCGTCAGTGCGGTTGATATACTCAAACAGTTTATTTCTCGCGACGCGTCAAAAATGCTATTTTACAGGTCATTTGAATTAGTTGTTTTACTAATTGCTATTTATTGATCACACTCAAAAATTATTTTTTTGGAAACTTTGACACTCTAATTTATCATTTTTCTAAAAAAAAGTTTTCTAATCGTAATTTTTGTGAGAGAAAAAGATGTATAAAAAGGCTGATTTTAGTGCTTGGTTTGTTTACATTTTGCAACTTGGACATAACCTTAAAGTCACGAAATAAAAAATTTTTTTTTAAAATAATTATATATTTTTTATGAAATATGAATTTAAAATGCAAGGGATGCTAAAAACTGTCAGTTTTCTGCCAGTAGAAAATAATGTAAAAGAAATACAATTTAGTACAAAAATTATAAAATAATGAATAAAATATTATTCTAAAGTGCATCATCAAAGTAACCTAATTTAAAGGTATGTCCAAGTTGTAAAATGTAAACAAACCAAAATGTAAACAAACAAAGTATACCTAGTATACCTGAAAGCATGTGGAAATAACTGCGTTTCAGAGTAAAAAAAATGTGTCTTTCTGCATAGTGTTGTCAATGCATTCTTGGCACGGTCTGCGCGTGCGCGGAGAGCAACAAAGTTAACGTTCCGAAAAGTTTAAGTGTTTGACTATATCAAACGCACGGACGATGAAGAAGTTTTTACCCTTTCTCCTTGTAATTTCATGGGGGAAAGGGGAAAATTCCCCTTTCCACATGTTGAAGGTCCAATCGCTGATATGAGACTTCTTCATCGTCAGTGCAGTTGATATACTCTAGCAGTTTATTTTTCGCGACGCGTCAAAAATGCTATTTTTCAGGTCATTTGACTTGGTTGTTTTACTAATTGCTATTTATTGATCACACTCAATAATGATTTTTTTGCAAACTTTAACACTCTAATTTATCATTTTTGTAAAAAAAAGTTTTCTAATATTAATTTTTGTGAGAAAAAAGGCTGTTTGAAAAATGTGATTTTAGTGCTTGGTTTGTTTACATTTTGCTTTGTTTACATTTCTCAACTTGGACATGCCCTTAAGAATTTTTATTAACAAATAATGGAGAAATAGGGTTATAAAATTAAATAAAAACTTACAGAATATAACAAATTTTCGATGAACTTTCAGTTTCTGTTTAACGTTTTCATCAATTTTCTACCTAAATAAAAATAATATCGAAAATAAAAACGCTACTTCCCAAGTAGAAACGTCCGGAGTTATGACGGAGTTAAACACCGGCATGGTACTGACTCAGTACTGACCGTCGGTACTGACTTTCGAAACCCGATCAATACTGGAAGTATACTGACTCCAAAACCGAATCAGTAATATGTTGGAGTTAAAAAAAGTGTTAAAATCAGTACTGACAGAAAACTGTCATAATACCAAATCACTACTGCGAAGGAGTTATAAAAATCAAACAAACTTTGTTATAATAGCATTAAACCGGCCACTATTAATAACAACATCGTTTGATTTATTAACAACTAAAATATTTTCCAAGATTTTTAAAAACATTATTCATCAACAATAACGCCAAACACTTAGTTAACATATTATTAATTATTAATTAATAGGTATATCATAATAATAATGAGCCAAAATAAGTGAAACCGGCCACTTGAAAAATTTTTGTCTCCAATTTTCAAGTTATCTATGATTTTGGGTAGATATATGAGTACACTTTTTCCCCCTAAATTTTTTTTCAAAAAAAAATTTATTTTTGAAGTAATCAGGTGTTGAAGTTCGACTTTTAATCATAAAAATCCGCTTGAAAGCGTGAAGTTTCTAACAAAACAAAAGACGATCCTATTTATTCGTTTGCAATTTTATCTTTTTCCAGTAACTCGAGTCGAATTTTGCCTGCATTTTTTCAGAAAAATCTACACAATATCTATAATATTGGAGGTTACTGATTTTTCTTTTTTTTATTTTAATGCTTGGAGTTTTACGCATCAATACATCTTAATTTAATCTTTGAAAAACATTGAGAACATTCTGCAATTTGCAATTGTTTAAAAGAATTGTTAATAACAATTATAAATTTTCATTTTTAGCAATCGCTTTATTTAATCCTTAAAGTATCGACTTTAAGCTTTAATTAAAAAAAAATTCACTTAATTATCTTTATTTGTTTCAAAGTAATTATAAAATGAAAATAAAAACAAAACACTTTTAGTGTTTGACGATATCAACCGCACGGACGTTGCAGAAGTTTTGACCCTTTCTCTTTGTAATTTCGTGGAGGAAAGGGAAAAATTTCCCCTTCCACATGTTGAAGGTCCAATCGCTGATATGAGACTTCTTCATCGTCAGTGCAGTTGATATACTCAAACAGTTTAGTTTTCGCGACGCGTCAAAAATGCTATTTCACAGGTCATTTGAATTAGTTATTTTACTAATTACTGTTAATTGCTTATAGTGAAATTTGATTTCATTGGAAACTTTGACACACTAATTTATCATTTTTATGAAAAAAGATGTTCAATGTTAATTTTTGTGAGAGAAAAGGCTGTTTCCGAAATGTAATTTTAGTGCTTGGTTTGTTTAAATTTTTGTTTGTTTACATTTCATAACTTGGACATACCAATGCTAGATTCGTAATCGGCGAATCCAATAATAGAGTTATCACAGAAAAAAATTGGACTCATTGTTGTTGCAACTCATAATGATAAATGACATAGAACGTGGCGCCATCTACGAGATTCATTTTTGTTGCAACACATAATGAGTCACTTTTCTGACTCATTTTGAGTTCAGATTTTTTCAGTGATTGGATTAATTAATTTCAGACAAATCCAAACAATTTTTAATTATTATATGTGTCACGCTCCGGAGAAAGGTACCTAAGAAGCAAAAAATTGGAGGTTATGTTTTTAATTTTTCAAGTACAAATAGAGAAAGAAAATCAATTATTAATTAAAAATTATTGATCTTCAAGTCTTCAGCATATCCAAAATATTGAATACAAATTGATTTTAAATTCAAAAAATTAAAAATAAACTTTTAATCAAGAGAAATATAAAACGAAATATATAATTTGTTTGCTTCTTACGTACCTTTCTTCGGAGCGCGTCACATATTAGATCTGCTCTTTTTTGCATTTTGGATATCAGATTCATAATTAGCGACCCCAGAACCATAAGAAGAAAGAGTAAACTTTTATGAAAAAATCTGCTGACACATTCTCATCCGCGCGGAAAGCTCGTTTTGCTCGCGATCATGGTTGGTCATTATTTGCGTTCTGCTTCCTGTTTCCAATTATATGTTTTATAAAACATTTTTTTTCCTAAAGTTACTACGACTTTAAAGATTACATTCTCATCACATATTTTTGATCATGATTCCGAGATTAAGTACACGGAAAAACTTTGTATACTAATTCCTGTTAAACTCACAATGTATTTTTAATAAACTGACTACTAAAGTGGGGAAAAAGTGGTCACTATACAAGATTTATAATTTAATAGAAGTTTTTGTAATACTATATGATCTCTTTTTTTGCAATATTTAGTAGTCAAGTTATGAGAAACTCGCCTATGATATACGAAAGAAAGTAGATGTAGAAAAGTGAATGCCAAAATTTTTATTTTCTATATTCGAAAGAATGATATTTTCTTCGCGCCGCGTTTACAATTTAGTAGTCAAACGATCAAAACTGCACGCATACAAACGAGCGCCGCTGTTCGTGTAGTCACACATAACCACTCAATCTCATATACATGTGCTCAAGTCAAATGGCTGCTGTCATTCCACCTGGTTCTCTTTTAATAATTTAATAATTCATTATACAGAGAAAAGTGGATATTAAGAATCTAAATGCATTAGATATTAAAAAATGATGCTAATGCATATTATCTAGATGTTGTGGTTTAACATCTCAGATGTTAAAAAGTATAATTTGTAAATGTGAGGTTATGTGTCAACAAGTCTTCCGTATTTTCCAATATCGATCTGTCGATATACTACTTGAATTTCAACACTGCAAGATATATTTCACAATTTTATTCAAGAGGATTTTTCTAAATTTCTCTAGGTTTATATAATTATTTTTAATAAAATTTTATTTTTATTATTTATTATTTTTATTATTAATCAATAATAAATTGAAATGGTTCTTTTAAATACATATAAAGAAAACTTATTCTGATTTCATAGTTTTTAACTTAAAATTATTTAATTTAATCTTTTTTTATATATTTCACAATATATGCATGAAATAAACTTTTAAGTCAATAAAAAATATTTATTCTAAATCTTAGCTATCAATTTCTACAAAGAATAAAAATTTAATCAGAAAGATAAATAATTTTACGAAATAATAATGATAATTCTGTCCATTTCAAAAATTGACCTTATTAATTTTAAATATAATTGATTTTGTGAATTTTATTTAACAAACAAATATTATTTAATACAGCATTTAACAAATTTTCTCCCAAGTGTCAATACAATGTTTTGGATTAGCATATAAGAACAGTGACTTACTTTCTTGATATGAATTGTATATGCGTTCCGTCGATTAAAGTGTGCGTTACTTTATCAGTATGTTAGGCATTAGATTAGGTTGCGTTCAAATAAGTTATCAATCGTCATAGGTAAAATAGATTTCTACCTGACTTATTGGTATGAGATAACGACAGTCTGTCCCTGTCACTGACAGTCGACATTATTTTTTAGTGAAATCATGAATTTTAAATTTTCATCAACTGACTACTAAATTTTAAAAGTCTGGTTCTGTTCCTTGTTTTAATAGTCAGACTATAAAATATTGATACCGTCGCAGTTTTTCCCCACTTTAGTAGTCAATTTACTAAAAACACGTTGTGAGTTTATCACAAACTAGTATACAAAGTTTCTCCGTGTAGACTTAAATGTATGTTTTCGATGTTGTTTAGTAAAATTGTGAAATTATACTTAAGGGGATGACAAAGTCGATGAGATTTTCCCATTGAGGCTCAATGCAAAAATCCAATCGACTTTGCCACCGCCTTAAGGAGTTATATACATTTTTAGGACTCAAAAAATCGAAAAAAATTGTATTGCTTATTTTAAATATTATCAAGAATGTTTTCCATATTTACATTGAATTCGGTGCATTAGAACCGAAGTTATTGATATTTTGATCGCGGTACTCCTTGAAAGGTCAGAACTAAAATTGAAATTATTAACGCAATTATCACTGAATTGTATTTTTTAAAAGTTCTGTTACGGTGTGCATGATTTTTTTGAAACCCTTCGTTCACAAACTAGATAACATAGTAAACAAACAAAGTGAACGAATTTTTACCTATTGATTATTTTTAAAAATTTGTAATATTCTCTTATAATCAGGGACCGTCACGAAAATGGAATTTTCATTGCGTTAGGATATTTCAAAACAAAACGAATAATTATCAATGTATTTGGATTTTTATTCGGTTACGAAACAAAAGTCCATTCACCATTAGTTTCGTTTGCCGAAACAAAAACAAAAATTACTTTCTATTTTGATTCTGATACCGTAACGGTACAAAATAAACTTTCTATTTAACAACAAAACAAAAAGTCTAGTAACGGTTTAGTATTCGGTTTTTTTATGGAACCAGAACTTGACTCATACACAGTCATACTGTGTGTACTTTAGACATGCGGAGTAGTGTTGACCTAACTAAGCTAATCAAACTAAATAACTAAGCTAACTAAGAAAGTGAGTAAGTAAGTTATTTACTTACGTTTCGCAAATTATGTAATTTACGCTAGAAGCATACGTAACGTAACTTACATAATTTACGTAAGCTTTACTGAGAACTCAATTTACGTCACTCACTTTAGTTACGTAATTACGCAACACACTTAGCTCACTTCAGATACGTCAAGTTACTCTATTTACGTAACTCACTTTAATTACTATTTTACTCTACCTGTATAAGTTACGTAAGTTAGTTAGTTTGTTTACTTTATTTAGTTGCCCATGTAAAATGTACACCAAACATAACTGCGCATATTTAAAGTAAATAAAAATTACTGTGCATGTAAAATGTACACTAAACATGACTTTCAATACACGCAAAAAAAAGGTTGGATAATACATCCAATTTTTATTGAATAGAAGGAAATTAGCTGATATATCTATGTAAAATCATATATGAACAAACGGAGTTTGTTTCAGTAAAGTTATACTTATACAGTGCAGAAAAATCGAAATAGTCACAAACCTACGAAACAAATAAAATCAGACTAACACCGTAACCACTATGCTACGGAACCTATCTGAACACCAACGTTTTATTGTCAGTGACTTGTTGATTTGCTTTAATGATTCAATAAAGCACTTATTGACACCACTACACCGTAACAAATAAATAAATAGTTTAATAATAATAATAATAATAACAATAATTCTGTGCCCGGCTGGAATTTCGGTTTCACCGGGGCGCATGGAACTTGTTCTATGCGTGGGGTTGCTGGTCCTCTATCGGACGCGTGCCAGGTCGCGGATAGGTAAACGCTTCCTATTTCTTTCGAGGAATAGGTGGTATAGAGGAAATCAAATACTCGACGCGGACCAAAACCAGCAAAAAAGGAAACATCCATCATGAGCGATTGTAAAAACATGGAAGAGTATCTGCGGGGTAATGCTTCGGCTAAATCCCTCACTGGTTCCGATCGTCAAGCGCTTTCGAGCGTGCGGGCGGTGGCCAATGGCCCAAGGATGCAGGAGGGCAACAACGCATTGGAGGTGCCACAGATCATCGTGGACAAGGTGGAGAGAAGAGGAAGCACGAGCAGCGTGACCAGTCAAGCCAGCTGCATTTCTGTCTTCAGTAATGCTTCTGCGATTGACATTGCTAGCTGCAATGAAGATCGGGATAAATGCATTAAGCTGCGGAAGGAAGAGGCAGCAAGCATTTAAAAAATGGAGGAAGAGATCAGCAAGATGCTGAAATCCTGTGAGGTCCAGAAGAATGTCAACATGACGATCAAGGATGGACTGAGAAGTCTGACGTCGCTCCTGCGGGATGTGAAGCAAAAGCACGCAGCAGCCGCCAGAAAAGATGAGAAATTTTACCAAGGATTAACTTGGTCAGAAGAAGCACGGCAAGACCGAAGGACGAGACGTGACCGTTTCAACGCAGCAATGCTAAGAAACGTTGTCTTGGATGTTCAGAAGCGGAAGAGAAGCGATCCTGAGTTTACGAAGGATCCAAAAAGGAAGAAGGAGGAGAGACCTCCCAAAAAGACTGCAGGCAAGGGGACCAAAACGGTACCAAAGCCAGTTCCAGAAAAGAAGGGAAGAGCCACAGTCATCGTCAAAGTGTCCGAAGGAAATACTTTCGCTGACGTGCTGTCGAAAGTTCGAAGAGAAGCTGACCTGGAGGCCAGCCAGACAAGGGTTGTGGGAGCTTTACCCACAAAAAAGGGAGACCTTCTCATTAAAATTGGAAGGTCTTCAAACAAGAAGCTGTTCACCGAGGAGGTGACTAAGGTGATCGGTGACCTGGGTAAGGTGCAGATGGCGGACCGGCAAACTACGCTGGAAATCCGCGATATGGACAGCCTTACTGAGCAAGAAGACGTCTTGGGTGCCTTGGAGCAAGTTTCTACGGTACCAGCAGGAAGCAGGAAGGTGACGGTCCTCGGACCAAATAAGCGAGGTATGAAGCTCGCTGTCGTGGTCACCACCCAGGAGGACGCTGCCAGATTGGAGAAGATGGGGCACATTAAAATCGGTTTTGTGTCCTGCAGAATTAGCAGGAGAGTGATGGTCACAAGGTGTCACAAGTGCCTTGACTTTGGCCATATAGGCAGAGATTGCCAAGGATTAGATAGGTCAGCTGCGTGCTTCAAGTGCGGAGAAGCTGGCCATAAAGCAGCAGATTGTAAGAAGAGCTCATGCTGCTTCTTATGCCAGGCGAAGTTCGGCGAGAAGGAGGACATCCAACACGTCGCCGGATCAGGTCGGTGCAGGGTCTTCAGGACTGCCTTAGAGGAAGCTAAGAAGACCCTGTCAAGAACAAGAAGGAAATAGGCCAGAACAAGAGCGGCACGGAAGAGTCGCGTCAGCGACTAAACGGGACCTCCATCTACGAAGTCTGAAGCCACTAGGTAGTTCTGTAGGTGGATAGAAGGTTCGAAACCCAGGGGAAGCATGAAGAGGTTTTAGTCGGTATGGTGACTGCCGTAAAAAGCAGGTATGTGAGGTTTCTTTTTTTTCCTTGCATTTTGTGCGAGCCCGACATACCCCTAATAATAATAATAATTGAACAGGGAGAAGTTGGCAAAATCTCTGGTTGAGGCTCGCCTTATTAAGAGACTCAACTGGCAGAAGGAGCCAACTTCTTTAAAGGGCATAGTGCGAGAGGCGAGGCAAATTATAGTGGATGCTTGCAACCACTCCATGCCTCGCCGGCACCAAACAAAAGCAAGGAAAGGTGCTCTGTACTGGTGGAGCGATGAACTAGCCCGCTTAAGAAGAGAATGCAATGCTGCGCGAAGGAAATATACCCATTCTAAGGGAGACCTCGCGCTACAAGAAGATTGGCATAAAGCCAGACGTATCTTCAAGCGGGCTATAAGGAGTAGCCAACGTAAGTGCTGGAAGGACCTAATCGGAACCCCCGGTCTAGGCAATCCGATATGGGTCCAGAAGATCATAAAAGCGCTATTTCCCCACGTGGAACCGAGCCCCACGGAGGACTATACTTGCGTAGTACAGATGGAGGAACTCTTCAAGCAGGAAGAACTTATAAAGGCGTCAAGGACGTTGAAGAACGGCAAAGCGCCAGGCAATGATGGAATACCGAGCAGGATCCTAAAAGAGGTGATCGCAGTGTATCCGGAGTTGCTTCTCAACGACTTTAATGCATGTTTAAAAGCTGGAGAGTTCTTCAGCGACTGGAAAGTGCAAATGTTGGTCCTTCTTAGGAAAGGCGATAAGCCTCTAGATGAAGTCTCCTCGTTCAGACCAATTTGTCTGCTGGATACGATAGGAAAACTTCTGGAGGCTATAGTTCTAGAAAGACTTCAGGGAATCCTGGTAGGCGAAAATAGCCTATCGGAGAACCAGTTTGACTTCCGGAAAGGCCGGTCAACAGTTGATGCAATACTCTCTGTTGTGAACCTGGCAAAGGAAGTCAATCAGGGGAAGAAGAAGGGTTTCTGTGCTCTTGTTTCCATCGACATACGGAAAGCGTTTAATTCTGCGAGATGGGACATCTGCATTGAGTCGTTAAGACGAAAAGGTGTACCGACTTATCTGTTGCGAATGATGGACAACTATCTTAGCGACAGATGGGTCGTGTACGAAAGCAATGTGTGCCATCTCAAGGAAGAAATGACCTGCGGGGCACCACAGGGGTCGAAGGTGGGTCCATTCATATGGAACGTCATGTACGACGGACTCCTGAGAATGGAACTGCCTGAAGACACAACCCTGAAAGCCTTTGCAGATGACGTACTTCTGGTGTGTAGAGCACGGGAAACCAAATTTCTTCAGATAAAGCTCAATGAAAGTCTGCGGCGAGTAGAGCGTTGGTTATATCGCCATGGGCTGCAAATGGCCCTAGAGAAGACCGAGGCTTTGCTCGTTACAGTCCGGAGAGCTTTTGAAGCCCCTAAGGTGAAAATAGGTGGAACTGAAGTCTCATGGGGAAAAAAGCTTAAGTACCTGGGAGCGACGTTGGACCAAAGGTTAAATTTTGGCCAACATGTGGATATCACAGCGCTCAAGGCCACCGAATGTAGGGGTAACCTATCGAGGTTAATGCCCAACATTGGTGGTCCCAGAGAAAAAAAGTGGCGACTGTGGGTCTAGCAAAGCAGCTTTACGCTGCCCCTGCATGGGCCGACGCCCTTACGACCCGCAGCATCTTGGATAGGTTACTTTCTGTACAAACAGGGAGTTCACGGAGTTACCTCAGCCTATAGGACGATGTCTGATTGTGCTGCACTGGTTCTTGCGAGTACACCGCCAATAGATTTGTTGGCAAAAGAAAGACAGGAAGTCTTTCGGATCAACAAAGAACTGGCGTCCTCGCGGGAACAACAGGGCAGCGGTAGCCTAAAGATGGCTATCCGCAAAGCGGCAAGAATCAAACTCGTCGATAGTTGGCAGGCAAGATGGAATGGGGAATCCAAAGGAAGGTGGACCTACCGCCTGATTCCCCACCTCGCCACATGGTTAGAAAGAAAGCACGGAGAGGTTGGCTACTACCTTACGCAAGCAATGACTGGCCACGGCTGCTTCGGACAGTACCTTCACAGGTTTAAGATCAGAAGAGAGGCAAAATGTGTGTATTGCGGCGCTGAAATTGACGACGCGGAACACACTCTCTTTATCTGCGGGCAATGGAGTGAGCTGAGACGGGCCATGTTTGACACGGTGAAAACTCAATTCACCACTGATAACATGGTCTCGATTATGCTCCAAAGCGCAGACTCTTGGCGCCACATCGAGTTCTTCATTACTTCGGTAATGAAGACAAAAGATGTGGATGGAAGAAGAGGTTAACCGGGAGAAATAGCTGGGGGTGATTTGCGGGAAGGGGAGGAGGAAGTAGTTTCAGTTCCTCCTCCCACTCCCGCGACTCCCCCCTGGTGGTTAATGGAAATAATTGTTAAACACGACGGACAGGCAGGACTTAGAGAGAGGACTTTCACTTGCGAAGTAAAGCCAATAGGTAGTTCCGCAAGTGGATTAGATGTCCTAGAATAAGACGGGAGTGGTTTTTAATGGGTCGACCAGAACAAGAGCGGTCATCCCCACATAACCTGGGAATTCATTACTCAGGTATCTGAATTCGCAGATTTTCCACTTCCGACTATAAAAAATAATAATAATAATAATAATAATGAGGGTAAACTCTGTGAAGAGATACCAGGATCCACTCCCTGCGCGGAAACTTCCTGCTATCTTGGAGAGATACATCGACCTCCACGTCCGAACATACATGTTCACGTGCCCTTGGATATCATAGACGTCGCATCAATGCTTCGGCAATGCTATAACGTCTATGTAACTAACGGAGGCGGTTCAGGGCCCATCCTGGCCAGATGGTAGTTCCCTGTTAAGGCTCGATCGTTCCTCGATACGGAACACTGAATCAAGTATGGAAAATGTGTGATGTTCAGAACACTATACCCCAAGTAGGTACCTTGCAAGAGGGTAATCCTACCGCCGATTCCGATCGGGTGCAAGCCCTGGTGGTCGGCGCAGGCCTCACGGATTTTGGGGGGGGGGCAAACACACACTGGACCGGTGTCATCGGTCGCAGGAGATTCGCTATCGCGATCCTCCAGTTTGGAAAGCTTGGCGAGCGATTGTAGCGGTCGCTCCATACGCGAAATCGCGTGCAGCAATGCATATCGCGAAAGGCGCACCAAGCTAAGAAAAGAAGAAGCGGAATATCTTCCGCTTATTAGTCAGCAAGTGGACAAAATGGTTAAAGCCACTGGCGTCCAAAATAATGTGAGCCAGACCATCAAGGAAGGTCTCAAATTCTTGACGGATTGGCTTCCATTGTTAAAGAAAAAACATGAGGAAGCTGATAAGACGGACCTCATGTATGATGAGAGCATAGTGTGCAACAAGGCTGCCCACGGCTATAGAAAGGAGCATCGTAAGCGTTTAGCAGCCGATGCTATAAGACGCGCAGCGCGCGATGCCGAAAAATCGAAAAAAGAGGTCTTCAGTCACCTGAGGAAGTACGTAGACCTCTTCAAAAGAAGAAAATGCGGAATGAGGACGAAATTTCCACAAAGAAAGCTAGTCCTCTTAAGGAAACAAATCAAAAGACAACTCAGAATAAAAGTTCTTCGCCGTCTTTGAAGAGTTTCTCAGCGGTTGTCAGAGGGGCTGATGGAGAGGAAGATGTCAACACCTTTAAAGAAGTGGTCAACAGGAGGAAAGAAGCCAGAAAGAAGAAAAGAACTTTAGAAGTAAGGGAAAAGGCAGAAAAGGAGAAAAAGAAATCACCTCGGCCTAGAAATAGTGAAGCGGTTAAGATCTCGGGTAAGGACGAAAGTACTTATGCTGGGATCTTGCAGGAAATGAAAAGTTCGGTTAACCCACAAGATCTGGGAATCGAGGTTACGAAGATAAGAAGGACTTTAAAATAAAGAGATCCTTCTGATCGTAAAAAAGGGAGGTGAGATCTCCAAGTTTTGCAGTGCCTTGGCGAGTGCCTTGAAAGACAAAGCCGACGTCAGGGCAATCGTAAACAAGAGATCTCTCGAAATTACAGATTTAGATGAAACCACGACACCAGCTGACGTGGTTTCAGCTATAACTAGCATAACGGGGCAGAACTGTTCAGAGCTGTCCTGTTCACTGTTTCCTCGCTTTGGTGGAAAAAAAGCAGCTGTTGTACGGTTGCTTGAAATGGAGTACAATATGCTCCTCAAAGAGGGCAAAATCCGTGTAGGATGGATATGTGCGTCTGTTCGAGCTTATGTAGAGGTGACAAGGTGTCAAAAGTGCCTTGTGTATGGTCATGCGACACGTGCATGCAAAGGACCTGACAGAACAAAAAACTGTCGTAGATGCGGCGAAGAGGGACACCTGTCGAAGAACTGTTCTGTCGAGCATCCCAAGTGCTTAACGTGCACAGATTTGGGCAAGACAGACGTTTTTCATGATCCAGGCAAAAGCTCCTGCCCTGTCTACAGAGGGTAGCTGCAGAAGCTTAAAAGGGCAAATCTTTAAAGCTTCTGCAGGTCAACCTGCACACCTGTAGGGAGGCACAAGCTCTCTTGATGCAGACCGCCAGGGAGAAAGAGATCGATATTCTGTTCTGCAGTGAGCAACACAGAAGAAATGATCAGGCTCCTTGGTATCAGGACAAATCAGGAAGGGCCGCCGTGCAGGTGTGCAATCCTGAAGTGCGAGTTAGCAAATATCTGGAGACGAGCAGTGGATTCGTGTGGGTAGAGGTGTCAGGCATGCGTTTGTACAGCTGCTACTTTTCGCCCAACGATTCACTGCAAGCCTTCGAAGCCGACATTGAGGAACTTGAATCGAGTCTTAGAGAGTCCAGGTTGGACCTACTCGCCACTGGCGACTTCAATGCCAAGTCACCGGAGTGGGGAGAGTCGAGGCTCGATAAAAGAGGAAGAATGATTGGAGAAATGGTCTCCAGAAACAATTTATTGGTTGTTAACAGGTACAGGACGTGGACGTTTAGGAGAGGTGTAATTGGATCGAGCATTGATCTAACGATCGCATCATCAGCCCTATTCAGGCGCATAAACGACTGGCGAGTTTCTGAGGAGTATACCGCAAGTGACCACCAGTACATAGAGTTTTCAGTCTCAGTGGGAGACACAAGAGGAGACAAGAGACAGGAGGTTCCGTGTCGACAAAGCCCCTCCTGGAACGTGAAAAAGCTTGACAAGGAAAAATTTGTCCGTTCCCTGGAAGAATCCCGTCTCATTGATGAGCTCGGTTGGGTGCAGAGGCCAAATGTCCTGGAATCGGAGGTGCGAGCGGTGAGGAAAACCATTATCGTTGCTTGCGACGATTCTATGCCACGTCGCAAACGCACCGCTTCACGGAAAGGCTCGGTGTACTGGTGGTCGGATGTGTTGGCCTCCTTACGTAAAGCATGCTTCACAGCAAGAAGGAATTACACCCGATCAAGGGGAGATCCTTTGCTAAAGGAAGCTTATAAGGAGGCCAAGAAAAGCCTTAAAAAAGAGATTCGAGCGTCACAACGCCGTTGCTGGAAAGACCTAATTGATGATGTCGAAAAGGACCCATGGGGTCTGGCTTTTAAAATCGTTACTAAAAAATTAGGAACGAGGCAAAAGACCCCCGGCCTGGACAACCCCGATTGGGTCAGAAGGATAATAAAAGCTTTATTCCCTCCTGCAGAACCATGGATTCGGAAGGACTGGAGTACCTGTGAAGTCAGTGAGGAGGAACTCTTCACTCTTACAGAATTGAGAAATGCAGGTAAAAGATTGAAAACAGGCAAAGCGCCTGGCATTGATGGGAAAAGTAACGAGATCCTAAAATTGTTAGTCGACACTTCACCCCGGATTCTGCTTAGATGCTTCAATCTTTGCCTGGAGAGAGGAGAGTTCTTCCGTGACTGAAAGAGACTGAGGCTAGTCCTCTTAAGGAAAGGCGATAAACCTCTAGACTCTTTCGTCGTATAGGCCTATATGCCTACTAGATACGATGGGTAAACTTTTGGAGGACATGATTCTGCAAAGAATGCAAGCTCATTTGACCGGAGAGAATAGTCTATCCGATAACCAGTTTGGTTTCCGCAAAGGCAGGTCCACGGTTGATGCCATTCAGGCAGTTGTGGACATAGCCAAAGCGGGAAAAAACAAATTGGGACCAAGGAAGAAGAAGGGCTTCTGCGCATTGGTGGCTATTGACATACGCAACGTGTTTAACTCCGTGCGATGGAAAGATCTTATCGAGTCGATGATGAGCAAAGGAATACCGCCCTACTTGTTGCGGATAATGGATAATTATCTTAGCGACAGATGGGTGGTTTATGAGGGGAACACCTGGACTCTGAAGGAGGAGATACAAAGTGGTGCCCCTCAAGGCTCGAGGGTGGGACCATTCGTATGGAATGTATCTTACGACGACTTCTTGCGAATGGATTTACCCGAAGGCGCGGTCATCATCGGCTTTGCGGACGATGCGTTAATCGTGTGCTCAGCCGAAAGCGAGGAAGCCCTTGGGACATTGGTGAACACAGACAGTCGTCTGCGGCGAGTTAAGAGCTGGCTGGACGCCAGAGGTCTTCAAATGGCCCTGGAAAAAACCGAAGCTCTGCTTGTCACAGATAGACGTGGTTATACTGTTCCGCGACTCGCGATAGACGAATTCGAGGTTAAATGGAGTAAGCATATTAAGTATCTAGGAGCGGAGCTCGATGGAAGGTTAAATTTCTATCACCATATTGCAACGGCGTTGACGAAAGCGATTGAGTGTGCGTCAGACTTGGCACGACTCATGCCAAACGTTCGCGGACCGCGCGAAAGGAAAAGGAGACTGGTGGTTAGTGTTGCCCACGCTAAGCTGTTTTACGCAGCAGCAGCGTGGGCTCCCTCACTCAAAACAAGAAGCAAAACCATTTGCGATAATATGCTGTCTGCGCAGAGATGTGTTACTACCCGTATCGTCTCTGCGTATAAGACGGTGTCGACGAGTGCTGTGCAAGTCCTTGCAAGTGTCCCGCCGGCAGATCTTATGGCAAGGGAAAGGGAGGAAGTATTTCTTCTTTTTAAAAGAAGAAATAATCCCGAGTACCCCGAGGAGGAAAGACCCAGCAAGGACAGCATTCGCAAATATGCGAGAAACAGACTTATCGAGACATGGCAGGACAGATGGGATAGGGAGGAAAAGGGGAGATGGACTTACCGTCTGATTCCAACACTCACCACCTGGATAAACAGAAAGCATGGAGAAGTCTCCTATTATTTGACACAGGCGCTCACGGGACACGGGTGTTTTAACTCGTACCTGTGTCGCTTTAAATTACGCGAGAACGCGGTGTGTGCGTACTGCCAGTTCGCTGTGGACAACGCAGAGCACACCCTCTTCTCATGCAAGAAATGGGACCTGGAGAGGCAGGCCATGTTCGAAGGTGTAAACAGTCAAGTTACACCGGAGAACATGATACCGCTGATGACCCAATCAGAAGAGAATTGGCAGCAAGTCGAGAACTTCATAATCTCGGTTATGTCGAGGAAGGATCTCGACGGCCGCCAAAAAGCGTAATTTAAGCAGCTTTTAATTTGTTTGTTCGTTTTTTTGGTATTAATTTATTTTGTGATTTATTTGTCTTTATACACTTTTATTTTAATTCGTGTTTTATATGTCCTTATACAATTTTAACTTATTCTGTGATTTACTTGTCCATATACAGCTTTTACCTCTTTGACTTTATAAATCTGTTTATTTTATATGTTTTTTTTTGTTTTACACCTGTTGAATATTTTACCTCTTGACATATTTTACTCTTTTTAGTATTTGTTTTTTTATTATTGTTGTGCTGTTAATTCCGCTTGTATATTATAATAGTTTAAAATTTTAACTATTGACGCAGGAGAACCGCAGGTAAAGAACAAAGTCGCAGCAGCGACAGAGTTGGAGCGCCACCCTCGAAGGCTAAAGTCTTACGACAGTTCCGAGGGAGTGTAAAGGGCTCCAAAAGAAGGGTTACGGGTTTTAGTGGGTCGGGCTGGCAGTAGGTCGTCAGTATTCTAAAACTATATTATTTATTTTTTCTTTATTTTGATTTGTTATTATACCAACCCCACATAACCTTGGAGTGCGGAATCCAAGGTATCTGTAGGCAGATTTCCCAAATTCACTAAGCATAAAAATAAAATAATAATAATAATAACAACAACAACAACAATATTAGTAATGTAATAATAAACGATAAATATTTATAAATTAATATTTTTATTTTTATTTAAAAAATGGCAATATATTTTTATTAAAAATGCGGTTTTTATTGTTTACAATCATTATAAAAATTAATTTGTTGGTCTAAAAAAAATTTCTTAGTTGTTTGGACTTAGAAATTTTTGCTAATAAATTATGTAGATGCTACATTTTTAAAAAAGTGTCAATACATTTTTATTCAAACCACGTTTTTTCTGAATCTAAATCATTATAACCTTTAATTTTTTGTTGAAAAAAAATTATTTAGGTTTGGGCTTAAAAATTTTTGCTCATATAATTATCGATGTGGGTCCCTAAAAACTGGGAAACCCAGGTAGGGCCCAGCTCACAATACCTAAAATGCTTCCGAAATATGTTAACAATTATTTTTTTTATTGTTTATTTATAACAACCAAGAAACTTGCAGTTTTTTTTTAATTTTACAATTACTACCACTACTCTGATTAGCTAATTGCAAAGTAAGAAAAAACTGCATCTTTCTAGATCATGCTGTATGTCAAAAGTTAGTAATTAACAACAATTATTTGTTTAAACATTTGATGAATTGTTGAAATCATAAAACATCTGTATGATTTACTACTTAGATTAGTTAATAGAAAAATTAGGAAAAAACTGCAAGTTTCTAAGTCATGTATATCAAAATTTAATAAAAAGCAACAATTGATTGTTGAAACAATTTCAGAATTGTTAAAACCATAAATTATCTTTATTTTCATATCATTCGCATTAGTTAATTGCAAAATTAGAAAAAACTGCAAGTTTCTAGGTAGTTTGTGTCAAGAGTTATTAATAAACAACAATTATTTGTTTAAATAATTATCAAAATGTATTACAAACCATTATGCCTTGATGAGTTAATTATTAAATAAATAAATTAAGCTGGATAAACTTTAAAATTACGGTAAAACTAAATTTCTGTTAGTGTACTACAATAAAAGTTTATAATTGTTAACATCAATGAATTGTTTAAACAAATAATGGTTATTATTGTTATAAATTAATTGTAGAATGATTTATTACCAATAATTATATTTAATTTTAAGACTTTTTTATTATAATATTAATATTTTAAAAAAATGAGAAGCCCAGGTGGGGCCCAGCTGGCCCCCACTTTTTAACTGGGCTAACTTGGGCAGATTTCCACACGGAGAGTTGGATGTAGCAGCCATCTGAAATTTGTAAGTCCTAATTCCTACGATGTGCATGTGCTGTCAATATGTTACTACTCGACTCCAACAATTTCGTGCGTGAACATGAACTGTCAAGAAAAAAATACTATAATGAACGAAAACATGATAAAATTTTTGAAATTAATCACGCCAACAAACTGTGAACATTTAATAACTTTGATGAACGAAAGTGATTAAGTGAAAGATAACCAAGTAGATTATCAAACACTATTATCTCTTAAAGAGAATATGATTTTGATAAATTGATTTATTTGTGACGCTCCACGATGAGGAATACCTAACGCGGAAAATTATTTTAGGTTATGTGGATCACATTTATAGATTAATGTAACATAAAAAAGATAAAATTAAATAACAAAGAATTTCATTAATATTCATGTGAATCTAATTGTATTATCCAACTTAAAAGTAGTGATAACCAAAAAAATGTACAGTTTACAAAACAAATTGACCCCCTATACAACCGAATTGGATAGTTAAAATTGTTCTTTCGGTTTATTATAAAACACAGATTTTTCTAAAAATTTTAAAATTGTCCGTACCCAAAAACTTATAAAGAAAATTTACGAAAAATAACTCGAAAACTTTAGGCTTGGGCAAAAAGTTGTCAATAGCAAAGTTGTAGCTGATGCAAAGCGGCGAAAAAAGTCTCTGGTGACAAAATTGCATATGTAAAAATGTCGGAGATAATGGAGTCGGAATATCGATTTTTTGTCAAAAAAGCTCACAAAAAATATATATAGTGTTATATCTTACCTTATTATTATATTCCCTTTTTTCTCGATTTAACTTTAATTTAGAAAAAATTAAAGTTGGGACGAGGTTGGATAAATGACAAGAATAAATTTATTTGAACACTATATTTAAAAAGATCAAAATTATGGAAAGTTGAAATGAGCACTAGCTTTCTAATAGTGAGTCTTAAGTGGTTTCTCTGTTTACATTAGAACAGCTAGTTTTTGGTACTGGCTGGCGCCGATGAGATACAATAGCAATTGTGCGTTAATGGGTTACTAATTGTAAGTGGTGCAGGTAGATGATTTACGACACTCGTAAATTAGGCAGTTGAATAGGTATTATGTTTCTTTCAGCTTTTGTCACAACTCGAACAATATTTCAAAACACCAAATTTGACTTAAAGATTCACTGAATTTAGAAATTCACGTAAAGATTAGGACTACTATACTGGGTTGAGAGCACTATTACGAAGAGAACCACTTGTGATGATTAAAAAATTAAGACTATAGTCCAGGTGACTACTACTGACGATTACATTTTTAAGACTGATAGCTGTTGATGCTCTGGCCCTTTTTATATCCAAATTTTCCTGTGTATTTTACAAACTGCTTACTTTTACATGTATTTTACGAACTGCTTACTTTTACATGTATTTTACGAACAGCTTACTTTTCCATGCATTTTTGGAAACCCTTTGTTATAGAAACATTTATGGTGACTCACTATTAGCTCGCACGTGTTCACATCTTCTCAATCACATGTTTTTACAATTTAATATTATATTTTTATGTTATTTGTTAATTATTTATAGTTATTACAATTTGTTATTAACTATTTGTTATTAATTTGTTATTACAATTTGTTATTATTGTTTACATTATTATAACTTGTTGTTAATTATTATTTTGTTACAATTTATTATTATCTCCTTATTATTAACCATTATTTGTTGTTATTTTGTTGTTACAAATTATTATTATTTATTATTTTGCTGTTACATTTTATTACCATCTTGTTACAATTAATAATTATTATTGATATTAATGTTACAATGAATTATTATTATTTTGATATTATTGTTATCATTAATTATTATTATTTATTGCTACAATTTGTTATTATTTTGTTATTATTAACTATTATTGTTGTTACTTACATTACTATCTTGTTATTATATTATTGTTATTATAACAATTGTTATTATAACAATTGTTATTATAAAACATTATTATTGTTTAAATTTAATTATTATCTTATTATTCTTATCATTTTTATTATTACTATTTTCATTAATTAATAATTGTTTATAATTGTTAATAATATGTTAATAACAATTATTAATTGTTATTCCCATTATTATTATTATTTATATTATTATTAATATTGAAAAATACGTTACGATGACGTAACAATAGAGAGTGAATTTTCTGGAATTCACGACTTGTTTGTGTATAAGTATGTTTTTTACGTATATTAGAGTAAAAATAGGTTAAAATCAATGGACTAACTTTTATTCCTTTAAAAAATTCGATTTTCAGTGTTATTTTGGGTTTTTAAAAATTTTTTTTTACCATTTAATGAACTATAACTTTGAAAATTGAGTTTCCATCAAGTAATGTTCTAGAGAAAAGTTGTTTGTATTATACTAATCTAAAATAATATAAAATTAAAAATTCTGAAATTAAAAAAAATTGAATTTTCAAAATTTTGAAACTACCATAATTTTTGTAGTTTTTGACGAAAATGTCTGGTTAACGAACTTAGCCTTCATTTTTACACTAACTATAAAAGTGTTAAATTTTAGAACGTCCTAAAAAGTTTTTTAAGAGTTATCGTGGGAACAACATATACCGTCTACAAACGGACACACAGACAGACGCACTCGTCGGACCATGTTTTTCGTACTCAGGGCACCTCAAAAAGTAAAGATTTCATAAAATTAGCAAAAGTCAAAATTTGACTAAAACTAATACCTTCTCATGTGATGAGAATGTAAAAATTTGCATAAGTATATTTGCATATACTCTTTCATCTAAAAAATTTCAGAAAAAAATTTAATCGACACACAGTGGGCCAGATTTCGAAAAAGCTTGCCAAAATATGAAAATTTACTTAAAACTAGTTGAAAATTTTTACTCGGTAGTTTTTGGGGTCGTTGATGACGAATCTGACGTCAGATTTGTAAAATTCAAAATGGCGGATCCAATATGGCGGACAATTTTTTTTTAAATTGACGAAATCGATCAAAACTTGTTCCTCGGGGGTTTTTCGGATCGCTGATTACGAATCTGACGTCAGATTTGCAAAATTCAAAATGGCGGATCCAATATGGCGGACAATTTTGTTTAAATTGATGAAATCGATCAAAGCTTGTTACTCGGGGGTTTTTAGGGTCGCTGATGACGAATCTGACGTCAGATTTGCAAAATTCAAAACGGTGGATCCAATATTTTGGAAAACTTTAAAAACCAATTATTAGTTAGTTATAAAAGTCGTTATTCAAAAGTTTTTGAGGTCGCTGATTATGAATTTTTAGTAAATTTTTTAATGTTTAAAATGTCAGATCAAATATGATGTATGAATTTAAAAAAAAATCATTTTGCATCATCCATGTCCAATTTTGTAAAATAAAGTGAAACAGAACTAAAAAATGGAAAAATACATTGTAAATAGAGTTTTATTCTTTACGTCTTACATATAGAATATTAATAAAAATCGTAATCATCATCTAAGTTTTCATCGTCTTCGCTTTCGTTGGTTTCTTCAGAAGTATCAAAGGCTGTTTCTCGCTGTTGGACTAAAAGTTCCAAAACTTCTTTTGGAAGTGGTTTGCTGTCTTTGGTTTGATATTTTTGCATACTTGTAATAAGTGGATCTGAAGAGGCAAGAAGACGATGGAACACATCTTCCATTGTTTTCTCGCGTGCGTATTTACGAGAAAAATTTTCGCGATAACGTCTGATATCCTTATTGCGAGCTTCTTGCGCATCTTCGGACAGCTTTCCAATTGGTAATGGTGAGGCCTCAATTATAGCATAACCGTGCATAAGAATAACGTGAATCGATGTGGGCATCGGATACCATTCATACAATTTAACATATAGCTTAGCAAGATCCAAGCAGAACAATCTAAATTTCTCAGTATCTATATCGGAGCCGCACGACAATGTTTGTAACACAACTTTGGTTCTCGCAATTAATTCCTCATTTATTTCTAGAATTTCCGCAGTTGAGGAAACATTTTCGAAAAATCGCCTAGCCGTGTTTCCGTCATTAGTCGTACCGGATCCAGCTTTCGGAAAATCAATTCGCAAACCGTTCAGTTGCTTAAAATCATCTTGAATTCTTTTTTTTCGCTTTGCAACGTTTTCTTTTTCTTTTGCCGATCGAGCCTGCCACTTTGGATTTGTTGCATCAGTACTGCATTTGTATGCAAGGTGAAGAAACCATTCCAAGCATCTAATCCATGCGTGCAGCGATGCAATACCGTAACAAAGATTCTCAACAACAACTTTTTGTTTTAAAACTAAATCTAAATTATTAAATTGTTTCGATGTGGCCTTGCAAATGTAACATCGCATAGAAGACTCTGTATGAGTTATAGCATTCTTAACTTTCCCATCAATCATAGTAAAAACCAGTTCGTATTTAATTTCCACTTTTTTTGAATCTATAATAGTATTGAAGGTGATGAGAGAATTAATTTTTTCCTCCATGTACTCCAACTCTTTTCGCGTACAATCCGATGATTCTTTGAGAAATTGTAACCTTATGGGCCTGCAGAATCGTGATGACGAGGGTCTAGGGTTTTTCCATACAACGATTTCTTGATTAGATTTATTGATAGCTGACAGCTGTAGAGGGACCGTTGAAGTGAAAAAGACGTTGGCGTCATTACTATCTGCATCCTCAAATAGTTGCTTGTACTGTTGGCCTGTAGATCCGTCGCAACCCCATTTAAAAGTTAATTTTAAATTTTGCAAACATTCGGAATCCAATTTCAAAAGATCTTTACTAATAACCTGCAATAATCTAGAGCAAGTATGATCTAGTAAATGCTGCAAATTTACTTCCGCACTGGTTTCTGATACAGTAATAGCCGACGAATTAGGATAACAACGCCGTTTAGCAGCTAAGATCTTATGATAAGATGGATAAACCGACGTACACCGATTCGTGTTCGTCACATCTCGCATCAAAAGGTACGTTTCTTTAGACATTTTACCTGAAATTATCAAATTTAGTGCACAATCAGCAGATATTTCGCACAGAGGCGGCTTGTCAAACGTCTCCTTGAAAGCTGATTGATATTTAGAAGCTCGCTTTGGAGAATTTGTTATATCCTTCAAAATATTTGACGCTTTTGGGGCACCAGATGCACGAAGACTCATTTGAGTGGCATATGTTAGCTCTGATGTAGTGTACGATGCTCGTAATTTTTCAGTTTTTCGACGTTTGCTTCGATCACTTGACGAGTTAAATTCTACTGATTTACGACCTCTTGATACTTTTGATGATTTTTCCAGATTGTTCGATTGTGTTTGCCCCTTTTTATCCTTTAAATGTATCTACAATAACCAAATACATTGAAATAACATAAATTACGTGTATTTTAATTGTGCTGAGAGAAGAGGTATAGAAGTACAAAATACTCTACGTAAAATGCAGTTACGCCATCTATGGGTTAAATAGAAAACACTATATAGTTAGTGAAATATGACAGCTAAACATAGTTAACCTCACAATTCATGTTGCCGATCGAAATAACAAGACTTAAGCTATACTCTTCTCTCAGTGCATTGAAAATGAAAATAAATTTACTTGTATATTAATGGTTGTATTAATCCAGTTCTTGTTGGCATTTAAAAATTGAATGGTTCCTCGTGATGACTTGTGCCATTTTGATCTCAATTTTGCAATTAAAGTTTTTAAAATCTTCACTGCATTCTGGTGTATTTTAACAGGAACGTGTCTCTTTTCGGAGAATTTTTTCTCTAATAATAATATCAAATCGTTAACATTACAATTGATCTGTTCTTTTATAATAAAAAATATTTCTTCCCGAGTGCATTTTAACTCAGCACATTGAGAACCTAAAATGAAAATAATTATTTAGTGAGTAATTTAAAAATAATGACACCCAAAGCGTCTAAGCCTATATATGACAGCGGTCACTATAATACGTATATAGTACTGGGGAAGCAGATCAAAGCAGCTATTTCCAGAATTTTTTAAATCAATATAAATTAATTTACATAATTTAATTGGAAATATCGCGGAACTGGGCAGAACTCATACTTTTAAAATGACTTTTAGTTACATTTTCAGTTTTATAAGAATTTTCAACAAGGGCACTTTGAAGCAAGTATCAACACGATTAAGACAATAATATTTAACAAATCTTACTTAAAACTTATCATACATACCCTCAACAACAGTTTGCATACTTTAAAGATGAAATTATATCACTACAAGCGAAAAATAAAGCACTTTTAGCCGAGTTCAAATTGTTACATTTTAACGTGTCTCGCGCATATATGTAAAATTGTCAATTTTGACGTTCTCTTATAGAGTCCCATTGGTTAGATAGAATTCTACCTTACCAGCATTTGATGTGAAAATTCCTTGTTTATCTAAAATCTTATTCAATTGACTGTTAAAAAAAGTTTATTTTTTTAATTTTGGCCAGCTTTTTTAGCTTCTGGCCCACTGTGCGACACTTTTGTTGATATTAGCGACGAAATGTGCTACTTTTCAACTTGAATTTTAATCTCTTTCAATTAGTAGAAAAAAGCTGTAAATGTTTTTAAAAGTCCATACTCTACTATTTTTGGGGTCGCTTTTTCAAATGGTGTGGTCGAAATTTTCAAAAATATGATATTTAACCCTTCCTGTTTCAAAAATACTAAAAAAGTCAAGTTTTTTTAAAGTAATTTTTTTTCAAACGAATTTTTTTCTCTGTCATAACGCTTTTTAAATACAACAAAAAGTACTTTTTAAAATAGCGTTAAAAATATGTCAGACAAAATTAAAAAATTAGTCGGATTAACTTGAATTTTATTACTCGATGGTTTTCGGGTCCGCTGATTGCGAATCCGATGTTCCTTTTTTAAAATTCAAAGGTTTGCGTTTGGTATAAAATAGCCATAAGAATTGGTAAAGACAGACCGTTACCCCATTTAGTCCCAAATGTCAGTATTTCTTGTTCAAGTTCGAGCTTTGCGTTCTACGAGCTACGATTTTCAAAAAAATCGGAAGATGGTTTTTTAACGGTTTGAGTGTCCTCTTTCTGAATCTAAAAAGAAATTTCAATTTCAAATTTATAGTAAAAAGTTATAATTGTTTAAACAAAAAATGCCGTTTTTTAAGTGTTTTTTTCTTTAAAATTAGATTATTTAATCGAAATCGGTTAGGAAAAATCCGGGATATGAAAATATAGCGTCCAAAATATTAGGACTATCAAGTAGACATGATACCGAAAATAAATTTTTTCAAATTTCAAAATGGCGCCTCACAAATGACCGCCAAATATAGAAAAATAATTTTAAAAAATGCTAAAATTATTTTTTTTAACGTTTATGCTTCATTTGAATAAAATAATGTTGCTTCTCTCTAAATCTGAATCAGCAATAAGTATGTCACTATTTCAATTAGCGTACATGCACTGTGAATTAGTGAAATTTCACTAAATAATCAGTAAAATTTAACTGATTAATGAGCGCATATACGCTGCTTGAAATTAGTGGCATACTTATCGCTGAAAATCAGTGAAATTTCGCTAATTCAGATTTAGAGAGTTCAACAAAAAATATTGTTATACGATGTTAATTAACAATATTATAAACAATTTGAAAATTATGTGCCAAAGTGCCAAAGTGATAACAACAATTTTATTTTTATCGATTCTTACTTCTTTTTGCAGGAAAAATAGATAATGAAAAAAATCTAATTTAAAATTATTTTACAATGTTTCAGAATGTTATAAACAATTTGCAAAACATGAAATGGATTCGTAGAAAAATTATTTTTTAATTACATTACACTCTCTTGTAGTCAAAATGTTACTAAAGGTTCAAACATTAATTTAAATTAATTTAACAATATCTATTTAAAAATATTATAAACAATTTTCATAGAAAAAGCAGTTTTAAGTGGAAAGAAATTTTTTTTTCATATTTTGTTTGGTTTGTCATTAGAATAAATTTTGGAGAGACAAACCTTTGTTTGTTATTGTTTAACATTTTTTTAACAATATTATAAACAATTTTTACAAAAAAATATATTTAGAGTGGAAAAAAATCTCCTTTTCTTCGACACCCACGCGGAAATTTCCAACCGACGCGGATCCTAGCCCGTACTGACGCCGGTGTAACTGTACTGGCTCTGAACTGCCTGCCAACCGAATGTGAACGGGCATTCTAACGAATAGTGACTAGGCCAGGAACGCGCTGGCAACCGGCTCGGAACTGGCATTCCTACCGGCCGGGAGAAGCCGTTCCGTGTATAATTCAACCGGCTGGGACCTGGCACTCTACCGACTGCGGATTTTCAATTTAATAGCTGGCATTCTACTGCCTGATAACCGGATCGGATCCAAATGATAATTTTAACAAATATCAATTAAAAAAATAATAATTAATTGCAAAAGATAAAAATACTGATGACAAGTCATTGACAGTCCTCTTTACACATTTTTTTATTTTTTTATACACTTAAACGCAATTTTTAATTACATAGACATTTGAAAAATCCTAACGCTTGGGGGTACGAACCTACGCCTAACCGAATATTTCCGCACCGAAATCTCGCACGCTAACCACTATGCTACGCTCGCATGGGACTCTCAAATCTTAAATACTCTCAAGTGTCACGAGCTGAAATAAAACTTGTAGAATTACTATTTGTCAATGATACAGCTATATTTTTATTATTATATAATATATTAAATAATTGTTTCTCAATATAATAATATTGAACATAATAATAATATTAATAATTTTAATTAATATCTCAATAGTAATAAATTTGAGACGCATGCTTATTCCCAAAATCTTTTTTGACCAAATAGTTATTTGATATAAAACTACTTAACTTAAAATTCACATAATATGCACATTATTTGACATAAATTTCATTGCACACAAAAACCATTTAACATAAATATAATTTCTCATAGGATTCATTAAAAAGAAAAAATATGTTACATAAAACTCAGATAACTTAATTCTTATTTGACATAAAAATTATGTAACATCAATTTCTATTCCCATAAAAATCATTTAACATAAATTTCTTTTGACATAAAACTCATTTAACGTAAATTTTATTTGTTATAAAATTCATTTGACATCAATTTCCTTTGGCATAAATGTCATTTAATGTAATTCTCATTTGACATAAATATCATTAGACACAAAATAAGCTTGACATAAATTTCATTTGACGTGAATATTATTTAACATAATTATTATTTAACGTAAAATTAAATTTATATAAATTTCATTTAACATAAATTCCATTTAACATAATTCTCATTTGGCATAAAATTTACTTGACATAAATTTTATTTGGTATAAATAAAAAGACATTTAACACAATTCTCATTAGTCATAAAAGTCATTCAACAACATTCTCATTTGACATAAAAATCATTTTACACAAAAATCATTTTACATAACATAATCGGCGCGAATTTTAAAAGTAACCAATTAGATATTATTAACAACATAGTGATTCGCCAATTTTGAAATTCGCGCCTATATTTCCATGTCAAATGATCTGTATGTAAAATTAAATCTATGACAACTGAATTTTATGTCAAATGAGAATTATGTGTAATGAGTTATCTGTCAAATGAAATTTATATCAAGTGAACTTTATGTCAAATAAAAATTATGTAAAATGGGATTTATACCAAATGAAATTTAGGTCAAGTAAATTTTATGCCAAATGAGAATTATGTTAAATGGAATTTATGCTAAATGAAATTTATATAAATTTTATTTTACGTTTAATAATAATTATGTTAAATGATATTCACGTCAAATGAAATTTATGTCAAGCTAATTTTATGTCTAATGATATTTATGTCAAATGAGAATTACATTAAATGACATTTATGCCAAAGGAAATTGATGTCAAATGAATTTTATAACAAATAAAATTTACGTTAAATGAGTTTTATGTCAAAAGAAATTTATGTTAAATGATTTTTATGTGAATAGAAATTGATGTTACATAATTTTTATGTCAAATAAGAATTAAGTTATCTGAGTTTTATGTAACATAATTTTTCTGTTTAATGAATTCTGTGAGAAATGATATTTACGTTAAATGGTTTTTGTGTGCAATGAAATTTATGTCAAATAATGTGCACATTATATGAATTTTAAGTTAAGTAGTTTTACATCAAATAACTATTTGATCAAAAAAGATTTCGGGAATAAGCATGCGTCTCATAAATTTATTATTATTGAGATATTATTAATTAACGTAAATATTAATATTAATAATTAATTATTAATTTTCAATAATATTAATACTAATTAATAATATATAATATTAATTAATAATATCTCAATAATAATAAATTTATATTAATCATATAAATTTATTTATAATAATTATAAAGTAAAAGTGTAAGACAATTTTTTTAAATTGTTTAATTGGAAAAAAAGTCAATAAATAATTACTTAATATATTGTTTAAATTATTATTAATTAATTTAATTAATTATTAATTATTGTAATAGTTATTTAGTTATGACACATTTATTAAAAATAAATTCATAATGTGATTTATAATGTGATAATAAATGACAAGATCCGCAGTCGGATCCGGCCCAGCACCGAGCCAGTACGGACTTAACATATCCGTCATTTTTCCGACGCCGCAGAACCCAGTGTGCACGTACTGTAACTGTTCTAGACCAAAAAAAGAACAGTGTTCTAGAACAAATGTTAAAATTTTATTATAGAACCGTTCTAGAACATTGTTCTAGATTTGTTTTGTATCTGTTCTATAACAGACATGTAACATTTGTTCTAAATTAGTTATAGAATTTTGAAGTAACATTATTCCTACAGTGTTCTAGAACACTGTTACAAAAACTTAATGTAACTGTTCTTTCACTATAAACTCGTGTTTATTTTCACCACACGGAAAGATGTAATTATTAAATTTTATAAAAGTATTTTACAAGTGTAGGACAAAATGCTACAAAGGAAAATTTTGCTTTCAACAAAACTTACACAGTAAATCTTAATTTAAGATCGGTCTTAAATTCAGCAATGTCTGCTATAATGTTAAAGGATACAAAAATGTTGTATCTTAATTTAAGGCTGCTTTCCTGCTTTAAAATAAGACTTTCTTTTTACTGTGAAACTTTAACAAAACGTACCTATATAAAATTTAGTAAAGTTATATTAAAATTTGTTAAAAGTTTTTGATATTTGATATAATTTTACTAAATATAGTATAATTTTTATCAAAGTTTAATACTTCTAATATAATAACTAATATAATAACTTTCTTTCCGTGTAGAGTGCAGCCGCGTTTTTGAATGAATTACAAAAAATCTATTGAATTTAGATACTTAGAAAGACTCGTATCGATGATTTATGAAAAATTACATAATTTTTCACTGTCAGCTTGCATAAATTTTCAAAATTTTTAAAAAAATTATTCACCAACAATAACATCAAATATTTAATTAATTTATTAGCAATTATTAATTAATAGGTATATCATAAAAATACAATAATAAATTATTATTAACTAATTAATTAAAATTTGTTATTATTTGTAGCATAATTATATATTATTCTTTGTATATAGGTATATATATATATATATATATATATATATTAAAAAAAATTGTTAATTTAGCCCATGTGAAAGGAATTCGGAAACTTTCCGGAAGAGGTTTCCGGCAATTTGCCGGAAGCGGTTTCCGGAAAATTTCCGGAAAATTTCCGCAAAAATTTCCGGAAATTATTTCTCTTCTGGAAGACTTTTTCTCTTCCGGAAGACTTTTTCTTCTGGAAATCTAATTTATTTTGATAGGAGATATTCTTCCGGAAGATTTTTTCTTCCGGAAATCTAATTTATTTTGACAGGAGATATTCTTCCGGAAGATTTTTTTTCTTCCGCAAATAAGCGAGACAATCTAACCCTTCATTTTTCGGAAAATTATTAATAAAAAAGTATATTTAATATTTGATATTTCTTTTTTTCATAAATATAAATCTATTTTTTTTGTGTGTCAATTTGATTTAATTATTTCAGATTAAAAGTTTATAATTAAACCAAACTTAATTAATTTCCGGAAATCTAATTTATTTTGACAGGAGATATTCTTCCGGAAGAATATCTCCTGTGAAAATAAATTATATTTCCGGAAACTTTCCGGGAGAAAAAATCTTCCGGAAGAATATCTCCTGTCAAAATAAATTAGATTTCCGGAAATTAATTAAGTTTGGTTTAATTATAAACTTTTAATCTGAAATAATTAAATCAAATTGACACAAAAAAAATGGATTTATATTTATGAGAAAAAGAATTATCAAATATTAAATATACTTTTTTATTAATAATTTTCCGAAAAATGAAGGGTTAGATTGTCTCGCTTATTTGCGGAAGAAAAAAAATCTTCCGGAAGAATATCTCCTGTCAAAATAAATTAGATTTCCGGAAACTTTCCGGAAGAAAAAATCTTCCGGAAGAATATCTCCTGTCAAAATAAATTAGATTTCCGGAAATTAATTAAGTTTGGTTTAATTATAAACTTTTAATCTGAAATAATTAAATCAAATTGACACACAAAAAAAAATGGATTTATATTTATGAAAAAAAGAAATATCAAATATTAAATATACTTTTTTATTAATAATTTTCCGAAAAATGAAGGGTTAGATTGTCTCGCTTATTTGCGGAAGAAAAAAAATCTTCCGGAAGAATATCTCCTGTCAAAATAAATTAGATTTCCGGAAGAAAAAATCTTCCGGAAGAATATCTCCTATCAAAATAAATTAGATTTCCGGAAGAAAAAGTCTTCCGGAAGAGAAAAAGTCTTCCAGAAGAGAAATAATTTCCGGAAATTTTTGCGGAAATTTTCCGGAAACCGCTTCCGGCAAATTGCCGGAAACCTCTTCCGGAAAGTTTCCGAATTCCTTTCACATGGGAGTGCAAGATTCTTACAAAAAATTTGAAAAAAATTAATTGATACAAACATTGTTGAAAATGAAATTTTATTTAAAAAATTTTTAAATCTTATCTTAAATTATTTAAAAAAATTTTTTAATATTTTTATTAAAAACTACGTGTGAAAACAAAACCTTTTATTATAAAAACGTCCAATTTGATCAATTTTTGACCGAGTTTTAAGCATATAAAAAAAATTTACTTAAAGAATGTCATTTTTCATAAATCTGTATCTCCTGAACCACTTTATGAAAAAATTTGAAATTTTAATTTTAATTTGAAATTCAAGAAAAAAAATATTTAAAAAAAATTTGAGATGCAAAAGCAAAACAATTTCCGATTTAGCCTGCAGTGCCCCATATATAGTTGTTTTTTTAATAAGTATGTTACATTTCAATTTATAATTTTAGCGCTGCACATAACGGTCCCACAATTCAAATGGAAGTTGAAGTAAAATCACTTCCAAGCTTGCGTAGCTATGCGGTATGCGTATTCGACTTGTGTCCTCTAGGTCTAGGTTTCGATCTCCCGTGCGTGCGAAATTTTTCATTCTTAGTTTTAAGTGTTCTGTGTATAATTCTGAATATTGTTACATAAAGTATAAGTTCAAATAATTATTAACAATGATAATAATAATTTCGTCATTAATTTAAATAAATAAGACAGTCTGTTTAAATTATTTAAGAAAATAAGAAAAATATTTTTTAAAAACTTATTGCAAAAAAGATATTCCATTAATTATTCATATTTTTAGTCATACTCATAAACATTTATTTGTTCTATGCAACTATTAAATTTCTACTTGGGTATTATTTATGATAAATCGTTTTTGTTACAGAATTGTTATATATTTGTTCTAAAACAATGTTCTAGTTTTGTTCTAGAATTGTTACAGACTTTTGTTCCTATTTTGTGCTTCCAGGGGGACGACATTTTGACCTGCCTGTTCCTCACCAGTTACAGAACTTGTTCTTTTTGTTCTGGAATAGTTATAGAATTATTCTGTAACATTGCACACTGGGAAGAATAAGATCCGCGGGCGGAAGAAATCCAGTACCGAGCCCTTACTGACAATAGTGGGAAGACGATTCCGACAGTCGGAGCATAATCTGTACCGCGCCGATTGCGTTTTCAGATCCGAATCGGTACAGACCATCGGTACTTGCGGTCTGTACGGGCGTGGATCCCAGCCCGTTGTAAAGTCCGACATTCGTCCGACTTTTCCGCCTGGGCACTAACTTATTTTGACAACTTATTTTAACATTACAATGGAATTGGTGTATCAATCGTTTATCCGAAATTTATAAACAATTTTTAAAAATGTTATAAACAATTCTTACAAAGAATTTGCTAAATATCAATTACCGTCAAAGATAAAAAGCATTTAATGATTATTTAATGCACTCTTGTAATCAGAACCTTTATTTAAGGTACAACTTGGCATTTCTTATTATTTAGAAATATTTTAAAATGTTTTAAACAATTTTTAATAATTGTTAGAAACGTTTGTATAAATAAATGGAAAAGAAAAAGAACTTCAGCCGGTTAAAATATCTCTGTTGATCCATTTTTTGTGCTTTCCTGGAAGTGATGGGAACTATAGTCTTTGCGATAAAAATGCTTTTTATCTATGACGGTACTTGATATTTAGCAATTGTTTCTAACATTTTTAAAAATTGTTTATAAATTTCGGATAAACGGTTGGTACACCAATTCCATTGTAATGTTAAAATAAGATGTCAAAATAAGTTAGTGTTGAAGAAAAAACAACAAGATTCAAGCAAATCCGAAAAATTTTTTTATTTCCTTCGCCATATTAGATCCGCCATTTTGAATTTTGAAGGAAATTTATATGATCAGTTACCATGGAATTGCTTTAATGTTATAAAATGATTCAAGTGAATTTATTCGATTCTTATATTTTTTGGCATCCTATGGGGGCCGCCATTTTGAATTTTTAAATCTGATGCCAGAGATTAACCCAAAAAATCTTAAATAAAGAGTTTTAATCCGTTGCGTAGGAACATAAATATCGCATTGTTAACTTATTGGTCTAAAAATGAGTTCAATTTAAAAATTGCATTTGAGCTGTATTTGTAAGTAATTTTTTTGTAAATAATTTTGTAAGTGTAAAAAATTATTTCGTTACAACAGGGCCTTAAGAAGTCACAAATAAAATTTTATCAGAGCAGTTGAGTCAACTTCGAAAATATAAAAGTTTTTAGAAAATTAAGCGATTTTGATTATTAGTTAGGTTTAATTCTTAAGTATTGTCGAATATTACATTCTCATCACATGAGAAAGTATTAGTTTTGGTCGAAAATTGACTTTTGCTAATTTTATGAAATCTTTACGTTTTGGGGTCCCCTGAACCCGAAAAACATGGTCCGGCAATGATGTCTGTCTGTTCGTCTGTCTGTCTGTAGACCAAAAATTTTGTTCCCACGATAACTCTTGAGAAACTTATCCGATCATTTTCAAATTTAACACACTTGAAGTTGGTGCAAAAATGAAGGCCAAGTTCGTTAACCAGCCATTTTCGTTAAAAAATATAAAAACTACAGTACTTTCAAAATTTGGAAAATTCAATTTTTTCAAATTTTCAAATTTTGATTCGTATATTACTACAGCTTAAGAAAATACAAACAGCTTTTCTCTACAATATTTTTTTATAAAAAGTCAAATTTCGGAGTTATAGGCTCTTAAATGGTCAAAATAACTAAAAAATCCCAAAATAACGCTAAAAATCAAAATTTTTTCAAAGAATTAAAAGTAAGACGATTTTTACAATATCTCACCCAAATGCACCAAAAAAAATATTTATAAACATAAAACTCTCAATTTCTCGAAATACCACTGTATATATATATATATTTTTTATTATTTTTTTAGCAAAAAATCGATGTTCCGACTCAATTATCTCCGAATCTATTCTATATGGAACCTTGCTACTAGAGACTTTTTTTCTCGTCTCATCCTCAGCTACAACTTTGCTGTAGACACCATTTCGCCAAACCCTATACTTTTCGAGTTATTTTGAAAAAAAGTAATTTTTATTACATTCTCATCACATGAGAAAGTATTAGTTTTGGTCGAAAATTGACTTTTGCTAATTTTATGAAATCTTTACGTTTTGGGGTTCCCTGAACCCGAAAAACATGGTCCGGCGATGGTGTCTGTCTGTTCGTCTGTCTGTCTGTCCGTCTGTCTGTAGACCAAAAATTTTGTTCCCACGATAACTCTTGAGAAACTTATCCGATCATTTTCAAATTTAACACACTTGAAGTTGGTGCAAAAATGAAGGCCAAGTTCGTTAACCAGCCATTTTCATTGAAAAATACAAAAACTACAGTATATTCAAAATTTTGAAAATTTTTTTTTTCAAATTTTCATTTGCATATTACTATAGCTTAGGAAAATACAAACAACTTTTCTCTGCAACATTTTTTTATAAATTATTTCTTCAGAAACATTTTTTTTTTGAAGTTTTTGGGTCAGTCAGCTTAACCCTTTCAGTCCCATAATTAGGGCGATTGAAAAATATCTACAATAGGTATAGTACCTATAGTTTTCGGGGTCGCTGATTACGAATCTGAAATCAGATTTTCAAAATTTTGAAAATTCAAAATGGCGGAGCCAATATGGCGGACTATAAAATTAAAAAATTTTTAATTTTACTTGAAAGTTGTCACTCGGGGGTTTTTGGAGTCGCTGATTAAGAATCTGGAATCAGATTTACATAATTTTGAAAATTCAAAATGGCGGAGTCAATATGGCGGACTATAAAATTAAAAAAAATTTAATTGTACTTGAAAATAGTCTCTCGGGTGTTTTAGGAGTCGCTGATTACGAATCTGAAGTTTGTTTTTAAAAATTCAAAATGGTGGATCCAATATGGCGGACAAAAATGAAAAATTAAACAAATTTGCTTGAAAATGGTCTCTCGGGGGTTTCTGGGGTCGCTAATTACAAATCTGGAGTCAGTTTTTCTAACTTTAAAAAAGAGTAGGGTGTTTCCAAATTCATAACTTTTTATGTCCGCCATATGGATTTATGGATCCACTATTTAAAATTTTTTAAAACTGACATTAGATTCGTAATCAGCGACCCAAAAAACCCCCGAGAGACCATTTTCAAGCAAATTTGTTTAATTTTTGTACGCCGTATTGGATCCGCCATTTTGAATTTGCATATCAGATTTTAGATTAATATTCAGCAAACTGCGAGAATTTAGAAAACAACCATAATTTAAAGTATATGTTACTGATTTAATTTTATTACAGTCAAATTTAACCTAAACTAATGCGTTGCCGTGTATACGTTTGTTAATAACAAAAAAACATAAATAATATAGCTTAATTTTTTTAAAAACTAAAACCCTATTTGTAGAAACATAAAAATAAGAAATATACAATTATTTAAAGTTTTCCTTTAAGTTATGTTAAAAAAATCGGTGGCTTAAAAGGTGGTCGATATATCGACCACTGGGACTGAAAGGGTTAACTTAACTTTTATTAAAATCCGTAGTTAACAACAAATTAAAAACCACGCTTAATTGTTTTTTATAATTTTTTTTCCATGAATAAAATATTACTACATTATTTAAAATGATTAATTCTGTAGTAATTATTGCCATAGCAACGGGTCCTATGGTAACGGTTACTATGCTAATGGTTGCTATATTTACAGTTGCTTTGGTAATGATTGTTTTGTTAGCAACGTGTATATTGTTTGAGTTATTTTAATTTAATTTTATTAAAAGTCATTTTTATCAATGATTTACTTTTTTGTTTCCAAGTGGAGGAAGCTTTGTAGTTATTTAATTTATAAAATTTTTAAAAATCCTTTAACCCTCTGCCTACACTGACTTATCCCTACTCTAGAGCTTTTAAATTTAATTTCCATAGTCCCTACTAGGCGACCGAATTATAGTTTTTTGTCTATAACTGTCACTTGAATAAACAGAGGGGTAAACAAATTTTCTTCTATATAGGACTATATCACATGCGAATTTTTCAGCTTTACAATTTTTTTGTTATTTTTTACTATTCATTCTATTTTTTGTAAATTTATCCAATCTTACTTTCTGAATTCGTGAATAAATTTGTATGGGTAGCTTTTTTCAAGTAGAAATTTTAATTTACCATGACCCAGTAACTTTGTTTTACTGTATTTTCGGTTGGGTTTTTAAAGTATGTCACATCTATTATAATTTATTATCAACATATTCCTTTCTATACCATTTATTTTATATTCATACACAATGCGTTTAAATTATATTATATTTCTTATATTTAATTTTAAACATCTATATACATACTTTTTTAATCCTAAGCATATCATTATATTGAAAAACAAAAATCAACATTTAAATTTTTTTCTCAGTTTAAAAAAACATTTTTCATTCTGAAATGCAAAGGAATAAATTTACTGTTTATTTTTTTGCATTTTTAATTTAAGTTTACTATAATACATTTTGTATCTCATACATACATCCACACACACACACACACACTTACATACATACATACATACATAAATATATGCATACCTACATAAACACACTTCTTTTTATATTTCTTCTTCGTGTTTTAAATTATAATTTTAAAAATAATAACGCTAAAAATCAAAATTTTTTCAAAGAATTAAAAGTAAGTTAGACGATTTTTACAATATCTCACCCAAATGCACCAAAAAAAATATTTATAAACATAAAACTCTCAATTTCTCGAAAAACCACTGTATATATATATATATTTTTTATTATTTTTTTAGCAAAAAATCGATGTTCCGACTCAATTATCTCCGAATCTATTCTATATGGAACCTTGCTACTAGAGACTTTTTTTCTCGTCTCATCCTCAGCTACAACTTTGCTGTAGACACCATTTCGCCAAACCCTATACTTTTCGAGTCTGTCTGTCTGTCTGTCTGTCTGTAGACCAAAAATTTTGTTCCCACGATAACTCTTGAGAAACTTATCCGATCATTTTCAAATTTAACACACTTGAAGTTGGTGCAAAAATGAAGGCCAAGTTCGTTAACCAGCCATTTTCGTTAAAAAATATAAAAACTACAGTACTTTCAAAATTTGGAAAATTCAATTTTTTCAAATTTTCAAATTTTGATTCGTATATTACTACAGCTTAAGAAAATACAAACAGCTTTTCTCTACAATATTTTTTGATAGAAACTCAAATTTCGTAGTTATAGACTCTTAAATGGTCAAAAAAACAAAAAAATCCCAAAATAAAGCTAAAAATCAAAATTTTTTCAAAGTATTAAAAGTAAGATCAACGATTTTTACATAATCACATCTAAATACACCCAAAAAATATATTTATAGACATAAAACTCTCAATTTCTCGAAAAACCACTGTATATTTTTTTTATGTCCAGTTATTTTCAAAAAAGTAATTTTTAATTAAAGGAAATGAATTTATCATTCGGCAGCTAAATATCTATCAATTATCCGACTCAATTCTACAAGTAAATTAAATATCTTAAATACATATGAAACCCATGAGCTTATCGAGATGTATTTAAAATATTTAATTTACTTGGAAAATTGATATCTTTTTTCACCTTTAAAAGTAATTTTCGATGAAAAGTGAAATTGCGAAATAAAAGACTCTTAAATGTTAAAAAAACGCAAAATCCCAAATATTGTTACAAAGAAACAAAATTAAGTTCATTGATTTCTACATATTCTAATTCCAAAATAATCAGAAACATATATTTACACAAAAAGGTGGTAATATCCTGAAAAACTACTTAATAATTTTATTTTTTATACGCTTTTTTTCTTTTTTATTTGTTTATTTTTGACTTTTTGTCTATCCTGTCTCACTATAGATGATTTATTTTGGCTCATTTATTTGATGGGTAAATTTGTAAGATTGTTTTTAATTTCTTAGTTGAAAATGTTTTTTGAAATGCAGAGTTAGGTTTTTACTAATTTTTTAATAGAAGTATCCTAATTTTATTCAGTTTTTATTCACCTTCAGCCCAGTGGGCAAACTTGTTCAAAAGACGTCCTAAGGATGTCTTTTTGCGAACGTCTTTTGGACTTGTACAAAAAGACGTCTTAAAGACGTCCTATACATGTTCTATATCTTGGCCATTAGATGTCTTTAAGATGTCTAAAAGAAGTCTTTTTCATTCAACATTTAAAAATAGCAAAATTTTTATAAATAGAAAATATTCTTTTCTAAGTTCAACTTGGACTTAGAAATTTATGAATGTGAAATTCATTAGAATTTTTCTAAGTTAAATTCATTTCATTGACAAGTGAGATCGTTAACTTTGTAGAGGTTCATATCTGTTTTGAACGGCTGAGGTGCTTAAGGCGCAGTGTTTCAAGCAATATTACTGAATTTCAACTTAGAAAATGTTATAAAAAAATGTTTATTTAAGATCTGAAGGAATGTAAAAAGGACGTCCAAAAGACGTCTTTTAGACGTCCCTTTTATGTTTTTTAGACGTCCAGAAGACGTCTTTTAGACATACTTTAGACATCTTTTGGACGTCTTTTAGTTGTCTTTTTGATGACTCAGAGACATTGACATCATTATCCCCGAATCGTCCGCGGACAAAAAAGGACGTCTTTTAGACGTCCACTTTATCTTGATTAAAAGTTTATTTTTGATAAAAATATACTTTTTTTTTTGAATTTGCGCGCGCCAACCCCCTATCTCTATTTTTATATTTATTTTAATTTTTATAAATTTAAAGTAATTTTTTCTTAATATCAATGCATCTTAATAAATTGCATACAATACATGACAAAATACACATAGATTTTGACGTAATGTAACAAGCGTTATGGACCTTTTTTATCTATATGTCAAAAATTAGATTAAACTTTGACATATTTTTTGACCCATTTTAACCTATAGGTTAAAAAGGCGTCAAATTTTACATAGATTTTGACGCATCATAGATACGTTTATTGTCCTTTATTGTCCCTTTTTAAGTTGTAGTTAAATAAAAGACAAATTCCACATAGATTATGACGTAACTAAATGAGGGAGTAAAAATAAAACGTCAAAATTAGGTTAAAATGATAGTAATACTTTAAGAATATTTCAGCTGCTTCTGAAAATCACGTTTCTGCTAAGAGAGTTAGTATAATTAAAAATAACTTCAAAATTTAAATCATCAATACCAAAAATATACATTTAAATCCACTTAATCTCGCAATCATCAGCAAACAAAAACAAGTGATGAGAATGTAATCCTTAAAGTCGTAGTAACTTTAAGAAAAAAAATATATTTTATGAAACATATAATAGAAAACAAAAACAAGAAAACAAGTAATGCATAACAATTGCAGAACACCGCGAGCGAAGCGAGCCATTTGCGCGCGACGTGCGAAATAATCGTCGGAGCGCGAAGCGCGACGATCAATATTCGCGCGCCCCGAGGCGCGCTGAAACTTGCGAGCGAAGCGAGCCTCCGCGCGAAGCGCGGATGAGAATGTGTCCGCGCTTGCGCGGGCAGATTTTTTTTATAATATTTGTACTGTCCAATGTATTCGTCTGAATTTTGTAATTTTAATTTCAGGTCACGATACAACTGATGGTTCTCTGTCGGAAAAATCTTTTATTGATGGTGATAATCATGTTAAAGGAAAACACAAATTTTTAAAGGACAATATTAAGTTTGCCGATTTAGTAATGTTCGTTGCGACAATTCCGGATTTTAAAAGTATCAGAAATACTGTCCAAGGTACTTAATTTAAATTTTTTAATAATTTATAGAAAATCCCTAGAGCTTTTCCATAATATTTAAGAAAATTTTAATTATAGAGTACATTTATTGCGCAGAAATATTTCCTTGGTGCTTTGTTTAACAATGTGAATATTTTCCATGATCAAGAGTATAATTTAAATTCTATTCTTTCAGGTTCTTGGTTTATCCAAAAATTATGTGAGGTGCTGGAAGCTGAGGATAGAATTACGTGGAAGAAGTTGTCTCTTAAAGTAAAAAATCTTGTTTCCAACGAGAGAGGAGAAATATGTGATAATGGAAAACGATACAGTGACATTGTTCAAATTCCGGAAATTGTTGAAGATCGGTTAACTAAGGATTTTATATTTAGAAAAGTTAACTCTAATGTTAAACATTTATCTTAAGCAGTGAAACCATAAGAGTTATAGCTAACTTATTTGAAAAGATTAATGATTGAATGCTGTCACACGGGAAACTAGAGTTGAAATTATCGATCACACCGAGTCATGTTAAAAAAAAATGTAACAATTTTATATTCTTCTACGTTTCAACGACAAAACCATTCTCATCAGAAACTACAATTTTATTATAAATAATTATTTAAAAAACATATACATTTTACACAAAAATAAATAATTTAAAAAATTGTTTTTTAACACGAAGAATAACATTTATAAATAATAAACAAAAAATATTTTGAAAGTTCTGAAAAATTATATAAGACCTTCGATAGTTTTATAAACTCTTATTTTTATAAACTTTATAAACTTTTATAAACTTTATTGTCAATTGTGTTGGGATGATGCTTAATACGCAATGCGCTAACTTTCTACTGCATATTTAAAGAGAAAAGTTTAAAAAGCTAAAAAACCAGGATTCTATGGGGCAATTTTGTGCGCTTAAAAAAATCAAGTATTTTTCAGAAATGTCACATTTAGAAAATTTAAGAAGATTCTGTGCACCATTTTTATCTATTTTTGTCTCACTTTTTTATCAAAAAACCTTTTAGAAATGATATTGTTTTAAAGTTATTTACAAGTATTTACATAATAATTTTTTAATTATAATAATTATATTTTTGTGTGTGGTATTTTTGCTTCAGACGATTTTGGCATAATTTTTATCTCAATTTTTGATCGATATCAGACACTTTTTTCTCTTTGCTTCCTCATGAAAAAGCTTTGCATTCGTGATGATTTTTAATTTTTTAAAAGAAGGTTATATGGACTCATTTTTGTCTAGAACATATGTATATTCAATTCTGAGCCAATGTCCAAATGTATGTGTGTATGTATGTGTTGTCACAAAATATTGTGTACAAAATATCTCGGGCAAATTTTAATAAATTGAGCGTTTCGGTGCAATAATCGGTCTTACGCGTGAACGCAAGCGCTAATACCAGTCGGGTGGCAGTGAGAGGCCCAGAGGCGCTCACTGCCACCCGACTGGTATTATCGTTTGCGTTCACGCGTAAGACCGATTATTGCACCGAAACGCTCAATTGTCCTAAAATTTTGCAGATTAATTCCATTCATTAATACCTTAAATCTGAGACAACGATTTTCGAATATATCTACAAAATTTTTTTTATACAATTTTTCCAAAATTTGAAAACAAAATTTTTTTTGTATTTTTTTAAAATAACTTTTTTATTTATTAAAATTTCATTAATTCTGTTCAGAATTACGTTCCTAACATTAAAACGAATCGATTGATGTGAATAAATGTTATATTTCATCAAAATGTATATAAGTAATCGCAATTTATATATGTCAAAGAAGGTAAAATTCTGTCAGAATTCTTCCGAACAATAGCTTTGCTAAATGTTGTGGATGTTCAAGATCTAGATCCTCTTCTCTATCCAATTCACAAAATGACATCGCTTCATTATCAAATGACATTAAGGCTATGTCCAAGTTGTAAAATGTAAACTAACAAAAAAGTAATCAAACGCAGCACTAAAATCACCTTTTTAATACATCTTTTTCTCTCACAAAAATTACCATTAGAAAACTAAAGTCTAAAGATTATTTTTTAATAAAATTTATCGGGGTCCCGCATCTTAAAGAGGAATAACAATTTTTTTTCAAAAATGAAAAATCGAATTTTTTCGATATCTTTACAATATACAACTAAATTTTAAAAAGAAAAAAACGTTCGTCTTGAAAAATTAAGTAATTACTTATTACAACTGACATTTCCAGCATTCAAGGAATTTAAATTATTATTATTATATAATTAAATCAATAAAACTTGCATTTTTAAAGTAGGGGAGAGTCACTACGGTCGGAACACTTTTTGACTTGTGTCCATAACTTCCGGTCTAGGTCGAATTTCACATTTTTAACATATGGTTGGAAAGATCTTCTCAAGTGGAATGTTTCTTTTGTACATCAGAAAATGTTTGGACAAAAATTGGAAAAGTTATAAACATTTTAAAAACAAAAAAATGTCATTAGGGTCTGAACAGGTCTTTACGGTCGGGTCACCGTAGAAAAGCAATGTGATATGAAAGAATATTACCAAAATTGGTCCGTAAATTACACAAGAATGCTGAAATACACTTGAAAATGGAAAAAGGAAATATAAAATAAATATAAAAATTAATCTAAAAACGTTCTCAGGACACAAAACGTTTACAATACGTTATCGAAGGAGATGTGAAATGAGACTTTTTAAAATGTTTTACGAACGTTTTTCGAACATGAATATATTTTTTTCACTGTAAAATGACGTTCTTCACACATCTCTACCTTAAACAAATGAATTGCCGATGTCAGAACGCATCATATTTGTAAAATAATGCGTCCCAACCCAGGCGGAAAAGTCCGACGAATGTCAGAGTTTACAACCGGCTGGGATCCGCGCCCGTACAGACCGCAAGTACCGACGGTCTGTACCGATTCGGATCTGAAAACGCAACCGGCGCGGTACAGATTATGCTCCGACTGTCGGAACCGTCTTCCCACTATTGTCAGTATGGGCTCGGTACTGGATTTCTTCCGCTCGCAGATCTTATTCTTCTGCGGCGTCGGAAGAATGACGGATATGTTAAGTCCGTACTGGCTCGGTGCTGGGCCGGATCTGAGTGCGGATCTTGTCATTTATTGTCACATCATAAATCACATTATGAATTTATTTTTAATAAATGTGTCATAACTATATAACTATTACAATAATTAATTGAATTATTTTAGAAAATAATAATTATTTAATAAATAAATTTAATCAATATATTAAGTAATTATTTATTAAGACTTTTTTCAAATTAAACAATAAAAAAAATTTGTCTTACACTTTTACTTTATAATTATTATAAATAAATAAATAAATATGTGACGCTCCATGGTGAAAGGGACCTTAGCTGCTTAAAATTTTTGGTTATGTTTAGAGTACTTTTAACTACATTAAAAATTTATTATTGATTATTCAACATCAAAAGCATATTTTTCTGAAAATATTGCATATGATAATGAACTAAATATTAATAGTTTGTAAAGAAAATTAGTCATTTTTATTTATTTGTACTTCCAATTTTAGTTCTGTCAAAGACAGCTAAGGTCCCTTTCACCGTGGAGCGTCACATATTATTAAGATAAATTTATTATTATTGAGATATTATTGATTAATATTATATATTATTAATTAGCATTTATATTATTGAGAATTAATAATAAATTATTAATATTAATATTTATGTTAATTAATAATATCTCAATAATAATAAATTTATTACTATTGAGATATTAATTAAAATTATTGATATTATTATGTTTAATTTTATTATATTGAGAAACAATTATTTAATGTATTATATAATAATAAAAATATAGCTATAGAATTGACGCGTAGTAATTCTACAAGTTTTATTTCAGCTCGTGACTCTTGAGAGTATTTAAGATTTGAGAGTCCCATGCGAGCGTAGCATAGTGGTTAGCGTGCGAGATTTCGGTGCGGAAATATTCGGTTAGGCGTAGGTTCGTACCCCCAAGCGTTAGGATTTTTCAAGTGTCTATGTAATAAAAAATTGCGTTTAAGTGTATAAAAAAATAAAAAAATGTGTTAAGAGAACTGTCAATGACTTGTCATCAGTATTTTTATATTTTGCAATTATTTATTATTTTTTAATTGATATTTGTTAAAATTATCATTTGGATCCGATCCGGTTGGCAGGCAGTTCCGAGCCAGTACAGTTACAACGGCGTCAGTACTGGCTAGGATCCGCGCCGGTTGGAAATTTCCGCCTGGGAAAATGCACGATATAAAGTGACCCGACCGTAAGTTTCACGTAGTTTTTATTTTTTTAGCACACAGACATAAACGCACGATATAAAAAGCATATAACATACCAAAGTATTAAAGCACTCTCTAATGAATAAATTTCATCATCTTAATTTATTGTTTGCATCTTCCATATTGTTTAATTAATCTTTTTCGACACTAAGTAAAAGTTTTGCTTAAAAAATTCACCACACATTTACGTTTTACGTTTGTACTGCTCGCGTACTTCATTGGAACTTAATGAAAGTGACATGAAAAGTTTTCTACCATCACTAACAAGTATTTACATGCAATGGTAAATGGCACCAGTTTGTTACAACTAAGAAACCTGAGGTGACCCAACCGTAAAGGTGTCCCGACCGTAGTGACTCTCCCCTATATTAAACATAATTCAGAATTTGAATATAAAACACTTTTAATCTTACAAAAATTCAAAAACTACATGAAATACATTCAACCCAAAATAAATTTCCATGGAATACAAAATTATTTTACTCCACCTTTAGATTAATTCAATATTCAATTTTCTGTTTGAATGTATTGTTTTCCTTTGTGTTACTATTAGGTTTGTTCTGCTTTTATTTTTTTGTTAGTTTTTTTTCAAGATGTTTTGTGTTCTTCATAGACTTTGCTGAAAAAATGACACAAGTAAATATTAGTAGAAATTTCATTGAATCTAATGTTTAGTAAACGATCGAATTTTTTTTATAAGGTTTCAAAAGTTCTTTTAATATAAAATATCTTTTTTAATTTCGTTGACTATTTTATAATTATTTTTTAAACGAAAACGAAAATAAATGTTGAGAGGATAATGTTTTCCTCATATCGAAAGAAGTATCCTAATTTAATGGGAATTCATAGGAAAATAATATATTGTTCACGTGAAAATAAATTGATGAAGCGAAGAGGATTAGCTTGAAAAGACACGAACGAAAAAATAAAAGCAAAACAAATCTAATAGTAACAAAGTAAAACAGTACATTAAAACAAAAAATTGACGTACACTGAAAAAAAGTACTGAACCAAGAAAGTTTTTCTTGGTTGAAGCAAATCGTGAGATTAAATACGGTCAAGACTTATAGTATTGATTTAAGAAAACGATTTTCTTGACATAGTATATTTTCTATTTTTTTTCTTATTTTTTTTTTATTTTTTAAGAATTTTCTTGGATCATGAACACATATTCTTGATCCAAGAAAATGTGAAATTCGACCAAAAAGTTAATTTTTAATTGAGTCGAAACAATTATTAACTTATATTATTCTTACCATTTTCTTTGCTCAAGGTGTTAAATGAAATAAGTAGTCATTTAAAGAAACCAAAAAAATGATTTGCCTAATGCTCAAAATTACTTGACACAAGAAAACAAAATTTCATCCAATAAGAAAATATAGGTTTGTTACAAGTAAATTAGGTCCTAAAATGCATTTACTTGATTCAATAAAATTTTTTTTTAGTGTATTGAATTAATCTAAAGGTGGAGTAAAATAATTTTTAATTTCATGGAAATTTATTTTTTGTTAAATGTATTTCATCTAGTTTTTGAATTTTTGTAACATTAAAAGTGTTTTGCATTTAAATGCTGAATTAAAAGTTTAATATTATCTTTAAAAACGCAAGTTTTATTGATTTAATTATATAATAATAATAATAATTTAAATTCCTTGAATGCTGGAAATGTCAATTGTAATAAATAATTACTTAATTTTTCAAGACAAACGTTTCTTTCTTTTTAAAATTTAGTTGTATATTGTAAAGATATAAAAAAATTTGATTTTTTATTTCTGAAAAAACAAAAAAATTTGTTATTTCTCTTTAAGATGCAGGACTCCGATAAATTTTATTGGAAAATAATCTTTAGTCTTCTAGAAAGTAATAAAAAAATTGAAACAAAAAAAAACGATGGGGTTTTTAAACATTTTTAAAATGGAATCAAACAGAATATAACTGAATATTTATTAACTTCTACACAAATTTTATAAATTATTTCCAGTCAAATTCTATAGAATGCACTACGGTGAAAAGTGAGAATTTCTTAAGTGAGAGTGAGACAGAAAGTGAGAATTTTTGATTGAAAGTGAAAGTGGCAGTGAGAATAAAAAATGGAAATTTTTTGAGTGAAAGCGAGGGTAAGAAGTGAGAATTTTTTAGTGAACGTAAGAGTGAAAAGTGATAATTTTTGAGTGGACGTGAAAGTAAAAAGTGAGAAGTTTTGAGTTAATGTGAGAGTGAAAGTAAAAGTGAGAATTTTTCAGTAAAAGTGAAAATGAGATTTTTTTTAGTGAAAGTGAGAGTGAAAAATCAGAATTTTTTGAGTGAAAGTGAGAGTGAAAGTAAAAATTTTTTGAGTGAGTGTGTAAATGAATAGTCCAGTCGCACTGTGCTTTTTTGTGTCAAAATTGATACCTAAAATCTGATTGAGGATTCATATAATGTGGGGTGGTAGGAGGAAGATGTATATGTTTCCCACTCGAGATTTTTTAAGCTGTGCGTTATAAACAAGTTTGAAGGTGCCGAAAAACAGTTTTTTGATGACCGTTCTTTCCCAACAAATTATAGGGGGAAAAGTTGTTAATAAAAGTTATAGAGCTCGGAAATACCTTTAAAATGATAGGCCATACACGGAGAGACTTTTAGTTACAAAAATTACTTTATTGTATTTCGATATTTCTAATAAAACGTAAGAATTTAGGGATAATCGAGGTACGATGATGATAGTTCTTATTATAATAATAAGTAGTGTTATTTTTTTATCTACTATTGTAATTTTTAGGGAACAGAAGTTAGTATAAAAGTTTAGAAAGAATATCATTTGATGTTAAGACAATTGCAAATACGAGAATATAGAACATATTTATAATACATTCTGATATTTTTATTTGTAAACCCACTATTTTGAAAACTATTAAATGTAAAAAAATTTTAGATACTGTATTATTTTTAATATTAACACGCTTTGAAATGGTAAGCAGTTTGAATTTTTACAAAATTATACCTCAATTATCCCTAAATTCTTACGTTTTATTAGAAATATCAAAATACGAAAAAATAATTTTTCCAACTAAAAGTCTCTCCATGTATGTTAAAATTGGTTCATTTATTTACTTACAAAAGAATTTAATCCACTAAAAATGGTACTTTCTTATTTGTTTAATATCTTGAACAAAAGTTAACAAATTCTTTCGATATTCTCCAAAAATGTACCTCTCAAAACCCTCAAGATGTGTGCCAAATCTGAATACGATTCGACAAATAGTTTAAGAGAAATTCCATTTGTTAATAAAAAACATGATTTTTTAAAATGGAATTTCTACATCTTTGGCCGGATGAAAATCAATTTATTTGTTGGGTTCTCTTCATCAAATGTCAATCTATCAATCACAATTTGTAGCGAATTGAATTTTTACAAGAAAACTGGTTTTTGGAGAGAAAAAATTTTTGGCTTATAAACAAATGAACACTACATCAATAATTTTTACTTTAACAATATGTCATAAACGCCATTTAATTACTTATTCATTCCTGCAAATTTTGCAAAAAAAATGTTGATCCAGGTCAAAAAGGGGGGGGGAAGATAATTTTTTTCAAAAAATTTCTGAGCCTCTAATTATAAATATTTTTTATTTTTTTTATTATATTTTTTTAGTTAATTAGTCATACTAATTCCAAAAAAATTCCGGAAATTAATTAAATTTGGTTTAATTATAATCTTTTAATCTGGAATATTGTTACGTCAAAACAAGAAACCTTTTTAAATATACCTTTCGTTCCTCGTTTTAAATTAGTTTAATAAATGAATCTAATTTGGGATGAGGATAAGTCAATGAGCCTACTAAATGTATTGAGAGAATAATTTATTTAAAAACCAACAAGAAAGAAAAGAATTGATAAAATACAATGAGTATAATTGAGTTTAGAAAATCTTACTTTTAAAGAATAACGATTACTGGTGTTGTTTAGACTGGTGGTTGTATCTGGTTTTCCGATCTTCGATGGCGTTGAGGGCTAGACGCAATGGGGGGCTAGCACAGTTATCCTTAATGGCTGAGTGTTGATCCTCTTGTATACACTAATGAGATAGTGTATTGTATTTGGAAAATATCTGCTTTCTTCCAGACAGTTGTCGCCTCTTGAGCAAATTTCGATGGTTCGAAATTTGTTATATTTCGATATAAGTTTTTGTTGAAACTTGGAACTGCTATTCCAATATTAAACTTTCGTTGGAACTTGGGTTAATTTCCAATTTGATATTTTTGGAAATTATTTGTACTTTAAGATACTTCGTTTCAAAAATAAAACTTGAAGATATAATTCACTTGTTGACAATATACTCTTTACTCTAGAGCGATCTTCCACGATGTGTTCAAGTTGATTCCCAAAAAATTACTCTCTTTACCCTAGAGCGATGCTTCACGATGTGTTCAAGTTGATTCCCAAAAAATTACTCTCTTTACCCTAGAGCGATGCTTCACGATGTGTTCAAGTTGATTCCCAAAAAATTACTCTCTTTACCCTAGAGCGATGCTTCACGATGTGTTCAAGTTGATTCCCAAAAAATTACTCTCTGCTTGAATGAAACTGCTTGCCCTTTATATATTGAATTTCATAACTGTAATGTACCCGAAAAATTGTACACGTGCTGAAATTTGTCTCTCCTTGTGCTAGTTAATAGCGTAAGAACTGTTCTATGCATGGAATCCAGGAGATTGTACGCATCACCTTTCGCTGAGTTACTCGGCGTTTGTTTACACCTAAGCTCGTCGGGGTTTGCTGCTTTTCCTTTCTTTCGTCCGGCTTACGTTTTTAGAAGGTTATCGAATTGTCGCTTCATCGTTATTCTTTTTACATGATTCATAATATTACTTTCCTTTCTTGGATTGTTATACTTTCAAAATACATGGTAAATGTACAGTAATCAATATGCGAAATATATATGACAATAGAATACAATATAAAAATGTACTAATATAATACTATAATAGAAATGTGTATAAATGATAATTACGATATTTTAATAGAGAAATATACTGGATATAATGCAATAATTAAAATAGATATTATAAGGGTTAATATATGAAAGTTAAATACAATATGTTATAAGAATACGCATACATTAGTAATATAATTTATAGGGTAATAGGTTACGGACGTAACACCTCCCCCCTTAGATTGAGCATGAGAGAAGCAAAACGAACATGCTCAAACGACGCAATAACTTAATATACTCATACTTTATAGATCTAATTTTTATGCATTCAATCTTCAATCATAGATAGATACATCATATATATTTTAATTTTAATCATACTTTATAAATTTCATATTCTTTTGCGCATTTTAATTTCAATCGTAATTTACAAATTTCACATGCTTTTGCACATTTTATAAATTTCATTTGCTTTTAAACATTTTAATTTCAATCGTTATTTACAAATTTCACATGCTTTTGCACTTTTTATAAATTTCATTTGCTTTTAAACATTTTAATTTCAATCGTTATTTACAAATTTCATTTGCTTTTAAACATTTTAATTTCACTACTTAATTTTTGTTTTTCCGCAAAAAAAAATTTTGATGACCTTTTTTTTTTTTTTTTAGAAATTCAATGTTTGAAAACGAAAAATAATTTTGTAAAATAATTTTGTATTTTCATAAATTTTACAAAAGTGCAATAAGACGATTTTCTGAATTTTCAATTGGTTTCTTGAGTTTTGAAAAAAAAGTAGTAGGGATGTTTGGCAGGACATGCATTGTTTTCCCTTTGTTCAAAATTCAGTTTCTTATTATCTGTTTCTCGCGACTGATCTTTTCTGTTATATACTTGATACTTTCATAAACATAAAAATGTCTTCTCCTAGTTTTGACGTTGGTTTAGAGAATTTTTTGGATAATGTATTAAAGGATTTAGATGATCTTGAAAATTTTGAACTGAGTAAAGAGGATTATTCGGTTTGTGATATGGAGATTGATGAAGAGTGTAGTGTTCGCGAAGTTTGTCGTGAAAGTATTGTTTCGAACGAAGAATGTCATGAAGACATTATTTTAGATGAAGAATGTTCATCGAGAAAAGTAATATTTGAAGAAAGTAAGAAGAGAAAGAGCGAAGAAAATGTGAAGTTTGAAGAAAGTAAGAGGAAAAAATTAGAAAAAAATGTGATGGAAGAAATTAGGAAGAGAAAGAGCGAAGAAGATGTTGAAGTACCGGATAAAAAACGTTTCCGAAAAGAAATTAAAAGTGAACTGATTTCTGAAATGGAATCCATGTGCTTTATTTTATTCAATTCAAATAGGATTTCTAATTTGTCTGTATTTGAAAAATTAACAAACCCATTAAAGTCTTTAAATCTTTGGAAACCAAGAGCGGGAAATTTCTCTCATTTTCTAATTCATCATAACTCAAAGAGGTATCGCGGCTTAGATTGGTGGTCTGATTTACCAGAAAGAGAATTGATAAGATATGCAATATCACGACAGTTTGCAATAAATGGGCCTCAAGGATTGCATTACCTAGAAGGAAAACATTTTACTTTTGATACAACTAGGATTAGGATTGTAAGTAAACAAAAATTTATTAGTATATTTATTAATTTACGCATATACTATAACTACAATATATTCATATTGTTAATATTATTATTATTTATTATTATGTTTGTTAATATTAGTTATTTATCATTAATAATATTATCTTTTGTATAATTATAGTAATAAATTTTTGTTAATAATATAAAAAAAATGTTGTTTGTTTGGTAGGTTGACAAAGAGAGGATTACTTGGCATGGTAACAAAAGGATTTTGTTAGATGTTCCTCAAGTTATATACAACAGCACAATCATTAAGTTACCTTTTGAATTTGCTGCCGTTAAAAATTCTATTCTCCAGGACAATAGAGGTTTATTTGATTTTTTCTATAATACTGGGAAGTCTTTTTTCTTGTTTAATAGAAAAGTAAAATTCATAGGCAATGATTTGGTTCGAGTAAGTATAAATTATTATTGCATTTTTTCTTTATTATATATTTACTACTTTGTTATGTATAATTTTTGTTGTAGGTTGGTGATTATGGAAAATGGTTTGACAGGGAATTAAAACCTTTGCATAATAAAGACATAAAAGTCTTTACGGACATCCATAATGTTACTATGGAGATTCCGTTCGAATGGAAAGTTAATTTACACTGCTCTATAAGTGAGGGATTATCTCGCCTGAAGAGTCACATATTTGAATCTGTGGATCCTTTAGGACATCCTTTCATGGCGGGTGGTGTAAAATGGACAATACGGTGTAAAAAGGTGGAGCGCGTAAGTGTATACCAATTATGTAAACGTACTTCCATTTGTAAATTGGTTTTTAATTAATTATTATTTATTGTTTTCAGTATTTCGGACCGTAAAAAGTATATACCAAATATACTTTTATATATCATCAAAATATTTGTATATATTTGTTAAAAAGAAAAATAAAAAAAAATGTAGAATAATATTTTCCTTTTTCATCGTTTCATACCCCTGTTTCCCTTACTGTTGTTTCAATTAATACTTCATTTTTTATGTAATTATTCAGTAAATTTCTTGCAGTCAATAATTTATGACTTTTCTTTAATCTCAAATAGAATATTAGAGTAATAGATAAATTGATTATTATGATTATTAGAAATATTATCAATAAATAATTATGAATTTTGTATGTTTGCATCTCAATAACTTCAGTATAACTTTCATTTTTAAAAATTGATGCATCCAACTCATTTTCAAATATACTAAAAATTTTTGTATTAAAACCCTGAGTTAGTTTTTCATTCTCGATAACAATTGGTCCTTTTAAAGGTAACTTCGATATTTCTTCTATTTCTATAGGTAAGATTTGATTATTAATTTTTATTGAACAATCAAAAGGTAGTTTTATATTTCCAGTATTTCTGACAAGTTGAGTAAAGGATCTCTTAAAACATTGAATATCAATTTGTTTTAATTTTTGCGTAGCATAAATCCAAGAGTTATGTTGAAGTAATGGAGTTAAGATTGGAAATGTACTAGATTTAATAAACTTGCAGTTATAATATGTTGAATTGATTAATATGCTAGATTCACAAGTTGGATTTATTTCTGCATGATTAATAAATGGTGTAAATTTTTCTTCTAAATTTGAGGTTAGAAAATATTTCTTATTATTACTGGACAGACCTATTATTTGAGAGTCTATTTTTATAGAAATAGAAGATGTTTTATGAAATATTGGATACGAATAAATTTTAAATAGCTCAAAGCTTTCTGACATTTTTTCTGGAAATGAGTATACGATATATAAATTTTTGTTTGAACTGAAAGATTTAGTTTTTAATAATTTAAAAAGATTTTTAGTATTTCTGGTGTAATTTAACAAATCTGAATTTATTGGAATAGATTGATGCCATTTATTATTTATTGATGCTAGTAAAATTTCTTGTATGTTTTGCAGTGTTTTAATGTATTTTTCGATTAGATATAATTGTTTGTATATATCAGTTGAATTAGGAGAGTCAAGAATAAAAATTTGTTGTATAAAGGTATTTTTATCTGCAGTTTTCATTGTGATATTGTTAACTGTTTCTTTTTTTTCTAAAAAATAAAAAATGTCAGTTTTTTGTACTGGTTCTGTTGACTCAATTATAAGTTTTTTTGTTTCATAAATTATTTCTTCAAATTCTAAAACTTTACGTTCAAATTGATGTCTTGCATCTATGCAGAGAAATACGCAACTTATTTTGATTTGTTCATGAAATTTTTTAAAGTTTGATAATTTACTGAATAATAATTTGTGATTAGTATGATAAATAAATTTTACTTCACCAATAGGAAATTGTATAGTTTTTAAAGGTTCGTAATATAGTCCTGGAGCTTGCGTAAATGGAATATCTTGAGGTATAATTTGAGATATACCTTTATTTATTCCTATTAAAATGGTAAAAATTACTAAGAGCATTTTATTCTTATTCCCCATTTCTGAAACAGAATTAAGTATTATTATTTTTATAATTTATGATAAATGTTATTTTTGCGTTGTCCGCAAAAATGACATTTTTTAAAACTTTTAATTTCTTCATGGGATTTTGAAGTGGAAGGAAAATTTGTGTTTGTAAAGGAATTTTTCTTTTCGTTTGCAATTGTCATTTTTGAAATACAGTTTGTTATTGAATCTTTTAGTGAATTATTATATCTGTCTATGTTATGTAAGGTTGCTAAAGTCATTAATGCTGATGTTGCTTTTGCTGTCAAACAATCACTTGATATAGCTGATTTTTTAATTTTTCCTACTGTGCAAATTGTTATCCAATTTGCTGTAACTTCTGATGTGTTAGCTTTAAAAACTGCAAATTTTGGAATACCCATTTCATTTTGATAGCAATAATCATTTAGTTTTTGAATTAGTTTAATTTTAAATGTTATTGTTGCAGTTTTCAGAAATGAGTTTTCTCCATTTGTTAATTGTTTAATTAAACGAAACGCTGCATTTTCTTTTGATAATTCTAGGTCATCACTAGTACTACAAATAATGTAATTTTTATATCTTATTTCTGTAACGTATTGAGGTTGATGAATAGCGTTTGCCGGTGCTTGATAATTTGAATTAATAATGATGTTTTCTTTTGAATTTTCTTTTAGTACAGAGTTTAAAATGCTTAAAAATGTGGTTGCCATTTTATAATCGGAAGGTACTTAAATTTGGATGTAATTGAGGATATAATTGAAGTGTTTCTTCTTTGTTGATATTACCTTCTTTATCTTGCAGTAGACTAATTTCTTCTGTCGGTGCTGAAGCTTCTTCTTTTTCAGTACTTATAGCGGTTAGATTTGTGGTTGTTGGTGTCGTTGGTGTTTTAGAAGTTGATCCTAAATGTAATAGTACATTAGTTACAGAATCCCATATGGATCCTAATAAGTGGAGGGACCATCCGAAAACGCTATATAAAGCGTAGCCATGAATAAATGTATCAGCAACAAATTTAATTGTCTTCATTGCTATTATTATTCCTATAAATCCTGCGCTTACAGTTCCGAAACTAGTGAAATGTGTCCAAATTTTTCCCCATGCCGATTCTGCTATTTTATTTATTGTTTCTTCGTCTAATACGTTTGAAAATTTAAGACCTGAGTTATGCATAGTTTGACCCATTATCCCTCTTGCAAGTGTGTTTAAAACTATAGGCTTTTCTGCAGGTAACATAATATGGTTTCTTAATTTTTCTAGGTCCGTTTGTGAATATAATCCACTGGTAGCTAGATATGGGGGAACATTATATTTCCAGGTTTCTCTTTTGTCTGGTTTTAATACTGCCGGTTGTACTACAGTTACTAATTTAGGCAACATTTGAAACCAAGAATTCCCTATCATAAACATTGATGGTAAAAATGTGTTACATTCGACTGGTGTCCCTACTTTAGTCAAAACATGAGTTATAGGTGTTAAAAAATATGTTTTGTTATCTTTTGTGACTGGTAATTGCATATAACATTCTTTTGTTTCCCTTAAATTGATTTCTACTGGTATACATTTAATCATATGAATAACTTCACCTGCTAGAACTGACATATATCCTTCTTTTTTCATTAAGTGAAATGCAAATAAATCAGGTGCTTGAGTAGCAAGAACTAATGAATTTCTAAATACTTCTTGTTCTAGTAAACATCTTTTTGTTAGCACGTCATAGTATAACTCATACATTTCCTTTCGTAGATGGCGCTCTATGTAAATAAATTTAGTGTTTACATAAGAGAACATATCCATATTTTGTACTAATGGCTTTTTATTATTTAAGGGTGATCCACCTGGTCTTGTTTCTAATATAACTAATTTCGGGTGTTCCGTTCTTACATAAACATAACCACAAATCATTTCTCTTGATTTTTCTGCTAAAGCAAAGGTTATATCCTGACTTATTAAGGAATATAATATTTCTTTGTTTTCTTCATTATTATCTGCTTCATATGTTTTATTGGCTATTCCTTCAAAAATTACTTCATATTTTTTTAGATTACACACATCTTCTGGTATTGGGTTCCAAAATGTGTTTCCATTTTCTCTATCTATACATTTTGATTCTGACAGGCTGCAAATTGTTCCCGATTGTAAATGTATTTTGTCTGTATCTAGGTTCACTGTTGCATAGTATTCTTGTAATGTTATTTCATATGATGCTTGGACTATTACGTCTTTCCATGAACCATAAACATCACTATATGATTCGCCGTCACAATCTCCATCTTGATCTATGGATCCTGCTAGGGTTATACTGCGGTAATTAGTAGAGTTTACTTTTAAATCAGCTAGTTTTGTATTAGTAGTAGGTGAAAAAAGTCCAGTTACATGTATAGTATTGCAAACATCGTAAGAAACTTCTTGAATATATATTCCTTGTCCGTTGCTAACAGCTGATGTGTGTGAAAACATACCGCAATGTTCAATATGACGACTTATTTTTATTTTACATTGTATGACTTTTGTTTTTGTAGTACCACTTAGTTGTATTAGTTGCACGTAACTTTGTTCAGTTTTTACCGGTTTTTTCTCAATATTACAATCTCCTACTTGTCTTAACGATAGAGTTGTTATGTTTGGTTCCGTAGATCCGCAATCATATCCTATGAATGCATGGGTAATACTTATTACCACAAGTAGTAGAAATAGGTGTAGTATTTTCTTCATTCCAGTTTCCATTATCTGGAAAGAGATTATACTTATTTTAGTATAACATTCTTTTATTCCTCTTGTCTAATACGGGAAAGTTTAAGTCTATTTATGTGTACTATTTTTTGTTTATTTTTTACTTGAATTTTAACGTTTCCTTTATTTAATATTTCTAATATTTTGTGTGGACCTGTGTATTGATCAGCAAATTTATGAATTTTTCCTCCATGTAGTAGAAATACTTCATCACCAAGTTTAAGATTTTGTGGATTACAATTTCTATCGTAATAAAATTTTGACTTTTCTTTTGCTAGAATTAAATTTTCTCTAGCAATGTGTCTCATTTCGTGAAGTCTGGTTATTAAGTCTGTTAAATATTGATCATAAGTCTCCAATTTTTCATGTTCAAGTGGTGGATCGCTTGATGGCAATCGTGCTAATTTTCCAAAAATTAACTCGTACGGGGTGGATTTGGTGCCTTCATGAATGCTTGTATTATATGAGAACATGGCTAATTCTAACCAATCATCCCATTCTTCGTTTTTGTTTATAAATTGTTTTAAATATTCTCCTAAAACGTGATGAGACCTTTCGATTGATCCGTTAGACTGGGGATGAAAAGCGGTTGTTTTAAATTGTCGTATTCTAAATCTTTTTGCTAATCTTCTCATTAAATTACTTAAAAAATCTGTTCCCTGATCTGTTAATACTCCTTTGGGTGATCCAAAGATACAAATAAATCTTTTAATGAATGCATCAGCTATTGTACTTGCTTGATGATTTGGAAGTGCAATTGCTAATGAATATTTAGTTAAATTATCTTGTATTGTTAATATATATTCACTTCCATTTTTAGTTTTTGGTAATGGTCCAACGATGTCCATTGCTATTTTCTCGAATGCTGTACCTGGTGTATCTGTTATAATCATTGGATCTTTTGTTTTTACTCTAACTAATTTTTTTAATTGACATTGGAGGCAACTTTGTATATATTTTTGAATATTATTTTTCATATTTTCCCAATAATAATTTTGTCGTATTCTACCATAAGTTTTGGTTACACCTTTATGTCCTCCAACTGAGCTTGAATGAGCTTCTTCAATTAATTGCATATATTCTTCTTTCGTGGGATATTTTGTATGTCCACTGCATACAACAACTTTTACAAATGAATTTTCAAAAATTAATTTTATCATTTACAGGATTTCGTCCCAAGTTATATTATTTATTTGGGCTGTCTTTGCAATACTGATACTTTTTAATTTTAATTCTTCACAAATATTTTTTAATGAAAGAATCGTAGATTTAATTCTTTTTATTGTATCAGATAAATTTTCTTTTATTTCACTTTCTATAGGGAGAGCTATATGGTAATATATACCTCTCTTTATTTTTTCTGCTATACCTAATTTAAGTTTACCAAAATTTGGCAATTTTTCACGTTTGGCAAGTGATCTGGAGCCATTATCTCGAGGGTCTCCGTTGACTGAAAGAAAGTAGGTTAGGTTGTCTCTACGCATTGGTAATTGGTCTCTACAGTCGATAATATATCTTTCTTGTTTTACATTTAAATTTTCACAATCTTCATTCTCCACTAAGTTATCTTCTTCTTCAGATGACACTTCAGAATTGGAATTTTCGTAGCCTTGTACAATTTCTTCATTTTTCTTTAATTTTGTTTCTTGTTTGTTATACTCAGGATCTGATTCAATTTCGTCAGGAATAATTTCATTATAAAATTTTTCTTTTCTTTGATTCTTTGCGTTACATACCTTTTTTGGTCTTCCCCTTCTCTTTTTTGAAAAGGAGGTATTCAAACGTGTGCTTTGTTTCTTCGGTCTACCTCTTTTTTTCTTCTTGTGTGTTTTTATTTCATTATCTTCAATTTCTTGTATTTCTTCATTTTCTTTTTCACATATATTATTTTCTTGATTTTCTTTTTCTTGATTTCTTCTTTGATTTCTCGTAATAACGTTACAAGTTTCAATACTTGTACAATAATTTCTTTTATTAAATATCTTTTTAATAGATTGGAGAATTTTCTTTATTTCCATATTCATGTAGCATTCATTGTCATTAATTATTTTTTCAATATATGGGAGACTTTTTCTTATCTCCAAATTTAAATAGGATTCATTGTCCTTCAATATTCTTTCAATAGATTGGAGACATTTTCTTATCTCCAAATTCAAATAGGATTCATTGTCCTCAAATATTTTTTTAATAGATCGAAGAATTCTTAGTATCTCCGAATTTCCATTGGATTCATTGTCCATAAACATTTTTTCAATTTCGTGGAGACTTCTTATTATCTCCAAATTTGATTCATTTTCATTTGCTACATGTTGTATATATTCTTTCAATTTTTCTTTCATTTTTTCGTGCACACTTTTCATTATATTTTCTTGAATGTTTTTGGTTTCTTGAATTTTTTCTTCTTTTATTCCTTGTACTTTTTCTTCAATTATATCTTCAATTGGATTTCTGGATAAGGCATCAGCATTAACATTTGTTTTTCCAGCTTTGTAGACCACATTAAAATCATATTCTGCTAATTTAAGTTTCCATCTTGTTACTCTTGAACAAGGGTCCTTAGAATTTTGGAATCAAACTAGTGGTTTGTGATCCGTGACTAAAGTAAATTTTCTTCCATACAGGTATGGTCTAAAATGTTGCACACTATATATAATTGCCAAGGCTTCTTTTTCATAAGTATCATATTTTCTTTCACAATCGCTTAATGTTCGTGATGTATAAGCGACAGGTTGATCCTTGCCGATTATACCTTGTGATAATATACCTCCTATTGCAAAACCTGAAGCGTCCGTTGTAAGTATAAATGGTTGTGCAAAGTCTGGTCTTTTTAATAGTGGTTCCTCACAGAGTTTATTCTTTAATGCATCGAAAGCTGTTTGTTGTTTATCGGTCCAAAGAAAATGTACATCTTTTTTTAAAAGTTGATTCAAGGGATTTGCTATTTTTGAAAATCCGTTTATAAATTTACGATAATATCCTGCTAATCCTAAAAATTGTTTTATATTTTTTACATTTTTGGGTAATGGAAATCTTTTAACAGCTTCTACTTTTTTCGGGTCAGGTCGTACCCCATTTTTATCAATTATGTGCCCTAAGTATCCTACTTCTAACCTTAAAAATTCACATTTATCTGGCTGGAGTTTTAAATTAGCAAAACGTAGTCGTTCCATAAGTTTCGAGAATTTTTCTTCATGTTCTTCTAAGGTGTCTGCATAAATGACAATGTCGTCTAGATAAACAAATAGTTCTGATCCTTGTAAACCCAATAATACCTGGTCAATAAGTTTTTGGAATGTGCTTGGTGAATTTTTCAATCCAAAAGGCATTCTATCAAATTCATAATGTCCAAATGGCGTGGAAAATGCCGTTTTATAAGAATCCCTAGGATCCATTTTTATTTGATGGAAACCTGACGCCAAGTCAAAGACTGAAAAATATTGAGCATTTCCTAATTGGTCAAGTAGGTCCGTAATATTAGGGAGGGGATAAAATTGACCTACCGTTCGTTCGTTAAGTTTTCTAAAATCCAAAACTAATCTCCATTTTTTATTTCCTTGTGAATCATCTTTTTTGGGTACTATCCATATCGGTGTATTGTATGGTGAGTCAGAATGTTTAATAATTTTTTGTTTCAATAAATCGTTCACTTGACGTGTCATTTCTTCTTTATGGACAGGCGGAAACCTATATTGTTTAGTTATGATCGAGGTTTCATCAGTAGTTATAATTCTGTGTTTTATTAGGTCAGTCCCTTCTAAATATTCTCCAGGTATATGGAATCGATCTGAATAATTTTTTACTAAATTCATTATGTGTTGTAATTCTTCTTTATTTAAATGGTCCAGACGAAGTAATTTTTTTATTTCTTCAATTCTATCGTTGCCTGTAATGTTGAAAATATTTTCTGATTGAATATTTTTCGAAAATACATCAATGATTTGTTGAATTGATGAGTCTTCACTTTTAATATTAGATTTGTTTATTTGTGTTTCTTGTTTTATTTCATCGAAATCTTCTAAATTTATTTCAGAAATTGGGATGTCAATTGATTCATTTAGAGTGTTAATTGCTTTTAAATACGCTAAGCCTCCTATGTTTGAAACTACTGCATCACCCAAGTATACACCATCTTTTACTTCTAGTCTTGGAATATAACCTTCTTTTTTATCTTTATTTAAAATTTTTACATGAATATTATAGATTGATCTTGCTGGTATTGAAAAATAGTTTTTTGAATCAAAATTAAATTTTTGTTTATTGATTTCTAGATGTCCTTCTTCATAATTAATTTTTACTTTATTTTGGACAAAAAATTCTGTTCCTAGTATACCGTCATGTTCAATTGGAACTTCATTAGATAAAAGGTTAAAAGTTGTTGGAATTCCGAAAATATTAATTTCTACTTGTCCCAAAGTATAGACTGCATGATCATTAATTCCTGTTAATTTAAGACATTTATTTTTATCAATTTTTATATCAGAATTTAATGTGCGGATTTTTAACAGATTTGGTCCTGCTCCTGTGTCAATCATCATTGTTGTTGGAACCTTTAACTCTTTAGTGTCAATTCGAATATATGGAATTGTATTAGTTTTTGCTAAATTGATGTTTCTGGATGCATAGTAATTTCTTCTTAATTCTTCCTCAGAGCATCCTACTGAAGAGGAATTTTGGAGTTTTCCTGATTTTGAGTTTGCGAATTTGTTTGTTGTTGTGTTTGTTTATTGTTATCATCCCACATTTTTTTTCTACAATTAATGGAAATGTGTCCATACCTTTTGCAATAATTACACGTTATACTTTGATTTCTATTTGGAAAATTTGAGATGGTGTTATTTCGTGGTTCTTGAGAAAAATTTCGTTGTTGATTTTGGTAGAAATTTTGTTGTTGATTTTGGTATGGAGTTCGAAATTGATTTTGTGGTATGTTTCTAAATTGATTTTGAAATGTGTTTCTAAATTGATTTTGAAACTGATTTTGTTGAGGATTTTTGTAAAAGTTTTGACTTTGAAATTTATTTGGATTTTGATGGATAAATCGATTTGAATTTGAAAAATTTTGTTGTGGTCTTGGATAAGAAGAGTTTTCTCGTCTTGCTCCTATCAATTTATTAAGTTGAAAACAATTTACGGCAAAATGACCTCTTTTTCCACAAACTAAACAAGTTATTACATTATCTTGAGCGATATTAATTTTTGTTGTTTTAGCAAATTCTTTATTATTTTTAGGATGAGAATTATACTCAGTATTATGCTCACTTTTTCTTAATTCTCGGTGTGATAACAATTTTCTTTCTATTTCTACTGCTTTATTAACTATTTCTTGAAATGTATCTGCTGTTCCAATTCGTATTTCAATTTCTGGTCTTAGTCCCCGAGAATAACAATCGACAGTTGTTTGATCTAAACTTGTTTTAAATACTTCATCTACTCTATTTTCATTGCTAATTCTGTGTGCGTCTAATATTCTTTCTGCTGCTTCTGCGATTCTTGAACCGTAAGAAATTACATTTTCGTGCTCCCACATATATATTGCTCCTAGTTCTCCTTGTAATTGATAAACAGATTTTGCTGGTGCGTAAATTTGTTTTAACCTTTCGGTTAACTGCTCTACTGTATTGAAATTATTTCCTATTATAATTCTTCTTGCTTCACCCGAAATTCGACTCCTAATTAATTTTACTAAATTTGATTGTACTTGTGCGTTCTCAGGAAGCATAGATTTTGCTTCTAAACAACTTTCAATAAATATTGATAGTGGAATATTTTTTCCGTCAAACATTGGTATAGTTTCTAATGCATCGCGTAAAGACACTTGCTGATTATTTGGGAGAGCCATGTTTTCTTCAAAACTAATATTATCTCTAGAGTTATCAAAAGAATTGTTTTCAGAGTGATCGTTTGTTTCAACTTCGTCAATTAAAGAGTTATTTAAACTTGAATGATTTGGTAAATTTTGATCTACTAGAGTATTTTCTAATATTGAATCTTTGCTGTCGTTATCGTTAGTTTCAGAAGAATTACCGTCAGTGTCAAAAAGGTTAGAATTAACAAAACCTGAGTCAAACTCTCTATGTATTTCTTCGGAATGAGGATTTTCTTTAGAATATCTGGGTGTACTTGTGTGTGGTTTTTCTTTATTATAAGGAATTCCCGAATGCAATAACAATTCTGGATTATTTTTTATTTTTGAGCGAGTTAAATGTGAGGAATCGGTAGTATTTTCATTCGAAGAAGACATTAAAAGATTGCATAGTATCAAAATTTATAATATGCGTAATAATTGTAAAATTGTCAATCTTGTTTCTTGAATATAAAATATACTTTTCTTTTATAGTAAAAATTTTTGTTTAACCTCTGGACGATAAAATATTTTAAATATTCAATAACAATAACAAACAACAGTCAAAAGAATGAAACAAAATTTGTTTTGGCACAAATTAAATATCAAAATGATTCATATACAAGACAAAAAATTCCATAAGTCAAGAGGACTTGAACCCCTATTCATCAATATAATACTGGATTTATTTTAAGAATGCACCTTGCAACTTTAAAAATTATAAGTTAAGAGGACTCGAACCCCTATTCATTAAAACCAATATAAAATATATTTTTAGAATGCACCTTGCGACTTAAATCTTGTATAATGTTATCAATCAATATAAAATGTACCAATTTAAATGAAAATATTAATTATTTTTTTTAATATAATGATATTATTTGTTATTATTATTTATTAAAAAAAAATTTCACCTTTTTTTTAACAAATGGTATACTCATTGATTTATTAAAAATGTTTAGTAAATTAAAAAAATTAAATTCATTAAAATTTTCGAATTTTAATAAAATTTTGACAAAATAATGGCTGATCGACTTTATAATTTTCCCGGGCCGATGCACCAAAATTTAAAAGGGCTTCTGTTACGTCAAAACAAGAAACCTTTTTAAATATACCTATCGTTCCTCGTTTTAAATTAGTTTCATAAATGAATCTAATTTGGGATGAGGATAAGTCAATGAGCCTACTAAATGTATTGAGAGAATAATTTATTTAAAAACCAACAAGAAAGAAAAGAATTGACAAAATACAATGAGTATAATTGAGTTTAGAAAATCTTACTTTTAAAGAATAACGATTACTGGTGTTGTTTAGACTAGTGGTTGTATCTGGTTTTCCGATCTTCGATGGCGTTGAGGGCTAGACGCAATGGGGGGCTAGCACAGTTATCCTTAATGGCTGAGTGTTGATCCTCTTGTTTACACTAATGAGATAGTGTATTGTATTTGGAAAATATCTGCTTTCTTCCAGACAGTTGTCGCCTCTTGAGCAAATTTCGATGGTTCGAAATTTGTTATATTTCGATATAAGTTTTTGTTGAAACTTGGAACTGCTATTCCAATATTAAACTTTCGTTGGAACTTGGGTTAATTTCCAATTTGATATTTTTGGAAATTATTTGTACTTTAAGATACTTCGTTTCAAAAATAAAACTTGAAGATATAATTCACTTGTTGACAATATACTCTTTACTCTAGAGCGATCTTCCACGATGTGTTCAAGTTGATTCCCAAAAAATTACTCTCTTTACCCTAGAGCGATGCTTCACGATGTGTTCAAGTTGATTCCCAAAAAATTACTCTCTTTACCCTAGAGCGATGCTTCACGATGTGTTCAAGTTGATTCCCAAAAAATTACTCTCTTTACCCTAGAGCGATGCTTCACGATGTGTTCAAGTTGATTCCCAAAAAATTACTCTCTTTACCCTAGAGCGATGCTTCACGATGTGTTCAAGTTGATTCCCAAAAAATTACTCTCTGCTTGAATGAAACTGCTTGCCCTTTATATATTGAATTTCATAACTGTAATGTACCCGAAAAATTGTACACGTGCTGAAATTTGTCTCTCCTTGTGCTAGTTAATAGCGTAAGAACTGTTCTATGCATGGAATCCAGGAGATTGTACGCATCACCTTTCGCTGAGTTACTCGGCGTTTGTTTACACCTAAGCTCGTCGGGGTTTGCTGCTTTTCCTTTCTTTCGTCCGGCTTACGTTTTTAGAAGGTTATCGAATTGTCGCTTCATCGTTATTCTTTTTACATGATTCATAATATTACTTTCCTTTCTTGGATTGTTATACTTTCAAAATACATGGTAAATGTACAGTAATCAATATGCGAAATATATATGACAATAGAATACAATATAAAAATGTACTAACATAATACTATAATAGAAATGTGTATAAATGATAATTACGATATTTTAATAGAGAAATATACTGGATATAATGCAATAATTAAAATAGATATTATAAGGGTTAATATATGAAAGTTAAATACAATATGTTATAAGAATACGCATACATTAGTAATATAATTTATAGGGTAATAGGTTACCGACGTAACAATATTTAAATCAAATTTACACAAAAAATGGATTATGTTTATAGGATAAAAAAAGTATAAAATTAATATTTAAAAAGTATTTAATAATACTTTTTGAAAAATAAAGATTTAAAAAATGAAGGGTTAGATTGCCTCACTTTTTTGCGGATGAAAAAAATCTTTCGGAATAATACCTCCTGTAAAAATGAATTAGATTTCCGGAAATTTTCCGAAAAATAATTAAATTTAGATTAATTATAATCTTTTAAACTGGAATATTTAAATCAAATTTACACAAAAAATAAATTGATTCTTTTTATAAGAAAAAAATTTTCAAATATTAAAAGATTTTGAAAAATAAAGTTTTGAAAAATGAAGGGTTAGAGTGCCTCGCTTATTTGCGGAAGAAAAAATCTTTTGGAAAAGTATCTTCTGTCAAAACTTATTAGATTTCCGAAATTATTCCGAAAATTAATTAAATTTGTTTTAATTATAATTTTGTAATCTGGAATAATTAAAAAAAAAATTCACACAGAAAAAAATGAATTATTTTTGTTGAAAAAAAATTATCAAATATTAAGTACTTTTTGCAAAATAAAGATTTGAAAAATAAAGGGTTAGATTGCCTCGCTTATTTGCGGAAAAAAATCTTGCGGAAAAATATCTCCTGTTAAAATGAATTAGATTTCCGAAAATTTTCCGGAAATTAATTAAATTTGGTTGTATTATAATGATATAATCTGGAATAAATAAATTAAATTTACACAAAAAGTAAATAGAATTTGTTTATAAGAAAAAAATTTTCAAATATTAAAAGTTTTTGAAAAATAAAGTTTAAAAAATTAAGGAATAGAATACCTCGCTTATTTGTAGAAAACAAAATCTTTCAAAAGAGTATCTCCAGTTAAAATGAATTAGATTTCCGGAAATTTTCCAGAAATTAATTAAATTTGGTAGTATTATAATGATTTAATGTGGAATACTTGAATTAGATTTACACAGATAATAATAAAATTATGTTTATAGGAAAAAAAATTATCAAATATTAAATTCTTTTTGAAAAATAAAGATTTGAAAAATGAAAAGTTAGATTGCCTCGCTCATTTTCAGAAGAAAAAATCTTTTGGAAGAATATCTCCTGTCAAAAAGAATTAGATTTCCGGAAATTTTCTGGAAATTAATTAAATTTAGTTAAATTATAATTTTTTAATCTGAAACAATTAAAACAAAAATTCACACAGAAAAAAATGAATTATGTTAGTTGAAAAAAAATTATCAAATATTAAGTTCTTTTTGCAAAATAATGATTTGAAAAATATAGGGTTAGATTGCCTCACTTATTTGCAGAAGAAAAAATCTTGCGGAAAAGTATCTTCTGTCAAAAAGAATTAGATTTCCGGAAATTTGCCGGAAATTAATTAAATTTGGTTGTATTATAATTTTTTAATCTGGAATAATTAAAACAAAAATTCACACAGAAAAAAATGAATTATGTTAGTTGAAAAAAAATTATCAAATATTAAGTTCTTTTTGCAAAATAATGATTTGAAAAATATAGGGTTAGATTGCCTCACTTATTTGCGGAAGAAAAAATCTTGCGGAAAAGTATCTCCAGTTAAAATTAATTAGATTTTCGAAAATTTTCCGGAAATTAATTAAATTGAGTTGTATTATAATGATATAATCTGGAATAATTAAATTAAATTTACACAAAAAAATGGATTATATTCATGGAAAAAAAAGTATAAAATATTAAATACTTTTTAAAAAATAAAGATTTGAAAAATAAAGGGTTAGATTGCCTCGCTTATTTGCGGAAGAAAAAATCTTGCGGAAAAGTATCTCCTGTATAAATGAATTAGATTTCCGAAAATTTTTCTGAAAAATAATTAAATTTGGATTAATTATAATCTTTTAATCTGGAATATTTAAATCAAATATACACAAAAAATAAATGGATTATGTTTATGGGAAAAAAAGTATAAAATATTAAATACTTTTTAAAAAATAAAGATTTGAAAAATAAAGGGTTAGATTGCCTCGCTTATTTGCAGAAAACAAAATCTTTCAAAATAGTATCTCCAGTTAAAATGAATTAGATTTCCGGAAATTAATTAAATTTGGTTGTATTATAATGATTTAATGTGGAATAATTAAATTAAATTTACACAGATAATAATTAAATTATGTTTATAGGAAAAAAAATTATCAAATATTAAAAGATTTTGAAAAATAAAGTTTTGAAAAATGAAGGGTTAGAGTGCCTCGCTTATTTGCGGAAGAAAAAATCTTTCGGAAAAGTATCTTCTGTCAAAACTTATTAGATTTCCGAAATTATTCCGAAAATTAATTAAATTTGTTTTAATTATAATTTTGTAATCTGGAATAATTAAAAAAAAATTCACACAGAAAAAAAATGAATTATTTTTGTTGAAAAAAAATTATCAAATATTAAGTACTTTTTGCAAAATAAAGATTTGAAAAATAAAGGGTTAGATTGCCTCGCTTATTTGCGGAAAAAAATCTTGCGGAAAAATATCTCCTGTTAAAATGAATTAGATTTCCGAAAATTTTCCGGAAATTAATTAAATTTGGTTGTATTATAATGATATAATCTGGAATAAATAAATTAAATTTACACAAAAAGTAAATAGAATTTGTTTATAAGAAAAAAATTTTCAAATATTAAAAGTTTTTGAAAAATAAAGTTTAAAAAATTAAGGAATAGAATACCTCGCTTATTTGCAGAAAACAAAATCTTTCAAAAGAGTATCTCCAGTTAAAATGAATTAGATTTCCGGAAATTTTCCAGAAATTAATTAAATTTGGTAGTATTATAATGATTTAATGTGGAATACTTAAATTAGATTTACACAGATAATAATAAAATTATGTTTATAGGAAAAAAAATTATCAAATATTAAATTCTTTTTGAAAAATAAAGATTTGAAAAATGAAAAGTTAGATTGCCTCGCTCATTTTCAGAAGAAAAAATCTTTTGGAAGAATATCTCCTGTCAAAAAGAATTAGATTTCCGGAAATTTTCTGGAAATTAATTAAATTTAGTTAAATTATAATTTTTTAATCTGAAACAATTAAAACAAAAATTCACACAGAAAAAAATGAATTATGTTAGTTGAAAAAAAATTATCAAATATAAAGTTCTTTTTGCAAAATAATGATTTGAAAAATATAAGGTTAGATTGCCTCACTTATTTGCAGAAGAAAAAATCTTGCGGAAAAGTATCTTCTGTCAAAAAGAATTAGATTTCCGGAAATTTGCCGGAAATTAATTAAATTTGGTTGTATTATAATTTTTTAATCTGGAATAATTAAAACAAAAATTCACACAGAAAAAAATGAATTATGTTAGTTGAAAAAAAATTATCAAATATTAAGTTCTTTTTGCAAAATAATGATTTGAAAAATATAGGGTTAGATTGCCTCACTTATTTGCGGAAGAAAAAATCTTGCGGAAAAGTATCTCCAGTTAAAATTAATTAGATTTTCGAAAATTTTCCGGAAATTAATTAAATTTGGTTGTATTATAATGATATAATCTGGAATAATTAAATTAAATTTACACAAAAAAATGGATTATATTCATGGAAAAAAAAGTATAAAATATTAAATACTTTTTAAAAAATAAAGATTTGAAAAATAAAGAGTTAGATTGCCTCGCTTATTTGCGGAAGAAAAAATCTTGCGGAAAAGTATCTCCTGTATAAATGAATTAGATTTCCGAAAATTTTTCTGAAAAATAAATAAATTTGGATTAATTATAATCTTTTAATCTGGAATATTTAAATCAAATATACACAAAAAATAAATGGATTATGTTTATGGGAAAAAAGTATAAAATATTAAATACTTTTTAAAAAATAAAGATTTGAAAAATAAAGGGTTAGATTGCCTCGCTTATTTGCAGGAAACAAAATCTTTCAAAATAGTATCTCCAGTTAAAATGAATTAGATTTCCGGAAATTAATTAAATTTGGTTGTATTATAATGATTTAATGTGGAATAATTAAATTAAATTTACACAGATAATAATTAAATTATGTTTATAGGAAAAAAAATTATCAAATATTAAATTCTTTTTGAAAATTAAAGATTTGAAAAATGAAAGGTTAGATTGCCACGCTCAATTGCGGAAGAAAAAATCTTTCGGAAATATATCTCCTGTCAAAAAGAATTAGATTTCCGGAAATTAATAAAATTTGGTTTAATTAAAATTTTTTAATCTGGAATAATTAAAACAAATTTACACAAAAAAATATGGATTATGTTTGTTGAAAAAAAATTATCAAATATTAAGTTCTTTTTGCAAAATAATGATTTGAAAAATATAGGGTTAGATTGCCTCACTTATTTGCGGAAGAAAAAATCTTGCGGATAAATATCTTCTGTCAAAATGAATTTGATATCCGGAAATTTTTTTGTAAACTTTCCGGATATTAATTAAATTTGGTCTAATTATAATCTTTTAAACTGGAATAATTAAATCAAATTTACGTACATAATAAATGGATTTTGTTTATGGAAAAAAGTATCAAATATTTAGTACTTTTTGAAAAATATATTTGAAAAATGAAGGGTTAGATTGTATTACTTATTTCCGGAAGGAAAAATCTTGCGGATAAATATCTTCTGTCAAAATGAATTTGATATCCGGAAATTTTTTTGTAAACTTTCCGGATATTAATTAAATTTGGTCTAATTATAATTTTTTAATCTGGAATAATTAAAACAAAAATTCACACAGAAAAAAATGAATTATGTTAGTTGAAAAAAAATTATCAAATATTAAGTTCTTTTTGCAAAATAATGATTTGAAAAATATAGGGTTAGATTGCCTCACTTATTTGCGGAAGAAAAAATCTTGCGGAAAAGTATCTCCAGTTAAAATTAATTAGATTTTCGAAAATTTTCCGGAAATTAATTAAATTGAGTTGTATTATAATGATATAATCTGGAATAATTAAATTAAATTTACACAAAAAAATGGATTATATTCATGGAAAAAAAAGTATAAAATATTAAATACTTTTTAAAAACTAAAGATTTGAAAAATAAAGGGTTAGATTGCCTCGCTTATTTGCGGAAGAAAAAATCTTGCGGAAAAGTATCTCCTGTATAAATGAATTAGATTTCCGAAAATTTTTCTGAAAAATAATTAAATTTGGATTAATTATAATCTTTTAATCTGGAATATTTAAATCAAATATACACAAAAAATAAATGGATTATGTTTATGGGAAAAAAAGTATAAAATATTAAATACTTTTTAAAAAATAAAGATTTGAAAAATAAAGGGTTAGATTGCCTCGCTTATTTGCAGAAAACAAAATCTTTCAAAATAGTATCTCCAGTTAAAATGAATTAGATTTTGGGAAATTAATTAAATTTGGTTGTATTATAATGATTTAATGTGGAATAATTAAATTAAATTTACACAGATAATAATTAAATTATGTTTATAGGAAAAAAAATTATCAAATATTAAATTCTTTTTGAAAATTAAAGATTTGAAAAATGAAAGGTTAGATTGCCACGCTCAATTGCGGAAGAAAAAATCTTTCGGAAATATATCTCCTGTCAAAAAGAATTAGATTTCCGGAAATTAATAAAATTTGGTTTAATTAAAATTTTTTAATCTGGAATAATTAAAACAAATTCACACAAAAAAATATGGATTATGTTTGTTGAAAAAAAATTATCAAATATTAAGTTCTTTTTGCAAAATAATGATTTGAAAAATATAGGGTTAGATTGCCTCACTTATTTGCGGAAGAAAAAATCTTGCGGATAAATATCTTCTGTCAAAATGAATTTGATATCCGGAAATTTTTTTGTAAACTTTCCGGATATTAATTAAATTTGGTCTAATTATAATCTTTTAAACTGGAATAATTAAATCAAATTTACGTACATAATAAATGGATTTTGTTTATGGAAAAAAGTATCAAATATTTAGTACTTTTTGAAAAATATATTTGAAAAATGAAGGGTTAGATTGTATTACTTATTTCCGGAAGAAAAAATCTTGCGGATAAATATCTTCTGTCAAATTGAATTTGATATCCGGAAATTTTTTTGTAAACTTTCCGGATATTAATTAAATTTGGTCTAATTATAATCTTTTAAACTGGAATAATTAAATCAAATTTACGTACATAATAAATGGATTTTGTTTATGGGAAAAAATTATTAAATATTAAATACTTTTTGAAAAATATATTTGAAAAATGAAGGGTTTGATTGCCTTGTATATTGTTTCCAGAAATTTATTTTTTTAAAAGGAAATTATTCGGAAATTTTCCAGAAATTTATTTTTTTTACTGAAATCTTCCGGAAATCGTTTTTTTAAGGAAATCATCCGGAAAAATTCCGGAAATTTATTTTTTAACGGAAATCATCCGGAACATTTCCGGAAATCTATTTTTATACGGAAATTATCCAGAAATCTTCCGAAAAATTTCCGGAAATTTATTTTTTAACGGAAATCAATCGCAAATCTTCCGGAATTTTTTTTTATAAAAATCATCCGGAAATTATTTTTTTACGGTAATCCTCTGGTATCTAATTCATCTGTATTTGGTGTAAAGTTTGTCTTTGATAAACAAAAGATATTTTTGTATTCGAGTATCTTCGATAATATTCGTTCTGCCTCGTCTCGAGGAAAGTTTCCCGCACAGTATCAATGCATATATGCATTTTTAGGTTATGTATCGATTCCAGCAGTAAATTTCATTTGAATGAAGACGCTTTAAGCGTCTCCAAAATAGTCACACTTAACGTCTTCCTGAAACACAAAGATATCATAAAGTTGAATACGGTATATTTTACACAAAATATATTTTAATCTATATTAATTTCTCCATTCGAAAGTTCATCTTAAATAGTAACTTTTCTTGTGTTGTTTCCCAATTTACGTTAATAAATTTATGTAAAAATATTTTTTTAATACTTTCCGCACTATTTTTTCATCTGGAATTGGAGTTTACATTTGAACATGTAAACTCCAATTCCAAATAAAAAAAACACGTTATGAATAATGTGTTTTCTATTTTTCTATAATCACATTCTTATTTCGATTTTTCTTCCAATTTATACAATTAAATTTAAAAGTTGTATTTATGTTAAATTTTGATAAAGAAATATCATTTTTAGACTTTAAACTATTAAAAAATACTAATATTTTAGGGCGTATTTTACTGATATGTAAACTCTTATTCCGCGACAATAACTGAATTCTTAACCACTAAAAAAATAAAAATAACAAGGATTTAAATTAATCAAATCTTTTTAATATTCTAAAAGTATTGTTTCATTTTATTCTTTTTATTGCTTTAATAAATTTTTTTTTTGCTTTGTAAACTCCGGTGCTTATTTCTAATTCGCGTAATAAAATTGTTTTTTTTTATAAAAAATGTTATTAACGTCCAACATATAAATAACAGGTTTGAGTAAAAATAAGTTTTTATTTATTAATTAAAGCAGTCACAATAATAAAACAAATATTAAACATTTTTTTCGTCGAGACATATTTATTTCTTTTGAATTCAGGCCTCAGTTTTAATAAATATGTGCTACTTTCCAATTTTAGTGTTTATTATTATTTTAAATTTATTTCTTTACAACACATCTTTAAAAATTGTTTTCTGTTAAAATGTTTTGTAAAATTACATAATTGTCGTTTAATATAAGCTTATTTGGAATATAATTTATTTGTTCTTCACACTATTTATATTATTAATGGACAAAACATGATTTTTTCAAACTTATTACTTAACTTCTATACGAAAATATTTTAAATTGTTTATAGATGTTTTCGGCACTCACCCAGGGTTACCCCGAGTTAAATATTATCTAATTATCAAAAATATTCTGTTAGTCTAACCTGTTACTATTAACCTGGAGTTAACTCGGGGCGAGTGCCAAAAACAGCCTATATAATATTAAAAGATAAATTTAATCTCAAATATGAACAAAATAATTATTTTCTAGCTTTATTATAAATGATAAAGATCTACACACGGAAAAAAATTGTATGACGCGAACGAGCAATTTTGAGAATATAATTAAAATAAAAGACGACATAACCAACGTTGTGAATTAAGCTTTACTACATTAGCTGAATGTTTAGCCCATTCAGTGAAAGTGAATTTCAGTTGAGTGCAATTCATCAGCTATATTTGAAAATATACAGAAAATTATTGTTCTAACCAACAAATATCTCTGACAGCATAAATATATTAACTTTTGTATTTTTTCAGTATTAATACTGTATTAATTTCAATAATTTACTTTCAAATGGTTGTAATTTGAAACATATGAATAAAAAAATTAAAAATGCGCATTTGATTTTACTTTTTACACAATTTTAATTGTGTCAGTCACTATAGGGTTAGGTTGTCTTTTAAATAAAATTGAATATCGCGATTCTGCTGATAATGCCAATATCGGTGACTCGTTTTGGACAAATTGTTTAACTGATATGGCGAAAAAATTCTAAAAATCAGTTGAACTTTTTTCCGTGTATAGAAAATTTTCAAGAAAATTAAGATTTTTAGATTAACGCTACCGTAGTTAAAAGTTACCTCTTAGTGGAGAATCAACTATATAACACATTATGAATAATATAGGAAAGATCGGTAGCCTCTTTCGTTTTTGCCCTTAAGGTATCACATCCCCCCATGTGGAAGAGTTTCCGGAAAGTTTCCGGAAAGTTTTCGCAAATTTTTTTCGTACAGAAATTATTCAGAAAATTTCCGGAAATTTCTTTTTTTGTGGAAATCATCTGGAACCTTTCCGGAAGAAATTAACTTTCAGAAGAGAAAAAATTTCCGGAAGAAAAAATTTCCGGAAATTTTGCGGAAACTTTCGGAATACAAAAAATTTCCGGAAATTTTGCTGCAATTTGCCGGAAACCGCTTCCGGGAAGTTTCCGCATTTCTTTCTCAAAAATATATGCTGAAAGAGTAGAAATCTATACTTTTTTAGCATAGATTACTACAAATCGAGTATAAACAGCACTGTGCTGTTTATATGCTGTTTAAACGCTTGATTTTTCTCTCCGTGTAAATAAACAAAAGATAATTTCTTAAAAACGTTTAAAAATACTTTTTTTTCCTTCATAATTTTTTAATGTTAAATTCCTTTCAATTCCGTTTATTTCTAAGAATGAACTGAAATATATAGAACTTAACATATTCTTATGTCTGCCAGTGGAAAAAAGATTTAGAATTAAAATTAGAAATTTCTAAGACAAGTCCTCATACTACAAATCCTAAAATATTGCGTACGCATTCCCAATCACTTTAAATTATTTATTTGTTTCTAAGTAATTGTTAAGAAAAACAATCCTTAAAACTTAGTTTAAAAAAAACCTTTTCGACGTTACATTATCTTGAAATTATTACTTTAAAATAAAAAATAACTATTTCCGTAGATCGTCATTTTTTTCCATGCTCGGAAAAAATCAAATTTTTAAAAATTGGGTCATATTCCAGAATATTTAAAAAAATTTTTAAAATCGGTGAAATATATTTATATGAATTTTTTGTAATGGTTATCAATAGTAAAAGATTTACTTACTTTTAGAAAACAATGATTTATATCTTAATAGCTGCCTATAAAAATCAATTTCCACAATGAGTTTAATTCCTTTACAAAATTTTATCACTTGAGTTTGATTTTCGCAATATAATAAAATTCATGAATATCAAATAATATTAACTACAAGTGTCACTGAAATCGGACTGATTTCCTTAAAAAATAGATTTCCGGAAAAATTCCTGATCTTTTTTCCACTGGCAGACATAAGAATATGTTAAGTTCTATATATTTCAGTTCATTCTTAGAAATAAACGGAATTGAAAGGAATTTAACATTAAAAAATTATGAAGGAAAAAAAAGTATTTTTAAACGTTTTTAAGAAATTATTTTTTGTTTATTTACACGGAGAGAAAAATCAAGCGTTTAAACAGCATATAAACAGCACAGTGCTGTTTATACTCGATTTGTAGTAATCTATGCTAAAAAAGTATAGATTTCTACTCTTTCAGCATATATTTTTTTAAAAGAAATGCGGAAACTTCCCGGAAGCGGTTTCCGGCAAATTGCCGCAAAATTTCCGAAAACTTTTTCTCTTTCGAAAGTTTCCGCAAAATTTCCGGAAATTTTTTCTTCCGGAAAGGTTCCGGATGATTTCCGCAAAAAAAGAAATTTCAGGAAATTTTCTGAATAAGTTCTGTACGAAAAAAATTTGCGAAAAATTTCCGGAAATTCTTCAACATGGGGGGATGTGATACCTTAAGGGCAAACACGAAAGAGGCTACCGATCTTTCCTATATTATTCATAACTAGCAATCTAACCCGCGCGTCTAATACTTCGTTTTGTGATTTAGGCAATTTGAAATAAATATTAAAGTATTTCTTAAAACGATCACCTAAATAAATAAAAAAATTTAATAATTTTCCTTCGTCATAAGAAAGTATTATTATAGTAAAATTTTTGAATCTCTATTTGTTAATGTTTTTATGACCCTTACAAAAAAATATTTTCGTTTTACTACTAATTAGCATTTTTGATAATAAAAACTTCAAAACAATTTGACATTCCTAATCTATTGTTTTATTTGTGACGTCGAGAAAAAACGCCATATAAATATTAATATAACTTACGTAACTAAACTATGGGTATAACTTACGTAGTTTACGCAACGTACGCAATTTACGTAAGTAACGTAACATATCCAAAAACGTAAGTTAGTTTACTATTTTAGTTAGTTTACATTTTTTAGTTTACGTATGTTAGTTTACTTTATTGTTCTTACGTAAGTTATATTAGTTAGTTAAGGAAATTTATTAGTAAATAATTAATTTATTAGTAAATACTAAAAATGTTAAACTTTTTTAACCACCTGAACCGACAAATGGAGAAAACATTATACCCCCTTCTAAACCAAAAAGTGGGCATTACTTTCTTAAGTATTCGTCTCTCTTTCACCCCCTCTCTAAACTAAAAGGAAAGACAATACCTCCCTCCCTCTCTTTCTCTCTCACTGTGAACAGAATATATAAGGAAAGACTAATTTAATATATATGGGCAATTTCACGGGAAATTTTTCTACGACATTTTAGAATCGGTCAAACATATTTTTTTTAGTTCTTGATAGAAAAATATAAAATACGTATTTTTTTATTTTTCCATATTTTCCAAAATTTTCGAGTTATGAATTTTCGAAATTTTGGATTTTTAAAAGTAGACCTTTTTTCAATAGCGTATAACTTTTAAAGTATTGAGTTTGGAAAAAAGTTGTTAAAGAAAGAAAGTTTTAGTTTTTCATCAACTTTTAAAACATTAAAAAAAATTTTTATGAACAATATAATTTTTTTTAAATTTGGGCGCAATTATTTTTCATTATTTTTTTATTTATTTATACCTACCCATACATAGAAAATTTTCCAAAAAGATTCGAGATGGACCGACTCGTAGTTTTCGTTCTATAAATTTTTTATACAACGAAAACTATGAATTATAAACTTAATAGCTTATAACTTTGAAAGTTTTGAGTTTAGAAAAAACTTGTCAAAGGAAGAAAATCTTGATTTTTCTTCAGCTTTTAAGTAAACTAAAAAAAAAATTTTGATAAACAAATTAATTAAAAAGTTTATAGAACGAAAACTATGGGTCGACCCATCTCGAATCTTTTTGGAAAATTTTCTGTATATGGGTAGGTATAAATAAATAAAAAAATAATAAAAAATAATCGCGCCCAAAGTTTAAAAAAATTAATTTGTTTATAAAAAAATTTTTTTTATTAAAAATTGAAAAAAATTTTTTTTAATCTTTTAAAGGTTGATGAAAAACTAAAACTTTCTTTCTTTAACAACTTTTTTCTAAACTCAATACTTTCAAAACTTTTGTACACATACAGTTTCACGAGTTTCACACACAGAAGTTGTCAATGTATAATCATAACCTTATTCTTTGAAAACGATAATGGCAATTTTTATCAATCGGAATAACAAAAATAAAAAAATTCTAAAATTTAACTTTTTTTCTTCTTTCTCAATCTAAAATAAATAACATAATAATTAATTAAAATATTTTTAATGTATAATTTTTGTGGATATTTTAAGTTCTTGAATACAGCTTTATCTAGGGCATAAATTTTTAAATTTTCTTAAGATTTGACTCTAGAACAACCAACATAAATTTGACCATGATCAAATGCAGAAATGGGTAGAAATATTCCTACTTTATCAAAAGACTGCCCTTGAGATTTATTGATAATCATTGCATAAGCAAGTCTGATTGGAAATTGTCTTCTTACCATTTTAAAAGGAAATGTATCTTCTGAAGGAGATAAATCAATACGAGGAATAAAAACTATTTCACCTTTCAATCTTCCAGTAATTATTTCTGCAGCAGTAACGTATTTCAATAAAGATTTTACAACTAATCGAGTCCTATTACATAATCCTTGAACCAAATTCATATTTCTTAAAAGCATAATTACACACCCTATTTTTAATGATAATTTATGGGGAGGCATACCATCTGGTGTTAAACTATTTAAAAATTCTACTGGAACAATATTATTTATATTTTTTGCATCATCATCAGCTATATGTGAATCAACACTGTAATAAATTACTTCTTCTCCTTCTAGTTTTGACAAAATACGATCATTCATGTTTAATACTTCTGAATTAGTCAATGAAAGAATACAAGAAGAATAAACATTCACATCATTTGGATTTATCGATGACCCATATATTTCATCAATTAAATTCCCATTCGATATCAAATCTTGTGGAATTTCTAATACATCATTTTCTTTTTCAAACGTACTTTGAGGTTTGCCATCACCAACATTCAATAACCAATTTGAAAACTCTACTTGATTATCATGTAATCTAACGTTAACATTTAAAGATCTAGTTTCAAAGTATTGCCACAATTTACTATTTTTTACACAAACCTCAACAATATGAGTGCGACTACCATGCGGAACAATTGGCAAAGTTTGCCTAAAATCACCTGAAAGCAAAATAACTTTACCTCCAAACGGTTTATTACATTTTGTAATATCTCTTAACATGGATTCCATTGCTTGTAAAGCATATTTTGGGGCCATTGAAATTTCATCCCGAATAATAATTTGGTATCTACTATTATATTCATCATTATGTACTGCTATCATAACATTATTAAAAACTTGCCGTTGTTCATCATTCAAACTTTCAATAAGATTATTAGCTTCTTCTTTTAGCAATTGTAATGTTAATGCATTATCTTCCTTATCAGCAGAACTATAATCTTTAAGAATTTTTAGATCGATGTTTGGTAAACCAAATTGATGTAATGTAAATCCATGAAAATTAAATACTTCATTAATTAAAAGTAATGATTTTTGAAGCGATATTTCAACAGGTAAATTATTATCAAAAATTATGTGTTCTTTAAACTTATTCCATAAATCAACAGCATTCACAGATAAACCAAACACACATATATGCAAATAAACGACATAGTTCTTTAGGAAATTTCATACTCACGGCTTCAGTCAAACAATTATCCCACTTGTTATCGTCTACCATCAAATTTCTTGCACGTGCTGCTTCTGTATAAGTATTATATGTAATACCTTCATATGTTCTCACATCTTCAAACGATTTAGCACCACGTACATAAAGTAGTAAAATTCTCAAAAAATATCTTTCAATGTCTTTTGGACTTACAAAATACATTCGGCAAATTATAGGTTTTGTAATTCGTTTTCGTTTTTTCCAAGTTTTAGATGACTCAACAAAAACATACTTATTTATTTTTTTTTTTTATTTGCAAAGTAACATAGCCTACAGTCACAGGACCATGATAGGCACTAATATCTATATATATATATATATATATATATATATATATATATATATATATATATATATATATATAAAGAATAATACAAAGGTTTAAGAAAAATTCTTATTCTATATTTGTGTGTGTTAATGAGCTAAAATATGATTTTAAGTAATTGTTAAAGTCGAGTAGTGTTGAGTTATAACAATCAATTTCGGTGTTGTTTGAAAAAATATCGTTAAACAAGACAGTCATTCGGTGGAAAGGTGACCGATAGCTTGCGGAAGTCAAAGGCAAAGACGATACTAAAGGTTCGCTAAATCTGGCATTCAAACGCGGAACTCTAAATAAAAGTCGATGAATTAATTGAGGAGAATTAACAATATTATTTATCAATGCAAATATAAATTTGCATTGTATGAGAGTGCGTCTGTTTTTGAGGGTTATAACATTAAATTCTTTACATAGATCCATGTATGGGTACCCACATTCTGGATATTTATGGTGCTTTAGAAAATAGCAGAATTTTAAAAAACGTTTTTGTAATTTTTCCAGATAATCTATGTCTTTATCAAAATGTGGATCCCAAACTTGTGGTACATATTCAGTTTTGAACGCACGAGAGAATTAAAAAGAGTAGTAAGGATTTTCAGGTCGGTCAAATGTTTAGTGTTACAAGCAATCATGCCCAAGGTTTGGGAGGCTGAGTTATAGACAGACTGATAGTAAGGACGGAAGTTTAAATTCGGGGTGAAGATAACTCCCAAATCGCTAATTTCAAACTTTCGAGGTATAATTTGGTCAAGGATTTTATAAGTATAAATGATAGGGGATTTGGATTTGGTATACGAGACAACGCTGCACTTTCCAGGATTTAAGTTTAATTTGTTTAAGAAACACCACTTTATTAGTTTGTCAATATTCTCTTGCAAAGATTTTGCGTCGTCAGGGCTTGAGACTATAAAGAATAATTTTAGATCATCCACAAACAACAAGCTATTAACCGTGAATATCGGAATCAAATCATTAATATAGAGTCCAAAAAGTACCGGGCCGAACACAGATCCTTGGGGAACCCCAGAGGTTGATATATAGGGATCAGATGAAAAGCCATCATAGTGCACTATATTTTGTCGTTTGAGTAGATAAGACTGGAGTGTGGTAATTAAATTAGTAGGTAGATCCAAAAGAGAAAGTTTATCAAATAATAATTTATGGTCAACTTTATCGAAAGCCTTCGAAAAGTCGGTATAAATTACATCAACTTGTTGGTTTTGATCAAAAGCATCATATATATATTGAGTAAAAATTACAAGATTTGTGACAGTCGAGCGTTTAGGCACACCTCCATGCTGATTTTGGTGGATGATTGGAACAATGGCAGAGTTGAGTAATGGAAAGATTGACTTTTCAAATACTTTTGCAAAGTTAGAAATAATGGAAATTGGACGATAGTTAGTGATTTTAGATGAGAGACCCGATTTATAAACAGGTACTACTTTTGTTTGTTTCCAAGCTTGAGGAAAATGTCCACTTATTAGTATTTTATTAAATATTTCACATAATGGTGAAGCAATTAAAAGACCAACATCTCTCATCATGAAAGCAGGAAGACCATCAACTCCAGAGGTAAAGGAGGGTTTTAATGTTTTAATTGCATTAATAATATCGCTACTTTGTAGTTGCAGATTTAGAGATGATGATGTAATATGGAACGTTTTCTCGGAGGATAATAGGGATGGAAAATCAGTAGTTGGATTGTGAACCGAAGAGTAAAAATTTGCGAATTCATTGACGATTTTATCAAAGCCCAATATAGTTTCATCTTTAAAGGTCATTTGGTTTGGTATTCTTGTCTTTGAGTTAGAAGTGTTTACATGCTTCCAAAAATTTTTTTGGTCATTGTGGAAAAGTGATTGTAAATGAAGTTGGTAATTTTTGAAAGCTATTTTTATTTTCGATTTTAAATTTCGGTTGAAATCTTTAAGGTACTTTTTTAGAGACTCTGTATGGAATGTTTTGTATCGTTTGTAAATGGAATGCTTCAGAGATATATCAGAAATAATATCACTCGAATACCATGGTGGATATTTAGCTGAGTACTCATTTTGCGAAAAAGTTGGGATATTCTCCGTCATCAAGTCCAAAAGTCGCTGGTTAATTTTTGTTGCAATTTCATCAATATTGTCTATATCTATATTATATATTTTATCAAAAGGTAAAATAGATTGGTAAAGTGCAAAGTAGTCTCCCTTTTTAAGATTAAAACGAGTAGGTTTAAAGGTCTGGTGAAATGTTTCATGTTTTGAATCTCTCCCGTTTAACATTAAAGATAAAGTCACTATCAAAGGAGGATGATGTTTATCAGGGGGAACTAGAGGGATGGGGGCTTCGCATACTTTTAATTTTTCTTCACAGAAAACAAGATCTAGTATATTGCCATAGTGATTAAAAATTTTATTATATTGGGTTATATTTAAAGTCAGTGAAAAATTTTTTAAACCTTCCGCCTTGGAGTTCCACCCACCACCGGTCCCGCGCCCATCGTTTACTTTAGAAAAAGAAGGTACATTGAAATCACCTAAAATTATAAGATCTTTTTTATGAGTAATGAGTTGATCTGAAAGTGTATCGAAAATACGTTGTAAATTTATAGTGGATATTGAGGGTGTAATATATAAAAGCAAAATGTTAAAAGAGTTTGAAACAGAAACTATTACCTTCACGAAAACATGGTTCAGAAATTGAGAAAAATCATTTGGTAAATTTAATTGTAATAATTTTGTATTTAATTTTTTATTGACAGCAAGTAAAACTCCACCTCCACGACGATCATGTCTTTCATTACGAAAGACATCAAAAGTCAGGGGGAAAAAAATAGAGATACTATTTACCTTGGTCCCGAGCCATGTTTCCGTGAGTGCGAAAACATCATAAATGTCAAAATCTTGAAAAACCTTTACTATTAACAGTTTTGAATTTAAACCGCGAACATTTTGATAAAAAAATGTCTATTTTTGGGTTGAGGCGTCGGGTTGGATGGTAATTATCCTTGGAGATCCGTTGATGTAGCGTATCTTCAAGTTGGATTCCCCTTGTTCCATTCGAGTCTGGAGCACAGCCTTTACTTGGCGATATGCATCCAGTTGCATTCTTGTTCGATCCACCGTAACGATGATGTTGCTGTAGAGTGGGGAGGATTTGATTTTTTCTCGAGAAAACTTCGCTGCTGTCAGAATTTTTGTGGCTAATTCCATTGAACTGCAGAAGATCTTTAAAGGTCTTGGATTAGGCCGAGATGTAGAAAATTTACCAATTCTCAATAATTTTATATTAGAAATGTCAATTGAAACATCATCAACGAGAATAAAAGAAAGTAATTGTTTAGAGGCTATCAGATCTAGTTCAATATTAAAAGAGTTTTCACGCATTACTTCAGGAAAACCAAAAATGATGACATTTGATTTTGACTTTAATCGCAAATCCATTTCACTAAGCAAATACTCACTTGTTGAGTTTGAAACTGTTTTGTTTTCGAGTGTCACAACTCTTTCTGTCAGGCTAGACACGTGGGCTATAGTTCCTTCAATTCTCTCCTCATTCACGACCATGCGAGTACCAAGTTCGTTAACATCAATACGGAGATTAGATAGAAGAGAGTGTATCCCTTCAAAACCTTGAGCTACTTGTTTACTAAGAGCTTGTATGTCACTTGACAGCTGGTCAATTTTTTGCTCTTGTTGAGGGAGAGGGGCAGTTGATTTTGACGACGTATCAGAGCCTGAACACTTTGCACAGCTTACACCTGGTTTAATATTACCCTTGAGTTCCGCGCAACTTGGGTGGTATGCAGAATTACAAATAGTGCAAGAAACTGGATCCTTTACCTTTGATCTGCATACCTTGCAAATTGGAGACATGATTTAGATTTAAATTGCAACAAATATTTGCGTGCTTCAGGATCTTGTCTATTTAACTGAAACCATGCTGTCAACATTGTATTTTTAAATTTCTCAATTGCAGTTTGTTCCATTCCTTCTTGAAAACATATTGATTGTTGATTAGGCAAATGTACAGCTAGTCTGTATGTTGCATGTGATTGCTCGTGCATATTGAATTCATAAAGTCTATGCATTGCTTCTGGTGGACACACATACCGTGTATTTAAATAATTTTGAATTTCATCATAATGCATTACTTGATTATCATCTTTATAACCAACTATTGCATAATCATGTCCCTTATAACAATATTTAAATAAATATTTAATACCACCTGTACTACCACATGCTACTAAGTTAATATGACATGCAAATTTTTTACTTAAATACGGATTATATGATACAATCATCGAATTGTCAGCAGTCCACTTAATTGACCCGTCTCTATTATAAAAAATAATTTTTTTGCCATCATTTCTCCGTCTATACTCCGGATAATTTTTTGATTCATAATTTGTTTTTGGAGAAAATGGTTTAGGATAATTTTTCGTGCATGATTTTGTTTCAGGATTCATACAAGGAGAATGTACATTTTGCTTTCCACAAGGTCCATGAACTTGAAACTGCTTCACAATTTTATAAAGTTCTGGATTCTTCATTTCATCAGGAATTTCTGCACATATTATTTTGTCTACAGTTTTTGCATCACGAATAGCAAACTTTTTATCTAAAAAAATTATTGAATGTACATGAGGCAATCCACGCTTTTGAAATTCTATTACATATACATAAGCAATGACTGGACCAAAAATTTGTTTATCTTTTAATTCACACATTAATTCTTTTACTTTCTTTTGAAAAACTCGGGAAACAATATCTGGTCGGTCAGATGCAGTTTCCGAATCCAACAAATTTTCCATAATCTCAGGCCATTTTGGATTACATGTCATTGTAATAAATAAATCTGGTTTTCCAAATTCTTGAACTAATCGCATAGCGTCCATAAAACATTGTTGATAAGCACGTGGTCCTCCAGTAAATGTAGAAGGTAAAATAATCATTTTTCCTGGTCGAATATTTTCTTCTGTTGCTTTATTATTGATATAATCCATTAATCCACAGTACATTTCTGCTCGAAGTTCTTTCTGTTCATAACGAATATATTTTAAACGCTCACCTTCTACTTTTGACCAACTATCAACAATAAATTGTTGAGTTAATTTACCCATTTGTAAACATGGATTAAATGATCCTCTATTAGACAAGCGATACATATTAAATTGTAAAGGAGTGATATTACGAACACCGTCAGTATGTTTCATATTTACAGTCCATCCTGGACCACCTGACGGAAACATTAAAGGATATGTCATAGGATCAGCATGCGTGCTAAGACTACTAATTGTAATACTTTTAGAACCCCTTGGATGAATACATATATCACGTTCAATTGGAGGTTCACCATCTTCGCTAACAAATATGACTGCTACTTCATTGCAAGACGGAACATTATATTTGCTTTGAGAAAATTTTCTATCACGTTTAAACCACATTTGAATGCTTCTCGGACACTCATTCATTAATTTTGCCCTTGCTTCTTCTTCCAATTCCAATTCTTTCATCATTTTAAATGACTTTGCATAAATATTAATATCTCTTAGTAAAACATCTATTTCAGTCATTAGTAATTGCAAACACTTTTTATTGCATTCATTATTCAATCGTTCCATCACCGCTTCGTCAGTATCAAGAATATACAATTGACCATATTTTCGATTATCTCCATCATCAGGATGAAGAGAGTATGTATCATGATACACTTTTCCATGTATACGAAAAACATAAGGACCATATCCTTTTGGAACTTCTAATTTAGCTCCCATGCTAGCAAATGCACACGAACTATTATAAGAACGAATATTTTCCTTATAATTCTTACTTTCAAAGTTATTATCAAATAATAAATTTTTCAAATACAAAGGATAAGGATTTAAATCATAAAATTTTACTTTTCCTTTATGACAACAACTACTAAATTATTTATCCGTTGGCCTTTCACACAAAAAATGTAACGCGTCACAAAATATACATTTGACATTCATCAAACCTAAATAATTTTGAGAAACTCTATTTTCATCAAAATCTTCAAACAAGATCATTCCAACTCCTAAAGTTTCCATCATTTTTCCATTTTTTTATCAATTTTACTTGTTAAATCCTTTTTTTGGCGCTGCTCTTTTTCTAATTTTGTTTCTAATAACAATTTCTTTTTTTTTACTTTCTAAATTATTATTTTGTCGTTTTTTTATCATCGTCCGTTTCCAAAGATAATTCTTTTCTTTTATAATTTAAATTGTTTTGTTTTATTATTTGCTTTTCATATACATTTTTCGCTTTTCTGTAATTATGTTTTCTCAATCTATCATTCTCTAGTCTTATTTTTTTCTGTTCATCTGTTTCTTTAAACCTTGCTTTACTTTTCCTCTCCTTTTCCTTGTCCTTTTCTGCTTCTTTTCTTAGCGATTTTTCAAATTCAGTAATATGATTGTCATTTAAATTTTTTCCTTCAGTATTTAAAAGTTTATAATCTTTATCACTTCAATTTTGTTGATCCTTTGTTTCATTTTCTATTTCTAGAGCTACTTTAAATTTTTACTTTTTAAATTGTTTTGCTTCATTACTTTCTCTTTATCTATATTTCTAGTTTTTTGATAATTACGTTTTGCCAGTCTATCATTTTCTAGTCTGATTATTTTCTGTTCATCTGTTTCTTTGAGCCTTTCCTCCCTTTTCCTCTCCTTATCTTTTACTGCTCGATGTCTCTTTTTCTCATAGTTTTCATTTTTATTAAGCTTATCATCTGAATATTCTGTAGATATACCTCTATTCTCATTATTATTACTAATACTGATACTAGTTTCACAAATGGAAGACGAGTTTGGTATTTCTATGAGTTTTGTAGCTCCATCCGTTAAAAGACGTTTCCAATCATACTCAACAAAAAAAGGTCTAATAACGTTTGTCAATTTCACGGAAGGAAATGAAATTAAACGATTATTTTCAAACATAAAAATTAAATGTCGTCTCATTTCACTATGAATATAATTAACAGTATTTGGCAATTCATTGTAATATAAAGATGTTGCAAACGCTATTGCATATATGCCACAGTCAATTCCATTCGGTTGTAGATTAACAGTTGAAAAAACTACCGGTAGTTTGAATGGATATAATCTAAGTAAATATTTTTTTTATCTTCATTTAAGTATCCCTTATTAACACTGTTATAAATATATAGCCTTAATCCATCATAATAAGTACAAATACAATGACCATGTTTGCAAGCACCACTAAAAGTATTTGAATGTGCTTCTGATTTTTATCAATCGGTATAATGAATTCAGGCGTAATTAAATATGAAGTACTTTGCATGTTAAATGCTAAATTTGATTCTCTTCTCAACAACTTTTCAAATTCAGTAATATGATTGTCATTTAACATCTCTCCTTCAGTATGTAGAACTCTATGATCTTTATCACTTAAATAAAACTTCTCTTCTTTGTTAGACATGATTTTTTAATAAAATGAACAAATAATAGAATATTTTTCAAAAACTTATTTTTAGAAAACAGGTTTAAACTTAAAACTTCTAAATCATAACTAAATAAATGAAAATAATGAATGAATATAAATGAACTTTATAATTTATTTTATGTTTTATTTTTTATATAAACACTTTTTTGGATTTAAATTTATTTTATTTATTATATATTTTAATAATAAATAGTCATCTAACTTCTTATAAATCTCATATTTATCTCATAAATCACAAATTCGCATAAATAACATAAGTCACATAAATCTCATTTTTGTCTCGTATAAATCAAATAATTCTCATAATTACTGTAAAAAGAATGGTACTAATTTAGTACAAATTTTGGTACTGAATCTTCCTTTGGTTCTATTTTAATACCAAAAATCAGCTCTAATTTAGAACCATTTATTTACAGTAAAGTCACATAAGCACATATAACTCATGAATCTCAAATAAATCATAAACACATATAACTCATAAAGCTGATATAATAATATAAATCATAAGCACATAATCTCATATAAATCATAGGCACATAAATACAAATAAATATATTAAAAATTGCAATATCTTACCTATTGTTATTCCAAAACATTTTAATCAAAACTTATGCAAAACAAAATTAGCAAAAATAAATAAATGTATTTACTCAATAACAAAATTATTGAATTCAAAATTTTTTTTTAAAGTACAGTTATTTTCAAAACCATATACCTCGTTCTCAATCGCCCTATTTTTCACTCATTAATCTATCTGTGAGTGAATAGAAAAATAATTAGCCAATAAGGAAATAAGACGCCCCTGTCGTATTTTGGCTTGAAAGTGAAATTCTCCACTTTTCCTTCCTGCATCAAATTCTGTTCCTCTCTTTCTACCTGACCCGAAAAATGGAGAAAACATGATATCCCCTTCTAAACCCAAAAAGTGGGCATTACTTTCTTAACAATTCGTCTCTCTTTCGCTCCCACTCTAAACTAAAAGGAGAGGCAATATCTCCCTCCCTCCCTCTCTTTTAGCTTGAAAGTAAAATTCCCCACTTTTCCTTCCTCCATCAAATTCTGTTCCTCTCTTTTTACCTGACCCGAAAAATGGAGAAAACATGATATCCCCTTCTAAACCGAAAAAGTGGGCATTACTTTCTTAACTATTCGTCTCTCTTTCGCTCCCACTCTAAACTAAAAGGAGAGAAAATACCTCCCTCCCTCTCTTTCTCTCTCACTGTGAACAGCATTTATAAGGAAAGACTAACTTAATATATATAGATATAATAATAATATTCGCCTCTCTTTCGTTCCTACTCTAAACTAAAAGGACTGGCGATACTTCCCTCTCTTTCTCTCTATCAACCTTTCTCTCTCACTGTGGACAGAATGTACACGATCCGGACAGACTGAATGAAAGAATACGAAGATTATTATAGTTAATTAATGTGTTATATAGTTGATTCTCCACTAAAAGGTAACTTTTAACTACGGTAGCGTTTATCTAAAAATCTTAATTTTCTTGAAAATTTTCTATACACGGAAAAAAGTTCAACTGATTTTTAGAATTTTTTCGCCATATCAGTTAAACAATTTGGCCAAAACGAGTCACCGATATTGGCATTATCAGCAGAATCGCGATATTCAATTTTATTTAAAAGACAACCTAACCCTATAGTGACTGACACAATTAAAATTGTGTAAAAAGTAAAATCAAATGCGCATTTTTAATTTTTTTATTCATATGTTTCAAATTACAACCATTTGAAAGTAAATTATTGAAATTAATACAGTATTAATACTGAAAAAATACAAAAGTTAATATATTTATGCTGTCAGAGATATTTGTTGGTTAGAACAATAATTTTCTGTATATTTTCAAATATAGCTGATGAATTGCACTCAACTGAAATTCACTTTCACTGAATGGGCTAAACATTCAGCTAATGTAGTAAAGCTTAATTCACAACGTTGGTTATGTCGTCTTTTATTTTAATTATATTCTCAAAATTGCTCGTTCGCGTCATACAATTTTTTTCCGTGTGTAGATCTTTATCATTTATAATAAAGCTAGAAAATAATTATTTTGTTCATATTTGAGATTAAATTTATCTTTTAATATTATATAGGCTGTTTTTGGCACTCGCCCCGAGTTAACTCCAGGTTAATGGTAACAGGTTAGACTAACAGAATATTTTTGATAATTAGATAATATTTAACTCGGGGTAACCCTGGGTGAGTGCCGAAAACATCTATAAACAATTTAAAATATTTTCGTATAGAAGTTAAATAATAAGTTTGAAAAAATCATGTTTTGTCCATTAATAATATAAATAGTGTGAAGAACAAATAAATTATATTCCAAACAAGCTTATATTAAACGACAATTATGTAATTTTACAAAACATTTTAACACAAAACAATTTTTAAAGATGTGTTGTAAAGAAATAAATTAAAAATAATAATAAACACTAAAATTGGAAAGTAGCACATATTTATTAAAACTGAAAAAAAAAAGAAAAAAAAAAAGAAAAAAAAAGAAAAAAAAATTATAATTATAATAATAATAATAATAATATAATTATAATAATAATAATAATAATAATTATAATCATAATTATTATAATATTATAATTATAAAAAATTCAAAAGAAATAAATATGTCTCGACGAAAAAAATGTTTAATATTTGTTTTATTATTGTGACTGCTTTAATTAATAAATAAAAACTTATTTTTACTCAAACCTGTTATGTATATGTTGGACGTTAATAACATTTTTCATAAAAAAAACAATTTTATTACGCGAATTAGAAATAAGCACCGGAGTTTACAAAGCAAAAAAAAATTTATTAAAGCAATAAAAAGAATAAAATGAAACAATACTTTTAGAATATTAAAAAGATTTGATTAATTTAAATCCTTGTTATTTTTATTTTTTTAGTGGTTAAGAATTCAGTTATTGTCGCGGAATTAGAGTTTACATATCAGTAAAATACGCCCTAAAATATTAGTATTTTTTAATAGTTTAAAGTCTAAAAATGATATTTCTTTATCAAAATTTAACATAAATACAACTTTTATATTTAATTGTATAAATTGGAAGAAAAATCGAAATAAGAATGTGATTATAGAAAAATAGAAAACACATTATTCATAAGGTGTTTTTTTTATTTAGAATTGGAGTTTACATGTTCAAATGTAAACTCCAATTCCAGATGAAAAAATAGTGCGGAAAGTATTTAAAAAATATTTTTACACAAATTTATTAACGTAAATTGGGAAACAACACAAGAGAAGTTACTATTTAAGATGAACTTTCGAATGGAAGAAATTAAAATAGATTAAAATATACTTTGTGTAGAATATACCGTATTCAACTTTATGACTTTTTTGTGTAGAATCCAGAAAAATGCACTTTTCTGTAAATTCTAATTAAGTTATAACTTTCGTTTAAAATAAAAATTTTTTTCGATTATAATATTAAAAAAAAACATGCTAAATATTAATTGTGGAAAAAATTGAAGCAGATTAGAAAATTATTGTTAAAGTTATTAAATAGGGTACAGGGAGAAGCAAAAGTGACCACTGAGTGAAGACACTGAAAAAACAGGTGTCCATATTTAAGACACTTTTGTCCTCATTTTTAGAACGTTTTGGATGTGTTTGAGGAAGACGTTAAATGTAACTATTTTGGAGACGCTTAAATTGTCTTCCTTCAGATGAAATTTACTGCTGGAATCGATACATAACTTAAAAATGCATATATAGGTGATTTTCAAATAACTGTCATATTTGCATGTCCCCATAGATAAATGTCTAATAAAATTATTATTTTTTGCCACTCACTTCATAAATCACTTAATAAAAGTCTCTTCTTAAAGATACTTAATATTCAGTTCATTAATACTTACATTATCATAGTTGAAATTAAGAAAATAGGGTTGAATTGTCAGGTCCGTGGCACAAGTTTTTTTAAAATTTTGTTCTGATATTTTCACGTGTGCAAATATTGAAACTATCTTTTAAGTACTTTGTAGGCCAAATCTAACCAGATGTTTTACATAAAAATATATTTTTATTATAATGATATTCCACGTACACGAGCACTTTTTTCATGTTTTAAATTGTTAATTAACTTCTACCGACACATGGTAACGTCATCGTGATTTTATTACTCAATTTTATTTTAATTTGACTTCTACTGGCATTATTTTGAAGTGCAAACATTGAAAAGAAAATATTTATTCATTTTTTACTTTTTTTACGTGTTTTAACTGTGACACACATGTCAGGACCGTGGAAAAATGTCAGGTCCGTGGCATGTAACTTTTGCATTTTCTTTGCGTTTTCCATCGTAACTTTGGAAAAATTCAAAATCTTGTAGTTTCCCTTTGAACATATACTTTAATAACAAAAATGTACTGGAATATGTAATGAAAGTCAAATTTGATTCACTATTTTAGCAGAAAAATGTCTTATTCAAAAAAATCACAGTTATTTGAAAATCACCCATGTGCATTGATACTGTACGGGAAACTTTCATCGAGACAAGCAAGAACGAATATTATCGAAGATACTGGAATACACAAAAAATTTTTTGTTCATCAAAAGACAAATTTTGCACCAAAGACAGATGAATTAGATACCAGAGGATTACCGTAATTATTTTCCGCATGATTTCCGTAAAACAAATAAATTTCCGGATGATTTCCATAAAAGAAAAATTTCCAAAAATTTTCCAGAAGATTTCCGAATAATTACAGTACAAAAACAAATTTGTGGAAAATTTCCGGAAACCACTTCCGGAAAATTTCCGCCAATGAAATGAATTAGATTTCCGAAAATTATCCGGAATTTAAATAAATTTGGTTTAATTATAATCTTTTAATCTGGAATAATTCAATCAAACTTACACAGAAAATAAATAAATTATGTTTAGGGGAAAAAATTATCAAATAATAAAAACTTTTTTAAAAATAAAAATTTGAAAAATGAAGGGTTAGATTGCCTCGCTTATTTGCGGAAAAAAATCTCCTGTCAAAATGAATTAGATATTCGGAAATTTTTTTGTAAACTTACCGGAAATTAATTAAATTTTGTTTAATTATAATCTTTTAATCTGGAATATTCAAATTAAATTTACACACAAAATAAATGGATCATGTTTATGGGAATAAAATTATCAAATATTAAACATCGTTTGAAAAATAAAGATTTAAAAAATGACGGGTAAGATTCCCTCGCTTATTTGCAGAAGAAAAAAATTTTTTGTAAAAATATCTCCTGTCAAAATGAATTGGATTTCCAAAAATTAATTAAATTTGGTTTAATTATAATCTTTTCATCTGCAATAATTGAATACTTACTTTTCGAAAATTTCACGGCAAGTAAGTTCGGCTTAAACAATGTTGCAGAAAAAATAGCTTTGACTGGAACCTCTCAGGTGGTGTGTAAATCGTGCTTTTTGCAATTCTAATCCAAAATTCTTTCCGTATTTAAAGACCTCAAAAACTGTTGTATTTAATCCGCCATTTTGATTTTTAAAAACTGACATTAGATTCGTAATCAGCGACCCCAGAAACCCCCGTGTTGAAATAGTGAAATAAATTCAAGCATTTTTTAAAAATCTTGTACGCCATATTGGATCCGACAATTTGAATTTAAAACATTTTTCAAATCTGACTTCTAATTCGCAATCAGCGACTCCGAAAACCCCCAACTAACGATTCAAGAAAATTTTAAAAATCTTGTCCGCCATATTGGATTTGCCATTTTGAATTTTGAAAAACTGATATTGGATTCGTAATCAGTGACCCCACAAAACTCCGAGAAACAATTTGGAAGCAATTTTGCTGAAATAAAAAGAAATTAATTTCGCCATTTTTAATTTTTTAAACCAGACATAATATTCATAATCAAAGACCCAAAAAACATAAAAAAACGAAGTGTTGTTAAAAATTATTTACAAAATGTTAACGAAATGTATAGTTTGTTAATTTTTTTTTTTTAACAACAGTCAATGTTTATTCCATTGTTTAAAATAAATAATACAACTTTTCGTAATTTACCATTTTTTTAATTGTAGCCACATCCATTCAGAATATAAAGCAATTTAGCGCAAATAATTGGTTAATTTTTATAAAAATTACATATAATTCTTTAAGTGGGACATATATGTCCCGGAGGCAAGAATGGGTTATATACTTTTTAAAAAATAAAGATTTAAAAAATGAAGGGTTAGATTGCCTCGTTATTTTGCGGAAGAAAAAATCTTTTGGAAAAATATCTCCTGTCAAAATAAATTGGATTTCTGAAATTTTCCGGAAATTAATTAAATTTGGTTTCATTATAATCTTTTAATCTGAAATATTTTAATCAAGTTTACACAAAAAATAAATGAATTATGTTTATGGGAAAAAAATTATCAAATATTAAAAACTTTTAAAAAAATAAAGGTTTAAAAATTGACGGGTAAGATTCCCTCGCTTATTTCCGGAAGAAAAAAAATTTCTGGAAAAATATTTCCTGTCAAAATGAATTACAATTCCGAAAATTTTCCGGAAATTAATTAAAATTGCTTCAATTATAATCTTTTCATCTGCAGTAATTGAATACTTACACAGAAAATAAATGGTTTATGTTAATGGGAAAAAATTATCAAATATTAAAAACTTTTTTAAAAATAAAGATTTAAAAAATAAATAGTTAGATTGCCTCGCTTATTTGCGGAAAAAAAATCTTTCGGAAAAGTATCTCCTGTTAAAATGAATTAGATTTCCGAAAATTTTCCGGAAATTAATTAAATTTTGTTTACTTTTAATCTTTTAATGTGGAATATTTAAATCAAATTTACCCAAAAAAACGGATTATGTTTACAGAAAAATAAATTTTCAAATATTAAACACTTTTTGAAAAATAAAGATTTGAAAAATGAAGGGTTAGATTGACTTGCTTATTTGTGGAAGAAAAAAATCGTTTGGAAAAATATTTCCTGTCAAACTAAATAAGATTTTCGAAAATTTTCCGGAAATTAATTAAATTTGGTTTAATTTTAATCCTTTAATCTGGAATATTTAAATCAAATTTACACACAAAATAAATGGATTATTTTTATAGGAAAAAAAATTATCAAATATTAAATACTGTTTTTAAAATAAAGATTTGAAAAATGAAGGGTTAGATTTCCTCGTTTTTTTTGCGGAAGAAAAAATCTTTTGGAAAAATATCTCCTGTCAAAATAAATTAGATTTCTGAAATTTTCCGGAAATTAATTAAATTTGGTTTCATTATAATCTTTTAATCTGAAATATTTTAATAAAGTTTACACAAAAAATAAATGAATTATGTTTATGGGAAAAAAATTATCAAATATTAAAAACTTTTAAAAAAATAAAGGTTTGAAAAGTGACAGGTAAGATTCCCTCGCTTATTTCCGGAAGAAAAAAATTTTCTGGAAAAATATTTCTTGTCAAAATGAATTACAATTCCGAAAATTTTCCGGAAATTAATTAAATTTGCTTCAATTATAATCTTTTCATCTGCAATAATTGAATACTTACACAGAAAATAAATGGATTATGTTAATGGGAAAAAATTATCAAATATTAAAAACTTTTTAAAAAATAAAGATTTAAAAAATGAAGGGTTAGATTGCCTCGTTATTTTGCGGAAGAAAAAATCTTTCGGAAAAATATCTCCTGTCAAAATGAACTTGATTTCCGAAATTTTCCAGAAATTAATTAAATTTGGTTTAATTGTAATCTTTAAATCTGAAACAATTAAATCAAATATACAGAAATTAATGGATTATGTTTATAGGAAAAATTATCAAATATTTAAACCTTTTTAAAAAATAAAGGTTTGAAAAATGACGGGTAAGATTCCCTCGCTTATTTCCGGATGAAAAAAATTTTCTGGAAAAATATTTACTGTCAAAATGAATTAGATATCCGAAAATTTATTTGTAAATTTTCCGGAAAGTAATTAAATTTGGTTTAATTATAATCTTTTAATCTAAAACAATTAAATCAAATTTACACATAAAATAAATGGATTATGTTTATGGGAAAAAAATTATAAAAATTTTAAACATCGTTTGAAAAATAAAGATTTGAAACATGAGGGGTTAGATTTCCTCGTTACTTTGCGGAAGAAAAATCTTGCGGAAAAGTATCTCCTGTTAAAATGAATTAGATTTCCGAAAATTAATAAAATTTGGTTTAACTTTAATCCTTTAATCTGGAATATTTAAATCAAGTTTACACAAAAAATAAATGAATTATGTTTATGAGAAAAAAATTATCAAATATTAAAAACTTTTAAAAAAATAAAGGTTTGAAAAATGACGGGTAAGATTGCCTCGCTTATTTGCGGATGAAAAATTCTTGCGGAAAAGTATCGCCTGTCAAAATGAATTACAATTCCGAAAATTTTCCGGAAATTAATTAAATTTGGTTTAATTGTAATCTTTTAATCTGCAATAATTAAATCAAATTTACAAGAAAATAAATGGATTATGTTCATGGAAAAAAAATTATCAAATATTAAAAACTTTTTAAAAAATAAAGATTTGAAAAATAAAGGGTTAGATTGCCTCGCATATTTGCAGAAGAAAAAAATTTTGCGGACAAATATCTCCTGTCAAAATGAATTAGATTTCCTTAAATTTTCCAGAAATTAATTAAATTTTGTTTATTTATAATCCTTTAATCTGGAACATTTAAATCAAATTTACACAAAAAATAAATAGATTTTTTTTATAGGGAAAAAATTATCAAATATTAAACATCGTTTGAAAAATAAAGATTTAAAAAATAAAGGGTTAGATAGCCTCGCTAATTTGCGGAATAAAAAAATCTTTCGAAAAATTTCTCCTTTCAAACTGAATAAGATTTCCGAAAATTTTCCGGAGTAGTGTAGCTAGGCCGGTTCTATGAGGTTTTTGTCGGTAATGCAGATTCCTACTTACCGGCCAAAACCTCGTAGAATCGGCCGTTGGAGGGGGGTCGAAACTTCGTAAAATCGGCCGTTGGTGGGGGTTCCTCATTTGCATATATGCAAATTAGTTCTGCATTACCGACCGAAACCTTGTAGATTTGGCCGTTGGTGGGGTACCTTATTTGCATATATGCAAATTGGTTAACCCTTTTAATTTGTATATATGCAAATTAGTTAACTCTTTTAATTAATTTACATATATGCAAATTAGTAGACCATATTAATTTAGATAACCCTAATTTGCATAGGATTTCTATTGTTAACCCTTTATTTTTATGCAAATACCACCCACTTTTCACCCACCCTTTTTAACTTTTATATGAATTTCACTCTTTTAGACGTGGAATATCCACCCACTTTTCACCCACCTTCTTTAAGTTGTATGCAAAATTCACCCTTTTAGACGTGAAATATGCAAATACCACACACTATCACCCCCCCCTTTTTTACATTCTACCTAACTATCTTGTTCTGTGCAACCACCCCCTCCCACAACCCACTCACTCGTTACCTTTGTAAAATACGTTGCTCTTAGGTTAACCACCCCCTCCCACTCACCCACTTTTTTCCCTTTATATTTCCTATACTACCACCCACCACTACCCACTTTGCATAAACCAGAAATTTCAAAAATCGTAAAGAGAACCACGAGGGACCAAGCGTTCGCGAGATACCGCGCGGGCGCTGTGGGTAGTGGGAGTGGGTGGTGGTGGGTGGTGCGGTAAGGCCCTGTGCGCAGCGGAGGTGCGCGTACGGTTACCGCGTTGAGTGAGTGGATAGTTCCAGTAGGGATAAATGTATTGTTCAAAAATATGTAAGCAAGTTTCAACTTGCATATTTTCAAAATAACAATAGTATTGTGTGAAAATCTTAATACAAGTTTTAACCTGCATCTTGAATAGAATACAGACATTATCTAAAAAACCTTCAGACAGGTTTTAACCTACCTATAGATAGTAACAAAGACATTTTTAGGAAACCTTTTAGTAACGTCATTTATTTTTTTACAAGTTTGAACACGTCATCCAAATGACTCCTCTTTTTAACTTAAAGTGGAGGTAGTTGCGTGCGCAGGCGTTAAAGTGGGGGTAAAAGAGTGGGAGTTGAAGAAGAGTGGGGTTTAAAGGATATAAGGTAGGTTGGAATCCAGGATTCGACACTTCTACTACAGTTTTCATCAGCATCAGCATCTCCAACAGTACCAGCAGCTACACCTTCTACAGCAATATTAGCAGTATTAGCAGCTTTAAAATCAGTAGCATCATCTTCATATTTGATAGGTAAATTTCCTTTCTTATATTTAAAAATTTTGTATTCTTAATTTGTCTTTTAAATTTTATGTTATAAATACATCTTTTTGCTTTGTTTACAGATATTAAAACAATGGACTTCCAAAAAGTTAACGCTACTGGTCGCATGGAGAGATTTCTGCCAACGAAGCCGCTTTTTGAGTTGACTGTGAATGAGTTATACAACGTAACTAAAGTGAACAAGGTGCAGACCAAATATGGTTCTAGGATTGTAGTCGACCTGGATGCTGCATTTACGACTTTTCTTCCGGCAAGGTTCACAAAACTATTTGAAGCTGACCCTACCTCTTTTACAATAATTGAAGAAGTCGTTCAATCGGAAAAGTTGCGATTAAAATATATTGGTGGCAAATTTAATGTTATTGAATTTGAATAAAATATATATTCTAAGACTATTTTGTAAAAAATTATGTAAATATTTAAAGGTTTTAAATAATAAAAAAATTACTTTAAATGTATTCTTTTATTATCTCACCTTCTTATTATAAACCATTTTTAAATAAAAAAAATACTTTATAAAATTATACAAGTAATTTTTTATGAAAGTTAAAGGAAAAAAAATTCAAGTATATATTATTAAAGGAATAGGTATATTATGAAAGATAGACAACATTTTTTAAAATTATAAAATTCATTTATTCATATATATATATATATACTAGGGGGGCACGGCCCCCCTGCGCGCTTCGCGCGCCAACCCCCAGATTCTACATTGACTTCTATTTATGGATAATATAAAGCTTGTAAAATGCGATCTTATGATATTAGCCATTCTCAAATTTTCAATCTTTGTCATCAATTTTGAAGTAACATACCAGCCTGCAAGTAAAAAAAATTTCTTTTGGATAGGCTTTGACATCCTATTTCGCGCTTCTATTTGATGGGGCAAGCTCTGACCTGTTGGTAAAACACAGATTAAATTTTAACGTAATGTGAAGGCTCACATTAAGGTCCCTTTTAAAACCCGTTGCTCAAAAAAATTGGTAAAATTAAACGTGCATTTTTATTCGTCATTTATCCTCTTTTTGACATAGGACAAAAATAGGTCAATTTTGACATATGTTTTGATTTATGTTTTTGCCTATAGGTAGAAAAAAGGTCAAATTAGACCTAGGTTTTGAGGTAATATGAGGCCGTTATTTATCCTCTTTTTGACCTATAGGTCAAAAAATAGGTCAAATTAGACATAGATTTTGACCTAATGTGAGGCCGTTATTTATCCTCCTTTTAAACCTATAGGTCAAAAAATTGGTCAATTTTGACATAAGTTTTGAGGTAATGTGAGGCCGTTATTATCCTCCTTTTAAACCTATAGGTCAAAAAATTGGTCAATTTTGACATAAGTTTTGAGGTAGTGTGAGGCCATTATTATCCTCTCTTTAAACCAATAGGTCAAAAATAGGTCAATTTTGACATAATTTTTGAGGTAGTGTGAGGCCGTTATTATCCTCTCTTTAAACCAATAGGTCAAAAAATAGGTCAATTTTGACATAAGTTTTGAGGTAATGTGAGGCCGTTATTTATCCCCTTTTTGACCTATAGGTCGAAAAATAGGTCAAATTAGACATAGATTTTGTCCTAATGTGAGGCCGTTATTTATCCTCCTTTTAAACCTATAGGTCAAAAAATTGGTCAATTTTGACATAAGTTTTGAGGTAATGTGAGGCCGCTATTTGTCCTCTTCTTGACCTATTGGTCAAAAAATAGATCAAATTAGAAATAGATTTTGACGTAATGTGAGGCCTTTATTTATTCTCTTTTAAACCTATAGGTCAAAAAATAGGTCAATTTTGACATAAGTTTTGAGGTAGTGTGAGGCCGTTATTATCCTCTCTTTAAACCAATAGGTCAAAAAATAGATCAATTTTGACATAAGTTTTGAGGTAATGTGAGGCCGTTATTATCCTCCTTTTAAACCTATAGGTCAAAAAATAGGTCAATTTTGACATAAGTTTTGAGGTAGTGTGAGGCCGTTATTATCCTCTCTTTAAACCAATAGGTCAAAAAATAGATCAATTTTGACATAAGTTTTGAGGTAGTGTGAGGCCGTTATTATCCTCTCTTTAAACCAATAGGTCAAAAAATAGATCAATTTTGACATAAGTTTTGAGGTAATGTGAGGCCGTTATTATCCTCTTTTTAAACCAATAGGTCAAAAAATAGGTCAATTTTGACATAAGTTTTGAGGTAATGTGAGGCCGTTATTTGTCCTCTTTTTGACCTATTGGTCAAAAAATAGATCAAATTAGAAATAGATTTTGACGTAATGTGAGGCCTTTATTTATTCTCTTTTAAACCTATAGGTAAAAAAATGGGTCAATTTTGACATAAGTTTTGAGGTAATGTGAGGCCGTTATTTATCCCCTTTTTGACCTATAGGTCAAAAAATAGGTCAAATTAGACATAGACTTTGACCTAATGTGAGGCCGTCATTTATCCTCCTTTTGACCTATAGGTCAAAAAATAGGTCAATTTTGACATAAGTTTTGACGGACTCTTTGGGATAGGGCGCCCTTACAGAATCTTGAAACAGCGGCGGCGGCTGCGAAATCTTTTTATAATATATATAGATATATATGTATATATAAATTAATAAATTAAAACTTATTACAATAGTTGTTCATAATTTTCATAAAATGATTTCAAATTAGTATTCACATCATCCACTTCATCGATACCATTTGAGAAATTTCTCAGTTCACTCGTTACATTTAAAAACCATTTTCGAAGCTTACATATATTGTTTACTGCACAATTTTCAGTTTGTGTAATATGATAAGTACATATAGGTGATAAAAATTCAGTTTTAATATTCTTAAATGATGGACAGTCAATTTCTTCTAAATTGTATACATTCATTAAATACTTTTCTAACCACTGTTTTTTTCATAACCTTTAACATAGATAGTTTTTGCTCCTCGTAATGCATCTTGTAAAATGGTTCGCACTTCATCGTAACACACATCTCCTGCAATCCAAGGGATTGAATGATAGTTGTTTGTTAACCATAAGTTTTCACTCTTATAACGTCCAGGTAGTGAACTCCAAGCACAAGGTGGTTCAAAAAGGTAAACTCTTGGTTGAGCATCTGCCTCCAGAGGAACTTCATTACTGGGTTTTTTAAAACCTTGAACGTCTACTATAAACTCCATTTTAGAATCGCAATGAGTATCTGCTTCATAAATATGTCTTATATATCACCACTCCTTATAACTTTTTAATAATCCCACTGATTGGTTTATACTGAACTATACGATCATGTATGATGAGACAATATGCAGTTGTATCAGCAGGTATATTTTCTCTAGCTTCAAATTCTAAACGTACATTGACTGAAGACTGCTTTGAAAACTCATTTTGTTTCGAACAATCAATAACAATTAAAGGTGCTTTTGATTTAAAAGTATTAATATACAAAATGGAGTATTCAACAAACTATCTGGAGGGACAAACAGACTATATTTGAGGTTAAATGTTTTGTAACCATCTTGGAGGGATGAATAGATACTCCGATGATCAAGTTGACTATCTCGGAGGGAAAAGTTAACTATCTAGAGAATTAGGCTAACACTCAAAACCTAACCCTCTAACATCGGCTATCCGGCTTTTTCTCAGTGTGAAGGAGCAGAGTGAATTCCTTGTAAACAACATATATACACGGAAAAAATTTTCTTTTGAAATTTATAGGATTTTCCGCTCCATCTATGATCCACTGTTGTAGTATCCACAAACGGCTGAGTTTGGGGAATACATAAACTTTGGTTTATGTCTGTGTGTGTCACCAACTGCAACAGAATGAACTATAGGATTTCTTGGTGCTATTACAGATTGATTTGTGCTACACTTAAACCAGCTTGTTGGAAACACTACACTGAAATAAATGCTTTCACATTATCAACAATAAAAGTTTGGTTAGGAAATTCTTAGTAACTTGAAAATAAGGTTATTTTCTTTTAGCGAAACGCATCATAATTACAATAAACACAATTTTGAAAAACAAGTACCACTTTGGCTGACAAAGTTATTCAGAAGAAACATTTATTTTATCTATTTTAAGTTGATAATGTTATTAATACACGTATAAATTATAAAACTGTTAAAAAAATGTATGAATGACAATATCAATCATATTTAAATGTATCTCTGTGATTTATCTCTTTGTATTACTACAATTTTTATATCAGTTTTGCCTATTCCGTCAGTATTAAAAACCCAGCTTTCGTGTGTGAATCCAACAATACAATATGGTTGTATTAACTAGATTTATCACAGTAATCACGAAAAATTTCTTTCTTTCATTCAAAAGTGAGTTATACAGAAAGTGTAAAGTTGAGCCCCCAATTAATAACTTTTGCTTAAGCAATGCATAACCTCTACAATCGACGATGCTTTTAATATTATAGAGTTCTGCAAAGACTACGCATTGCTCAAGATATATTTATCTATTTTGGCTCTGTTAAAGTCAAAACCAAAGCATGTGAATGACATGTAAGGTAGTAGACGAAGGTACAGAGGGACTGACTTTTTAAATTGTGTCTTCTATCTGCATGTAAAAAACTTCAAATGGACAAAAGTTTTATCGTTAAGAATAAAAAAAAGTATAAGTAAAAACAATTTCTGACTTTTGTATATGATAAAACAACTGAAAATTGTATAGAATTGTATTAATAACTAAGACTCAATTTTTTTTGACGTAAGGTTTCCTTTACCTCGTACGGATATATATAAAATTTAAATTATAAGTTAATAAATTTAACCTGAAAAAATTGAATTTCTTTTAAAAATTTTTAAAAATATGAATTCATGTAAAATATATATTACACTGAGAGAGCTATAGGTTAGCAGAAAACTGCGGTACAATTTGAGGCGCGTGACAGTCCTAAAGTAGTTAAGCTGCAAGCCAATGGCGGTATCCCCACTACCTTGACAAGCTACTCATCATGATTTTGGACAGTCACACACCTAAAATTGCACCGCAACGCACAAAAACTGTAGAGAAGCCGCTGTCACATGTGTTGTTCTGCTACGGATCCAAAAGTCTCTCAGTGTACATTTTGAGGTTATCTTGCTTATACTGAGTTAATTAAATCGATTACAGTCCTAACACTCTAGCATTCTAACTACACTGCAAAATCAAGTGTCTCATTTTCAGACGTTTTGTCTCCCTATTTGAAACACGTAGATGTTTTGTGTCCACATATTTGAAACAGATATGTATCTCATTTTAAGACGTTACAAATGTCTCATACATTTAGCACTGCATTTTGAGACACGTTATGTGTTTCAAGTATCCGTCTCGTGGTAAGAAAACGTTTTATGTTTCTTATACGCACTAAGTCACCTTAAATGTCTTAAAATGAGACACAAGATGAAATTAAATTTCTCAAAATAAGATAGATTTTGTATCTCAATGATTGAAACACTTAAAGCAACCCATTTTCAAACACGAGTGAGATACCAGTTTATGCAGTGTAAGTGAATGGATAACATGGTTTCATTGACATTGTGTAGTCTTCTTAATACAAAAAGTATAGTAAAAATGCAAACTTTTTATTATAAGGACACAATGATAGCAGTCAAATTAACTTTAACTTTTCCAATAGTTAACTTTAACTTTTCCAATAGTTAACTTTAACTTTTCCAATAGTTAATTTTAACTTTTCCAATAGTTAACTTTAAATTTTCCAACAGTTAACTTTAACTTTTCAAAAAGTTAACTTTAACTTTTCAAAAAGTTATCTTTAACTTTTCAAAAAGGTAACTTTTAATTTATTTATTACATTCTAATTTATATTGAAATAATTTTGTTTGCATATAAAATTTTAGTCTTATTAATTGCAAAAGATAAATAGGGTATTAATATTACATTTTAATTAAATTTTTTTGACTGAAATAATTGTTTTAATTTAAGGGTGATTCTCCCAAAATACTTTTTTTGTGAGTTACAAACAAAAAAGAAAAAACAATATTATTTATGGATTAATGCAGTCAATTATATTGAGCTTTCAAAAATCTACCACCTCTATAGCATGACCATGCTAACTTTTAGCTTTTAAAGTTTATGTTCTAAATTAAAATTTACAAAAGAATTAAAAGGTTAAAATTTGGCGCCGGCTTTTTTTCATTATATATATTTTTCTTTTTACAAAAAATTATTTAATAATTATAATTTATTAATATTCTCTATAAATTTTATAGATTTTGAAATACTTACAGTTATCAAAAATCTCTTTTAACAATTGTAAAAACTATTTTTCTTATATTTTAGGTTCACACTTCACTGTTAGTTTGTAAACAATCGACAATATCATATCAATTTTTAATTTTTATTCAAAAAAGTGAGAGGAATGACGCGTGAGAGGAATGACAATTTTAACATTTTTCAATTTTATTTAATTGACAAATAATTTTCCTCCAGCTTAGAATGCCCTATCAAGTTTATAAAGGATAACTTTATGTGGAAAAAATTTGCGATCAATTTATATATATTAATATTGTTTTTATTAGGGGTGAGAGGAATGACGCTTTAGGTTGTAAATCTCTGCTTATGTCTCAATTTTAATTTTTTAACGCAAAATAATGACATTTTTTAAAAAGTGACTTAAGAAATTAATATTAGAGATGTTAATTTAAATATTGATCACAATAATTAATCAATATCTCTACCCACAGCAAAAATATTGAATAATATTCAACGAGTGAGAGGAATGACGTGGTACTACATGACAAATTTCATTTTCTATATTTAAAAAAACTACACGACATATTTTATTTATATTTTAGAAAATTATTCTTAAATATCATAACTTTTAGAAAAAATTGATGAAGTACCTACCTATTTTCATGTTTTAAATAATTGTTTTACGTATTGGAAAAATGAAATCACTTAGATGACAGGTTAGAAAATCGATTTTGAGATGGTAAAATATTTTTAAAATGTATTAAACAACAAAATTTTACAACTTTTTCTTGTAGAACATTTAGACAAAGTGATAAAATAAGGAAATATGACTTTGTATTTCCCCAAATGATCATAATTATTTAGAAAATCTTGACAACATGCAAAATAAGGTTTTTTGGAGAATCGCCCATAAAGGCATTCACGATAAACAATAAAGGCAATTACAAGAAAAAAGCAAGGCAATAGTAAGAAAATAATAAGGTATTGGACAGAAAAATACAAGGTACTTGCTAGGAAAAGACGAGGCATTGGCCAAAAAAGCCAAGGCAATGGCCAGAAAAATACAAGGAACTGGGCAGTTGACCATATTAAAGGTTATCTCCAGAAACAGCATTACAGCCTTGCTAGATACTCGCCAGTATACGGTCTCCTAACTCACCAGTGCCTTTTGATTCTTAACGGAGATTGGCTAGGGCCTCCCCAATGCCTCGTCGTATTTTCCACACGGGCTGGAGCAGCTAGGCTGCTCAAACGTTGCAGTCAAACGTTGCATACTTTTTAAAATTTTTTTTACGAACAAGAAGTGTAAAGATGTTTAGATTGATTTTTTTATAATTAGTATGACTAATCAACTAAAAAAATATAATAAAAAATATTAATAATTAAAGGCTCAGGAATTTTTTGAAAAAAATATCTCCTCCCCCCTTTTGATCCAGATAAAAATTTTTTTTGCAAAATTTGCAGGAAAGAATAAGTAATTAAATGGCGTTTATGCCAAATTGTTAAAGTAAAAATTGTTGATGTAGTATTTATTTGTTTATGAGCCAAAAATTTCTCCTCCCCCAAAAAAACCAGTTTTCTTGTAAAAATTCAATTCGCTACAAATTGTGATTGATAGATTGACATTTCATGAAGAGAACCCAACAAAAAAATTAATTTTCATCACGCCAAAAATGTAGAAATTATATTTCAAAAAATCATTTTTTTAGTTAACAAATGAAATTTCTCATAAACTATTTATCGAATCGTATTCAGATTGGGCACACATCTTAAGGGTCTTAAGATGTACATTTTTGGAGAATATTGAAAGCATTTGTTAACTTTTGTTCAAGTTATTAAACAAATAAGAAAGTCCTATTTTCAGTGGTTTGAATTCATTTGCAAGTAAACAAATGGATCAATTTTAACATATGACCCATCATTTTAAAGGTATTTCCGAGCTCAATAACTTTTATTCACAAGTTTTACCCCTATAATTTGACGGGAAAGAACGGTCATCAAAAAACTGTTTTTCTGCACCTTCAAACTTGTTTGTAACGCGCAGCTTAAAAAATCTCGAGTGGGAAACATATACATCTTCATACTACCACCCCACACTATATAAATCCACAATCAGACTTCGGGTATCAATTTTGGCACGAAAAGCACAGGGCGATTGGACTATATCAGCGATTGAACTTTTAACGTGTAGAAGGGGAAGTTTTTTCCTTTCCTCCTTGAAATTACAAGAGAAGGTGTAAAAGCTTCTTCATCGTCCGTACGGTTGATATAGTCAAACACTTTAATTTTCTGCGACCTGAGACTCTGCTGCTCTTTGCTCATGTGCAGACCTTACTAAGAATGCATTGACAGCACCATGTGGAAGTGCACATTTTGTTTGGAATAATTAATTATTATTTTATTTTATTTTTCTAATTGACGATTCAAACAGCTAAACTAGCGCATCAGGTGGCCGAATAGGAACTGCCACTGGTGTGACTCTGTGTATTACAATACGGTGAACTCCATGAGTTTTGACAGTTCGCTTAAATTGTTTTTACAAAAAGATTAAAAGTAATTTCATAAGTGTGAATAAAAATTGAAATTTAAAATTATAGATGAAAATAAATATGCCCGTTCACAACAAAAGAGTAACTGAAAACGACACAATTTCTGCGTTTATTCTAAGTTGTAAGTTTATACTCGCACAGTTTTAGGTAAGCTATAATTATTTTATCACACAACCGTGTGGGCAAATTTCAGGATGGCACAATAGGTTTTTTTTTTAAATTGGACCTCGCAAACCCTGTACACCTGTACGAATATAAAATTAAAAAAATTAAAAGTCTATATATATCTTGTAAAGAGACATAACCTGAAATTTTGAGTATATAAACTTAAGACTTGTGATATAATCATAAAGATTTGAAATAATTGCTGTAAAAATAATATTATCATTCACTTGACCATGTTTTTATTGCTAAATTCAGTTGTTTGCGTCTTCAAAGATTAAGTTGTATTCTGTGAAGATGTTTTTTATTATTTTTAAATGTAGAGCACTGAGAAACGCAGAAATTGTGTCGTTTTTAGTTTCTCTTTTGATGTGAAGGTGCATATTTATTTTCATCTATCATTATAAATTTCAATTTTTATTCACGCTTATGAAATTACTTTTAAACTTTTTGTAAAAACAATTTAAGCGAACTGTCAAAACTCATGGAGTTCACCGTATTGTAATACACAGAGTCACACCAGCGGCAGTTCCAAGTCGGCCACCAGATGCGCTAGTTCAGCTGTTTGAATCACCAATAATAAAGGAATCTGGAATCAGTCTTTCGTAATAAAGGCGTACAAAGGACATCAGTTTCTTAAAAAAACATAAAGTTAATAATATGTAAAAAGTTACAAATCTTTCCATCTTGCCCCACCGGCGAGTAAGATGGGGTACTCAAGAAAAAAAACTTATTTCTCTCTATAAATTTTACAAGTAAAGGTTGCATCTTCATCTTTGTAATCGTTAACAGCACAACTGCAGTGAAACCAAGAAGACTAGAAACAGGAGGTCTAACTCCTGTAGTGGGGGTACGTAATGGTTTGGTTTTCAGAAAGAGGCTGATAAGTCATGAGCCGCAGTAGCCTTCTGCGCATATTACCTACAGGTGGTAATTAAAAAAATAGATATTCATTTTATCGATTTATATATGTATATACAAATCAGTGTTTAATATTTATGCTGAATTACCACCAGGAGGTAAATTAAAAGTAGTCTGCGCAGGAGGCTACCGCGTCTCATGACTTATTCAGTTTGCTCGGCCTCTTTCGGGAAACCATATTCGTACGTATTAGGCCTGTACCCCCACTACCGGAGTTGAACCTCCTGTTTCTAGTCTTCTTGAGTGAAACCATTGGCTACAGACAGAATAAGCAGCCCAGCCTTTATTTGAGTCTAAATAATAACCATTACAATTGGAACATGGTGTATGAACCACTTTACCAACGCTAATTCGTGATTTAACCTTACAAGCTTTCTTTTTTTGGTCACTCTTATTTTATTCAGTCTTGATTTAAGTAGTTTTTTTATCTCCTCATATATCTCTTTTCTTTTGCTTAATTTGTGAACCCCGTCTTGCCTCACTTTCCCCTACCCCATCTTGCCCGCACCTACGAAATTTAATATAACGATTAATTACTACAATTTACGATTCAACAAAAAAAAGTGCACTTTCACATGGTGCTGTCTCGGGTGGCGAAAAATAAACTGTTTGAGTATATCAACCGCACGGACGGTGCAGAAGTTTTTTCCCTTTCCCTTGTAATTTTAAGGAGGAATGGGAAAAAATTCCCCTTCTACATGTTGAAGGTCCAATCGCTGATATGAGACTTCTTCATTGTCAGTGCGGTTGATATATTCTAGTCTACTGACATTTTAAATGGACAATACATGTAATTTTCCCTGGAAATCATACAACATTTTTTGAAGTTTATACAAATTTATTTAAAATTCTTAAACTTTCGGTTCATTTAGTACATTATAATAGGTAAAACTTCAAATTATTAATTAATTAATTTTTTTAAAAAGTATTTGCTCCATTTACAAGCTTGATAAATATGCCACTAACAGAGAAAACAGGACTATAGTATATTAATTTTACTTTTTAAGAGATGGAATAACAATGTTCTTTTTATGTGATTCATATTAAGAACAGGTTTATGTATGATGTAAAAAGAAAAAAAGGAAATAAGATTTGTAGAAAACAAATTGAAGATATTGATAATAAACTATCCTATATATTACTGAAAAGGGTGTCGCCGATTTTTATTAACCACTTCACTGGCAGGGCGTTCCACGCGCCAAGGCACAGTCTGGCAAAAACATATACGTATAATATAATATATTCATAATAATAAAAAAAACGCGATATATATATATATATATATATATATATATATATATATATATATATATATATATATATATACCTATATATATATATATATATATATATATATATATATATATATATATTAATAGTTATATTATTATATTATAATATTGTATGTAAATATCTTTTTTCAATAAAAATACAAGTTTCATTGTGTAAAAATTGAAAGAAAGTGGAACGCCATTTGTCGAAAAATATTAAAAATAGCCGATTTGAACGTTCGGAAAAACGTTGAAAATTACAAAAACTTACATTTTTATTGTGATAATCTTGTTCTCTGATGTCTAAACTATAGAAATATTCCTTTACAATAGTTAAATGTGGTGTACACTCTTTAAAAACAGAGTTTTTTTTGGAACGCCATTTCGGTGTTTTTGCCAGTCTGGGCCTCGGCGCGTGGAACGCCATTTGGATCGCCCTGCCAATGATCGCCCTGCTTAATGATATTGATTTTTTTATGAATTATCAAACGATTAATTTTTTCAATCGATTCGATATTAATTGTTCCTTTTTTGGTCTTAAAGTTTCTGTGTGGCCATCTTATATCAACAATTAACTTGGTTTCGCCAAAGCAAGAAACTTAAAAGTAGTAAACGACGTCTCCGAAAGAAGAATCAAACTAATTTCTGAGTATAATGAAATATAATTACCCAGGATGAGGAGCAAAAACAGTTTGTTATTCAAGTGACCGAACTTATCAAAAAAAGTTCCCAATGCAAACAAAAGCACTATTATTCAATTTTTCGATAAGTAAAACTAATGTCATTGACCTATAGCCTGTAATAGAGGTATATTCCAGGCTTGTAAATGTAGAAAATATTTAATTAAAAAATTTGGCAAAATTGAAACTTTTACCTTTTATCATGTACTAAAAGAAACAAAAGTTTGAGAATTTTAATAAATTTGTATAAGCTTTAAACATTTTGTGTTATTTACAGAAAAAATTGCATGTATTTTCCATTGAAAATTCCAGTCGACTAGAGGTACGTGTTAAAATTGTTCGATTTGCTTCAAACTTTTAGGAAAACATTTTTTTGTACCTGATTAATTTTTTGGGGTGAGACCAAGGATTTAAAAACATCACCCAAATAAGAACCACCCTAATAGACAAACCTAAAATGTCCTTGAAATATCACAATTTTGCCTGATAAATGGATACCCTTAGGACATCAATAACATATTTCGAATATCCAGATACTGTCAAGAAAAATTTGTCAAAACAATGAATTTATAAATTTATGATAATTTCATTTATTGCTAACACATTCCACTCTAATAAAAATTAAAATTTTTGCGATTTCTTTCCAAAAATTATACAGCGGAACTTCGGTTTTCCGTCTCTCGGTCTATCGTCACCGCGGTTATCCGTCACTGTCCAAGATCTTTTTTTTTGTTTATTTAAAAAATTGATTTTGCACTTATGCGACGAATAAATTTCAAAAGACAGCGAAGCAAACAAAAATCACAGATTTTTTGTTAAAAAAATAATTTTTAAATAAAAAAATAAGATGTTACGTTTTTTTAAAACAATTTTTAAACTAATTGTGTAATTATTTTCTAAAACTGTTTGTTTGCATGTTGAAGTCCATAATATAGTCAAGTATAGGTTATAAAAATATCAAATCACTTGTAACTTCGACTATCCATCATTTTGGTTTTCCGTCAAGGTGTTGGTCCCGTGCCTGACGGAAAATTGAAGTTCCACTGTAATTTAAGACAAAAAAGTTGGTAACTGCAACTTATTTTACTACAAGTATTAAAAAGTAAAAACGAAAAAGTTTAAATTGGTTGATTGCGGTCCGTGGGTTGATATAGTCAGTTCAAGTTTTGGTTGTTCACATTTTCTTTGCAAAAATAGTAAATGGAAATGTTGATACAGTACGCAGCTAAAAAACTTAGAATATAAATAGTTCTTTTCCAAAACGAAATGTACACTTGCGTCTTCATTTTCTTTTACTATTGCTTGTACATTCTCATAGTCAAATAAGTTATAGATACTAATTTTAATTTTTTAATTTTCTATTTTCGTAAAGAAAGAGTACATATAATTATGGACGTCTAAAAGACGTAATCAAGACATCTATCTTGTTCAATTAGTAGTACAAAAATATGTTTCTAATCTTTTGATCTTTACAATAAGAGTTATTTCTTTATAACTTTATTGTCGTTAATCTTTCCTACGTCCATCTTTATAAGATTCCCTAATCTTCCTTAGTATAAAGTTCTTTTAAGATGAAAATTAATTTCAATCTGAATAGCAAGATGTCGCTCCGTTTACGCTCCAATACTCACGAATGCCTGTAAGATTGAGCTGATAGGAAATAGATGGAGGATCTTCTAAGAACCGAAGTACTTGAAATGTATACATATAAACTGAATATTGTGGATGAGAGCAGCGCCAGCGGTTGAATATAGTGGGGTCGTTAGTAATCAGATTTCCTCTCCAAAGTCCAAGAAGGTTTTAAGCTTTGGATCACGTTTGAACATTATATGTACATACACTTTCATCTTCAAAGACAAATAAATTACATAAAACACATTCTATTTTTCCTTAATGTATGGTGTATTCCATTGTTTCGCTTTCTTATTGTGTGTATCTCTACAACATACTTGGCATTGGAACAAGTTAAGATAAACGAATTTTCGAGATCACACATCTTGATGCCAGAGAGAAAATCTACCGGATATACTCCTGGCCAGAACTCTGTTTGCTTGTATGATTTATTTCGGCGCGAAGCACCCACCAGAAATATCAGATACCGCTAATGAATATCTGTCCGTGTAGGGTGTAGGGAAAGAAATATGTGTAAAGCCAAAGGGGAGATGAAATTCGATTCAATGGAGTTTTACGTAGAAAACAGTGTTATAAATTTTTTTAATTTAATAAAATTGTTATTGTTAATAAAATTAATTTGATTGTTAATTTAAAATATTGCAAGATTATAAAATCATACAAAGTAAAACTATATGCTAGGGTAATAGGTTCGGTTGTGAACATACTTTTGTTTTTAACTCATAGTTTGTTTCTCATTTTTGTGAATAAATATAAATACATACCTAAAATAGTTAAAATCATGAGAAAATAACAAAGTTTCCTTCTAAAACAAAATGTGCATTTCCGCATGATGGTGTCAATGTGTTCTTCGTACGATCTGCTCATGCACAGAAAGCAGTAGCGTTGTCTCCTCGCAGCAATTGCCTCAAGACACGAAAAATTAATGTATTTTACTATATTAACCTTATGGGCGACGCAGAAGGCCCTCTCTCCTTGTAAATGCAAGGAGGAAAGAAAAAATTTTCCCTTTAAAAGTTGACCGTCCAAAAGCTCTCTGGGTAAATGCGCATTTGTAAATTTGATGACTTTTACGTAATAGTTACTATGTAGGTATTACAGAATTGAAATATAACATACATATGTTTTAAAACTTTAGTTCCATACTAAAAATAGATATGTGCTGTAACATGCTATAGCACTACTCTATACCAATATAACAATCAAATTGAAAGATCTTACTTCCCAGAGAGCACGTAACCTTGTAGCAATATTGCTACAAGGTTACGTGCTCTCTGGGTTAGAACTGCAATCTGTACTTTTCAATGTAACAGGTGTTACGTGACTTATATATTTAAAATATGACAAATTAATTTCAAGCCCTAAGAGTCTACTAAAGTAGCAATGTTACCGAGTGATTTAGGAATACTTTTTTTAATGAATTTTGTATTATTTACTTAAAATTAAAGCAAATTGCAACCCTTTCTGAATTTATTATAATAATTTTAACTAGCTTCGTTGTCCTCGCTCGCTCGGAAAACACTTGACTTGTTTATTTCCACGTATATAAATTTATTTAATAGCATCTCTATTGATAATGTATATTATATTTAATATTCCCATTTTCAGTTAATTAGATCAAATAATGTAAAAATTAGAAAAAAAAAATTTTTCAAAAATTTTTTAGTTTTTCCTTGACAACGCTATGACCATTATTACATAGCAAGTTTTCTAAATTGAGCCGCCGGATCCAAAATTCGACTTTCGACTTTAAATATCTCATGTACATATCCTTATAGGAAATTTCATTGCGCATCTTTTTTTCTCATGGAATTTTTTTGTATCTATTACCGTTTTCGAAATATAAGGGAAAAACTGTTTTTTTTAAAAACATAATTTTAATTCTTTTTTCACTTCAACTTGCGATTACTCAGTGAATTTTACGAATTTCTTAATGAAACAAAAACGAAAATACGCGATATTTTATCCTACGAGTGACTAAAAAAGAAAAATGATGTTTTAATTATAAAAAAGAGAGAGAGAGAGAGTTTTTTTAAGTTCTCTCTCTCTCTCTTTTTATTTTTGAGATATTGCAAAATTCGTATACTGAAATTTTCACTAAGCGGGGAAGTTGAGCAAATTTAGAGCAACAAAAAACTTCCAGCAAGAAAGTTGTTTATTAAGGTCTAAACAAGTTTTTCCCGAAAGTTACAGTTCAATTAAACAATTAGTTAACAAATGGCGAATGTTAAAATTTCGTTTTTTAAAAAAACAGTTTTTCCCTTATATTTCGAAAACGGTAATAGATACAAAAAAATTTCATAAGAAAAAAAGATGCGCAATGAAATTTCCTATAAGGAAATGTACATGAGATATTTAAAGTCGAAAGTCGAATTTTGGATGTCCAGGGGGATTTTACCCTGTGATTTTACCCTTGTTTTGTTTTACCAAAGTATGAATTGACCACTATTGACAGTATTCAGAGAGCTATTCATATGGCAATGTAAATAAAAAGTGTAGAATGTCATGAGTGCTCTCAGAATGGAAAATGTCGGTAACGGCAAAGTGAAATTTGAAACGTGACTGATAATAGATGGCGCAGTAAGTAAAATTATTGGAATAATGTTAGAAAATAATATTAAAGACAATAAAATTAATTTTAAATAGTTTGTTTTATTATTACTAATAATAATACAAAAATTATAATTAAAATTGTATTTTAATAAATGAGTTTTTATTGATTTAGTTATTATATTTTTATTTATTAAAATTAATAATAAAAATTATTGTTTCATGATAATGATACTAATAATAATAATAACAATAATAATATAAGAATTAATTAATTTTTAAATTAAATATGATGAATAATAAAAATAAAAGATGAATTAGGTTAAATGAAAAATAATAATATTAATTAATGTAATTTAAAAAAATTTCAATTATATAAAATAATTATATAAAACAAAATAAAATGTTTTTAAAATTAGAAAAAAAACTAATAATGTATCCTGAAAAATGTTTAAAAATGGTAAGTATAGCAGTATACAAATTTATTAAAATTATTAAGAAAATGTAAAATATTAAGTTTTTTAGAGGTTTCATACATAATAATTTTTTTATTGTTTTTTTAAATAATTTATTATATTTACAATAAAAGAATCATGACACTGCGCGCAGAATTAGACGCTTTTGATATTATTTTTAATTAAATGATCTAATTTTATAGACAAAAGCCTGCAAAAAACATTGCAAAAATTGTTAAAATTTCGTAAGAATACAAACAATTACCCTGTAAAAAAAAGTATTGGGAGGTACGGAATACCGCATTGCAAGTGCCTACCTGTCAATGCGGTATTCGCGAAATAGCGCATTGGGTGTCGTGGTAAATGCGGTATTCAAGGGGTCCCAATGCGGTGCAAGTTTTAAGCTTTAAAAAAAAAAGAAAATACGTGACAGAAGTATATAATTAGTGTCAGTGAATCAAAATACGAGTTAAAGGAATGAAAAAATACTAATAGTGAGTGTGAAAATGAAGTTTAAAGAAAATAAGGTAAGATTAACTGTTAAATGTAAGTCCAATGCGGCATAGGCTGTTTTCAATGCGGCGCATAACATAACACACGTCTTGCCGCCTGTCATTACATTACTTTTGTATTTCCAATGCTGCAACCGTGTTTCTGTATAGATTAACAAAATCTTTTCAATTCAGATAATTAAAAACATTTCTGACAAATGTACGTTGTCAGATTTTGTAAAAAGTGCTTGTGTCCAGAGAAACACTAGTTCGAAAACGGTTGTTTACTAATTTCACGTAATTTTAAACAGGCAGTGTCATCGTTTTTCTTTGGCGATAACTGTAAGTCGCACATAACCTACAAATTTTAGAGACCGTCGAACGCTCTTAACATTTTTTTATTGATTGAAATACATTATCAACTTTTAGTTAATATTATTTTTTATTATTTTCAAAATTACCATTTGAATAGAAAGAATCCGCTATTGGTAAAGAAGAGAGCGCCGCTGCACTGTGCGAACTATATACAGATTATGCGCCGCATTGAAAACAGCCTATGCCGCATTGGACTTACATTTAACAGTTAATCTTACCTTATTTTCTTTAAACTTCATTTTCACACTCACTATTAGTATTTTTTCATTCCTTTAACTCGTATTTTGATTCACTGACACTAATTATATACTTCTGTCACGTATTTTCTTTTTTTTTAAAGCTTAAAACTTGCACCGCATTGGGACCCCTTGAATACCGCATTCACCACGACACCCAATGCGCTATTTCGCGAATACCGCATTGACAGGTAGGCACTTGCAATGCGGTATCCCGTACCTCCCAATACTTTTTTTTTACAGGGTAGTTCTATAAATATTTTATTTTATTTCTTTGATATAAATATTCTTTTCTATGAAAAAGATGTCTTGCCTGGAATGCCGTGGAAACTAGTGAACTTTCCCTGTTAATGCAAAAAATGTATTGTATAAAAATTTAAAACATTAACTTTTACATACTTTTTTTACAATTTTGCTCTTATTTGAGGTGAACAAAAATAAGTTTATTTTACCTTTACATAATTTAACTAAACACTTGTGAATTCGATATAAAGGTAAACTTAACACGGATTAAAATTAATATTTATATTATTTACAAGAATTTTTACTGCCTTAGTGATATCTTTCATTAAAATAGCAGCAGCTCCACCCGTCCGCCATCAGAAACGAAAAAAGGGAATTTTGTCGAAAAAAAATTAACAAGTTGCTTAAAAATTGTTCAAAAAATTTTATTTATTGATTAAATTGTTGCTGAATTACTCCCATTTATGAAAAATATGTTAAATTTTTTGAACAAAATGTAATACCCAGCAGCTCCACTCGTCCGCCATTAGAAACGAAAAAACGGGAATTTTGTGAAAAATATAAAGTTAAATTTTTTGAACAAAATGTATTACCCAGCAGCTCCACTCGTCCGCCATTAGAAACGAAAAAACGGGAATTTTGTGAAAAATATAAAGTTAAATTTTTTGAACAATTTTTGAGCAACTTGCGAATTTTTTTCCGACAAAATTCCCGTTTTTTCCTTTTGATGGCGGACAGGTGCAGCTGCTGGGTAATAAATTTTGTTCAAAAAATTTTACTTATTGATTAAATTGTTGCTGAATTACTCCCATTTATGAAAAATATGTTAAATTTTTTGAACAAAATGTATTACCCAGCAGCTCCACCCGTCCGCCATCAGAAACGAAATAACGAGAATTTTGTCGGAAAAAAATTCACAAGTTGCTCAAAAATTGTTCAAAAAATTTTATTGATTAAATTGTTGCTGTTTTACTCCCATTTATGAAAAATATAAAGTTAAATTTTTTGAACAAAATTTATTACTCAGCAGCTCCACCCGTCCGCCATAAGAAACGAAAAAACGGGAATTTTGTGAAAAATATAAAGTTAAATTTTTTGAACAATTTTTGAGCAACTTGTGAATTTTTTGCCGACAAAATTCCCGTTTTTAGGGTTCCGTACCCCGGTAGGAACCCTATTGGAACGGTAACAAAAATGACCATGTACCCCCCCCCCCCTAGAACTCACAGTTTTTCATCTAGAGATCTAAAAATTGGTACACTTATGTATTTTCACGCGTAGATTACAGGAAAAATATAGCGAACGTGATTGGGATTGATCTTTATAGAGTTTTCGACGAAAAACATCAAATTTTGGCCATTTTCGCAAAAAAAGGCATGTACCCCCCCCCCTAGCGCTCACAGTTTTTTATCTAGAAAGTTGAAAATTGGTATGCATATGTATTTTCAAAAATGGATTAAAGGAAAAATATAGCGAACACATTCGGTATCGATCTTCATAATTTTTTCAGCGAAAAACTCGAAAATTTTGAAAATTTCGAAAAAATGCATGTACCCCCCCCCCCTGGCGCCCACAGTTTTTTACCTGGAGAGCTGAAAATTGTCATACTTATTCGTTTTTATGCATAGATTACAGGAAAAATATATCAGAAGTGATGGTGTTTTCATCGAAAAACTAAAATCTCTTTTTGCAAGCTCGAAAATTCTTTAACCTTTGCAGGTTCTCTCAATTCCTAATCTAGTGGACTGGTGTTATATATTTTTGTTTATTTTTTCGTGTAGATTCTAACAAACATACATAAAAAATTATTGGAATTCATCTTCATATTTTTTTTTGCGAAAAACTAAAAAAAAATTTCGTTTTAAAAAAAAAAGTGTGTACCCCCCCCTTGGTTTTCACAATTTTTTGCCTATTGGACTGCATTTTTTTTTATTTTCAATTGTAGATTTCAGGAAAAATATAGCAAACATGATTGAATTTGATCTTCAAATTTTTTTTTATCGAAAAACTCAATTTTTTTTAATTTCCTCAAAAAATCGTATATTTTACCATAGCGCTCACATTTTTTTACCTAGAGAGCTGAAAATTGGTACACTTATGTATTTTTACGTGTAGTTTATGGAAAAAATATAGTGGAAATGATTAGAATTTATCTTCCTTACGTTTTGAGCAAAAACCTAAATTTTTTTTTCAATTTTTGATAATAATTATACATATGCTAGTTCTCTCAATTCTTAACCTAGTGGACTGGCGTTATACATTTTTGTTTGATTTTTCGTGTAGATTCCAACAAACATACAGAAAAAATTATTGGAATTCATCTTCATATTTCTTTTTGCGAAAAACTAAAAAAAATTTCGTTTTTAAAAAAAAGTGTGTACCCCCCTTGGTTTTTACAATTCTTTGCCTATTGGACTGCTTTTTTTTTATTTTTATGTATTTCCATTTGTAGATTTCAAGAAAAATATACCAAACATGATTAGATTTGATCTTCAAATTTTTTTTAGCGAAAAACTCAAATTTTTTTGTAAGAAAAAAATTAGAAGTTTTTATGGAGGGTACGGAACCCTCGGTTTTAGTACGAGTTCTACTCGCACTTGTCCGGTTTTTTCCTTTTGATGGCGGACGGGTGCAGCTGCTGGGTAATAAGTTTAGTTCAAAAAATTTTATTTATTGGTTATATACAATATCGTGAAAATTTTAGAGGGGGCCGCAAAACAATGCTTATCCGGCTACGGCCTTTATTATCCAGCATCTCCACCCGTCCGCCATTAGAAACGAAAAAGCGGGAATTTGTCGAAAAAAATTCACATGTTGCTAAAAAATTGTTCAAAAAATTCAACTTTATATTATTTCTAAAGGGGAGTAATCCAACAACAATTTAATCAATAAATAAAATTTTGTGAACTATTTTTAAGCAACTGGGAGCTACTGGGTATTAAATTTTGTTCAAAAAATTTAACTTTATATTTTTTATAAATGAGAGTAATACAGCAACAATTTAATCAATAAATAAAAATTTTTTAACAATTTTTGAGCAACTTGTGAATTTTTTTCCGACAAAATTCTCGTTTTTTCGTTTCTGATGGCGGACGAGTGGAGCTGCTGGGTAATACATTTTGTTCAAAAAATTTAACATTATAGTTTTTATAAATGGGAGTAATCCAGCAATAATTTAATTATAATTTTTGTATTATTATTAATAATAATAAAACAAACTAATTAAAATTAATTTTATTTTCTTCAATATTATTTTCTAACATCATTCCTAGAATTTTACTTACTGCGCCATCTATTATCAGTCGCATTTCAAATTTCACTTTGCCGTTACCGACAATTTCCATTCTGAGAGCACGCATGACATTCTACACATTTTATTTACATTGCCATATGAATAGCTCTCTGAATACTGTCAATAGTGGTCAATTCATACTATGGTAAAACAAAACAAGGGTAAAATCACAGACTACCGTCCAGGGGACTTCGATTTCGGCCGAGAAAAATTTATGTGCCCTTCTACGATCCGGCGGCTTAATTTTTCCTGTAATATTCGCGTTAAAATACACCAGTATGCCAAATTTAAGCCCTCCATGTTGAATAGTTTAGAAGTTAAGGGGGGGAATGGTCACTTTTTGTGCATTTTTAGCCAAAAATCTTGTTATTTCCTTGACAACGCTATGGCTATTTTGCTTCTTTGGTTATTGGAATGGTCTTCAGTGTATTTTTATGCGATGTACCCAGGTGCGAATTTAGGTTGGCCGCCAGAGTTTGAAGGTTGGCCCACGGTTGGCCTAACTTTGGCAAGTGAAGTTTCTGTTGCTAGAATTTGCCCAACTTTGGCATGTACTAGTGCCCACAGTTGGCCCGACTTTGCAAGCCAACCATTACATGCAGAACTTAACCTACCGTCGGGCCAAATTTGGTAACAAAGGTCGGCACAACTATAGAGAACGTATCTCATAGAACTTACAAATTTAGGTTGGCCAATCTCTGGGCCACGGTTTGCCCGACGGTTGCAACTTTAATATACATTTAACGTTAAACACGCTTTTGGACTTCAAAATAGCATAGCATTTAAAAATTCGAACTTTAATTTAAGACTATAATGAAGCTTCTAGCACGTCAGGTTAAGGAGAAAAAATACTTAAATTCCTCAAAAGTACAGTTTTGTGGATCTTTACCCACACTTTTCTCAAAATCTTTTGAGCCAAAATAAGTGAAACCGGCCACTTGAACAAATTTTTTCTCCAATTTTCAAGTTATCTATGATTTTTGGTAGATATATGAGTACACTTCTTCCCCCTAAATTTTTTTTCAAAAAAAATTTATTTTTGAAGTAATCAGGTGTTGAAGTTTTGGGTCATTTTATTTTCATTTTATTATTACTTTGAAACAAATAAAGATAATTAAGTGATTTTTTTTAAATTAAAGCTTAAAGTATATACGGTAAGGATTAAATAAAGTGATTGCTAAAAAATGAAAATATATAATCGTTATTAACAATTCTTTTAAACAATTGCAAATTGAAGAATGTTCTCAATGTTTTTCAAAGATTAAATTACGATGTATTGATACGAAAAACTCCAAGCATTAAAATAAAAAAAAGAAAAATCAGTAACTTCCAATATTATAGACATTGTGTAGATTTTTCTGAAAAAATGCAGGCAAAATTAGACTCGAGTTACTGGAAAGAGAATACGAATACAGCTTTAATTTGAGACTAAATAGAAGTCTTTAGCACATTAGGTTTATGAGAAAAAAATACTGAAAAACATCAACAATACGTTTTTTTGGGTTTTTACCCCTACTTTTCTCAAAATACTGACGTGATACGTAATCTTCGAGACCGGGATCGTATCCAGCGCACAATAATACATGAAAAACCCCTCCGATATCTTAAAACAAAACCTTGTAGACCCGTGTTATCATCGGAATTTATTTGTAAGACTGAATATTAAACAAATAGAATATGAGAGAAAAATAATTAATCAATTACTTGTATAGTACACAGCAATCAATAGTCTTACTACTGAGCCAAACTTAGGAAATTATTCTCTAAGTCCAAGTTAATTTATATAATTTGAAGGCTTACGATTTCTACTAATAAAATAAAAAAGAAGTTTTGATTTATCTTTCTTAGTTTGACTTAGGGATAATTTGTAATACACATATACCAAATTTCTAAATCACAATTTTCCAGGGTAAATCCGCTACTGATCAAAGCCCAGTGAAGTGTAAAACTCTTTATTTTCTTCTTTAAAATATCTGTCGAATTGGGTTGATCGTGGAACCACACATTTCTGAATTCAGAAATCAGTCCAATTCGAAAAAGTCTTTTTCTCGAATTCAAGAAACGACATCCAATTCGAAATCCCGGACCACCCAGTTTTTCTCTTTTTACAGGGAAGCAATTTTTTAATTTGTTGGTTAAGTTACACAAAATGAAAAAGAATATATTTAAAAAATAAAACATATAATTCCAACTTGCAAAATAAAAAGTGGATATTTTAGACCAAAAAAAAAATAAAGAAACTCCTCCTACTTTCAAAATCAATTTTTCTATTTGTTGGTTAAGTTAAACAAAATGTCGAAAAAAAGCTATATTTGAAAAATGAAACATATAATTCCAATCCTAAAAAGATATAATGGATGTTTTAGACCAACAAAAATAAAGTTGAAACTCCTCTTTCATAAAGAAAGCTATTTTTTATTTGTTGGTTAAGTTACACAAAATAGAAAAAAATTTATATTTAAAATACACAAATTTAATAATAATCAAAATCCGATAAAATTTGTTGGGTCTAGACAATTTTGAATAGTAAGTTGTAAAAAATCCCACTGCACCGTGTGCGTGCGACCTAAACGGACAGCTTAATTATAATTTTAACCCATTAAACTTGGCAGGTCCACTCTGAAACTTTTTGCATAACCTTCTTATCATTTCGAGGTATGTTTTGAAAAAAGAAAATTAAAAATTTATCATTCCTAAAGTTCAAAAAAATTAATTTCGATGGCTCCTAAATGAAAACAAATATTTCGCGAGAGAAATTATAAAACACGTAACTTACGAAAAAAATTAGAAAATGCGTTATTCATCAAAAATGGTTTTTAGGCTAAGTTTTAAAAATTTTGTCATTTATTTTCAGCCAATATAAAACGCCAAATAAAGAATTTTTATTATTCAAAGTTAATTTAGCTGTAATAAAACAATTTTATTAACTTATTTTTTTGCCATTTGTTTACACTTTAAAAATAATAAATATTAAAAATTGTTACATAGCCTTTAAAAAACTGCCATTTTAAATAAGCATATTTTCTATTTGTTTTCGTGAGTTACGTGTTTTATAATTTCTCTCGCGAATAATTTGTTTTCATTTAGGAGCCATCGATTTGTTTATAACATTTTTTATTTTTTTAATAAAAAACAAAAGGCTGTTTCTATTTCAATTCATGCAAGGCGAATAATAATATATAAAAATGAAAGTTACAAAATCGCACCACCAGAAAGATTATTTTACTAGTGAATAATAAATAATTTTGAAATCCTTTTTTACTTTCAATTGAAAAATATAATTAATCAATAGTATTTTTTAAGCAAATAATTTACATTTACTTTCATTTTTATGATAAAGGAATAGTATATTTGAAGGAAATTTATTATTTGGAATAATATTTTTAAGTCCATTTTACCCTCTTTACCATAAAATCGCAAAGATACAGTGTAGTTCTATAAGGAGTTCAGGGGTTAAGAAGCGATTTTGGGGTCGTGTTAATTAATACCACATCGCCACTTCCAGACAGCACTCTTGACACTGGCACAAAATATAACTTAAGCAGCCATTAATTCACATCAACGTCTTACTATAGCGGCAGGGTGACTAGCCTTGTTGCTAAAGGAAGATAACTTGCACAGGGTACTTAGTAGGAAATGCTCATTCCTTAACTTGGCTGTCTCATCCCTTCCTTTCATATTTATACTTAATATTCAAAGATTTCGCTCATGAAAATTAAACTTTTCCTTATCAATACAGTTTTTATTTTTGTTTTAGAGAAGAAAAACTTTGGGTCTTTACAGTTTGAGAAATTGAATGGAATAACCTTTTAAATAATCTTGACTTATATACTACTTTGAAGTAATTATGTTGTTCGATAAACATCGAGCATATTGAGCTTGGATTGAATTCTGGCCAAAAGACCGAATACTACTACCGAATACTACTGCAATGACTTTAGTAATGTCTTCTGATTATTTTAAGATCAAAATGAAAATAATGGACCGAAGGAAACTCATATTAAATAACTTCTCCCTTGTTCTATTGGTTAATTAAAAAAAAAAGTATAATACAAATTTTTATGTAGAAGATGTATTTTAGTATCAATAAGTAATCTCTACAACAAATAATATATTTAAATATTTATAACACAGGCACACAAAAAAGTAAAAATTTCGTGACCTAGAGGACAAATACTCATGTTCTTACGTTTTTGCGATCACTGGAACCGGAAAATACAACAAAAAACAAATGAGTCCCTCCCTTTACTCCCTAGAACCCCCTAAAAACCCTTGGAGGGGCTTATGCATTTTAGGTCTCTGAAGCATTAAACAACTACCAAAAATAAATGCGTCCCCTCCTTCACCCTCTAGAACTCCTATAGTATCTCTAGAAAGGAGGTTGAACTTTTTGTTTCCATGAAAATTTGGGTATACTTTTCATGAAAACGAAAATTTTAAACCTCTTTAAAATACAGTAGAATTCCAATTATCGGTACGTCTGATTAACTGGATTCCGACAACGAGATATAGCACTGCAAATAAAGTGATTTCCAATGGCAGATTGAAGTCTTATTATTTAAAGTATATCATTCTTATGCCTATTTCGATTATCCGGATCAGGTCTGGTCCAAATTGATCCAAATAATTGGAATTCTACTGTAGTAAACAAAGTGCTAGAACGTGAAGGAGAGGACTAATTTATTTTTAGTGCTTTTATGCTTCTCACTCCCGTGTGGGGATGGTAAAAGTGTGGTGCGGGAAAATGGGTAATTAACATAAATTTTAATGGTCATATTCACCTTCAGCGACTCTGGGCCACGCCATTTTTTGTGTGCCTGCGTAATTATTGAATTTGTTGATAATAATTGAAGAGAAAAGAAAGATTTTTCTCAGGTTTCTTAAGTTAACTTGTCTATTATTCATTTAAACATTCAAATCATTAACATATGATCATTGCAGTGATAATGATGCTGTCTTAGGCTCGCAGTTAATCAACTTTTGGACTAGAGCTGCATTTGAGCGAAAATTTCGAGAAATTTTAAGAAAACTTATTGTTCTATTGTTTAAATCTCATCTCATTTCATATCAGATAAACGAGATTCTCAAATTTTGTAATTTTTTTGATCAACTGTTCTACATAAATGGAAAGTGCTACTATGGAAAATCTGTCATACAACACGGTTCCTAAAAAGCAATCCTATTGTTGTTATAAATACAAGGAATTAAAAAATTATGAATACCTAAATCCAGAAAATAAATGTACACGAAAACTATTAAAGTAGAAAAAGATTAATGATAGGTTACTTTTCGACTATTTTATTAAATAGTTAAAAAATATTATATTTAAAAGGTAATTAATGTAATTTTATTTTGAATTAGTTAGGCTTCAATTTATAAATTTTTTAAAGGAGACTAAGAGTTTCTTGAATATTTTATCGTACGAAGAAAAAATTAAAGTGTATATTTATTTACTATTCTGAGAATTAGTCAACTTTATGCAGAAGATTTAAAATTTCATTAATTTGACGTTGTTTTAGAGTTATAGAAAATAAATTAAAAAGAATATAATTACTAAGAATTGAACAAAATAACTTATAAAATTTGCAAATATTAATAATTTTAAGATGTTAAATTGTTTTTAGTATTATCAATAATTACAGGAATTTATATTACTGTTTTATTATTAAAAGTTTATAGTAACTTATCAGATATGCTAAAAAACTAATAAATTTATTTTAAATTGAAATCCTTATATAACAATATTACAAATGTTTCAATATATTTTTGGCATCATAAATATAAATGTTTGAATATAAATACATAATAATAAATAGAAAATAAAAAATAAAAAAAACTAACAAGACTTTACTTTACAAAAAATATGTGACATTTTTACATATTTGAAAATAAACATAAAATTTGTATTTAACTCGTTTACTACTCAACGTCAAGTATGCCGATTTATAATAAGTAATCACCAGAAGAACATAAAAATTATGAGGAACAAAATAAATAAAATATAACTGCAAACAATTTTATTAAAAAAATAAATATCTAAGTTTTCTTGGTTTTATAATTTTTCACTACGGAGAAGACTAATGCAGATAAAAGAAAGCAGGCAACCCACGAATTAAGACGCATTAAATGCCTGGCTGATTTGTTATTTAGTCGGTTGCGATGTTTTCTTATAATTAAAGAACTGCAGGAAAAAGCTCTTTCTAAAGCAACAGATTTTGCTTGAATTGCTAAGATATCACATGCCATTCGTGATAAATTTGGAAATATTTTTTCCTGTTTCAGCCACCAATCTAAAATATCAACAGTCTTTTCAACTCGTTTCTGTTGTAAATACAAATGCAATTGTTCGATTTGCATTACTTACTTCCTATAACAAAAATTATTTAAATTTGCCGGCTTAAAAGTTTTGAGGATTTATCAATTGAGGGAAACGGCTATGTAAAGATCTACGTGTTCTTGCATTGATATTTACCAACAGTCCTCGTACTTTTCTAAAACGCGCCAAAATGTATTTAGAGAAATATTTCTCCCGCGTTATTTCTATGGCATGTGGGAGGACTTCTCCTTTACTTTTATTACTGTATTGTACACTCGACAAGCTATCGTCATAAAGATCGCAAGCTATCAAATCTTTAAAATCATTTTCTCAAATAAATAAGGCTGTTTCAATTTCAATTCATGCAGGGCGAATAGGTTGAAAATTCTAAATCAAGTTTAATGTGATTTTTCTTGTTTCTAGGACAAATAAAGAGATACTCTTTCTTTACAAACTTGAAAATTTGAAAAGTTTTGAAAATTAACAAAATGGCGGCCATTTTTTAAAAAATCAAAAAAGTCAATTTTCTCAAAAACATCATTTTTTAATTTTTTTTTTTTTTTTTTTTTTTTTTTTTTTTCTGGGAATTTTTTTGTGGTTTCTAGATAAAAAAAATAACCCTTTCAAAAAGGTGACTTTTTCTGAGTAAAGTTGATAAATTTCAAAAATTAACTAAATGCCAGCCACTTAAAACTTTTTTTTTTAAATAACTATAGTTAAATTGGGTAAGGCCTTCTGAAGTGTACCGATGGTTTTTAAGCCTGTTCTTACAGAGATAATTAAATTTTCTTTATAGCATTTTATTCTAGGTAGAATTTAAAAGTATTACAAAAAAATTGTAGGTCTCTCATTTTATTTACAAATTACAGCTATTTTTGTTACGCGCTGTAACAAAGACATGGCTCGTGCAGTTTCGCGGGCGGTCGAACTGACGCGTTATATGCGTTTAATTGGTTTCAATTTGTTAGTTGGGGTCATTTATAAAGCATTTAATATATAATTTCGAAAATTAAAATTAACTTCAAAATAGCGGATCCAATATGGCGAATAATATAGCGCTTAACAAAAATATAGCTTTATTTTGTAAATAAAATACGGGCCCTAAAAATTTTTATATAATTGTTCCACATTTTACGTAGAATAAAGTTATGTAAAGAAAATTTAATTATTTCATTAAGAACATGCTTAAATTTTCATTTATTTACAAATTTTTTTTATTATTTAAATATATATATATATATATTTTTTTATTATTTACATGATAATTTAAAACTGGAATTGGAGTTTTAGAAAGAAAGTATTTTTAAATAAGTGGTTAAAATTATATCGAATTCTGTCGATTAGTTTTCGAGTAATTAATTTTTTTCGAAAAATGTGTTAAAAAATTAAACTGTTAATAACTTTTTAAAAAACAATTTTTTCAGAAGGCCTTACCCAATTTAACTATAGTTATTTTAAAAAAAATTTTACGGGCTGGCATTTAGTTAATTTTTGAAATTTATCAACTTTACTAAGAAAAAGTCACCTATTTGAAAGGGTTATTTTTTTATCTAGAAACTACAAAAAAATTTCCAGAAAAATAAAAAATAATGTTTTGGAGAAAATTGAGATCTAATATTTTTTTAAAAACGGCCGCTATTTTGTAAATATTTGAAATTTGCAATTTTGAAAAGAAAAAGAGTCAAAAGCACTATTAAAAAAGATGAACGCCCTTGTATACATGAAAAATATATACGTCGACACATTACTCAAAATAATGAGTTTTTTATTTTCTGAAAATAATTATAGCGACTTCCAGAAAGTTTTAGAGAACATGAGAGCTTTTGGAAAAAGTTTCTTTTTCCATCTAGAATCCACAAAAAAATTTGCAGAAAATTAAAAAATGATGTTTTTGAGAAAATTGACTTTTTTTATTTTTTAAAAAATGGCCGCCATTTTGTTAATTTTCAAAACTTTTCAAATTTTCAAGTTTGTAAAGAAAGAGTATCAAAAACACTGCTAAAATCAAGTAACAGAATTAAAAAATATTAATTTTTGTAAAAACTAGAAAGATTTAAAAATAATTTTACAGCTGTTTAGCTCTAAAATCACTATGTGCCTTAAAATTTTCAAATACTTATAACTCTGCGAAAATTGTTTTTTCGTTAAACCAAAAAATACGTATCTCTTTATTTGTCCTAAAAACCAGAAAAATCACATTAAACTTGATTTAGAATTTTCAACCTATTCGCCCTGCATGAATTGAAATAGAAACAGCCATAATTTTTTTCTGATGAGAGAAAAGTGCAGCAGCAAAAAGGTGGCATTTTTTAATTATTCACTTCAATCCTCTAACGCCAAGAGGAGTTTTAAATCCGGAAACAAAACACCAATTCTAATTCCCACATATTTTTGCTGGTTTGCCGTTTACTCTACCTAGTTTTGTTTTTATCTCTCGGTTTATCGAAGAATGAAAAGACATTTAGCTCATCATCTATGTCACTTTCATCAGATTCAAGTATATTCGAAATGTTCAGATTTATGACATTATTAACGAAAAAAAGAAAAACTTTTAAACACGTCTGTTAGCATATTATGTTTACAGAAAATATAGATTAAATTTCCTCATTTCAATTTTAAAATTTCCAGTTTTTAAAACTTTTGTAACTTTGTAAAATTATCATAGATTGTTAGCTAACAGCTCAAAAATGCGTTTTTTTAAACTGAAGGAAATGAATTAACGAATTATAATAATAAATGCTTCCATATTATTATTAAAATGCCCAAAAACAAGTTGTCCGTTTCACAATCCCTTAGATTTATTAATATATTTATCAATTGTTAAATTTTGTACTATAAAATAATTATTTTAAAAATACCAAATTTTAATTTTTTGTAAAAATGTATGGGCAAATCGATAAAACTGTTCACTTTTATGACACTCGAATCGAACACTTAAAAGTCCGTATTATTTTAAATTGAAACTTATTGTTTCATATTTTCCTAAATTATATACTAAGTTACATTTATGTATAGTATTAGAACATAATATTAATTTGTCAATTAACTTTATGAGTTTCAAATTGATAAAATAAATCGGTCCGATTTCTGTTATTTATCTAGAAAGAAGAAGACAGAAAGTTTTAAAGTTCTAATTTATTCCACGTGATTGAGTGCGAGTATTATACAATGATACATGATGAATATTACGGAATATTACAGATTACAAAGTGAAGAACATGTGTTTTTTCTTCAATATTCTTCATCATTGTTAATATTATTCTGAAAATATGGGTTGATAAAAAGTGAAAATTGACAAAATAACACAGGCCGACAAGATTTACTTTCCAAGGATCAGACAATACTTTTCCGAAGGATTTCAACGTGCTGAATCCGAATCTGACCTCAAAAAGGACACATCACGTCAGGTTTTCGAGATATTTTAACCTAAAAGTGCAAAAAACCTGTTTTTAGTTATATTTTATGTCATGTAACACCAAGAGATCATTTTTTTTCTCTAAAAGGTCAATATTGAGCCTGAAAGTGCTACTCTTCCAGTTTAATATCCATTTTGAAAATTAAAAAAATCTTTATTTGTCTCTGAGTAATAGTTCATTGAATTTTTTAAGTTTTGTGAATTCTTCGAAAACTGAGTAGAAACAAAGTAACTTTAATAATAAAGCAGAATTTAACTACAACCATCTAAATTTTAAATAGTTCTGAAGATTTTCAATATAACTGAATGCGAATTCGATATCAAATTGACATAATTAAAAATGGAACATTTTAGGGAAATACAATCAATTTTAAATAAATCGTCTGCCATATTGTATACGCCATTTTTAATTTTGTGAATCTGATATTGAATTCCTATTCAGTTATATCGAAAATTCTTACAACTATTTAAAATTTAGATGTTTGTAGTTAAATTCTGCTTTATTATAAAAATTTCTTTGTTTCTACTGTTTTCGAAGAATTTGCCAAACTCCGAAAATTCAATGAACGATTACTCAGAGAAAAATGAAGATTTTTAAAAATTTCAAATTGGATATTAAAGGTGAAGAGTAGTACTTTTAGTAGCAAGATTGACCTTTAAGAGAAAAAAATTATCTCGTGATGTTACATGACATCAAATATAACTAAAATCAGTTTTTTTGCACTTTTAGGTTAATATATCTCGGAAACCTGACGTGATGGGTCCTTTTTGAGGTTGGATTCAGATTCAGCACGTCGAAATGCTTCGGTAAAGTATTGTCTGATTCTTGGAAAGTAAATTGAATCAAATTTTCTTATATGGGTGATTCTCCAAAAAACCTTATTTTGCATGTAGTCAAAATTTTCTAAATAATTATAATCATTTAGAAAAATACCAAGTCATATTTCCCTATTTTATCATTTTTTCTAAATGTTCTGCAAGAAAAAGTTGTGAAATTTTTTGTTTAATAGATTTTTAAAATATTTTACCACCTCAAAATTGATTTTCTAACCTGTCATCTAAGTGTTTTTAATTTTTTCAATACGTAAAATAATTATTTGAAACATGAAAATAGGTACTTTAACAATTTTTTCTAAAAGTTATGATATTTAAGAATAATTTTCTGAAATATGAATAAAATATGTCGTGTAGTTTTTTTAAATATAGAAAATGAAATTTGTCATGTAGTACCGCGTCATTCCTCTCACTCGTTGAATAATATCCAATATTTTTGCTGTGGGTAGAGATATTGATTAATTATTGTGATCAATATCTAAATTAACATCTCTAATATTAATTTCTTAAGTCACTTTTTAAAAAATGTATTTCAAAATCTATAAAATTTATAGATAATATTAATAAATTATGATTATTAAATAATTTTTTGTAAATAGAAAAATATATATAATAAAAAACGCTGGCGTCAAATTTTAACCTCTTATTTTTTTGTAAATTTTAATTTAAAATATATACTTTAAAAGCTAAAAGTTAGCATGATCATGCTATAGAGGTGGTAGATTTTTGAAAGCTCAATATAATTGATTGTATAAATCCATAAATAATAATTTTTTTTCTTTTCTGTTTGTAACTCACAAAAAGGAGTATTTCGGGAGAATCACCCATATATATATATATATATATATATATATATATATATATATATATATATATATATATATATATATATATATGAGCAATTCCGCATATGATTGACCTATATCCTTAAAAATTTGGTTAAATTTATTTGTCCTTAATGTGTATAAGAAATAAATACGTGCTTTTTTCTTTTTCTTTAATCGACTAAATTTTTGAGTTATGAATTTTCGAACTTTTGGATTTGTAACTGTAGACTTTTTTTAGTAGCTTATAAGTCTAAAAGTATTCAGTTTTTATTTTTTTAAAAATTTTTTGTACCTTATAATATTCAGAAGATTTTCTAAAAAGTTTTGGAGTGGGCCGATTCGTTTAATAAGTATTACAAAATTTTAAAAAGCACATGCAAGATGCTCGCGTTCTACGAAACGCCTCACAATAGGATTTTTTACAACTTAAATCTCAAAAATATCTACAGACTACAATTTTTAATCGATTTGAGTATTTTTTGTTTTACATAAAGGAGAATAATTTCTCAAGATATCCCTTCATGCAAACCTGAGAATCTTCAAATGTTAATAATACTTTTTAAACAAAAAGTTAAGAAATTAATTGTCTACTTTCCTTCAAAAATGAAACATTATATGTTTATTTTGTCCAAAGTGTTCAAAAAGCTATTTCAAAAAAGGGTTAAAAGGAGTTTTAAATCCTTAAATTAGACTTATTCAAACATTAAGGGTATGTCCAAGTTGTAAAATGCAAACAAACCAAAATTTAAAGAAAGAAAGCACTAAAATAACATTATTTAAAAAGCTTTTTCTCCCACAAAAATTAACATTGAAACGCTTTTTTTATAAAAATTATAATTTAGAGTGTCAAAGTGTCCAATTTAATAGGCGCAAAAACTGAATCCAAAAAAGTCCCAAGAGTTCCAAAAGCTACTAAACTATTATTTTAAAAAATATTAAATATTCTACAAATAATTATTATGAAAAGTTAATGTAGTTTCATTAAATTTTAGATCTTTTTTGACGCCTTTTTATTTAATTATAAGCATAATAGGAACAAATTTTTAATTTTACTCAAAAAGCCATCTTAATTGTTTGATTAATTGTAGTTGGAAGATTTAATGCTTCTTTCGAGCTATTTGCGAAACAGCTTTTAAAACAATTCGGGCTTTCTTTGACTTAGTTTTTACGGCTTTTTTAATTGGGTGAAAGCTTAATAGAAACGAAATTTTAATATTTACTTTAAAAGCCATCGTAATTTTTGTTTGTATGACCGTATTATATAATTTGTAGAATAATGAAAAATACGATTTTTTGGTGTTTATTTAAAGTCCCTTCTAGTTTCGAACCATATATGGTTCCTCATCAGGGGATGAACAAATTTTACATATATATTATCAAAATTGGAAACATTATAAAATGAAATCAAAGAGGATTATAATATCTGAAAGAGAAAATTAAAAATTGTTTCGAATTTTAATTTAGACAGTTATTATAAGGTTATGTTTTAAAGAGTGTGAAAAAGTTTCTTACCTCCCAGAAGATCATTATAAGTACACTACCGTCCGAAATTGTGCGAACGCTAACATCTCGAGCTATTAAAAAACACACCCGCACAGAAACAGTGATAACTCGGTTAAAAATGAAGCTAGATGCTTTTTTTAAATTGCATTGGAAAGCTTATTAAATTTCCAATGAAATGCCACTATTTTAAGATGTATTGTATAAATAGGAAGCGAGATATCATGTTATGAAGACAAAAAAATAATTCTATTTTTTTCGGAATTTCTTACTCTGACTTTGACTCTTGGCACAGTTTAGCAAAGTTTATGAAAAAAATTGTTACTTTTTCAGACTATTCCTTGTAACCTAAGCTTTAAATAGAGACCAAGAACAGCAAAAAATATTTACGGGTTCCCGAGATATTACAAAAAGAATCGGACCGTGCCAAGCAGAATTTTCAATCATCGATTTCTCTAATTCGCCGTTGAGTCAATTACTTGTCTGTGAAAAAAGTGTCGAAAATTAATTTTACCAAGTACATTCTTACTGGGATCCACTTTTTAATTTAATTTATTATATATCGATATTTAAAAAGTGGATCCCAGTAAGAATGTACTTGGTAAAATTAATTTTCGACACTTTTTTCACAGACAAGTAATTGACTCAACGGCGAATTAGAGAAATCGATGATTGAAAATTCTGCTTGGCACGGTCCGATTCTTTTTGTAATATCTCGGGAACCCGTAAATATTTTTTGCTGTTCTTGGTCTCTATTTAAAGCTTAGGTTACAAGGAATAGTCTGAAAAAGTAACAATTTTTTTCATAAACTTTGCTAAACTGTGCCAAGAGTCAAAGTCAGAGTAAGAAATTCCGAAAAAAATAGAATTATTTTTTTGTCTTCATAACATGATATCTCGCTTCCTATTTATACAATACATCTTAAAATAGTGGCATTTCATTGGAAATTTAATAAGCTTTCCAATGCAATTTAAAAAAAGCATCTAGCTTCATTTTTAACAGAGTTATCACTGTTTCTGTGCGGGTGTGTTTTTTAATAGCTCGAGATGTTAGCGTTCGCACAATTTCGGACGGTAGTGTATATGTTTAAAAATTTTTTTTTTAATTTTTAATAAAAAACATTATTTTCTATAATAATTTAACCAATCTTAAAGATTTTGTAGAAACTCATTTTTTTTTAAAAATGTGCTTCTATGAACAGAGAGTTTTGACAGCTTGTTGGGTTGTTTTTTAGTAGGGTCCAGGTATATCTGGTAAAGTCGATTTCTGTATTGTTATACTTTTTAAATTATGTTTTAAAAGAAGTAATTAAATTATAGTAAACTTTATCTAAATTATCAATATCTGTTCTATAATTATTACTATTAGTATTATTAATTCATATAGAACATTTCTAAATTTTTTCTTTTCTAGTCATTTGTTTCAATTTGTAAAATATTTGTATTATCAAAACAATGTTTATGTTTATCGTTGTGACATATCGTTTATGTTCTTTTATTCTAGTTTTAAGATGTCTTAAAGTTTTTCCGATATAACAACTATCACAATCTTTGCATTGATTTTTATATATACATCCAACTCTCTTAAATTTCTCTGTTGGATCTTTAAATTTTGGAAAAATACATTTTTTTAAATTATTAGAGTTAGTGAAAACCAGATTGAAATTATGTTGTTTAAATGTATTAAAAAGAATTTTATCAACATTTTTAATATATTTGGTATACTTATAATTTTTTCAATTGGAAAATTGTTGTTATTTATTTTTCTATGTTAGTTATTGGTAAGAGTTATTATACCTCTGTAAAATGTTTCTATTCAACAAATCAATTGGGTATCTATTAAGTAGCAATGTTTTTTTATTAATGTCAAGATTTCCATGATGAAATTGTTGATCTGCCAATTTAATTGCCCTATCAATTTTTTTTCTACTAGTTAGGCATTTAATTTCTATTAGAAATTTACCCAGCATGGCTGAAAGCATGTGAAAATAATTGCGTTTCAGAGTAAAACAAAACGTGTCTTTCTGCATAGTGTTGTCAATGCTTCCTTGGCACGGTTTGCGCGTAGAGCAACAGAGTTCACGTCGCAAAACTTTAAGTGTTCGACTATATCAACCACACGGACGATGAAGACGTTTTTACCCATTCTCCTTGTAATTTCATGGAGGAAAGGGAAAAATTTTCCCTTCCACATGTTGAAAGTCCAATCGCTAATATAAGACTTCTTCATCGTGAGTGCGGTTGATATACTCAAACAGTTTATTTTTCGCGACGCGTCAAAAATGGTATTTTACAGGTCATTTTAATTAGTTATTTTACTAACTGCTATTTACTGACCATACTAAAAAATGATTTTTTTGGAAACTTTGACACTCTAATTCATGATTTCCGAAAAGAATGTGTTAAAATGTGAATTTTTGGGGGAGAAAAAGATATTTATGTTAGCAATTCAAATATAGCAATTTGGAACAAAAGGAACGCGCATGTGACAAGAAAATGAATAGGAAAAAGTAGGGATATTCGTGGAATCTAGAATCGAGCGAAATAAAAGAAGGCAGAAGGCTTTTGGGACTTAGACTCGTACGAGTGTGAAAAGGGCTTGTAGAAGCGTGTTGATGGAATCGAAATTGTGTAATACCTCTAGATTAATTAGTTTTTTTAATTATTTATAAATTGTTCACTTTAAAATAAATGTGAAAGTGCTTTATTGTTATTATCAGGGCCGCCAAGGCACAATGTATTGTATAGAAACGTTGAGTTTCGGAACCGGTATATTTAGTAAAAGGATGTTTAAAAACTTTTTTGATTCTTCTGATCAGATATTTTTTATTCAGCTGAGCTTTCACTCTACGACGTAGAGCCTCTTCAGAGCATTACAAACTGTGAAAAGATTTTTTTAATGTTAAATAAAAAACTTTTTTTCACAAACGCGCCATATAAACATAACCTCAAAACTCACCAATCATGTGTTAAGATTCATTTAAAAATATAAATATAAAAATATAAAAACTTTACATAACAAATTGTTAACAAGCATAAATATATAAGCATTTTTTAAAAAATATAATTAAAAATAGGGGTTTTCTTGTGAAAAAACCATTCCCCATATTTTTTGGTCACATGTCTACAATTACATTACACATTTTAAATTTGGGGTTACATTGTCGATATAATAGATTACCTAAAAAAAAGTTTTTTATTTAACATTAAAAAAAATCTTTTTACAGTTTGTAATGCTCTGAAGAGGCTCTAAGTCGTAGAGTGAAAGCTCAGCTGAATAAAAAATATCTGATCAGAAGAATCAAAAAAGTTTTTAAACATCCTTTTACTAAATATCTAACATTTACAAAATGTGATTTTAGTGGTTCGTTTGTTTACATTTTGCTTTGTTTACATTTTGCAACTTGGACATAGCCTTAAGTTCATTTCTCCCAGGAAACTGCTGATGGATTTAAATAATGGAAATAATTTTAAGTCTCTGTTCCTTCAAGAAAATTGTAAGGCAAATACTTTTTTGTCCTACCTGCACGGAAAGAATGTCATTTCGGTCACTTAAGGCGGGCGCAAAGTAGCACATTCTGCCCGGGAGTAGGGGAAGCGGGCGGAAAATACTTTACCGCCCGCTGACGTCACACAATCGGGCGGTAAAGTATTTTACGCCCGCATGTTAATTCTTTGTTTTTTTCTGTAGAAATTAATAAAAATAAAGCTTATTGCTCAAAATAGAAAATAATATAACCAGGGACCGTCTCCAAAGTTTAGTTTCGTTTCAGTTTTTAAGTCAACACGAAACTAAATTAACAAACTGAATTTAGTTTCGAGTCGACACAAAACTAAACTAACTAAATTATCACGTCCTGACACTTTTTCAGGAGACTTGTCATCCTGACACCTAGACAGCTTGCACTAGGTAAATCACTAGGTGTCACTAGGTTTATCATTATAGACTTCAAAGAGTCAACATTTATATAGAGTTTAATTTTTAACTAAAATGAGCGTTTAATCGTGCGTGCCCTCAATGCCAAACTTTCCATGCAGTTTGGACAAAAATTATGTTCGCATTATGGGCGCAAAATAACTATTCACTATCAAGTTCACTGTTTTTCATTTAAATCTTTCTGAGTTAATACCTACGATATTAAATAATAAAGAAATAATAAATAATTAATTTTGTAACTTATTAATTATTGCTCAATACGTAGGTACCGTAAGTGAGGCTAAATTCGCTCAAATTTTCATGATTTTTTTAAAGTTGGGAAAACAATAAAGATAAATATTAGTACTGAGAATATATAATCTCTGACTCTTCGTCTTTAGTCTTGTCAAGTGAAAAAAATAAATATATTACAAAATAATTACTTACGTAGTTATATACACTGTGAGCGAATTTACACCCCAATGTAGGGTAAATTCGCTCAATTATAATTAACTGTAAAAATAAATCAGAGTACAAAAATTTAATGATTATGTCAAGTTATTTGAAGGTAAATAAGTTTTAAAAAATCTAAAGTCAATGGAATAATTGTTTATTAATGTTGTTTTTTATAATTTGACAAATTATTACATTTTAATCATAAAAATAACATTTCCTTATTGTCATGAAAATAATAACCAAAAATGGTTTAAAAATCTGTTAAATAATATCTTCCTCTAATGTTCCTTTTCAATTTTAGTTTAGGAACTTTTTTTTCTCTTCTTACGTTTTGTACGTTAGGGATAAGAGGAAAACCAAAATGAATATCTTTTCCTTCTTTTTTTCGAAGAAATTCGATTTCAAATACATTTTCGTCAATGTCGGTGACTATTTGTCCTACTTGTATTTGTTCTCCAGCTTCTTCTGATGCGGATTTTAACGATACAAAATCTTTGTCTTTCAAGAAAGGAAGTTTTTTGACACATCATTATTGTCATTGGCAACGATAAAGTTATGGTTCTCTTCATTGGTTGAAAAAGGAAGATCCTCGTCACTGGTATCAAATTCAACTATTTTCCTCTTTTTACGTCTACCTCGCTTTGTTTTTTTCATTTCATTCAAAGTTTCTTCATTTTCAACTTTTTTTTGGCTTTCTGCGTTTTTTATTTTTCTTTTTCTAGCTCATCTTCTTTTAAAAAATTTACATCCTCAATGCACACACTTTTCCCAGATTCAATCTTCAATTTCTTACTACTACTACTCGTCACTGGTATCAAATTCAACTATTTTCCTCTTTTTAGGTCTACCTCGCTTTGTTTTTTTCATTTCATTCAAAGTTTCTTCATTTTCAACTTTTTTTTGGCTTTCTGCGTTTTTTATTTTTCTTTTTCTAGCTCATCTTCTTTTAAAAAATTTACATCCTCAATGCACACACTTTTCCCAGATTCAATCTTCAATTTCTTACTACTACGAGCAGAAAGATTACTTGATGACTCAAATCGCTGTTTTTCCAAATAAGAGACGAATGTCTGACACGGCGGGTCTTAATTAACTTCAACCCAAACGTTCTTGCCCAGATCGGTTCTTTCTTGGTTTTGTTTCTGGGATGCCCCCTGATGATTTTAAGCATAAAATAAAAAAATCGGTTGGGCTGTTTTATAAAAACTGATTTTTAACATTTTTGAAAAAGGTTAATCAACTTACTTTTTCTAAAATGAGTACAAATAATCGCCACATTTACTTGAGTCATTAAAAATGATATCAGAAAATAGGTCCTAGGTACTAAGTATTTTTAAGTAACTTTATATCAGAAAAATTAATTAAAAACAGTGAAAAACGAGTAAAAAATGGAGTTATTTAATATTACTCTCTCCCAGTACATATACACATTAAATTACCTATAGAAGAATTAAAGAGTATAAAATTTTGAAGAAAACAAAAAAATAGAGTGCTTTATCATTCAATCTTTCCGATTTATAGCCTTCTAATGTCAGATGTTAGCAAAAAAATATCAAAAAAATTTTTTACTTTAGTTTATTAAAAAGTAAAAAGTGTTTTGTGTATCTACCGCATATATATTACTGTTAATAAATTGAAGTAAACTAAATTTTAAGTAAATCCGTCGTTGAACTATCACTCTATCTCTAATAGGATCAGAGTTACGATTTTTTTAAAATGGCCATTTTTGGATTTTTTTAAATTGTTACCTTTTGCAGGATGTCAATTGTAAAAATGCTCTTATCATGTGGTTTTATATTTTAAAGAAATAAAAGCCGAATTAAATATTTAGGAACAAAAACTTTTAATGAATATTAGGAAAACAATAATAACTTTTTAAAACTTCGCAAACTGTTGCGAAGTAAACAAACAAGATTATTGTTTTCTTAATGTTCATTAAAAATTTTTGTTCTTAAATATTTAATTCGGCTTTTATTTCTTTAAAATATAAAATAAAACCATATGATAAGAGCATTTTTACAATTAACATCCTGCAAAATGTAACAATTTAAAAAAATGATTTTAAATGATTTTTTTCATGATATCATCTAAAAGCGGTCGCACCAAAGGGTGGCATCCTTCGGGATGCCTGACGGGTGTGAGAATCCCGGTGCCAGCCCTACTCCCCCTTTGACTTGGGGTTGAACACGGTTGCATCAGAGGAGAGTGAACGACTTTAGCTCTACGGGCGTGACAAGCCCGGTGCATCCTCTAGTCCTCCAGGAGGGAGATAAGTCTCTACGGGGGCTGGCGAGTCCCGGAGCTCCAGCTGGCGGTGTCGTATGGCCTGCGGCAAGTCAAACGATCGAGGGCCATCCGACAGGGGGACTTCGGTCCTGCTGGTTTGACCCATACGGGATACCTCAGTCAGTATGCCCGTTTTTGGTGACGTCGATTCGAATGAGACCCACCAATTTCGGGTCCGTGTTTTACCGGCTGGAGAATAGTAAATCCGTAGGCGATCGCGTGTCGTAAGAGACGATTAAGGAAGCATCCCAATTACTTACCCACTTCCTCTCCTTTCTTCCTTCCCATCTCCTCTTCTTGGGTGAGACTCCGGTCTGGAAGCAGAACCTCCGCGTGGTCCCCGCTGGTAGTGTACGAGGCCTGGCCTTGTTAACTTCTCGGTGAAACTTCACCCCAGATTCTGCTTCGATGCTTCAATCTTTGCCTTGAGAGAGGAGAGTTCTTCCGCGACTGGAAGCGACAAAGGTTAGTCCTCCTAAGAAAAGGCGAAAAACCTCTAGATAAAGTCTCGTCGTACAGGCCTATATGCCTGCTGGATACGATGGGTAAACTTCTTGAGGATATGGTTCTGCAGAGAATGCAAAGCCACTTGACCGGAGAGAATAGTCTATCAGATCACCAATTTGGTTTCCGTAAAGGTAAGTCTACAGTTGATGCCATCCAGGCAGTTGTGGACATAGCCAACGCCGGGAAGAACAGGTTGGGACCACAGAAGAAAAAGGGCTTCTGTGCTTTAGTGGCCATAGACATACGCAACGCGTTAAACTCCGCGCGATGGAAAGATCTCATCGAGTCGATGATGAGCAAAGGAATGCCGCCTTACTTGTTGCGTATAATGGATAATTATCTTAGCGACAGGTGGGTGGTATATGAGGGGGACACCTGGACTCTGAAGAAGGAGATGCAAAGTGGTGCCCCTCAAGGCTCGAGGGTGGGACCATTTGTATGGAATGTATCTTACGATGACTTCTTGCGAATGGATCTACCCGAAGGCGCGGTTATCATCGGCTTTGCGGACGACGCGTTGGTCGTGTGCACAGCCGAAAGCGAGGAAGCCCTTGGGACATTGGTGAACGAATGTCTGCGGCGAGCCAAGAGCTGGCTGGATGCCAGAGGTCTTCAAATGGCCCTGGAAAAGGCCGAAGCTCTGCTCGTCACAGACAGACGTGGTTATACAGTCCCACGAATCGTGATAGACGAATTCGAGGTCAAGTGGAGCAAGTATATAAAGTATCTCGGTGTGGAGCTCGATGGAAGGCTAAACTTTCATCACCACATAGCAACGGCGATGAATAAGGCGGTTGAGTGTGCTGCAAATTTGGCACGTCTTATGCCGAATGTTCGCGGACCACGCGAAAAGAAAAGGAGACTGGTGGTGAGTGCTGCCCATGCTAAGCTGTTTTACGCAGCAGCAGCATGGGCTCCCTCGCTCAAGTTCAGAAGCAAAACAATTTGCGAGAACATGCTGTCGGCCCAGAGAGGTATCAATGCCAGAATCGTATCTGCGTATTGTACGGTCTTGACAAGTGCTGTGCAGGTCCTTGCAAGTGTCCCGCCGGCCAATCTTATGGCGAGGGAAAGGGAGGAATTGTTTCTTCTTTCTAAAGAAAGAAATAATCCCCAGACCCCAGAGTCAGAAAGACTCAGCGAGGCCTGCATCCGCAAGAATGCGAGAAGCAGACTCGTCGAGACTTAGCAAGACAGATGGAATAGGGAGGAAAAAGGCCGATGGACCTATCGGCTTATTCCAACGCTCACCACCTGGATAAACCGAAAGCATGGAGAAGTCTCCTATTATTTGACGCAAGCATTTACAGGTCACGGGTGTTTTAACTCGTACCTGTGTCGCTTTAAATTACGCGAGAATGAGGTGTGTGCGTACTGCCAGTTCGCTGTGGACAACGCAGACCACACCCTCTTCTCATGCAAAAAATGGGACCTGGAAAGGCGGGCCATGTTCGAAGGTGTAAACAGTCAAGTTACACCGGAAAACATGGTATCGCTGATGACCCAGTCAGAAGAGAATTGGCTGCAAGTCGAGAATTTCATAATCTCGGTCATGTCGAGGAAGGATCTCGACGGCCGGCAAAAAAGCGTAATTTAAACATCTTTTAATTTGTTTGTTTTTTGGTAATTAATTTATTTTGTGATTTACTTGTCCTTATACACTTTTAATTTACTATGTGTTTTATTTGTCCTTGTACAATTTTAATTTATTCTGTGATTTATTCGTCCTTATTTATTTTTATTTATTCTGTGATTTATTTGTCCTTATACAATTTTTACTTTTTGATATTATATCTGTTGGTTTTATATGTTTCTGTTTTAGACCCGTTTAGTATTTTATCTATTGCCATTTTAAATTATTTTAACATTTGTTTTTTGTTTTAATTTTTGTTGTGCTGTTAATTCCGCTTTTATATTAAAATGGTTTTAAATTTTTCAACTATTGACGCAGGAGAACCGCAGGTAAAGAACAAAGTCGCAGCAGCGACAGAGGTGGAGCGCCACCCTCGAAGGCTAAAGTCTTGCGACTGTTCCGAGGGAGGATAAAGGGCTCCAAAGGAAGGGTTACGGGTTTTAGTGGGTCGGGCTGGCAGTAGGTCGCCAGTATTCTAAATTTATTATAATACTTATTTATTTTCCTTTTTTTTATTTTTCTTCTGTTTTGTTATACTAACCCCACATAACCTTGGAGTGCGGAATCCAAGGTATCTGTAGGCAGATTTCCCAAAAGTCCCTAAGCAAAAAAAAAAAAAAAAAGTAGCTTAAAGAATATTACGTGGTTTAAATGATATTGGAGATTTTAAAAAGGTCTGCACGATTGACAAGCAAACCATCATTCAAGCAAAACAGTCACATCGCGCCTCATAGCTAGGGCCGAATGGGACGCTTTATCAAAAACGGGCCCCATTATTATAATTAATTATGAATTATTATTAATTATTAATTATTAATTATTAATTATTAATTATTAATTATTAATTATTAATTATTAATTATTAATTATTAATTATTAATTATTAATTATTAATTATTAATTATTAATTATTAATTATTAATTATTAATTATTAATTATTAATTATTAATTATTAATTATTAATTATTAATTATTAATTATTAATTATTAATTATTAATTATTAATTATTAATTATTAATTATTAATTATTAATTATTAATTATTAATTATTAATTATTAATTATTAATTATTAATTATTAATTATTAATTATTAATTATTAATTATTAATTATTAATTATTAATTATTAATTATTAATTATTAATTATTAATTATTAATTATTAATTATTAATTATTAATTATTAATTATTAATTATTAATTATTAATTATTAATTATTAATTATTAATTATTAATATGAGGGAGACACCTGCACTCTCAAGGAAGAGATGCAGCGTAGGGCTCCTCAAGGCTCGAGGGTGGGTCCATTTATATGGAATGTATCATACGATGATTTTCTGCGAATGTGTCTGCCCGAAGGTGCGGTGATCATCGGGTTTGCGTACGACGCGTTGTTCGTGTGCACTGCCGAAAGTGAGGAAGCTCTTGGGACATTGGTGAACGAATGTCTGAGGTTAGCAAAAGACTGGCTGGATACCAGAGGTCTTGAAATGGCCCTGGAAAAGACCGAAGCACTGCTGGTCACAGACAGACGTGGTTATGAGCTCCCACGAATCGTGATAGACGGATTCGAGGTCAAGTGGAGTAAGCAAATTGAATATCTTGGTGTGGAGTTGGATGGAAGGTTAAGTTTCCACCACCACATGGCTACGGTGTCAAATAAGGCGATCGAGTGTGCGGCAAATCTCTCACGGTTAATGACAAACGTAGGCGGACCCCGTGAAGAAAAACGAAGACTGGTGGCGAGTGTCGCTCATGCTAAAATGCTTTATGCAGCACCAGCGTGGGCCCCATCTCTAAGAAGTAAAAGATGTCAAACCATCTGTGATAAGATACTGTCTGCGCAGAGATCGACAACTACGCGTATCATCTCTGCATATAAGACGGTATCTACGAGTGCTGTGCAGGTCCTTGCAAGTGTCCCGCCAGCAGATCTCTGGCGAGGGAAAGGGAAGAAATGTTTCTCTTTTCTGAAGAAAGAAGTTCCCTGGATGAGGAAATAAGACCAAGCAAGGAAAAAGGTCGATGGACCTATCGCCTTATCCCGGCACTCGCCACCTGGATAAATAGGAAACACGGTCAGGTTTCCTATTATTTGACACAGGCGCTCACGGGTCACGGGTGTTTTAACTCGTACCTGTGTCGCTTTAAATTACGCGAGAATGAGGTGTGTGCGTACTGCCAGTTCGCTGTGGACAACGCAGAGCACACCCTCTTCTCATGCAAAAAATGGGACCTGGAAAGGCGGGCCATGTTCGAAGGTGTAAACAGTCAAGTTACACCGGAGAACATGGTATCGCTGATGACCCAGTCAGAGGAGAATTGGCGGCAAGTCGAGAACTTTATAATCTCGGTTATGTCAAGGAAGGATCTCGACGGCCGCCAAAAAGCGTAATTTAAACAGCTTTTAATTTGTTTGTTCGTTTTTTTTTGTATTAATTTATTTTGTGATTTATTTGTCTTTATACACTTTTATTTTAATTCGTGTTTTATGTGTCCTTATACAATTTTAACTTATTCTGTGATTTACTTGTCCATATACAGCTTTTACCTTTTTGACTTTATACATCTGTTTATTTTATATGTTTTTTGTTTTACACCTGTTGAATATTTTACCTCTTGGCATATTTTACTCTTTTTAACATTTGCTTTTATTATTGTTGTGCTGTTGATTCCGCTTGTATATTATAATAGTTTGGAATTTTAACTATTGACGCAGGAGAATCGCAGGTAAAGAACAAAGTCGCAGCAGCGACAGAGTTGGAGCGCCACCCTCGAAGGCTAAAGTCTTACGACAGTTCCGAGGGAGGGTAATGGGATCCAAAAGAAGGGTTACGGGTTTTAGTGGGTCGGGCTGGCAGTAAGTCGCTAGTATTCTAAATTTACTATATTATTTATTTTTTCTTTATTTTGATTTGTTATTATACCAACCCCACATAACCTTGGAGTGCGGAATCCAAGGTATCTGTAGGCAGATTTCCCAAATTCCCTAAGCAAAAAAAAAAAAAATTAATAATTAATAATTAATAATTAATAATTAATAATTAATAATTAATAATTAATAATTAATAATTAATAATTAATAATTAATAATTAATAATTAATAATTAATAATTAATAATTAATAATTAATAATTAATAATTAATAATTAATAATTAATAATTAATAATTAATAATTAATAATTAATAATTAATAATTAATAATTAATAATTAATAATTAATAATTAATAATTAATAATTAATAATTAATAATTAATAATTAATAATTAATAATTAATAATTAATAATTAATAATTAATAATTAATAATTAATAATAATTCATAATTAATAATTAATAATAATTCATAATTCATAATTAATTATAATAATGGGGCCCGTTTTTGATAAAGCGTCCAATTCGGCCCTGGCTATGAGGCGCGATGTGACTGTTTTGCTTGAATGATGGTTTGCTTGTCAATCGTGCAGACCTTTTTAAAATCTCCAATATCTTTTAAACCACGTAATATTTTTTAAGCTACTTAGTCTACTTTTAAAGAGGAAATCTCAAGCTTTATTATATGTGAATTTGAATTTTTTTTCTAACCTCGTTTAGAGTAATCCTGAACTTGAAGTTGGATAACAGAATTTTCAAAAATCAGAAAATTAGACGATATTTCTCATACTCTAACTCAGTTTCTATTTAACGAATAGTTTTGAACTTTAGCTCATTTCACGCGAAATTTGATAAGCTTTCCAATGGTTATTTTTAAATTTTTCTAGACTTATTTTTAAGTGAAATATTATCAACAACGAGAGGCATGTTTTTAATACGAATTTTGTAAGTGGACTGGCAATTCTGGCCGGTACTGTAGTTATGCTTTTTTGTAAGGATTCGCCGCGATTTTTCATTTAATTAATAAGCATAACTACAGTTTTGCATATTTCCAATGAAAATTTGAAATTTTTTTTGCATAATAAAATTCAGCGTACCCGAATTAGTAAAGAAGCACCATTACCTTTTGAAGAAACATTATGTTAAAGAAGATATAAATAAAAACGTATTTTGCTAAATATCTCGAAACAACCCAAAGTGTAGTTATGGTGTTTTTAAATCAGGACGGCAGTATTGTTTTTGTTCGTAGGCAAAAATTGCCTGAGTAAAAAGCACATTCTGGCAAATATTGTTTTCAGTGTATATATAGTATAAAGTGCAGATGTCTAATCACTTTGTATTCGCATAGAAAACTGCATTGATGTCCACAAACGAACCATACTCATATCCGAACCTTTCCCTTATAACAATTATAACAACGTTATAATAAAAATTATTATTAATTTTACCAAAGAATTGAAGTTGTGAACTATTATCTGTGATCAGTGGATAATAATTAAAAATTGTTAATGTCGTAGCAGTTGTTAACCATTAACATTATCAGTTGAGATAATATTATGAATCGTCTGTTTTTTTTCTTTTTTGTATGTGGCCTGAGATGAGAAAATCTTCAAAAAACACCCGAGGAATTGGGTTGTGTCGGATTCACTTAAGAAGTGCCTACCAACTAAAAACTCATCACAGTGGTTCTCAACCAAAGGTTATAAACCAATAAAGAAGAATGCTCGATGTAAATAAAATTGCATGGGTGTTGACGCATATAGCTAAGCACGACAATAGAGAGGTTTAAGAAGAAGTTCGAGAGATGAGAAGACAGGGCCTTCTAAGATGATCTATATTTTTGCTCTTGTACTGGATAAGCAAGTTGATGTTTGGGGTAAGGTTTGGCAAGATGAAGGATTTTTGAGTAGGTTTGGGCGGCAGTAAAAATGGAAGGGAGGTTTCTTTCCTTGACGATTTGTAAATTTCGGATGAACCAGGAAAAGTTCAAGGCAAAACGGCAGGTCGCATGTATGTTTTGTTAAGTCGTGTTAACTGTAGTGGGGAAGCAGAGCCCCAGATAGGAATGGCGTAAGTGCAAATGTTACGGATGATAGTGTTAAAAGCATGGATTTTGGTGGATTGAGAGAATTTAGGGTTGCTAAAAAAAGGTTTGAGGGAAATGAAGATGCCGTTGGCTTTACTGCGAACTAAGGTTATGTGTTTGAACCAGGTAAGATTTTTGGCAAAAATGACACAGAGGTATTCGGCAGAGGTGCTCCACTTAATAGGGTGAAAGTTTACTATGGGTCTAGGAGTGGTGCGCATTCGGCGAAAAAAGAAGATTGCTTGTTTACAGTCAAGGAGGTGCATGGAAGTTTGCTTACTTGTGTTAAGGTTGTCAGCGATAACTGAACAATAGCGGATTTCCAGGTAAGAGAAAAGTATTTAAAACGCATCATAGAGTTTATTCTGTTACTGATGGCGACTAGATGTTTGCGAGGAAGGATTTTAGGTACTTTGTCGCTGACGGCATCACTACCTGGAGCTTTTCGGGTTTTGAGGAGGCGAATTATGTTGAGAATTTCCTTGGAAGATGTGGGAGGGAAATTGTTGTCGAGTTTGGTGAAGTTTGAAACTGTGTGTGAGACTTTTTTAAAAAAAAGTGGCAAATTTTGTGTGGCTTGGAAAGGGGGAGCATTGATTTTTTAGATAGTCAACGAAAATATTGGCTTTATCTTCATCTAGGGTGAATGTATTGCCATCTTTGGTGAGAGGTGGAGTGTGAGTTTTACTGTTTCGAAGGGATCTAATAACTTTCCAACAGCTTTTTGGGTTTTGTTCAGCTTAAGCTATAAATGATTCAAAGGAAGATTTGATGGAGCGATTTAGAAAATCTTTTTATTTTCATTGTAGGAAATTGAGAAGGCGTTTGTAGTGAGGAAAGCGAAAAGTTTGACATCTTTTTAGAGCTTTGTTTTTCTTTTGGATAAGGCGAAGGATGTAGGGGGATGATCTATCTATGTAAGTTTGAGTAATTGTAGCATTTGAATGAGGAGGTTTCGAAGATGTACTTTAAGTGGATATAATTTATTTTTGATAGTAGTATTCAGAAGGAAATGGATGGGATGGCTTTTTCCTCTAGTAATAGAGTAAGTTCTAGATGCCTTGCAGGAGAGAGTCCATTGTTATTTCAGGTGAGGATTTTTATGTTTTTGTTAAGATTAGTTTGATGGAAAGAGGGTAGACGTGAAGATTGTGAGGAATTTACAAAAAAGCTGTTGAAGTTGCAGTGCAATGTTAGGATCAGAGGATAAATTGTTCCAATGGAGTGGTTGACTAATAATGAAAGTGGAGGAATAATTTTTTGAGGTTAGGTTTGCGTTGGTTGGTTTTTTGTGTGGAGTGATAGTTGTTTTGGTATTAGGAGAATTCTTAGAGCAAGGAGCGTGGCAATAATTTACTGTGTGCGAGAATTTAAGGCAGCAGAGACATTGAGGAATAAGAGAGGATTTTCTCTTGTGCTTAACTTTTTGTCAAGGCCAGCAAGAGATTTGAGAATGAAAATTAGAGTTTGCTGTGGATGATGTGGGATCCAAATGGACTGCAATGAGTGGCCAGATTTTGTCTTCTTTTTTCATACGATGTATGTTTTTTACTGCTGAGTTTTTCGTCTTAAATTCTATAAGGAGAGTTTTGTCAGGGATGAACTCACTGACGCTACGAATGATAACAATGAGGTCTTTGTCGTGGTGAAGTTAGTTAGTCGTGTTGTGCTTGTCCAGCATTTAGGTGATAGTACGAAAGCCTTCTACAGTTTCGGGATAAACAAGGATAGCGTCAGTGGTGATTTTTAGAAGCAAATGGCGATATCTGCTTTGAGTAGAGCGGAATGAATTTTTAGCCAGAGTTCTTTTTTAGGATGCGAATGGGAGGAGAACTATGTTCTTTGGGTTCGTCTTCTTCAGAGAAGCTAGATAAGGAAATTTCATCGTCAGATGAGTCTCTTGGTGTTTCTGTGCGTCTACGTATGTTTTTATGTTTTGCTTTAGTAAATTGAACTCAGTCAGTTGTTGTTGGTTTGTCAGTGACTTTCTGGCAAGTAACACTACCCAAGTGTAACTCACCGATTCTTTTAATACTTAGTATACACATTCTAGATCGAAAAATATTTGACACGTGTTTTTTTATATTAGCTTAAAAATGTTTTAAGGGGTAGAAACTACCCCTGTAACATTTGCATTATTTAAAGATATTTAACAGAGTTTACTGTAACATTATTACATTAGGGTGTCTCAAAAAAAATAATTTTTGAGTATGGTTAAGTATTAAATATTTTTGTATAATTCACCCTCCTCCCTTTTAAGGGGTGCAAAATTTCTACCCTTTTAACCAGGAGTGTCGCGTGACGCCTTTGACAAAAATCATACTTCTGCTTTATAAAAGTACTTGAAAATTAGTACTCGCGGGTTTTCGGGATCGCTGATTACGAATCCGGGGTCGGTTTTTAAAAATTCAAAATGGCGGATCCAATATGGCGGATGTCAAAATTAAACATCAATCGAATTGGCTTGAAAATTGGTATTCAATGTGTACAAATTGAAGTGCATTTGTAAGATTGCTTTGCATACAATGTACTTCGGATTCGTAATCAGAGACCCCGATTGATTCGATTGATGTTTAATTTTGACATCCGCCATATTGGATCCGCCATTTTGAATTTTTGAAAACCGACCCCGGATTCGTAATCAACGATCCCGAAAACCCACGAGTACCAATTTTAAAGTACGTTTATAAAGCAGAAGTATGATTTTTGTCAAAGGCGTCACGCGACACTCCTGGTTAAAGGGGTAGAAATTTTGCACCCCTTAAAAGGGAGGAGGGTGAATTATACAAAAATATTTAATACTTAACCATAAAATTATTTTTTTTGAGACACCCTAATGTAATAATGTTACAGTAAACTCTGTTAAATATCTTTAAATAATGCAAATGTTACAGGGGTAGTTTCTACCCCTTAAAACATTTTTAAGCTAATATAAAAAAAATAAGTGTCAAATATTTTTCGATCTAGAATGTGTATACCAAGTATTAAAAGAATCGGTGAGTTACACTTGGGTAGTGTTACTTGTGGGTTACAGTGTCCATGAAAATGGTGTTAAGAGTGAATTCGTATGTTTTAAGAATTTTTCTAATGTCATTGGTGGCTATTGTGATTTCAGATTTTGTGAGAAGAGTGGGGTCTGCCGGGACGTTAATAGTAGGTGAGATTTGGCTGTCGTTGACAGCAGTGTTGGATGGGGGAGAGTCATGATGAGGATGTAGTGAGCAGATCTTTGCCACACCCTGTGGGACAAGACGCATTTCAACGAATGCAAAGTGGTCGTATACTCACTGTTACTAGATGTGAGAAAATTTGATTAGTTCTGAGAACGACTATTTTTAGAATTTGGATTTTATTGTGGATTTTTAGAGAGCGAGAGTGAATAAAATCGAGTCGTCAAGTCGCGCGCGAGAGTTGTAGTTCTAGATATCTACTAGGGAGTTGGGGAATAATAAGAGAATGTTTTATTAGTTTTCCAATTCCTTGCTAGATGACGAAGAATACCTCGCTCGCGAACGACTTGTGTCTCATAGAGTATAAGTATCTGTCTTCTGAACAGACCATTTAAAATATTATCTTACTGATAATGTTAATAGTTAGCATCAGCTACGACTTTAACAATTTTTAGTTATTATTCACTGATTACAGATAATAGTTCACAACTCCAATTCTTTAGGAAAGCAAATAATCATTTTCATTATAACGTTGTTATAATTGTTATATTATATGTAATCAAAAATTAAATGTTAAATAATTTATTTAATTTTGAGTAATTAAATATTTGCCATGTGGCGACTTTCTCTGAATTAAAAGAAATTAATTTATATTAATAAATTGAACGTGATTATCGACACGAAAACGAAATCGACAAAAAAACCGTCGTCAGATTATTTCAATGTTGAATTGTAGTATAGAGAAGGAGATTTCTGGAATGTCTGAGTTTGATTCAAGTAGTGATAGCGAGAATGAGAAAAAGGCGCGAGTATTTGGAAGGGGGATAGGAAAGAATGGAAAAAAGATGACGTGTGAGGATTGTTTGGATTTGTTGGAGTTAATATAGATGTTGAAGGATGAGATGGATGAAGGAGCTAAGAGAGTGAAGGGAAATGTGATGGATATCTGTGAGGATGGGGAAACAAGGGACAAAGAGATAGGGTAAATTGAAGAAGGGTTAGAGAAATTGCAGGAAATGTGGAATGAATGGTATAGTAAGTGGAAAAAGAAAAAGGAAAGCATGTGGAGAAGAATGAATGGATTGGAAAAATTTATAAAGGAAGTGAATGAAGGAACTGAGAAAATTGACGAAAGTGAATATGAGAGTGTGCAGTGGAAAGTGAGAGATTTATCAAGACGAGTAGATGTAATGGAAAATGAAAAAAGGAAAAGGAATGTAGTGATTAGAGGTATGAATGTAGGTGTGATGGAGGGTGAAAGAGCAGTGGAAAAAGTGTTGGCGTGGATTGGGGGTTAATGTCTCAGTTGGAATGGTAAAAGCGTTAGGAAGGGGAGAATATGGAATACCAAAGTTATGGTTGGTGGAGTTGGGTAGTGAGGAAGAGAAAATGGATGTGATGAGGGTGAAAGGAAGACTGAAAGGAAGTGTAATAAGAATGGATGAGGATAGAAGTTGGAGGGAGAGAAGAATGGTATGGTTATTGAGAGAAAGAGCGTGGGCGGAGAGAGCGAGTGGGGAAACAGGTAAGAATGGGTAAAGATTGTATTTGGGTGGATGGGGTAAAGTATGTTGTGAGAGAGGATACGGGAGGTGTGATGGAAGCGTGTAAAGTGTGATAGACAGGGATAGGCTGGGAATGAGTTGAGAAGATTTTGCTTAGATGGATGGATGGATGTGTAAAAGTGGATGTCTGAAGGGTGTAAGAGAGGTGAAAAAGGAGTAGAAGGTTTTTTGAAAAAGGGTGGGCGAATTGGGTCGAAGCCAGCATGGGCATAGAAGGAACTGGAAACGGAAGCCCGGCACTGGCGATTTGTAAGGTTGAGAGCGTGGAGAGAGTTGTATGTAGGTTGAGTTGCGTTTAGGTTAAGTTGTATGAAGAGAATGTTTAGTTGTAAGGATTGTTGTAAATATAGGTTAAGATTATTATGTATGTATTTGGGAGTCTTGAACCCTACTTATTGTAGGGAGAATAAATAAATAATAATATAGTTTAAAGATCTTAAAAAAATTTTACGAAAAAGGTTTAGAACACAGTTAATTATTCATTTGTTTAATAATAACAATAATTTTTTAGAACAAATAATTTTTTTCAACAATGAAATAATTTTTTTAAGTTCCAATCTTTATGAATGATGTGGACAAATTTCCATTAAAATCCGACAAATCGTCCCTAAGATATAAAAATTGAAAAAAAAATTACATTAAAATTAAATTGTTTATAAAAAATAAACAAATAAAGCCGAAGCTCACTTCAGGAATTCTTACACAGTTCAAGCTTTAATTTAAGCCTAATTAGAGACTTCTGGCTCGTCGGCATCATTCTCTACACGTGATAAAAAAACCAAAAACAGGTTTTCTTTGTTCAGCGATGAAAATCCTATAAGAATATTATTGTCCGATCTTTAAATCAGAGAAAAAGTAACTTTTTGTCGACCAGTGTTAATTATTGTAAATAATATGCTAGTTAAAATTTTACCCACAAATGTGAAACTTTCTTTATTATTACAGAGAGTAATTAAGTAATAAACAATTGAAAGGCTGAATGTTATAAGAGGATTCTGCTGGATAATTGTTGTACAGTAGGTTGAATTTTAAGTTTTTTAAATTTCAATTATTGTTTCTTGTGGAGAATAAAAACCGACATCCTTTTTTTCTATAAAATTTTTTCTATTTTTTTGTCTTTTTCAAATAATGAGAAAAAACTGCATTTTTCAAAATAAAAAAATTCTGATGTTTTTCAATTTCAACACGTGACATTTTGGTTAATTTTTTAATAAAACAAAAAGAAAATTAAAGGACAGAATGTTACAAAGTAACAATAGAAAAACACTTTTTCTTTAAACAAAAAATAATAATTATTATTTTCAAAACAATGTAAAAATAACAGTTTTATGTTTTCAAGCGCTTTGTTTATCTGAAAAATGTTAAGGCCTGTCGAACTTCGAGTGAAAAAATTTTCATTAAGAAGTAAAGATGTTTTCTAGAAAGTTTTATTAATATTGGACAAAAACGTTAACATGTTATTAGTAACATTTAAAGTTCGGAGCGCATTTTAGCCTTAAAGTTTCCATGCTTCTTGTTTTTCCATGTTGTTACAATTCACTTTATTCCAAATATTTCACTTCTGTTAAATAAATTAATATTTAAATTAAACATTGTTACACTTAAATTAGTAATTTTTTAAATAGGGTCATTTGGAATAAACGTAAATAAGAGGTAAATGTAAACAGTAGATATTTCATCTAAATTTACAAATTTAAAAATAATTAAGACGTGAATATTTTTACCTCAGCTCACCTACAAGATGTAATGAATATTGCCAATATTTTATTTTGACAATTGCCAATGACATAGTGTAAGTTATCTTCTAATTTAATCTAATCAATTGCCGAGATCAAGCTGGATATTCCCGAAAATGGAAAGTTGGCACCTAGATTAGAGAATCCATTGTACCAAGCTCCAGCTCGCTTGTTTACAACAATCCATTAGTGTCCTGTTCTTCTCCAGAAGTCCAGTATTTCTTCTGTATATCGGTTGCTCACCTGCATAGGGTCTATAATTGCGTGACCCCAGCTGGAAAGTCTGATCCTAGCTAACAATGGTTTTAACTCTGATTTTATCGAGTTTTAGGAGATCGCTCGCTGGACTCTTGTTGGGTACTATACCCAACAGAGTCTTCGCTTGCCTTCCCACCACAATGCCCGACCAATACTTCTCATGTTCCCTTTGACCTCATCTTTTAATGGCTTTTTTAACCAGACACGGCATTGATGATGCTGTTGGTTCAGGACCTTAAAATACCGTTTCAGAACCTATTTTTGCCAAAACGTCCACCCTTTTATTGCCCTTGATTCCCGAGTGGCCCGGTACACAGATCAACGAAAGTTTATTTACTGAACCTAACTCGTCTAGTTCGCTGCGGCTTTCCCAGATAAGCTTCGATTCTATTGTGGGATTCTTAAAAGCCCCTAGGGCCGCCTGACTATCCACACAAATATTAATCCTTCTTCCCCTTGTCCCTTTTTAAATGGACATTTGCGCACAAGTTAAAATCGCACAGAACTCGGTCTGACAAACCGTGGCATATTTTCCTAGCGACTCAGACACTTTAATACAGCCAGTTTTTCGATATATTCCGAAGCCTGCTCTGCAATTCATCTTGGAGCCGTCCGTGTACCAGACCTCGTCCCCAAGTGGAAAACCCTTCTTCCAGTCCAATCTGGAAGGTATTAGTTTCTTAGGTAATTATTTAGAATCACGGCTTTTGCGAATTTTAGAGATAAATGATTAATTCTATTTGGAAAGGCTTTCATTCAGCTAGAAAATAAAAAATTATGTGGGGGAGGATGAAAAAGTTAATTATGGAACGCCAGGGATGGGAAAAAATGATAATTTTTCAGGCGATAACTCAGTAAATATTAAATATTTCGAAAAATGTTCTACATAAAAGTTGTAGATCTTGTTAAGATACACATTTTATGTTACATGCAATTGTTTCATAAATTGAGTATTTTTCGAGAAAAACACAAAAAACGGAAAATAACCATAGAAACGTTTTAATGCAGAAGGGAGTCAAATTAACTTTCTAGGTGGTACTAGAAGCCATCCAACTGAGACCAGAACCCCCTCCAACGTTTAAAAAAGGCGTCTTGAAGGTGCCCGCCGCACCTAATTTCCTTCAACATTTTAATGCAGAAACGGAGTCAAATTAACTTTCTAGATGGTACTAGAAGCTATCCAACTTAGACCAGACCCCCCTCCAACGTTTAAAAAAGGCGTTTTGAAGGTGCATCCACAACACATCACTCTAAGGCGGGCGAAGCCGCCGCACCTGATTTCCTTCAAAAATTTTAATGCAGAAAGGGAGTCAAATTAACTTTCTAGATGGTACTACAAGCTATCCAACTTAGACCAGACCCCCCTCCAACGTTTAAAAAAGGCGTTTTGAAGGTGCATCCACAACACATCACTCAAAGGCGGGCGAAGCCTGCCGCACCTGATTTCCTTCAACATTTTAATGCAGAAAGGGAGTCAAATTAACTTTCTAGATGGTACTACAAGCTATCCAACTTAGACCAGACCCCCCTCCAACGTTTAAAAAAGGCGTTTTGAAGGTGCATCCACAACACATCACTCAAAGGCGGGCGAAGCCTGCCGCACCTGATTTCCTTCAACATTTTAATGCAGAAAGGGAGTCAAATTAACTTTCTAGATGGTACTAGAAGCTATCCATCTTAGACCAGACCCCCCTCCAACGTTTAAAAAAGGCGTTTTGAAGGTGCATCCACAACATATCACTCTAAGGCGGGTGAAGCCCGCCGCACCTGATTTCCTTCAACATTTTAATGCAGAAAGGGAGTCAAATTAACTTTCTAGTTTGTATAACAAGATGTCTAACATAGTCCAGACCCCTCTCCAACGGATTTGACTCCCTTTCTGCATTAAAACGTTGAAGGAAATCAGGTGCGGCGGCTTCGCCCGCCTTAGAGTGATGTGTTGTGGATGCACCTTCAAAACGCCTTTTTTAAACGTTGGAGGGAGGTCTGGTCTAAGTTGGATAGCTTCTAGTACCATCTAGAAAGTTAATTTGACTCCCTTTCTGTATTAAAATGTTGAAGGAAATCAGGTGCGGCAGGCTTCGCCCGCCTTTGAGTGATGTGTTGTGTATGCACCTTCAAAACGCCTTTTTTAAACGTTGGAGGGGGGTCTGGTCTAAGTTGGATAGCTTCTAGTACCATCTAAAAAGTTAATTTGACTCCCTTCTGCATTAAAATGTTTCTATGGTTATTTTTCGTTTTTTGTGTTTTTCTCGGAAAATACTCAATTTATGAAACAATTGCATGTAACATAAAATGTGTATCTTAACAAGATTTACAAATTTTATGTAGAACATTTTTCGAAATATTTAATATTTACCGAGTTATCGCCTGAAATAGAAATTTTTTAATTTGTTTTCCATCCTTGGCGTTCCATAATTAACTTTTTCATCCTCCCCCCACCTAATTTTTCATTTTCTAGCTGAATGAAAGCCTTTCCAAAAAGAATTAATCATTTATCTCTAAAATTCGCAAAAGCCGTGATTCTAAATAATTACCGTTTCTTAAAACGGGGTTACTGTTACCAAGTTTTTGTTGTGTTCTTCTATGGAGGATTCAAAAACTATGATGTCATCGAGATAAACAACACAAATTTTGTTAATCAATCGTTTTAAGGCGTTGTTGATCATCCTCTGGAATGCGGCAGGTACATTTTTTAGTCCAAAAGGTATGCGTTTAAAATCAAAGTGTCCTTCCGATATGGAAAATGCTGAGGTCAAAGGTGGAGATGAATTTTGTTTTCCCTAGTGAGTTCTTGTTTATGAAACTCTGGAGGTTTGTAGGACCGATTATTAATTATTTTATTTTCTATCAATATTATTTTGTGAGAGGCAAGGTGTGTCCTGGGAGAAGGTCAAAGATTGTGACGTTACCTTTTACAAAAACAGGTATTTTAATAAGTTTTATTTGATTTGGAGGTACAATAAATCCGTCGTCTACGGGTGGATGTTTTTTTATGATCACTGCGAACATACTTAAGGCTATGTCCAAGTTGAAAAATGTAAACCAACCAAGAGATAAACAAAAAAAGCACTAAAATCACCTTTTTCATACATCTTTTTCTCTCAAAAAAATTACCATTAGAAAACTTTTTTTACAAAAATCATGAATTAAATTGTCAAAGTTTCCAAAAAATCATTTTTGAGGGGAAGATATGATAAAGTAAGGACAATTTTGAAAATTTTGAAATTTTTTTGAAAATATTCAAATTTGAAAACTTGTGTACTAAATTTTTTTAATTAAGATAACTTCAGTTATTTTCAATATTTTTTCAATTTTTTTTAATTGCTCAGTATAACTCACATGTGGAAGGATTTGCGGAAACTGTCCGCAAATTTTTTTTTGTAAAGAAATTATTCAAAAATCTTCCAGAAATTTATTTTTTTTTGTACGGAAATTTATTTTTTTGCGGAAACCATCCGGAAATTTTTTTTTACGGAAATCATCCAGAACATATCCGGAAAGTAATTATTTTTACGGAAATCATCCAGAAATCTTCCGGAAACTTTCCAGAAATTTATTTTTGTTAAGGAAATCATCCGGAAAATTTCCGGAAATTTTTTTTTACGGAAATAATCCGGAAATTTATTTATTTTTACGAAAATCATCCGGAAATTAAATTTTTGTAAGGAAATCATCCGCCAATTTATTTTCATACAGAAATCATCCGGAAAATGTAAGGAAATTTATTTCTTTTTACGGAAATTATCCGGAAATCTTCCAGAAAATTTCCAGAAATTTATTTTCTTACGGAAATCATCAGGAGAGTATCCGAAAATATTCCGGAAAATTTTCAAAAATTTATTTTTTACGGAAATCTTCCGGAAACTTTTCGGAAATTTTTTTACGGAAATCATCCGGAAATCATCCAGAAAATTTCCGGAAATCTATTTTTTACGGAAATCATTCGAAAATCTTTCGAAAAATTTCCGGAAATTAATTATTTTTACAGAAATCATCCGGACATTAATTATTTTTACAGAAATCATCAAGGAATTTATTTTTTTACGGAAATCATGCGGAACATTTCCGGAAATCTATTTCTTACGGAAATCGTTCTGAAATCATCCGGAAAATTTCCGGAAATTTATTTTTTTACGGAAATCATCCGGAAAATTTTCGGAAATATTTTTTTAAACAGAAATCGTTCGGAAATATTTGGAAAATTTTGGAAATCTATTCTTTACGGAAATCATCCGGAAAATTTCCGCAAATTTATTTTTTTACGGAAATCATTCGGAAAATTTTCGGAAATTTTTTTTTTTTACAGAAATCATCCGAAAATCTTCCGGAAAATTTCTGGAAATTTATTTTATTACGGAAATCATTCAGAAAATTTTCGGAAATTTATTTTTTTTACAGAAATCATCCAGAAAATTTCCGGAAATTTATTTTATTACGGAAATCATTCAGAAAATTTCCGCAAATTAATTATTTTGACGGAAATCATCCAAAACATTTCCAGAAATAAATTATTTTTACAGAAATCATCCGGAAACTTTCCGGAAATTAATTTTTTTACGGAAATCATCTGCAAAATTTCCGGAAAGTAATTATTTTTACGGAAATCATCCAGAAATCTATTTTTTACGGAAATAATCCGGAAATCTTCCAGAAAAATTTCCAGAAATCTATTTTTTACGGAAATCATCCGAAAATCTTTCGAAAAATTTCCGGTAATTAATTATTTTTACAGAAATCATCCGGAAATTAATTATTTTTACAGAAATCATCCGGAAATAAATTATTTTTCCGGAAATTATTCGGAAACTTATTTTCTTACGGAAATCATCCGGAAAATTTCCGGAAATTTATTTTTTTTACGGAAATCGTTTGGGAATCTTTCTGAAAATTTTGGAAATCTATTTTTTAGAAAAATCATCCATAAAATATCCGGCAATTTATTTTCATACGGAAATCATCCGAAAAATGTAAGGAAATTTATTTCTTTTTACGGAAATTATCCGGAAATCTTCCAGAAAATTTCCAGAAATTTATTTTCTTACGGAAATCATCAGGAGAGTATCCGGAAATATTCCGGAAAATTTTCAAAAATTTATTTTTTACGGAAATCTTCCGGTAACTTTTCGGAAATTTTTTTTACGAAAATAATCCGGACCATTTCCGGAAATTAATTATTTATACAGAAACCATCCGGAAATTAATTATTTTTCCAGAAGTCATCCGGAAAATTTCCGGGAATTTTTTTTTTACGGAAATCGTTCTGTAATCTTTCGGAAAATTTCCGGAAATTAATTATTTTTACAGAAATCATCCGGAAATTAATTATTTTTACCGAAATCATCAAGGAATATATTTTTATACGGAAATCATCCGGAACATTTCCGGAAATCTATTTCTTACGGAAATCGTTCTGAAATCTTTCGGAAAATTTCCGAAAATTTATTTTTTTTACGGAAATCGTTCGGGAATCTTTCGGAAAATTTCCGGAAATTTATGTTTTTCACGAAAATCGTTCAGGAATCTTTCGGAAAATTTTGGAAATCTATTTTTTACGAAAATCAGCCATCCGGAAAATTTCCGGAAATTTTTTTTTACGGAAATCATCCAGAACATATCCGGAAAGTAATTATTTTTACGGAAATCATCCAGAAATCTTCCGGAAACTTTCCAGAAATTTATTTTTGTTAAGGAAATCATCCGGAAAATTTCCGGAAATTTTTTTTTACGGAAATGATCCGGAAATTTATTTATTTTTACGAAAATCATCCGGAAATTAAATTTTTGTAAGGAAATCATCCGCCAATTTATTTTCATACAGAAATCATCCGGAAAATGTAAGGAAATTTATTTCTTTTTACGGAAATTATCCGGAAATCTTCCAGAAAATTTCCAGAAATTTATTTTCTTACGGAAATCATCAGGAGAGTATCCGGAAATATTCCGGAAAATTTTCAAAAATTTTTTTTTTTCGGAAATCTTCCGGAAACTTTTCGGAAATTTTTTTACGGAAATCATCCAGAAAATTTCCGGAAATCTATTTTTTACGGAAATCATTTGAAAATCTTTCGAAAAATTTCCGGAAATTAATTATTTTTACAGAAATCATCCGGACATTAATTATTTTTACAGAAATCATCAAGGAATTTATTTTTTTACGGAAATCATGCGGAACATTTACGGAAATCTATTTCTTACGGAAATCGTTCGGGAATCTTTCGGAAAATTTCCGGAAATTTATTTTTTTACGGAAATCATCCGGAAAATTTTCGGAAATATTTTTTTAAACAGAAATCGTTCGGAAATCTTTTGGAAAATTTTGGAAATCTATTCTTTACGGAAATCATACGGAAAATTTCCGCAAATTTATTTTTTTACGGAAATCATCCAGAAAATTTCCGGAAATCTATTTTTTACGGAAATCATTCGAAAATCTTTCGAAAAATTTCCGGAAATTAATTATTTTTACAGAAATCATCCGGACATTAATTATTTTTACAGAAATCATCAAGGAATTTATTTTTTTACGGAAATCATGCGGAACATTTCCGGAAATCTATTTCTTACGGAAATCGTTCGGAAATCATCCGGAAAATTTCCGGAAATTTATTTTTTTACGGAAATCATCCGGAAAATTTTCGGAAATATTTTTTTAAACAGAAATCGTTCGGAAATCTTTTGGAAAATTTTGGAAATCTATTCTTTTCGGAAATCATTCGGAAAATTTCCGCAAATTTATTTTTTTACGGAAATCATTCGGAAAATTTTCGGAAATTTTTTTTTGTTTACAGAAATCATCCGAAAATCTTCCGGAAAATTTCTGGAAATTTATTTTATTACGGAAATCATTCAGAAAATTTTCGGAAATTTATTTTTTTTACAGAAATCATCCAGAAAATTTCCGGAAATTTATTTTATTACGGAAATCATTCAGAAAATTTCCGCAATTTAATTATTTTGACGGAAATCATCCAAAACATTTCCAGAAATAAATTATTTTTACAGAAATCATCCGGAAACTTTCCGGAAATTTATTTTTTTACGGAAATCATCTGCAAAATTTCCGGAAAGTAATTATTTTTACGGAAATCATCCAGAAATCTATTTTTTACGGAAATAATCCGGAAATCTTCCAGAAAAATTTCCAGAAATCTATTTTTTACGGAAATCATCCAAAAATCTTTCGAAAAATTTCCGGTAATTAATTATTTTTACAGAAATCATCCGGAAATTAATTATTTTTACAGAAATCATCCGGAAATAAATTATTTTTCCGGAAATTATTCGGAAACTTATTTTCTTACGGAAATCATCCGGAAAATTTCCGGAAATTTATTTTTTTTACGGAAATCGTTTGGGAATCTTTCTGAAAATTTTGGAAATCTATTTTTTAGAAAAATCATCCATAAAATATCCGGCAATTTATTTTCATACGGAAATCATCCGAAAAATGTAAGGAAATTTATTTCTTTTTACGGAAATTATCCGGAAATCTTCCAGAAAATTTCCAGAAATTTATTTTCTTACGGAAATCATCAGGAGAGTATCCGGAAATATTCCGGAAAATTTTCAAAAATTTATTTTTTACGGAAATCTTCCGGTAACTTTTCGGAAATTTTTTTACGGAAATCATCCGGAAATCATCCAGAAAATTTCCGGAAATCTATTTTTTACGGAAATCATCCGAAAATCTTTGGAAAAATTTCCGGAAATTAATTATTTTCACAGAAATCATCCGGAAATTAATTATTTTTACAGAAATCATCAAGGAATTTATTTTTTTACGGAAATCATGCAGAACATTTCCGGAAATCTATTTCTTACGGAAATCGTTCTGGAATCTTTCGGAAAATTTGGAAATCTATTTTTTACGAAAATCACCCGGACAATTTCCGGAAATTTTTTTTACGAAAATAATCCGGACCATTTCCGGAAATTAATTATTTATACAGAAACCATCCGGAAATTAATTATTTTTCCAGAAGTCATCCGGAAAATTTCCGGGAATTTTTTTTTTACGGAAATCGTTCTGTAATCTTTCGGAAAATTTCCGGAAATTAATTATTTTTACAGAAATCATCCGGAAATTAATTATTTTTACAGAAATCATCAAGGAATATATTTTTATACGGAAATCATCCGGAACATTTCCGGAAATCTATTTCTTACGGAAATCGTTCTGAAATCTTTCGGAAAATTTCCGAAAATTTATTTTTTTTACGGAAATCGTTCGGGAATCTTTCGGAAAATTTCCGGAAATTTATGTTTTTCACGGAAATCGTTCAGGAATCTTTCGGAAAATTTTGGAAATCTATTTTTTACGAAAATCAGCCATCCGGAAAATTTCCGGAAATTTATTTTTTTACGGAAATCATCCAGAAATTTTTTTTTTTTACTGAAATAATCCGGAAATTTATTTTCTTACGGAAATCTTCCTTAAAGTAACCGGAAATCTTCCAGAAAATTTCCAGAAATTTATTTTTTTTTAACGGAAATCATCCGGACCATTTCCGGAAAATATTTATTTTAACAGAAACCATCCGGAAAATAATTATTCTTCCGTAAGTCATCCGGAAATTAATTTTTTGTAAGGAAATCATCCGGAAATTGATTTTCTTACGGAAATCATCAGGAAAGTATCAGAAATCTTCCGGAAAATTTTCCAAAATTTATTTTTATACGGAAATCTTCCGGAAACTTTTCGGAAATTAATTATTTTTCTAAAAGTCATCCAGAAAATTTCCGGGAATTTTTTTTTTACGGAAATCGTTCTGTAATCTTTCGGAAAATTTCCGGAAATTTATTTTTTTTTACGGAAATCATCCGGAAAATTTCCGGGAATTTATTTTTTTACGGAAATCGTTCAGAAATCTTCCGGAACATTTCCGAAAATTTATTTTTTACTAAAATCATACGGAACATTTCCGGAAATTTATTATTTTTACGGAAAGTATCCGGAAATCTTCCGGCAACTTTCCGGCAATATATTTTTTTACGAAAATCATCCGGAAATCATTCTGAAACATTTCCAGAAATCTATTTTTTACGGAAATAATCCGGAAATCTTCCAGACAAATTTCCAGAAATCTATTTTTTAAGAAAATCATCCGAAAATCTTTCGAAAAATTTCCGGTAATTAATTATTTTTACAGAAATTATCCCGAAATTAATTATTTTTACAGAAATCATCAAGGAATATATTTTTATACGGAAATCATCCGGAACATTTCCGGAAATCTATTTCTTACGGAAATCGTTCCGGAATCTTTCGGAAAATTTCCGAAAATTTATTTTTTTTACGGAAATCGTTCGGGAATCTTTCGGAAAATTTCCGGAAATTTATGTTTTTCACGGAAATCGTTCAGGAATCTTTCGGAAAATTTTGGAAATCTATTTTTTACGAAAATCAGCCATCCGGAAAATTTCCGGAAATTTTTTTTTACGGAAATCATCCAGAACATATCCGGAAAGTAATTATTTTTACGGAAATCATCCAGAAATCTTCCGGAAACTTTCCAGAAATTTATTTTTGTTAAGGAAATCATCCGGAAAATTTCCGGAAATTTTTTTTTACGGAAATGATCCGGAAATTTATTTATTTTTACGAAAATCATCCGGAAATTAAATTTTTGTAAGGAAATCATCCGCCAATTTATTTTCATACAGAAATCATCCGGAAAATGTAAGGAAATTTATTTCTTTTTACGGAAATTATCCGGAAATCTTCCAGAAAATTTCCAGAAATTTATTTTCTTACGGAAATCATCAGGAGAGTATCCGGAAATATTCCGGAAAATTTTCAAAAATTTTTTTTTTTCGGAAATCTTCCGGAAACTTTTCGGAAATTTTTTTACGGAAATCATCCGGAAATCATCCAGAAAATTTCCGGAAATCTATTTTTTACGGAAATCATTCGAAAATCTTTCGAAAAATTTCCGGAAATTAATTATTTTTACAGAAATCATCCGGACATTAATTATTTTTACAGAAATCATCCGGAAATAAATTATTTTTCCGGAAATTATTCGGAAACTTATTTTCTTACGGAAATCATCCGGAAAATTTCCGGAAATTTATTTTTTTTACGGAAATCGTTTGGGAATCTTTCTGAAAATTTTGGAAATCTATTTTTTAGAAAAATCATCCATAAAATATCCGGCAATTTATTTTCATACGGAAATCATCCGAAAAATGTAAGGAAATTTATTTCTTTTTACGGAAATTATCCGGAAATCTTCCAGAAAATTTCCAGAAATTTATTTTCTTACGGAAATCATCAGGAGAGTATCCGGAAATATTCCGGAAAATTTTCAAAAATTTATTTTTTACGGAAATCTTCCGGTAACTTTTCGGAAATTTTTTTACGGAAATCATCCGGAAATCATCCAGAAAATTTCCGGAAATCTATTTTTTACGGAAATCATCCGAAAATCTTTGGAAAAATTTCCGGAAATTAATTATTTTCACAGAAATCATCCGGAAATTAATTATTTTTACAGAAATCATCAAGGAATTTATTTTTTTACGGAAATCATGCAGAACATTTCCGGAAATCTATTTCTTACGGAAATCGTTCTGGAATCTTTCGGAAAATTTTGGAAATCTATTTTTTACGAAAATCACCCGGACAATTTCCGGAAATTTTTTTTACGAAAATAATCCGGACCATTTCCGGAAATTAATTATTTATACAGAAACCATCCGGAAATTAATTATTTTTCCAGAAGTCATCCGGAAAATTTCCGGGAATTTTTTTTTTACGGAAATCGTTCTGTAATCTTTCGGAAAATTTCCGGAAATTAATTATTTTTACAGAAATCATCCGGAAATAAATTATTTTTACAGAAATCATCAAGGAATATATTTTTATACGGAAATCATGCGGAACATTTCCGGAAATCTATTTCTTACGGAAATCGTTCCGGAATCTTTCGGAAAATTTCCGAAAATTTATTTTTTTTACGGAAATCGTTCGGGAATCTTTCGGAAAATTTCCGGAAATTTATGTTTTTCACGGAAATCGTTCAGGAATCTTTCGGAAAATTTTGGAAATCCATTTTTTACGAAAATCAGCCATCCGGAAAATTTCCGGAAATTTTTTTTTACGGAAATCATCCAGAACATATCCGGAAAGTAATTTTTTTTACGGAAATCATCCAGAAATCTTCCGGAAACTTTCCAGAAATTTATTTTTGTTAAGGAAATCATCCGGAAAATTTCCGGAAATTTTTTTTTACGGAAATGATCCGGAAATTTATTTATTTTTAAGAAAATCATCCGGAAATTAAATTTTTGTAAGGAAATCATCCGCCAATTTATTTTCATACAGAAATCATCCGGAAAATGTAAGGAAATTTATTTCTTTTTACGGAAATTATCCGGAAATCTTCCAGAAAATTTCCAGAAATTTATTTTCTTACGGAAATCATCAGGAGAGTATCCGGAAATATTCCGGAAAATTTTCAAAAATTTTTTTTTTTCGGAAATCTTCCGGAAACTTTTCGGAAATTTTTTTACGGAAATCATCCGGAAATCATCCATGAAAATTTCCGGAAATCTATTTTTTACGGAAATCATTCGAAAATCTTTCGAAAAATTTCCGGAAATTAATTATTTTTACAGAAATCATCCGGACATTAATTATTTTTACAGAAATCATCAAGGAATTTATTTTTTTACGGAAATCATGCGGAACATTTACGGAAATCTATTTCTTACGGAAATCGTTCGGGAATCTTTCGGAAAATTTCCGGAAATTTATTTTTTTACGGAAATCATCCGGAAAATTTTCGGAAATATTTTTTTAAACAGAAATCGTTCGGAAATCTTTTGGAAAATTTTGGAAATCTATTCTTTACGGAAATCATCCGGAAAATTTCCGCAAATTTATTTTTTTACGGAAATCATTCGGAAAATTTTCGGAAATTTTTTTTTTTTACAGAAATCATCCGAAAATCTTCCGGAAAATTTCTGGAAATTTATTTTATTACGGAAATCATTGAGAAAATTTTCGGAAATTTATTTTTTTTACAGAAATCATCCAGAAAATTTCCGGAAATTTATTTTTTACGGAAATCATCTGGAAAATTTCTGGAAATTAATTATTTTGACGGAAATCATCCAAAACATTTACAGAAATAAATTATTTTTACAGAAATCATCCGGAAACTTTCCGGAAATTTATTTTTTTACGGAAATCATCTGCAAAATTTCCGGAAAGTAATTATTTTTACGGAAATCATCCAGAAATCTATTTTTTACGGAAATAATCCGGAAATCTTCCAGAAAAATTTCCAGAAATCTATTTTTTACGGAAATCATCCGAAAATCTTTCGAAAAATTTCCGGTAATTAATTATTTTTACAGAAATCATCCGGAAATTAATTATTTTTACAGAAATCATCCGGAAATAAATTATTTTTCCGGAAATTATTCGGAAACTTATTTTCTTACGGAAATCATCCGGAAAATTTCCGGAAATTTATTTTTTTTACGGAAATCGTTTGGGAATCTTTCTGAAAATTTTGGAAATCTATTTTTTAGAAAAATCATCCATAAAATATCCGGCAATTTATTTTCATACGGAAATCATCCGAAAAATGTAAGGAAATTTATTTCTTTTTACGGAAATTATCCGGAAATCTTCCAGAAAATTTCCAGAAATTTATTTTCTTACGGAAATCATCAGGAGAGTATCCGGAAATATTCCGGAAAATTTTCAAAAATTTATTTTTTACGGAAATCTTCCGGTAACTTTTCGGAAATTTTTTTACGGAAATCATCCGGAAATCATCCAGAAAATTTCCGGAAATCTATTTTTTACGGAAATCATCCGAAAATCTTTGGAAAAATTTCCGGAAATTAATTATTTTCACAGAAATCATCCGGAAATTAATTATTTTTACAGAAATCATCAAGGAATTTATTTTTTTACGGAAATCATGCAGAACATTTCCGGAAATTTATTTCTTACGAAAATCGTTCTGGAATCTTTCGGAAAATTTTGGAAATCTATTTTTTACGAAAATCACCCGGACAATTTCCGAAAATTTTTTTTACGAAAATAATCCGGACAATTTATGGAAATTAATTATTTTTACAGAAACCATCCGGAAATTAATTATTTTTCCAGAAGTCATCCGGAAAATTTCCGGGAATTTTTTTTTTACGGAAATCGTTCTGTAATCTTTCGGAAAATTTCCGGAAATTAATTATTTTTACAGAAATCATCCGGAAATTAATTATTTTTACAGAAATCATCAAGGAATATATTTTTATACGGAAATCATCCGGAACATTTCCGGAAATCTATTTCTTACGGAAATCGTTCTGAAATCTTTCGGAAAATTTCCGAAAATTTATTTTTTTTACGGAAATCGTTCGGGAATCTTTCGGAAAATTTCCGGAAATTTATGTTTTTCACGGAAATCGTTCAGGAATCTTTCGGAAAATTTTGGAAATCTATTTTTTACGAAAATCAGCCATCCGGAAAATTTCCGGAAATTTATTTTTTTTACGGAAATCATCCAGAAATTTATTTTTTTTACTGAAATAATCCGGAAATTTATTTTCTTACGGAAATCTTCCTTAAAGTAACCGGAAATCTTCTAGAAAATTTCCAGAAATTTATTTTTTTTAACGGAAATCATCCGGACCATTTCCGGAAAATATTTATTTTAACAGAAACCATCCGGAAAATAATTATTCTTCCGTAAGTCATCCGGAAATTAATTTTTTGTAAGGAAATCATCCGGAAATTGATTTTCTTACGCAAATCATCAGGAAAGTATCAGAAATCTTCCGGAAAATTTTCCAAAATTTATTTTTATACGGAAATCTTCCGGAAACTTTTCGGAAATTAATTATTTTTACGAAAATCAGCGAGAAATTTATTTTTTTACGGAAATATTCCGGAAATTTATTTTCTTACGGAAATCTTCTAGAAAGTAACCGGTTATCTTTCAGAAAATTTCCATAAATTTATTTTTTTAACGGAAATCATCCAGAAATATTCCGGAAAATTTCCGGAAATTTATTTTTTTACGGAAATCATCCGGCAATTTATTTTCATATAGAAATCATCAGGAAAGTATCCGTAAATCTTCCGGAAAGTTTTTAAAAATTTATTTTTTTACGTAAATCTTCCAGAAACTTTCCGGAAATTTTTTTTACGAAAATCATCCGGAAATTAATTATTTTTCCGGAAGTCATCCGGAAAATTATTTTTTTTAAGGAAATCATCCGGAAATCGTCCGGAAAATTTCCGAAAATCTATTTCTTACGGAAATCGTTCAGGAATCTTCTGGAAATTTATTTTCTTACGGAAATCATCCGCAAATTTATAGTCTTACGGAAATCATCGAGAAAGTATCCGGAAATCTTCCGGAACAATTCCGGAAATTTATTTTTTTACTAAAATCATCTGCAAAATTTCCAGAAATTAATTATTTTTACAGAAATCATCTGGAACATTTCCGTAAATTTATTATTTTTACGGAAATCATCCAGAAATCTTCCGGAAACATTCCGGAAATTTATTTTTTTCGGAAGTCATTTGCAAAATTTCCGAAAATTAATTATTTTTACAGAAATCATCTGGAACATTTCCGGAAATTAATTATTTTTACGGAAATCATCCAGAAATCTTCCGGAAATTTATTTTTTTACGGAAGTCATCTGCAAAATTCCCGGATGTTAATTATTTTTACGGAAATCATCCAGAAATCTTCCGGAAACTTTCCGGAAATTTATTTTTGTTAAGGAAATAATCCGGAAAATTTCCGGAAATTTATTTTTTTACGGAAATCCATCGGGAATCTTTCGGAAGATTTCCGAAAATTTTTTTATTACGGAAATAATCCAGAAAATATCCGGAAATATTTTTTTAAACGGAAATCGTTTGGAAATCTTTTGGAAAATTAAGGAAATCTATTCTTTACGGAAATCATCCGGAAAATTTCCGGAAATTTTTTTTTTAAGATAATCATCCGGAACATTTCCGCAAATTAATTATTTTTACAGAAATTATTCGGAAATTTATTTTCTTACGGAAATCATCCGAAAAATTTCCAGAAATCTATTTTTTACCCAAATAATCCGGAAATCTTCCAGAAAATTTTCGAGAAATTTATTTTTTTTAACGAATATCATCCGAAAAATTTCCGGAAATCTATTTTTTACGGAAATCGTTCGAAAATCTTTCGAAAAATTTCCGGAAATTTATTTTTTTAACTGAAATCATCCGGAAAATTTCATCCGGAAATCTATTTTTTACGGAAATCGATCGAAAATCTATCGTAAAATTTCCGGTAATTAATTATTTTTTCAGAAATCATCAAGAAATTTATTTTTTACGGAAATAATCCGGAAATTTATTTTCTTAAGGAAATCATTCGGAAAGTATCCGGAAATCTTCCGCAAAATTTTTAGAAATTTATTTTTTACGAAAATCATCCAGAAATTTATTTTTAAAGAAATTTTTTTTTACTGAAATCGTTTGGGAATCTTTCAGAAAATTTCCGGAAATTTTTTTTTTTTAAGAAAATCATCCCGATAATTTCCGGAAATTTATAAACTTTTTTTCGGATATCGTTCGGGAATGTTTCGGAAAATTTTGGAAATCTATTTTTTACGGCAATCATCTGGAAAATTTCCGGTAATCTATTCTTTACGGAAATCATCTGGAAAATTTCCGGAAATTTTTTTTTACGAAAATCATCCGGAACATTTCCGGAAACTTTTTTTTACGGAAATCGATCGGGAATCTTGCAAAAAATTTCCGGTAATTAATTATTTTTACAAAAATCATTATGAAATTTTTTTTACGGGAATCATCCGGAAATTTATTTTTTTACGGAAATCAACCGGAAATCATTCCGAAAATTTTGTTACGGAAATCATCCGGAAATTAATTATCTTTCCGGAAGTCATCCGGAAATTTATTTTTTTTAAGGAAATCATTCGGAATATTTCCGAAAATCTAGTTTTTACGGAAATCGTTCAGGAATCTTTCGGAAATTTATTTTCTTACGGAAACCATCCGGAAATTTATTTTTTTTACGGAAATCGTTCGGGAATCTTTCAGAAAATTTAAGGAAATTTATTTTTTTACGGAAATCATCCAGAAAATCATCCGGAACATTTCCTGAAATTAATTATATTTACAGAAATCATCCATAAATAAATTATTTTTCCGAAAATTATTCGGAAATTTATTTTCTTACGGAAAACATCCGGAAAATTTCCAGAAATTTATTTTTTTACGCAAATCGCTCGGGAATCCTTCGGAAAATTTTGGAAATCTATTTTTTACGAAAATCATCCGGAAAATATCCGGAAATTTATTTATTTTTTTACGTAAATAATACGGAAATTTAATATCTTATGGAAATCTTCCGGAAAGTAACCGTAAATCTTCCAGAAAATTTCCAGAAATTTTTTTTTTACGGAAATCATGCGGAAAATATTCGGAAATTTATTTATTTTTTTACGTAAATAGTCCGGAAATTAAATTTCTTACTGAAATGTTCCGGAAAGTAACCGGAAATCTTCCAGAAAATTTCCGAAAATTAATTATTTTCACAGAAATTATCCGGAAAATTTCCGGAAATTAATTATCTTTACGGAAATCATCCAGAAATCTTCCGGAAACTTTCCGAAAATTTAATTTTTACAGAAGTCATCTGCAAAATTTCCGAAAATTAATTGTTTTCACAGAAATCATCCGGAACATTTCCGGAAATTAATTATTTTTTCGGCAATCATCCAGAAATCTTCCGGAAACTTTCCGGAAATTTAATTTTTACGGAAGTCATCTGCAAAATTTCCGAAAATTAATTATTTTCACAGAAATCATCCGGAACATTTCCGGAAATTAATTATTTTTTCGGCAATCATCCAGAAATCTTCCGGAAACTTTCCGGAAATTTATTTTTGTTAAGGAAATCATCCGAAAAATTTCCAGAAATTAATTATTTTTTCAGAAATCAGCCGGAACATTTCCGGAAATTAATTATTTTTACGGAAATCATCCGGAAATCTTCCGGAAATTAATTATACTTACAGAAATCATCCGGAAATAAATTATTTTTCCGAAAATTATTCGGAAATTTATTTTCTTACGGAAATCATCCGGAAAATTTCCTGAAATTTTTTTTTTACGGAAATCGTTCGGGAATCTTTCGGAAATTTTTGGAAATTTATTTTTTTTACAAAAATCATCACGAAAACTTCCGGAAATTTTTTTTTTTAATGGAAATCATCCGGAAATATTCTGGAAAATTTCCCGAAATTAATTTTTTTACGGAAATCATCCGGATAATTTCCGGAAATTTATTTTTTGTTACGGAAATCATCCGGAAATCTTCCGGAAAATTTTGGAAATCTATTTTTTACGGAAATCATCTGGAAAATTTCTGGAAATTAATTATTTTTACGGAAATCATCCAGAAAATTTCCGGAAATATTTTTTTTACGGAAATCGTTCGGGAATCTTTCGGAAAATTTTGGAATTCTATTTTTTATGAAAATCATCCGGAAGATTTCCGGAAATTTTTTTTATGAAAATCATCCGGACCACTTCCGGAAAATATTTATTTTAACAGAAACCATCCGGAAAATAATTATTTTTCCAGAAGTCATCCGGAAATTAATTTTTTGTAAGGAAATCATCCGGAAATTAATTTTCTTACGGAAATCATCAGGAAAGTATCAGAAATCTTCCGGAAAATTTTCCAAAATTTATTTTTTTACGGAAATCTTCCGGAAACTTTTCGGAAATTAATTATTTTTACGAAAATCAGCGAGAAATTTATTTTTTTACGGAAATATTCCGGAAATTTATTTTCTTACGGAAATCTTCTAGAAAGTAACCGGTTATCTTTTAGAAAATTTCCAGAAATATATTTTTTTTAACGGAAATCATCCGGAAAATTTCCGGAAATCTATTTTTTACGGAAATCGATCGAAAATCTATCGTAAAATTTCCGGTAATTAATTATTTTTACAAAAATCATCAAAAAATTTATTTTTTTACGGAAATCATCCGGCAATTTATTTTCATATAGAAATCATCAGGAAAGTATCCGTAAATCTTCCGGAAAGTTTCCGAAAATCTATTTCTTACGGAAATCGTTCAGGAATCTTCTGGAAATTTATTTTCTTACGGAAGTCATCCGGAAATTTATAGTCTTACGGAAATCATCGAGAAAGTATCCGGAAATCTTCCGGAACAATTCCGGAAATTTATTTTTTTACTAAAATCATCTGCGAAATTTCCAGAAATTAATTATTTTTACAGAAATCATCCGGAACATTTCTGTAAATTTATTATTTTTACGGAAATCATCCAGAAATCTTCCGGAAACATTCCGGAAATTTATTTTTTTCGGAAGTCATTTGCAAAATTTCCGAAAATTAATTATTTTTACAGAAATCATCCGGAACATTTCCGGAAATTAATTATTTTTACGGAAATCATCCAGAAATCTTCCGGAAATTTATTTTTTTACGGAAGTCATCTGCAAAATTCCCGGATGTTAATTATTTTTACGGAAATCATCCAGAAATCTTCCGGAAACTTTCCGGAAATTTATTTTTGTTAAGGAAATAATCCGGAAAATTTCCGGAAATTTATTTTTTTACGGAAATCCATCGGGAATCTTTCGGAAGATTTCCGAAAATTCTTTTAAACGGAAATCGTTTGGAAATCTTTTGGAAAATTAAGGAAATCTATTCTTTACGGAAATCATCCGGAAAATTTCCGGAAATTTTTTTTTTAAGATAATCATCCGGAACATTTCCGCAAATTAATTATTTTTACAGAAATTATTCGGAAATTTATTTTCTTACGGAAATCATCCGGAAAATTTCCGGAAATTTATTTTTTTTACGGAAATCGTTCTGGAATCTTTCGGAAAATTTTGGAAATCTATTTTTGTTAAGCAAATCATCCGGAAAATTTCCGGAAATCTATTTTTTACGGAAATCGTTCGAAAATCTTTCGAAAAATTTCCGGTAATTAATTATTTTTACAGAAACCATCCGGAAAATTTCCGGAAATCTATTTTTTACGGAAATCGATCGAAAATCTATCGTAAAATTTCCGGTAATTAATTATTTTTACAGAAATCATCAAGAAATTTATTTTTTTACGGGAATCATCCGGAAATTTATTTTTTTACGGAAATCATCCGGAAATCATTCCGAAAAATTTCCAGAAATCTATTTTTTACCCAAATAATCCGGAAATCTTCCAGAAAATTTTCGAGAAATTTATTTTTTTTAACGAATATCATCCGAAAAATTTCCGAAAATTTATTTTTTTTACGGAAATCATCCAGAAAATTTCCGGAAATATTTTTTTAAACGGAAATCGTTCGGAAATCTTTTGGAAAATTAAGGAAATCTATTCTTTTCGGAAATCATCCGGATAATTTCCAGAAATTTTTTTTTTACGAAAATCATGCGGAACATTTCCGGAAATTAATTATTGTTTCGGAAAGTATCCGGAAATCTTCCGGCAACTTTCCGTCAATTTATTTTTTTACCGAAATCATCCGTAAATCTCCTGGAAATTTTCCGAAAATCTATTTTTTCACGGAAATCGTTCAGGAATCTTCCGGAAATTTTTTTTTTACGGAAGTCATCTGCAAAATTTCCGGATATTAATTATTTTTATGGAAATCATCCAGAAATCTTCCAGAAACTTTCCGGACATTTATTTTTGTTAAGGAAATAATCCGGAAAATTTCCGGAAATTTATTTTTTTACGGAAATCCATCGGGAATCTTTCAGAAAATTTCCGGAAATTTATTTTTTTTACGGAAATCTTTTGGAAACTTTTCGGAAATTTGTGTTACGGAAATCATCCGGAAACTTTTCGGAAATTTATTTTTGTTAAGCAAATAATCCGGAAAATTTCCGGAAATCTATTTTTTACGGAAATCGTTTGAAAATCTTTTGAAAAATTTCCGGTAATTAATTATTTTTACAGAAATCATCCGGAAATTTATTATTTTTTCGGAAATCATCAAGGAATTTATTTTTTTACGGAAATCATCCGGAAATTTATTTTCTTACGAAAATCATTCGGAAAGTATCCGGAAATCTTCCGGAAAATTTTCAAAAATTTATTTTTTAAGAAACTCATCTTGAACATTTCCGGAAATTAATTATTTTTACTAAAATTAGTGATGCACGACCTGACTCTGTCCTTTCATACATGAAAAGAGATGAAAATATCACATTCAATTGTTTTCATTGTTTTTCTCGCGAGATTCTCGGTTTTTCGAGACGAGACTCGCTCGAAGTGCATCACTAACGAAAATCATCCAGAAATTTATTTTTTTTCGGAAATAATCCGGAAATTTATTTTCTTACGGAAATCTTCCGGAAAGTAACCGGAAATCTTTCAGAAAATTTCCAGAAATATATTTTTTTTTAACGGAAATCATCCGGAAAATTTCCGGAAATCTATTTTTTACGGAAATCGATCGAAAATCTATCGTAAAATTTCCGGTAATTAATTATTTTTACAGAAATCATCAAAAAATTTATTTTTTTACGGGAATCATCTGGAAATTTATTTTCTTACGGAAATCATCCGGAAATTTATTTTCATATTGAAATCATCAGGAAAGTATCCGTAAATCTTCCGGAAAGTTTTCAACAATTTATTTTTTTACGGAAATCTTCCAGAAACTTTCCGGAAATTTTTTTTACGGAAATCATCCGGAAATTAATTATTTTTCCGGAAGTCATCCGGAAATTTATTTTTTTTAAGGAAATCATTCGGAAAATTTCCGAACATCTATTTCTTACGGAAATCGTTCAGGAATCTTTCGGAAATTTATTTTCTGACGGAAATCATCCGGTAATTTATAGTCTTACGGAAATCATCGAGAAAGTATCCGGAAATCTTCCGGAAAATTTCCGGAAGTATATTTTTTACTAAAATCATCTGCAAAATTTCCAGAAATTAATTATTTTTACAGAAATCATCCGGAACTTTTCCGTAAATTAATTATTTTTACGGAAATCATCCAGAAATCTTCCGGAAATTTATTTTTTTACGGAAGTCATCTGCAAAATTTTCCGGATATTAATTATTTTTACGGAAATCATCCAGAAATCTTTCGGAAACTTTCCGGAAATTTATTTTTGTTAAGGAAATAATCCGAAAAATTTTCGGAAATTTATTTTTTTACGGAAATCCATCGGGAATCTTTCAGAAGATTTCCGAAAATTTTTTTTTTACGGAAATAATACAGAAAATTTCCGGAAATATTGTTTTAAACGGAAATCGTTTGGAAATCTTTTGAAAAATTAAGGAAATCTATTCTTTACGGAAATCATCCGGAAAATTTCCGGAAATTTTTTTTTTAAGATAATCATCCGGAACATTTCCGCAAATTAATTATTTTTACAGAAATCATCCGGAAATAAATTATTTTTCCGGAAATTATTCGGAAATTTATTTTCTTACTGAAATCATCCGGAAAATGTCCGAAAATTTATTTTTTTTACGGAAATCGTTCTGGAATCTTTCGGAAAATTTTGGAAATCTATTTTTTACGAAAATTATCCGGAAAATATCCGGAAATTTATTTATTTTAACGGAAATTATCCGGAAATCTGCCAGAAAATTTCCGGAAATCTTTTTCTTACGGAAATCGTTCTAGAATCTTTCGGAAAATTTCCGGAAATTTATTTTTTTACGGAAATCATCCGGAAAATTTACGAAAATTTATTTTTTTCACAGAAATCGTTCGGGAATCTTTTAGAAAATTTTGGAAATCTATTTTTTACAATAATCATCTGGAAAATTTCTGGAAATTAATTATTTTTACGGAAATCATCCAGAAATCTTCCGGAAACTTTCCAGAAATTTATTTTTGTTAAGCAAATCATCCGGAAAATTTCCGGAAATCTATTTTTTACGGAAATCGTTCCAAAATCTTTCGAAAAATTTCCGGTAATTAATTATTTTTACAGAAATCATCCGGAAATTAATTATTTTTACGGAAATCATCCGGAAAATTTCCGGAAATTAATTATTTTTACGGAAATTATCCGGACCATTTCCGGAAATTTATTATTTTTACAGAAACCATCCGGAAATTAATTATTTTTCCGGAATACATCCGGAAATAAATTATTTTTCCGAAAATTATTCGGAAATTTATTTTCTTACGGAAATCATCCGGAAAATTTCCTGAAATTTTTTTTTTACGGAAATCGTTCGGGAATCTTTCGGAAATTTTTGGAAATTTATTTTTTTTACAAAAATCATCACGAAAACTTCCGGAAATTTATTTTTTTACGGAAATTATCCGGAAATCTTCCAGAAAATTTCCGGAAATTTATTTTTTTTAACGGAAATCATCCGGAAATATTCCGGAAAATTACCGAAATTAATTTTTTTACGGAAATCATCCGGATAATTTCCGGAAATTTATTTTTTTTACGGAAATCATCCGGAAATCTTCCGGAAAATTTTGGAAATCTATTTTTTACGGAAATCATCTGGAAAATTTCTGGTAATTAATTATTTTTACGGAAATCATCCAGAAAATTTCCGGAAATATTTTTTTTACGGAAATCGTTCGGGAATCTTTCGGAAAATTTTGGAATTCTATTTTTTATGAAAATCATCCGGAAGATTTCCGGAAATTTTTTTTATGCAAATCATCCGGACCATTTCCGGAAAATATTTATTTTAACAGAAACCATCCGGAAAATAATTATTTTTCCAGAAGTCATCCGGAAATTAATTTTTTGTAAGGAAATCATCCGGAAATTGATTTTCTTACGGAAATCATCAGGAAAGTATCCGGAAGTCATCCGGAAAATTATTTTTTTTAAGGAAATCATCCGGAAATCGTCCGGAAAATTTCCGAAAATCTATTTCTTACGGAAATCGTTCAGGAATCTTCTGGAAATTTATTTTCATCCGGAACATTTCCGTAAATTTATTATTTTTACGGAAATCATCCAGAAATCTTCCGGAAACATTCCGGAAATTTATTTTTTTCGGAAGTCATTTGCAAAATTTCCGAAAATTAATTATTTTTACAGAAATCATCCGGAACATTTCCGGAAATTAATTATTTTTACGGAAATCATTTGCAAAATTTCCGAAAATTAATTATTTTTACAGAAATCATCCGGAACATTTCCGGAAATTAATTATTTTTACGGAAATCTATCGGGAATCTTTCGGAAAATATCCGAAAATTTATTTTTTTTACGGAAATCATCCAGAAAATTTCCGGAAATATTTTTTTAAACGGAAATCGTTCGGAAATCTTTTGGAAAATTAAGGAAATCTATTCTTTTCGGAAATCATCCGGATAATTTCCAGAAATTTTTTTTTTACGAAAATCATGCAAAACATTTCCGGAAATTAATTATTGTTTCGGAAAGTATCCGGAAATCTTCCGGCAACTTTCCGTCAATTTATTTTTTTACCGAAATCATCCGTAAATCTCCTGGAAATTTTCTGAAAATCTATTTTTTTACGGAAATCGTTCAGGAATCTTCCGGAAATTTATTTTTTTACGGAAGTCATCTGCAAAATTTCCGGATATTAATTATTTTTATGGAAATCATCCAGAAATCATCCGGAAACTTTCCGGACATTTATTTTTGTTAAGGAAATAATCCGGAAAATTTCCGGAAATTTATTTTTTTACGGAAATCCATCGGGAATCTTTCAGAAAATTTCCGGAAATTTATTTTTTTTACGGAAATCTTTTGGGAACTTTTCGGAAATTTGTGTTACGGAAATCATCCGGAAACTTTTCGGAAATTTATTTTTGTTAAGCAAATCATCCGGAAAATTTCCGGAAATCTATTTTTTACGGAAATCGTTTGAAAATCTTTTGAAAAATTTCCGGTAATTAATTATTTTTACAGAAATCATCCGGAAATTTATTATTTTTTCGGAAATCATCAAGGAATTTATTTTTTTACGGAAATCATCCGGAAATTTATTTTCTTACGAAAATCATTCGGAAAGTATCCGGAAATCTTCCGGAAAATTTTCAAAAATTTATTTTTTAAGAAAATCATCTTGAACATTTCCGGAAATTAATTATTTTTACTAAAATTAGTGATGCACGACGAGACTCTGTCCTTTCATACATGAAAAGAGATGAAAATATCACATTCAATTGTTTTCATTGTTTTTCTCGCGAGATTCTCGGTTTTTCGAGACGAGACTCGCTCGAAGTGCATCACTAACGAAAATCATCCAGAAATTTATTTTTTTCGGAAATAATCCGGAAATTTATTTTCTTACGGAAATCTTCCTGAAAGTAACCGGAAATCTTTCAGAAAATTTCCAGAAATATATTTTTTTTAACGGAAATCATCCGGAAAATTTCCGGAAATCTATTTTTTACGGAAATCGATCGAAAATCTATCGTAAAATTTCCGGTAATTAATTATTTTTACAGAAATCATCAAAAAATTTATTTTTTTACGGGAATCATCTGGAAATTTATTTTCTTACGGAAATCATCCAGAAATCATTCCGAAAAAATTTCAAAAATCTATTTTTTACCGAAATAATCCGGAAATCTTCCAGAAAATTTCCAGAAATTTATTTTTTTACGGAAATCATCCGGAAATTTATTTTCATATTGAAATCATCAGGAAAGTATCCGTAAATCTTCCGGAAAGTTTTCAACAATTTATTTTTTTACGGAAATCTTCCAGAAACTTTCCGGAAATTTTTTTTACGGAAATCATCCGGAAATTAATTATTTTTCCGGAAGTCATCCGGAAATTTATTTTTTTTAAGGAAATCATTCGGAAAATTTCCGAACATCTATTTCTTACGGAAATCGTTCAGGAATCTTTCGGAAATTTATTTTCTGACGGAAATCATCCGGTAATTTATAGTCTTACGGAAATCATCGAGAAAGTATCCGGAAATCTTCCGGAAAATTTCCGGAAGTTTATTTTTTACTAAAATCATCTGCAAAATTTCCAGAAATTAATTATTTTTACAGAAATCATCCAGAACTTTTCCGTAAATTAATTATTTTTACGGAAATCATCCGGAAATCTTCCGGAAATTAATTATACTTACAGAAATCATCCGGAAATAAATTATTTTTCCGAAAATTATTCGGAAATTTATTTTCTTACGGAAATCATCCGGAAAATTTCCTGAAATTTTTTTTTTACGGAAATCGTTCGGGAATCTTTCGGAAAATTTTGGAAATCTATTTTTTACGAAAATCATCCGGAAAATATCCGGAAATTTATTTATTTTAACGGAAATTATCCGGAAATCTGCCAGAAAATTTCCGGAAATCTTTTTCTTACGGAAATCGTTCTAGAATCTTTCGGAAAATTTCCGGAAATTTATTTTTTTACGGAAATCATCCGGAAAATTTCCGAAAATTTATTTTTTTCACAGAAATCGTTCGGGAATCTTTTGGAAAATTTTGGAAATCTATTTTTTACAATAATCATCTGGAAAATTTCTGGAAATTAATTATTTTTACGGAAATCATCCAGAAATCTTCCGGAAACTTTCCAGAAATTTATTTTTGTTAAGCAAATTATCCGGAAAATTTCCGGAAATCTATTTTTTACGGAAATCCTTCGAAAATCTTTCGAAAAATTTCCGGTAATTAATTATTTTTACAGAAATCATCCGGAAATTAATTATTTTTACGGAAATCATCCGGAAAATTTCCGGAAATTAATTATTTTTACGGAAATTATCCGGACCATTTCCGGAAATTAATTATTTTTACAGAAACCATCCGGAAATTAATTATTTTTCCGGAATACATCCGGAAATTTTTTTTTAGGGAAATCATCCGGAAATTTATTTTCTTTCGGAAATCATCAGGAAAGTATCCGGACATCTTCCGGAAAATTTTCAAAATTTTTTTTTTTTTACGGAAATCTTCCGGGAACTTTTCGGAAATTTGTTTTACGGAAATCATCCGGAAAATTTCCGGAAATCTATTGTTTACGGAAATCGTTCGAAAATCTTTCGAAAAATTTCCGGTAATTAATTATTTTTACAGAAATCATCCGGAAATTTATTATTTTTACGGAAATCATCAAGGAATTTATTTTTTTACGGAAATCATCCGGAAATTTATTTTCTTACGAAAATCATTCGGAAAGTATCCGAATAAATTCGTAAAATTTTCAGAAATTTATTTGTTACGAAAATCATCCCGAACATTTCCGGAAATTAATTATTTTTACGAAAATCATCCAGAAATTAATTTTTTTACGGAAATAATCCGGAAATTTATTTTCTTACGGAAATCTTTCGGAAAGTAACCGAAAATCTTCCAGAAAATTTCCGGAAATTTATTTTTTTTAACGGAAATCATCCGGAAAATTTACGGAAATTTTTTTTTTACGGAAATCGTTCGGGAATCTTTCGGAGAATTTCCGGAAATTTATTTTTTTTTCACGGAATTCGTTCGGGAATCTTTCGGAAAATTTTGGAAATCTATTTTTTACGAAATTCATCCGGAAAATTTCCGGAAATTTTTTTTACGAAAATCATCCGGGTGAAAAAATTCCTGTTAAACTCCGCGGAGTCAGTCCGCGGAGTTTCCGAGGAGCGACTCCGCGGAGTTTCCGAATATTTTCCGCAAATTTTAATTTTTTGTATATAACCCCCTCAGTACAATAATTTTCTTAGAAATTCATCAATTATTTACTTCCAATGTATGAAATATTTAAATGCAAAGGTAAAAGAAAATTATGCAACGTTTTAAATGTCTCTATTAAGTAAATTTTTAGTGTCAAACTTTCAGGAAATTTTAGGTTCTGTTGAGGTTGTGTATTTATGTTCTATTTTGATATATTTGACATTGTATATTGATACTCTTTTTCAAGGTTTTCTGATGAAGACATTCATATCCATACTTTAGTTAAATGAGAAAACTATTTAGTAGCGCACTATTATTCGGGTGCCAACGTCGCACTTTCTTATCTTCACTAGAAACTTCTAAATTCAACATACGTGTAACATCAAAGTAAAAATTTATAGGGTAAGTGTACCAATTGCCGAGGGTGTCCCATTTGTCGATGTTACCATGGTAATAACTAAACAATATTGTCTAAAACGTCTCATTTGTTTGTGGATATAATATTAATAAATTTTTTTTACATTTATAATGCATAAGAAAATTAATATTTATCACTTTTTTCCATTTATAATGTGCTACAATGTTTAAATAAATTTCGAAGTTTGTTTACTCGACATTCTATATTTTTCATTTCCTTTATTTTACATCGTAAGCTCTCTTTTACGGCTCGATCTTCCTTTAGAGTCCAGTTTAGTTTTTTCGATGTCTTATGTGCGTATTCTGAAAAATAATTTTTAAATAAATAAATTATTCTTAGGAATTTAAAAATTGTTATAGAATTATAATTGAATAAACTTTTAAAAGGTTATGGAAATCATAAAAACGAGGAACATATTGGAACTTTTTAAAATTTTCTTACTTAAAAATGCTTCTACGGCAAAACTAGGGAGACTTGGTAAAGTGTTTTTTGAAAGAGCTTCTTCCTTGAAAACACTACACAAAACCATTCTTGCGAGTACATTGTGGGAAGATGCTTTCTTTTTAATTTCTTTTAAATTATTTACTCCGATATAAACATTGCTGCCTGTGATTAATTCAACAGCCTGAAAATTAAAATTATTATTATCAAATATTCAACAATATATTCTACAACAAAATAATAAAATGAAAAAAATTTCATGCACAAAGTAAATTTTAATTGTTTTAAATTTTGATATTGTTTACAAAATTCAATATCTTTCCCAATTGACAATTTTTTATATGCGTTTCTCATGATTCTAAGAATGTTTATATTTGGGGCAAAATTTCTCAAGTGTACCAATGTCAAAATTGCAAGTTGTTAGATCGGGCTAATATTTTTCCAGTATTTAATACTATGCATGAGTACTTCAACCACCAAGTATTATGAAATTTTATAAAAAATTGTAGAGGGTGGAGGGGGTTGAAGATTTTGGATAAGTATCAACAGTGATTTTTCTAAAAAATCGTAGCTTCTATATAATGAAGTAAAAAAAATTTTGACCCATATGTTTTTTGTAGGTTTTTTCCTGCTCTTTCAAATGGTGCAAAAATTTTTTTTTTAAATTCAAAATTTAACCCTTTTTTTGAAAATTAAAAATTTTTTTGGTTTTTTTTTCAAAAAGGACCCTTTTTTTTCCTTTTTTTTGTACGAAAAGAAAGCTTAAGATGCGTACTTTCAATAACTAAAACGGAAAAAATGACGTTTTTTTGTTTTCGAATTATTAATTAATTAATTAATAAAAATTAATAAAAATTGAAATATTTTACAACAAAATAAATTTAACGCAATTCTGAAGTTACTACTGTAAAGCACTACAAAATCCGCATCCAACGAGTCCAATATGAAAGAGTTTGGATAAATTGACGTTTTATAAATAAATATTTATAAAAATTAATTAACAAATGAATATAATTTATAAAAATAAAGATAAAGTGTTAGTTTTTTTTTAAACAAATGTTTATACAATTCTATTTTGAAAAAAATGTATTCCAGTTATTTGCAACAATTGACAGTTTAAAAAAAAAATTAAAAACCTCTTTATGCGTGTCGTGTTCATAACTCTATAACCCGGCTTAATATTTTTTAACATTTTCTACAAAACAATTTTTTATTTAATTTTTACATTTCTGATGTAATAAGAGATGATTTCTTTTTTATCTTGCCAACTTTTTATTATTTTAATATCAACAATAATTTAATTTTACGTAAATCCTAATAAATAAATTACAAATAATTACTTAATCATTAATTATTATATTGGATTTTTATAATAATTTTCATGATTTAATGAAAAAAATGCAGAGAGCAGTTCTGAAAATGTTATACAGTATACTCAAATATAAAATTAAATAAAAAATTGTTTTATAGAAAATGTTAAAAAATATTAAGCCCGGTTATAGAGTTATGGAACACGACAGGCATAAAGAGGTTTTTAATTTTTTTTTTAAACTGTCAATTGTTGCAAATAACTGGAATACATTTTTTTCAAAATAGAATTGTATAAACATTTGTTTAAAAAAAAACTAACACTTTATCTTTATTTTTATAAATTATATTCATTTGTTAATTAATTTTTATAAATATTTATTTATAAAACGTCAATTTATCCAAACTCTTTCATATTGGACTCGTTGGATGCGGATTTTGTAGTGCTTTACAGTAGTAACTTCAGAATTGCGTTAAATTTATTTTGTTGAAAAATATTTCAATTTTTATTAATTTTTATTAATTAATTAATTAATAATTCGAAAACAAAAAAAACGTCATTTTTTCCGTTTTAGTTATTGAAAGTACGCATCTTAAGCTTTCTTTTCGTACAAAAAAAGGAAAAAAAGGGTCCTTTTTGAAAAAAAAACCAAAAAAATTTTTAATTTTCAAAAAAGGGTTAAATTTTGAATTTAAAAAAAAATTTTTGCACCATTTGAAAGAGCAGGAAAAAACCTACAAAAAACATATGGGTCAAAATTTTTTTTACTTCATTATATAGAAGCTACGATTTTTTAGAAAAATCACTGTTGATACTTATCCAAAATCTTCAACCCCCTCCACCCTCTACAATTTTTTATAAAATTTCATAATACTTGGTGGTTGAAGTACTCATGCATAGTATTAAATACTGGAAAAATATTAGCCCGATCTAACAACTTGCAATTTTGACATTGGTACACTTGAGAAATTTTGCCCCATTTACATACAGTGCCGCTCAATAACTTTTGCCCACCCTACAGCGATTGAAGGATTTACAAAAAGTTTTGTATTTTGTTTACTATTGAAGTTACAAAGCTCAAAAAAATATTGTTTGAAAGCTCATTTCCTCAGTTTTAACATTACATAAAATCAAAATTAAAAAAATAATTTTGTTAATAAGTAAATAATGTTATTGCAAAATAAAATTTTCCGTTTTTTTTTGTTTTCTTTAATGTGATACAGTTTCATTAGAAATCATCACAATTTAATGCCAGACATATCATTTGAAAGCTATAGTTTTATCACCTTTAAAACGCTTTTTTTTAAATTTTTATACAATAATTTTTAAGAAAAATATGATCTTTTGTTTAAAAAATCAGCCATTTTTTTCAATTGTTGATATCTCAAAAGCAATTACTTTAGGAAAAAATTTTAAGAACATTAATTGTTCCTTTTTGTGTATAGAATTAAAAGAAAATTATTTAAAAAATTTTGTTAAAAAATTTTTTTTTATTTTGTTAAAAAAATTTTTTTTATTTTTTGAAAAATTTTTTTTTAAACATTTTTTAGATTCTTAAGTTTTTTGTGTAGAAACTCGCTTTTTACACTCATTATGACAAGCAAACATATTTTTCTTCGTATTTATTCAATTTTTCCAAATATTTTAACTCACAAAATCATTTGAAGATTTGATATAATTTCCGTTTTTAATAACAATAAAATAAATAAACGTTTAAGAACTTATTTAATAGATTGGCGAGATAAAATTATTTTAAAAATTTGAATAAATACGAAGAAAAATATGTTTGTTTGTTATAATGAGTGTAAAAAGCGAGTTTCTACACAAAAAAAACTTAAAAATCTAAAAAATGTTAAAAAAAAATTTTTTCAAAAAATAAAAAAAATTTTTAAACAAAATTTTTTAAATAATTTTCTTTTAATTCTATACACAAAAAGGAACAATTAATGTTCTTAAAATTTTTTCCTAAAGTAATTGCTTTTGAGATATCAACAATTGAAAATAATGGCTGATTTTTTAAACAAAAGATCATATTTTTCTTAAAAATTATCGTTTAAAAATATTTAAAAATGCGTTTTAAAGGTGATAAAACTAGCTTTCAAATGATATGTCTGGCATTAAATTGTGATGATTTCTAATGAAACTGTATCACATTAAAGAAATAAAAAAAAACAGTAAATTTTATTTTGCAATAACATTATTTACTCATTAACAAAATTATTTTTTTAATTTCGATTTTATGTAATGTTAAAGCTGAGGAAATGAGCTTTCAAACAATATTTTTTTGAGCTTCGTAACAGCAATAGTAAAAAAAATACAAAACTTTTTGCAAAGTCTTCAGTCGCTGTAGGGTGGGCAAAAGTTATTGAGCGGCACTGTATGTATATAAACAAATTACCTCATCTTTTGCAGTGTCTTTTGTGAAAACAAACATATTGCTTTCTTTTTTATCGTCATCAATTGCCACGTTTCCTTTTGTATTTGCTTCAATTTTCTCTTTGTCATTGTTCACTTCATTTTCCAAATTTTCTTCTTCCAAATCACTACTATCATAATTATCGAAATCATAATTATCTACAATTAAGTTCAAAGCATTGGTTATCGGTGTGGAAATTGATCCTGAAGTAGAAGGTATGAGTTCCTCAATTTCTGAAACTTCATAATTTGTCAGTGTTTCATTAAGTTTCTCGTTGGTAGAAATTTTTGAAGATTCCATTTTTTCATTGTGGCTTTTATCGGAACTTTGAATGAGCTACAAATATAAATTTTATAAATTTTTTATTTCTTGTAATGTCAAAAAAAACTTATAAAATTTGTATAATATTAAAATTCAAAAGAAAAAATCTATTAAAAAATTTTATTAATTTGAATAATTACATGTAATAATTTTTGCACTTACTACTTTTACCTGTTCCAAAACATTACCCAATTGACAGTTTAAATTTATTGCTTCTTGGATTTTACTAAGTAATAAACACGATTGATTCTGGAAAAGAGATTAAAGAAGGTTACCTCTACATGTTTATTTTTTTGTCAAATAATTATTTGGTAAGTTAAATGAAATAAAATTAATTTATTAATAAAATAAAATTTTTAAAAAATATTATTCATACATTTTGATTAAATTTATTAATATATTTTGGCTTTTTATATTTTTATTATAACATTTATTTTATATTTATATTTAGCTTTTCAAATTACCTCACTATGAAGATACGATTCACTTGAAATTTTTCTCTTCTTCGACTGATTTTTTTTCATCATAACTTTTGATTTTTGAATTTGAATTTTCCTTAATTCCTTTTTGTCATCTATGTAGATTGGAAATTTTTAGTAATAAAATTTGAATGTCTTAACCTTAAAATATTATTTGAACACAACATCAATTTCTTCTATATTTGAAATTAGTATAATTTGCATATATATTTTTTCTATACTTTAACAGTTATTAATAATTGTACAAAATATTTTTTAATATTAATATTCATTACAATAAAATAAAAAATAGTATTTTTTCAAAATTTTGGTTAATAACATTTGCAGTGTTAAAATATAGACAATAAATATACAAAAGATTATATTTTTTAAAATAAAGATATACACATAGGTAAACTTACTTGACATTTCAATCACTGTTCCTGTATAAAGCTTTTGCACAGCCGCTTCTTCAGGCCACAGATAAGTTACTGTTTTTCCAAGGTTCAGTTCTGGTTCTTCTGGATTGTAAATAATGGACTTCTTATCAACAATTGTTAAACAACCATCTCCTTCAATCAAAATGAATTCTTCATCCATTTTTTCAATATTGAAATTAAACGTTGTCAAGCAAAAATTTCTTCACTAGCAGAGGTTAGGAAAAAGTAAACAGCTTTTGTTTAATTTTTTATTTTAAGATGCAAACGATTAATAACTAAATGTTTATTAACCAACTTCATATTTAAAAAAGATTTAAATTAATTGTACATTTTGTTTTTTAATATTCAAGTTATTCATATAGTTTTTTGATTAATCAAATCAAGCTACTTAAATCGTCAAGCGTTTACTTTATATTTTCTTTATTCAATTTGATATAACATTATAAAATAAAAAAATCTGTATAAAAATTTGAAAATAATTGTGTAAACGTTTTTGTAGTTCTTATAAAAAATCGAAAATTGAATTTCATTTTTTAATTAAAGGATTTCATATATTTTCAAATAATTTTTTTATCAATCCTTTTCAAAAAGTAATTAGAAATTTGAAATATTGTTTTTTATTTCAATATAATTTTCAATGATTTCAAAATTAATTCTCTTTTTTAAGGTTAATAGTAGTATTAATGCAAAAACTTCATAATTTTATAAAATTTATTATAGACTTTCGTAAGAGTATTCATCGAATGGAACAAATTCATTTCAAACATTTTATACAAGACAAATGCGCCTATTTATGTAGATAATAATTCACTACACTAAAGCTATTTTTCTTTAAGAACATTCGAGTTTTGCATATCCTAAAATAAACAGATAATAAAATATTAAAAAGTCTTAACCTATTTAAATAGGGCCAAATTCGTAAATTGTTACTACTTTAATACACAAAGGATCAGAATTTTCTAGTTTTTTTACGAATTTTGTCTATATATGAATTTAATATACAAATTAAATAATCATTACCTTATTAACTCTTAAAAGTGCCGTATTTATTTTGCACGTTATATTTAATGCTTTGGCAATACTTTTCTTTAAATTTTCTGAATTTCTAATTTTTTTATTTAAATCCTGGTTCAACTCCATAGCCATGGCAACATTACCTTGTCTTGCTTTTTCAATGAATTTCAATCTTCTTGCATCATACACTTCTTTTTCTTTTTTTCTTACATCTTCTCTACTGATTTCTTTGTCTTCAATTTCTGCCGTTCTTCTGTTCATTTCTTCTTCTACAGTATCATAAGATTCTACATAAAAACATTTTCGTATAATAATCAGTGCATTATATCCTAATACGTCATTGTTAAAGTGAAAAAATTGTTAAATATATAAATATAAAATGTATAAATGAGTAAAGCTATTCAGAGTACAAAACGTAAACAATTTTAAAATATATCGAATAGGATATCACAATTAATAAATTAATAACAATATAAATATAATAATAAATAATAATATAAATAATAATAATAATAAAATAGCAATAAAAAAATGAATAAAAATAATAAAACACATTAAAGAAAAATGTAAAAATACGTATGTATAGAAAAATATATTTAACAAAATAATTACCTGATTCAAAAACAATTTTTCCAATTGGAAATGTTGGAGATTTGTTCTCTACACGATAAACAAATTGAATTTTTGTCACAAGTTTTATTTCCGAATCATCTGTTACAAATAAGTCTTTTTTTCAATAATATAAAACCAACCGTCTTCTGCAAAAGAGTCTCATAAAAACCAACGATCTTGCTTCTGATTGGTCATGATGCGTTAATGTATATTTAAATTTAATTATGAAAGTTTATTTTTCCAATTTAGGAAAGTGTTTGTGGAGCCTTTTTGGTTAACAGCAATGAGTAAAATAATATAATCATTCATTGTTTTGTTTTAAGTTCAGAGTAAAGTGATGTGATATTAGAGCTCTGCAAGAATTTGTTTATTATTTTTGACAATCAGTTATATTTTTAATCTTAAAACTGTCATTAATTTTGTAGTATAATAAATACAATATTAATATATTGTATCTCAAAAAAACTCCACTGCTGTTAAGACTTTTTTGATTGATAAGTTGGAATAAAGGTGAGAGGCAAATAAACATTCAATTTTGTACTGCAATTAATTTCTCATATCCCGACTCTAAATTATATATTATAATATAGGGTAAACCAGACAGTAGTCGGCCACTTTTCAAGTTTGAATAGCTATAAAACTGTATGGGATAAAAATATTTTCAAAGTTGCTAATCATTTCTAAGGTGATCGTAAACAAATCTAAACTTTTTTAATAGAAAAATAAATTTTTTTGGATGGTTTTTGAAAGTTTTTAAAAGTGTCCGATTACTGTCAAATTCTTACTTGTTTATTTACTAATTTTTTTTTACGAATAAAAATTTTTTTTCATGAACATAATTAGTTTAATAGTTTTGTGTGATCGTGAGGAACAACGTCACATAAAAGAATTCGAAAAAATATGAATTGATCTTTTAAAACAATGTTAATTAAAAAGATTGCTTTTAGGTGGCCAACTACTGTCGGATTCTAACTTTTTTTGTGAATTTTTTTAACAAATAAGACATTTTTTTTGTAAACATGATTGGTATACTAGTTTTATAGGAACATTAGGAACAATTACTCATGAAAGAAATTTTCAAAACATGTTATTTGTAATTTTTAAACAACATTCATTAAAAAGATTTTCTTAAGTGCCCGACTACTATCTGGTTTGCCCTATGTTCAAATTAATTTTCAGATAATTCTTATAGTTACAAAAAGGACTATTTTATTCTAAATCAGTTTATAACAAGTTGAATTCAACGAATATCAATCTTATCAAGAGCAATTATAAACATGGTAAGATTTAATATAATGTATATTTCCTATACGTATAGTCTAAGGATATACTTAGCTTTCAGATAACCTCATTTAATTTATAAAATATTCTACATATACAGGAGCCTTTAGGAACTGATAACTTTAAATAAGTGAAGTACACTTATTCATATTTGGAAAGTATATTATATAAATTATATGTTTTTCAGAGTTCTGACAGTGACACTGACCCTCAAGAGCAAGAGACTTCGTCAACTGAAGCAATGTCCTGGACAACCTCTCTGTCAAATAATAGTTTTCAACCGATTTCCCAGACAGAAAGTGAAGACGATAATATATCAAGGGATTCATTGTCAAATTTTCAATTGTCAAGGCAGCCTTCTTCAGTTTCGATAGACAACAGGGAAAATAATCTCTTCTTACTTTCAACTTCAGAGTTTTCTGATAATAATATACCTTTCACGTCTACTTCTGATTCACTTCCAAGAACAGTTTCATCAGTATTATCGATGATGGATATTGATGATAACGATGATGAAAACGTAGAAAATTGGTTCAATAAACCAATTTCTTCGGAAGCGTCTGTCAATCATGGCGATGCATTGTGTCAAATTTTGCGTGTTTATGTCGAAAATCGTTTAACAAAAAAAGCATTAAAAGATTTATTAATCACGTTAAATTTTTTATTACCCGAAGACCACATAATTCCGAAAAATCAATATCGATTGTTATTATTAATTGAAAAGATCTTACCACATTCGCAAAACGACTTCTCTATAAAATACAGAATGTGTACTGAATGCTGTAATTATTTAGGAATATGGACCGAAGTGCAAATAGAAAATAAGGCGGTAGCGATTCTACGCAATTAAATTCTACAAATGAAAATTCAACACAGTAAACTCTACACGAGAAAACTCTCACTTTATTTTTAGACAAGTAATAATAATTCTACGCAAATTAATTCTACATAATGAAACTCTACGCATTCTAATTAAATAAAATATAATTTAATTAATTTTTTTAAATTCTTCACGATTAAATACTACACCAATAAATTCTACAAAGTTTAATTCTACTGTTACGTCCGTAACTTCTTCCCATATACTTAATTTAACTATAATATTTACATGTTTAATTCCTTCTAATTTTGCCTATATATTATATTGTTGTATTTGAAATACTCTTTCGTATTATTGCATTATATTCAGTATACCTTATAAATATGGTTATTATTATATATTTTATATGTATCTAAACACATTTATTAATTATAACATACTAAAGAAAGAAGAGTAATATTTTAAACAATGTAAAAAGAATAACGATCGCGCATCAAGCCACACGACCTACCACAAGTTTCACTACACGAAAGAAGAAAAGTAATGTGGAATCACGTAATCAAAATAATAATTGTGCATCAGTTCAACGATCTTCAACAACCTTCGACACGTGGAAGAAAAGCAAAATGTGTATAACATACATGTTCTATAAATTAAGTCGAAACAGCAGTAACAAAACCCAACAAACTGGAATGAAGACCTTGTCGCACCAGGAGGAACCAAGGACATTCAAACATTTGTCGGTGAAACAAGCAACAAGCGACAACGACGACGCATGAAAAAGCATGACTAATAAAGGAAGTTCTAACTGGAAAAACAGCCAATTTTTGATATAAAAAGGGGTACCTTTTCTGATTAGAACAGAGAGTAATTTGTTGGAAATCAACAGTATACATCAGATCGTCTACAAGTGAACACAAAGTATATCTTTAAAAGTGAACAGTATATCCCCAAGTATTATTTTTAAAACATGTACCTTTAAAAGTGAACTATTCCCCAAGTATTGAATTTGAAGTGAATCGACCTCTTATAATTCGTCAATTTTCAAAGTATACATTTTAACTATTTCCAAAAAAATATAAATTTGGAAATAAACTTAACTATCAACGAAAGTCTAATATTGAAACAACACATTCCAAATTTCGAACCATCGAAATTTGCTCAGGAGGCGACAACTGTCTGGAAGAAAGCAGATATTTTCACAATACAATACACTATCTCATTAGTGTAAATAAGAGGACTAATACCAAAACATTAAGGACAACAATTCTAAGACCCCCTTTACGTCTACTGCTCACCACCATTGAGATTCGACTACCAGATAAGCATCACACCACCAGTAATCGTTATTCTTTAAGTAAGATCTATAATTTTAATTATACTCATTGTATTTTTGTCAACTCTTTTCTTTCTTGTTGGTTTTTAAATAAATTATTCTCTCAAAACATTTAGTAGGCTCATTGACTTATCCTCATCCCAAATTAGATTCATTTATGAAACTAATTTAAAACGAGGAACGTTAGGTATATTTTAAAAAGGTTTCTTGTTTTGACGTAACAGAAGCCCTTTTAAAATTTTGGTGCATCGGCCTGGGAAACTTATTAAGTCGATCAGCCATATAATTTTGTCAAATTTTTAATAAAATTCGAAAATTTTAATAAATATTATTTTTAAATTAATGAAAATTTTTAAAAAATAATAAATCAATGAGTATACCAATTGTAAAAAAGGGAATTTTTTTTCAAGTAATAAGTGATATCAACTTACAATAAAAAATATATAATCAGTGACAATTAATAAAATAAAAAATATTTGCATTTAATTTAGTACATTTTATGCTAATTGATAATATTATACAAGATTTAAGTCGCAAGGTGCATTCGTAAATATACATTTAAATTGGTATTGATGAATAGAGGTTCGAGTCCACTTAACTTATAAATTTTTTTTATGTGCATGGTGCATTTATTAATTCAATTCTGTATTAATAAATAGAGGTTCGAGTCCTCTCAACTAATAATTTTTAAAGTTGCAAGGTGCATTCATCAAATTAAATCCTTTGTTATATTACTGAATAGAGGTTGAAGTCCTCTAGACTTAAGGCATTTTTTGTCTTGTATATGAATCATTTTTTTGTGTACTAAAACAAAATTGTTTTTCTTTCGTAATTTGTTATTATTACATGTTTAAAAATATTTTGACAAATTTACAATTAACCACACCCAGGTATTCTAAAGAAAATCCTGATTCCGAAGAAATACATAGAGAATTTGACTCAGGTTTTGTTAATTCTAATCTTTTTGACACTGACGATAATTCTTCTGAAACTGACGATAACGACAGCAAAGATTCTATATTAGAAGAAACTCTAGTAGAACAAAATTTAGGAAATCAGTCTCAAGCAAATTTAGGGTTAAGTAACTCTTTAATTGACGACGATCACTCTGAAAACAATTCTTTTAATAACTCTAGAAATAATATTATTTTTGAAGGAAACAAGGCACTTCCAAACAATCAGCAAGTGTCTTTACGCGATGCATTAGAAACTATACCAATGTTTGACGGAAAAAATATCCCATTATCAATATTTATTAAAAGTTGCTTAGAAGCGAAATCTATGCTTCCTGAGAACGCACAAGTACAAACAAATTTAGTAAAATTAATTAGGAGTCGAATTTCCGGTGAAGCAAGAAGAATTATAATAGGAAATAATTTTAATACAGTAGAGCAGTTAACAGAAAGGTTAAAACTAATTTACGCACCAGCAAAATCTGTTTATTAATTACAAGGAGAACTAGGAGCAATATATATGTGGGAGCACGAAAATGTAATTTCTTATCGTTCAAGAATCGCAGAAGCAGCAGAAAGAATATTAGACGCGCATAGGATTAGTAATGAAAACAGAGTAGATGAAGCATTTAAAACAAGTTTAGATCAGACAACTGTCGATTGTTTTTCTCGAGGACTTAGACCAGAAATTGAAATACGATTTGGAACAGCAGATACATTCCAAGAGATAGTTAATAAAGCAGTGGAAATAGAAAGAAAATTGTTATCACACCGTGAATTAAGAAAAAGTGAGCATACTGAATATAATTCCCATCCTAAAAATAATTAAGAATTTGCTAAAACAACAAAAATTAATATTGCTCAAGATAATGTAATAACTTGTTTCTTTTGTGGAAAAAGGGGTCATTTTGCAGTAAATTGTTATCAACTTAATAAATTGATAGGAGCAAGACGAGAAAACTTTTCTTATCCAAGGACACAACAAAATTTTTCAAATCAAAACCGTTTTAACAATCAAAATCCAATGTTAAATAAATTTCAAAGTCAAAACGTTTACAAAAATCCTCAACAAAATCAGTTTCAAAATCAATTTAGAAGCACATTACAAAATCAGTTTAGAAACACACCACAAAATCAATTTCGAAATTCTTACCAAAATCAAAGGCAAAATCAACAACAAAATTTTTTCCAACGAAATTTTTCTCAAGAACCAAGAACAAACACTGCAACAAACTTTCCAAATAGAAATCAAAATATATCGTGTAATTATTGCAAAAAACTAGGACACATTTCCACCAATTGTAGGAAAAAGATGTGGGATGATAAAAATAAACAACCAACAAATTCACAAACACAAAATCAGGGAAACTCCAAAATTCCTCTTCAGTAGGATGCTCTGAAGAAGAATTAAGAAGAAATTACTATGCATCCAGAAACATTAATTTAGCAAAAACTAATGCAATTCCATACATTCGAATCGATGCTAAAGAGTTAAAAGTTCCAATAACAATGATGATTGACACAGGAGCAGGACCAAATTTATTAAAAATTCGCGCATTAAATCCTGATGTAAAAATTGATGAAAATAAATGTCTTAAATTAACAGGAATTAACGATCATGCAGTTTATACTTTAGGACAAGTAGAAATTAATGTTTTCGGAATTCCAACAATTTTTAATTTATTACCCAATGAAGTTCCCATTGAACATGACGGTATTTTAGGAACAGAATTTTTTGTCAAGAATAAAGTAAAAATTAATTATGAAGAAGGACATCTAGAAATCAATAAACAAAAATTTAATTTTGATTCAAAAAATTATTTTACAATACCACCAAGGTCCGTATGTAACATCCATGTAAAGATTTTAAATAAAAATAAAAAAGAAGGTTTTATTCCAAGATTAGAAGTAAAAGATGGTGTTTACTTAGGTGATGCAGTAGTTTCAAACATAGAAGGCTTAGCCTATTTAATGGCAATCAACACACTGAGTGAATCAATTGACATTCCAATTTTCGAAATAAATTTAGAAGATTTTGATGAAATAAAACAAGAAAATCCTGTAAACAAATCTGATATTAATAATGATAACTCATCAATTAAGCAAATTATTGATGTATTTTCAAAAAATATTAAATCAGAAAATGTTTTCAACATTACAGGCAACGCTAGAGTTGAAGAAATTAAAAGATTACTTCGCCTTGAACACTTAAACAAAGAAGAATTAGAACACATCATGAACTTAGTAAACAACTATTCAGACAGATTTCATATACCTGGAGAATATTTAGAAGGAACAGACCTAATAAAACACAGAATAATAACGACAGATGATACACCAATTATAACCAAACAATACAGATTTCCGCCTGTTCACAAAAAAGAAATGACACGTCAAGTAAACGAATTATTAAAACAAAAAATTATTAAACATTCCGACTCACCGTACAATACACCAATATGGATGGTACCAAAGAAAGATGACTCACAAGGGAATAAAAAATGGAGATTAGTTTTAGATTTCAGAAAACTCAATGAACGCACGGTAGGTCAATTTTACCCACTACCTAATATTACGGACCTACTTGACCAACTCGGAAATGCTCAATATTTTTCAGTCTTTGACTTGGCATCAGGTTTTCACCAAATCAAAATGGATCCTAGAGATTCTTATAAGACAGCATTTTCAACGCCATTTGGACACTATGAATTCGACAGAAAGCCTTTTGGATTAAAAAATTCGCCAAGTACATTCCAAAAACTTATTGATCAGGTATTATTGGGTTTACAAGGATCAGAACTATTTGTTTATTTAGATGATATTGTGATTTATGCAGACACCTTGGAGGAACACGAAGAAAAATTCTCAAAACTTATGGAACGATTACGTTTTGCTAATTTAAAATTGCAACCAGATAAATGTGAATTTTTGAGGTTAGAAGTAGGATACTTAGGTCATATAATTGATAAAAATGGTGTACGACCCGACCCGAAGAAGGTAGAAGCTGTAAAAAAATTCCCAATACCAAAAAACGTTAAAAATATAAAGCAATTCTTAGGACTAGCAGGTTATTATCGAAAATTTATAGACGGATTTTCAAAAATCGCAAATCCTTTAAATCAACTTTTAAGAAAGGATATACCTTTCCTTTGGACAGATAAACAACAAGCTGCTTTTGATACGTTAAAAAATAAACTCTGTGAGGAACCATTTTTAAGAAGACCAGACTTTTCTCAACCATTTATACTAACAACGCACGCTTCAGGTTTTGCAATAGGAGGAATTTTATCACAAGGAATAATTGGTAAAGATCAACCAGTCGCTTATACTTCACGAACTTTAAATGAATGTGAAAGAAAATATGATACTTATGAAAAAGAAGCCTTGGCAATTATATATAGTGTGCAACATTTTAGACCATACCTGTATGGAAGAAAATTTACTTTAGTCACGGATCACAAACCACTAGTTTGATTCCAAAATTCTAAGGACCCTTGTTCAAGAGTCACAAGATGGAAACTTAAATTAGCAGAATATGATTTTAATGTGGTCTACAAAGCTGGAAAAACAAATGTTAATGCTGATGCCTTATCCAGAAATCCAATTGAAGATATAATTGAAGAAAAAGTACAAGGAATAAAAGAAGAAAAATTCAAGAAACCAAAAACATTCAAGAAAATATAATGAAAAGTGTGCACGAAAAAATGAAAGAATATACCCAACATGTAGCAAATGAAAATGAATCAAACTCGGAGATAATAAGAAGTCTCCACGATATTGAAAAAATGTTTATGGACAATGAATCCAATGGTAATTCGGAGATACTAAGAATTCTTCGATCTATTACAAAAATATTTGAGGACAATGAATCCTGTTTGAATTTGGAGATAAGAAAATGTCTCCAATCAATTGAAAGAATATTAAAGGACAATGAATCCTATTTAAATTTGGAGATAAGAAAAAGTCTTCCATATATTGAAAAAATAATTAATGACAATAAATGCTACATGAATATGGAGATAAAGAAAATTCTCCTATCTATTAAAAAGATATTTAATAAAAGAAATTATTGTACAAGTATGGAAACTTGTAACGTTATTACGAGAAATCAAAGAAGAATACAAGATAATGGAAATCAAGAAAAGAATATATGTGAAAAAGAAAATGAAAAAATACAAGAAATTGAAGATAATGAAATAAAAACACACAAGAAGAAAAAAAGAGGTAGACCGAAGAAACAAAGCACACGTTTGAATACCTCCTTTTCAAAAAAGAGAAGGGGAAGACCGAAAAAGGTATGTAATACAAATAATAAAAGTAAAGAAAAATTTTATAATGAAGTTATTGCTGACGAAATTGAGTCAGATCCTGAGTATATTAAAGAAAAATCAATATTGAAAAAACACGAAGACATTGACCAAGGTTACGAAAATTCGAATTCTGAAGAATCATCCGATGAAGATGATAACTTAGTGGAAAATAAAAATAATGAACAAGGAAAAAATATTATCGACTGTAGAGACCAATCACCAATGCGAAGAGATAATCTAACATATTTTCTTTCAGTTGAGGGAGATCCTCGAGATAATGGCTCCAGATCATTAGCCAAACGTGAAAAATTGCCAAATTTTGGTAAACTTCAATTAGGTATAGCAGGAAAAATAAAGAGAGGCATATATTACCATATCGCTCTCCTTATAGAAAGTGAAATGAAAGAAAATTTATCTGATACAATAAAAAGACTTAAATCTACAATTATTTCAATGAAAAACTTATGCGAAGAATTAAAATTAAAAAGTATAAGTATTGCAAAAACAGCCCAAATAAACAATGTAACTTGGGACGAAATCCTTTCCATGATAAAATTAATTTTTGAAAATTCATTTGTAAAAGTTGTTGTATGTAATGGATATACAAAATATCCTACTAAAGAAGAATATATGCAGTTAATCGAAGAAGCCCATTCAAGCTCTGTTGGAGGACATAAAAGTGTAACTAAAACTTATGGTCGAATACGTCAAAATTATTACTGGGAAAATATGAAAAATAATATTCAGAAATATATTCAAAGTTGTCTTCAATGTCAATTAAAAAAATTAGTTAGAGTAAAAACAAAAGATCCAATGATTATTACAGACACACCAGGTACAGCATTTGAAAAAATTGCAATGGACATTGTTGGTCCATTACCAAAAACTAAAAATGGAAGTGAATATATCTTAACAATACAAGACAATTTAACAAAATATTCATTAGCAATTGCACTTCTAAATCATCAAGCTAGTACAATAGCTGATGCATTTATTAAAAAATTTATTTGTATTTTTGGATCACCTAAAGGAGTGTTAACAGATCAAGGAACAGACTTTTTAAGCAATTTAATGAGAAGATTAGCAAAAAGATTTAGAATACGACAATTTAAAACAACTGCTTTTCATCCCCAGTCAAACGGATCAATCGAAAGATCTCACCATGTTTTAAGAGAATATTTAAAACAATTTATTAATAAAAATGAAGAATGGGATGATTGGTTAGAACTAGCCATGTTTTCTTATAATACAAGCATTCATGAAGGTACGAAATGTACTCCGTATGAATTAATTTTTGGAAAATTAGCACGCTTACCATCAAGCGATCCACCACTTGAACACGAAAAATTAGAGACATATGATCAATACTTAACAGATTTAATAACAAGACTTCATGAAATGAGAAACATAGCTAGAGAAAATTTAATTTTAGCAAAAGAAAAATCGAAAATGTATTACGACAGAAATTGCAATCCACAAGATCTTAAACTAGGAGACGAAGTATTTTTACTACACGGGGGAAAAATTCATAAATTTGCTAATCAATATACAGGTCCACACAAAATACTAGAAATTTTAAATAAAGGGAACGTTAAAATACAAGTTAAAAATAAACAAAAAATTGTTCATGTAAATAGACTAAAACTTTCGCGTATTAAACAAAAGGAATAAATAGAAATTTTATACTAAAATAGTATAAATCTATTTCCAGATAATGGAAAATGGAAAATGGAAAATTCTTCACGTTTTCTTATTACTTGTCGTAATAAACGTAAACCACGCATTCATAGGATTTGACTGTGGCTCTACAGAACCCAACATAACAACTCTATCACTGAAACAGGTAGGAGATTGCGACATTCAAAAAGAAACCAGTAAAAACTGAACAAAGTTACGTACAATTAATACAACTAAGGGGTACTACAAAAACTAAAGTAATACAATGTAAAATCAAGATAACTCGTCATGTTGAACGTTGTGGTATGTTCTCGCATACGTCAGCTGTCAGTAATGGACAAGGAATATATATACACGAAGTATCTTATGATGTATGCAACACAATACATATAACAGGAATTTTTACACCTTCTAGTAATACAAAATTTGCGGACTAAAAAATAAATTCTACTAATTACCGTAGTATAACCTTAGCAGGATCGATTGATCAAGATGGAGACTGTGATGGTGAATCTTACAGCGACGTTTACGGTTCGTGGAAAGATGTGATAGTACAAGCATCATACGAAATAACTCTACAAGAATATTTCGCAACAGTTAATTTAGAAACGGACAAAATTCATTTACAGTCAGGAACAGTTTGTAGTTTATCAGAATCAAAATGTATAGACAGAGAAAATGGCAATACATTCTGGAATGCTATACCAGAAGACGTATGTAACCTAAAAAAATATGAGACAATTTTTGAAGGAGTTGCAAACAAAACATACGTAGCAGATATCAAGGAAGAAAATAAGGAAATAATATATTCTTTAGTAAGTCAGGAAATAACATTTGCGTTAGCAGAAAAAACAAGAGAAATGATTTGTGGTTATATATATGTAAGAACTGAACATCCAAATTTAATTATACTAGAAACAAGACCAGGTGGATCACCCTTAAAAAATAAAAAACCATTAGTGCAAAATATGGATATGTTCTCTTATGTCAATACCAAATTTATTTACATCGAACGCCATCTACGAAAGGAAATGCATGAGTTATATTACGATGTATTAACAAAAAGATGTTTACTGGAACAAGAAGTCCTTAGAAATTCTTTAGTCTTGGCCACTCAAGCACCCGACTTATTTGCGTATCACTTAATGAAAAAAGAAGGTTATATGTCAGTCTTAGCAGGTGAAGTTATTCACATGATAAAATGTATACCAGTAGAAATCAATTTAAGGGAAACCAAAGAATGTTACCTACAACTTCCGGTTACAAAAGATAATAAAACATATTTTTTAACACCTATAACTCATATCTTAACGAAAGTAGGGACACCAGTGGAATGTAACACATTCTTACCATCAATGTTTATGATAGGAAATTCTTGGTTTCAAATGTTGCCTAAATTAGTGACAGTAGTACAGCCTGCCATATTGAAACCGGACAAAAGAGAAACCTGGAAATATAATGTTCCCCCTTACCTAGCCACTAGTGGATTATATTCACAAAAAGATTTAGAAAAATTAAGAAATCATATTATGTTACCGGCAGAGAAGCCAATAATTTTAAATACTTTCGCAAGAGGGATAATGGGGCAAACTATTCATGACACAGGCCTTAAATTTTCAAATGTATTAGATGAAGAGACAATAAATAAAATAGCAGAATCACCATGGGGAAAAATTTGGGTAATATTTACCAGTTTTGGGACTGTAAGTGCAGGATTTATAGGCATAATAATAGCAATGAAAACAATTAAGTTTATCGCTGACACCTTTATACATGGCTATGCATTATATAGCGTTTTTGGATGGTCTTTTCACCTTTTAGGCTCAATATGGGATTCAGTTACTAATGTATTATTACATTTAGGAACGGCTCCTAAGGATACACAAACAACCACAAAACATCGAAGAAGAAAAAGAAGCATCAGCCCCTAAAGAAGAAATTGAACTATTGCAGAAAACAGAAGGTAGTAAAAACAACGTAGAGACAATTCATTTATACCCACAATTACATCCTATCCACCACAATTCAACAACCTTCCGATTATAAGATGGCAAATTCGTTTCTAAATATGCTAAACATGTTGTTAAAAGAAAGCACGGAAGATTACCTCCTAATTGATTCAAATTATCAAGCACCAGCGGATGCTATTCATCAACCTCAATATGTTACAGAAATAAAATACAAAAATTATATTATTTGTAGTACAAGCGATAATATGGAATTATCAAAGGAAAATGCAGCGTATCGTTTAGTTGAAAAATTAACTAATGGAGAAAACTCATTTTTGAAAAGTGCAACAATGAGTTTTAAAATAAAATTGATTCAAAAATTAAATGATTACTGTTATAAAAAAGAAATGGGTATTCCCAAATTTGCAATTTTTAAAACAAATATATCAGAAACCAGAATAAACTGGATAGTAATTTGCACTGCAGGAAAAATAAAAAAACCGCTATATCAAGTGACGCCATGACTGCAAAAGCAATATCAGCACTAATAACGTTAGCAACTTTACATAATATAGACAATTTTAACAATTCTCTTGAAAAAGTAATAACTAAATCTTTTGAAAATATGACAGTCGCGAATGAAAAAAAAAATTCCTTTGAAAACACAACTTTTCCTTCCACTTCCAAATCCTGTGATAATGAAGAAAAGAAAAGTTTTAAAAAATGTCATTTTTGCGGACATCGCAAAAAGAACATTTATCATAAAATATAAAAATAATTATACTTGATTCTGTTTCAAAAAATGGAGAATAAAAATAAAATGATCTTAATATTTTTTGCCATTTTAATAGTAATAAACAAAGGAACATTTCAAATTATACCACAAGATGTCCAATTTACGCAATCACCAGGATTATATTATGAACCTCTAAAAACTATTGAGTTTCCTATTGGTGAAGTAAAATTTATTTATCACATTAATCATAAATTATTATTCAGTAAATTAACAGACTTTAAAAAAATCCATAATGACTCAAAAAAAAGTTGTACATTGTTCTGCATTAGTGTAAGAAATCAACTAGAAATTAAAATAAAAGAATTTGAAGAAATAATTCATGACACAAAGAAGCTTATAACTAAAACAACAGAACCCGCACAAAAAACTGGAATTTTTAACTTTATAGAAAAGAAGGAAACAAATAATAATATTACAATGAAATCTTCAGATAAAAATACATTTACTCAACAAATTTTTATTTTAGATACCCCTAATTCAAATGACATTTATGAACAATTATATTTAATCGAAAAATACATTTAAACACTACAAAATATACAAGAAATACTCGTAACATCAATATATAATAAATGGCATCAATCAATTCCAACAAATACAGATTTTCTAAATTATACTATAAATTCTAAAAATCATTTAAAATTTTTAAAAGTTGAACTTTTAAATTCTAACAAAAATTTATTTATTGTTTACTCATTTCCAAAACAAATGTCAGAAAGCTTTACATTATTTAAAATATATTCCTATCCAATGTTTCATAATAATTCTTTTATTTCTATAAAAACAGATTCTCAAATGATAGGCATTTCTAATAATAATAAAAAGTATTTCTTAACCTCAAATCTTGGAGGAAAATTCACACCATTTATTAATCATGTTGAATTAAACCCGACCTGTGAATCCAACATACTAATTAATTCAAAATATTATAATTGCAAATTTATTAAGTCAAGCAAATTCCCAATGTTAACTCCATTACTAAAACATAACTCTTGGATTTATGTTACTCAAAAATTGAAACAAATTGACATACAATGTTTTAAAAAGTCGTTTACAAAATTATTGAAAAATATTGGAATCATAAAATTACCATCAGACTGTTCAATGAGAATAAATAATGAAATTGTACCCATAGAAATAGATGAAATATCTAACTTACCTTTAAAATCGCCAATTGTAATTGAAGATAAAATATTAATTCAAAGCAATAACACAGAAATTCTTAATGTGTTTAATTTAGATACCTCCATTTCTCAAAACTCTACTAAAATCATTAATGCAGAAGAATATGAAACTCAAAAATATTTATATTTAATTTTTATAGTAATGATAATAATAAATTTAATTATTATTATAATATTGTACTTAAATACAAAGAAAAACTTTCAAAAATTTAAAAGAAATAATTTACTGAATGTTTATGTAAAAAATGAAGTTTGTACAGAAGTAATGGAAGAAGATGTAAGGGAAACAGGAGTATAAAACAATAAAATAGGTACTATTTAAAAATTATTATTATTTTTTTTTTATAAAACAATAATTATATACAAAATTATTGGAAGAAATCTCAGTCAAGGTCCGAAATACTAGAAAAAAAGAAAGATTTTTTTTAGTAATTAAATATATATAATGAAATATTAAAAATTAACAAAGCTTACTTACAAAGGATCTCTCGACTCCAACACATGTCTTTTAAGACAAGAGAATCCCTCACTTAAAGTGCAGAAAAGGTTAATCCTCCACTCAAAAGGAATATCCAAACGCAAATTATAAATTCGAACACCTAATCGTTTCTCTGTGTATACCAGTGGTTTAAGTTCCTTGCTAAACCATTGATCATATCCACAAACCTGTAAAAAGTAATTAGAATGAAACAAACAGAAAACAACAGAAACACAAAAAAAACAAAAAAAAAGAATATACACTTACTCGAACCAGTGAATTATTCTCAAATTTTAATTTCCGATGATATAGGAAAAAGACTTCCCCAGAATAAAAATATTTATCGAATACCAATTTATGATCCCTGAGAATAGTCTTCGTTTTTGAAGCAAATTCCATTGGTAAATTTATAATATGGTTTTTATAATTAACCGTAGGGACGTCCAAAATCACTCTCTTATTACCATCCCACGATATGCATTCCTCATGAACCTAAGAACAAGAAGATAATTCTTAATAAGTTTACATATAAGTAACAATTTAAGCAAAAAAATATTATAAGAATTAAAGATTATTAATACAAAAGTTAAAACTTACGATTTTAATGTTGAAAGACTCAAAAATAAAATATTTTCCATCTAGGAAGAATACGCCATTAGGTCCACAAGAAGTAAATTGTCGATTAATAGCAAATCGTATTAAATCCGCACAAGGTAAATTAGACCACCAATCCTTCCCTTTGTATTTAAGATTGTCATACATAACATAAAAGATAGGGAAAGTTCCCTCTCTTGGTCTCCAAATGTCATATTCTTTCAATGGTGCAGTCAATTTTTCAAAAACTGATAAAGATTCAAAAGAGATCATTGTATTAAATAAATTGAAATTCTTGTTTCCAAATTTTAAACAAGCTCTTTTGGCATTAAGTTCTTTTTCCAATTTTACTCCGTAAATTGTCGAAGGTAACGCATCGATACACTCTCCTAATTCTATTCCACAACTTGTTGAAGGTACCGCATTTGTCAAATTATCTTCTTGTCGAGAACGTTTTTTTCCGGCACATCAGCATTTTCACCTAATTTTCTTTTTTTACTTGTAGGAGTTATCACAGTTCTCAGAGTACACTCCTCATCCAATTCCATATCACTAAAACTACACTCTTTGTCAATATCCTTACCAATGATTTTATTTATATCAAAATTCACAAGAAAATTTAAATCCTTAAGTTCTTCATTTAAAAATTGTTCTAGGTCAAGAGCACGACTAGTAAAAGACATTATCACGAATCACGTATACGATATAATAAGAAAAGATCAATTATAGGAAACATACAATATGAAACTGAATCTCAAACATAGGAAAAAAACCATGTCCTACTCACCATCCCTACTTTTTTTGTTTTTGTCTTCAAACTTAAGAAACCAATTGAAAATCCCGATAGCATAAGGTGGGTTGTACCTAGAGTGATAAAGAAAATATAACATTTCCTCTGCAATATAATTATAAATAGTTTGAGCATGTTTTGTTTCACTCCCATGCTCAATCTGAGGGGGGAGGTGTTACGTCCGTAACTTCTTCCCATGTACTTAATTTAACTATAATATTTACATGTTTAATTCCTTCTAATTTTGCCTATATATTATATTGTTGTATTTGAAATACTCTTTCGTATTATTGCATTATATTCAGTATACCTTATAAATATGGTTATTATTATATATTTTATATGTATCTAAACACATTTATCAATTATAACATACTAAAGAAAGAAGAGTAATATTTTAAACGATGTAAAAAGAATAACGATCGCGCATCAAGCCACACGACCTACCACAAGTTTCACTACACGAAAGAAGAAAAGTAATGTGGAATCACGTAATCAAAATAATAATTGTGCATCAGTTCAACGATCTTCAACAACCTTCGACACGTGGAAGAAAAGCAAAATGTGTATAACTTACATGTTCTATAAATTAAGTCGAAACAGCAGTAACAAAACCCAACAAACTGGAATGAAGACCTTGTCGCACCAGGAGGAACCAAGGACATTCAAACATTTGTCGGTGAAACAAGCAACAAGCGACAACGACGACGCATGAAAAAGCATGACTAATGAAGGAAGTTCTAACTGGAAAAACAGCCAATTTTTGATATAAAAAGGGGTACCTTTTCTGATTAGAACAGAGAGTAATTTGTTGGAAATCAACAGTATACATCAGATCGTCTACAAGTGAACACAAAGTATATCTTTAAAAGTGAACAGTATATCCCCAAGTATTATTTTTAAAACATGTACCTTTAAAAGTGAACTATTCCCCAAGTATTGAATTTGAAGTGAATCGACCTCTTATAATTCGTCAATTTTCAAAGTATACATTTTAACTATTTCCAAAAAAATATAAATTTGTAAATAAACTTAACTATCAACGAAAGTCTAATATTGAAACAACACATTCCAAATTTCGAACCATCGAAATTTGCTCAGGAGGCGACAACTGTCTGGAAGAAAGCAGATATTTTCACAATACAATACACTATCTCATTAGTGTAAATAAGAGGACTAATACCAAACCATTAAGGACAACAATTCTAAGACCCCCTTTACGTCTACTGCTCACCACCATTGAGATTCGACTACCAGATAAGCATCACACCACCAGTAATCGTTATTCTTTAAGTAAGATCTATAATTTTTATTATACTCATTGTATTTTTGTCAACTCTTTTCTTTCTTGTTGGTTTTTAAATAAATTATTCTCTCAAAACATTTAGTAGGCTCATTGACTTATCCTCATCCCAAATTAGATTCATTTATGAAACTAATTTAAAACGAGGAACGTTAGGTATATTTTAAAAAGGTTTCTTGTTTTGACGTAACACTACGCATGATAAAAAATATTTTTTATTATTCTTTATAAGTTATTAACTCTACGCAGTTAAATTTAACACCAGATAATTCTACAAAAATAAATGCATTTTAATAAATAGATTTTTTAAAAATTCAATGCAATTAAATTCTATAAAAAATTCTACAAATATTACTCTTCGAGAAAAATGTCTACAGATAGCAATTGTAATATTTAATTTAATTAAATTATTAACTCTACGCCGTTAAATTCAATACCAGTTAATTCTACAAAAATAAATACATTTTTTCAAAATTCTGCGCAATTAAACACTACAATTCAAAATTCTACACAAATTTAAATTGAATTTTTTTCTTTTTTTCAAAGTCAATTAATAATAATTCTACGCCGTTCAATTACACATTAAATAATTCTACGCAAATAAACAAACTTGTGTTGAGTTTTACCGTGTAGAGTTTATTTGCTTAGAATTATTTAGTGTTGAATTGAACGGCGTAGAATTATTATTAATTGACTTTGAAAAAAAGAAAAAAAATCCAATTTAAATTTGTGTAGAATTTTGAATTGTAGTGGTTATTATTATTAACTATTAGGGTTGCAGCCGCTTAGCAGCCGCTGACGCTTGGATAATCCCTTTACGTCCCCAAGGTCCTTCTAAACCTCCTGACCTAAGCCATTGTTGAAATTCCAAAGTCAGACACTTGTTGGAGACACCAACTATTGGTTCTGGTCCGATAAATCGTTTCCTAGCGCCTTCTTTGGCTAGTTCATCCGCTACGTTATTACCCTTAATTCCACAGTGTCCTGGGACCCAGATGAGGGTAACACGGTTAATTCCAGCTAGCCTGTTGAGCGCCTCGTGGCACTCTCCGACCAGTTGGGATGTCGTAACATATCGTTTCAAAGCGCAAATGGCTGCCTTGCTGTCCGAGGCAATATAGATATTTCTACCCTGGCAGCGCTCTAGAGCCTCAAAAGCACCGTAGAGAATCGCTACAATTTCGGATTGTAAAACAGTAGTGATGGTTCCCAAACTATATGCGAGAGCCACCCCCACTGCTTCTTGATATACACCTGCGCCAATTCTTCCCTTCGATCCGTCCGTATACCAGACAATAGCATCTCTGGGAAGAAGGGCCGGCCCATCATGCCAATCCTCTCTATTAGGTATTATTCTATACTTCTTGTCAAAGAGGTAGAGTGGAGTCACCTTATCTCTAATCATATTGAGAATGGGTTTTTCCACCAATTTGCAGGGGAGACGCCATTTGCTAACTTCCCTACGGCCTCTGTCCCCACCTAATCTCAGGACAGCTTTCGCCGCCTCTGCTTTAATGATCAGGGGTAAAGGTTCCAGTCCCAGAAGAGCACCAAGGGCCATCGTGGGCGTAGTGCGTACAGCACCAGTGATGCTCCCCAGGACCAGCCTCCTTACGCCCTCCAACCGGTCTTTTGCCGTTTCAAGTTCAACTCTGCTCCACCAGACCACAGACGCATAGGTCAGCCTAGGAAGCAGAATCGATTCGTAGATCCACAAAAGTGTATCCGGTTTAAGACCCCAGCTACATCCTATAGCTCTCCTACATTGCCATAGAGCAGCTGTGAGTTTATTACACTTCTCATCCAAGTGTTCTTTCCAAAGAAGCTTACTATCCAAGATGACTCCTAGGTACTTCGCTTTCTCTGTGAATTGGAGTTCTTTTCCAGCCAGTTTTAGTATACATGTGGCTTTCCACTTGTATCGTCTGGTGAAAATATGAGCTTCCGTTTTTGCTGGATTGACTGACAAACCAGTTTGTCCGCACCATCCATCTACCATATTTAACGCCTGCTGCACCACACCCAGTAATACATCCAGATGAGGACCGCGAGCGATTAATAAGATATCGTCCGCATAACCAATCGCATGAAATCCCTTCTCACTGAGGAGTCTTAGCAGTTCATCCACTACCAGACACCAAAGTAAGGGCGATAGAACTCCTCCCTGAGGACATCCAGAATTAACTGTTCCTCGAAGGGTTGAGCTCCTTTTAGTTGTTAATAGGTTCCTGTTACCCAACATGTGACAGGTCCAGTCAACAATGGTTGTGGGAATACCATGAGAGATCATGGCTTCCTTTATAATCTCCGAGGAGGTATAATTGAAAGCTCCCTCTATATCCATGAAAACACCCACTGCGAAACCCTTATCCTGTAGCTGTCCATCTATTAAGTTAACAGCTCTGGCAAGGGCTGATTCTGTAGAACATCCCGTTCTATAGGCATGCTGATCTCTATGCAAAGGATTTTGCTTTAAGATCTCACTGCGGATGTATCTATCCACTAATCTTTCAACCAACTTCAGAATGAAAGATGTTAGGCTAATTGGACGAAAATCCTTTGGTGAGGTATATCCGTTCCTGCCAGCCTTTGGTATGAAGACGACTTTAGTGCCCCTCCACGCTTTTGGGACATATTCAAGAGTTAGACTTGCACTGATAAACCTTACCAACGGTCCGACCGCCTGATCCATCGCCCTTTGCAAAAGGACAGGGAAAACGCCGTCTGGTCCAGGAGACTTATAAGGGCTAAAGGATTCCACGGCCCACCTGACCCTCTCGGCAGTCACGATTCCATTAGCCAACTGTCTCCGCGGCCTATATTCAGCCTGCGGTAGTTTACTCAGAGGCCAAGAATCGGGACCGCCCTTCTCAGACCTAGAAAAGCCTGGAAAATGGGTCTGGACCAGGTGAGCCAAAGTCTCCTCGTCCGACTCGGCGAATCCTCCGTTAGGCAGTCTTAAGGTGCCTAAAATTGCATCTGGGTTTTTTGAAAGCAGTTTGTCTAACCACGCTGCCTCTTTGCCCTTATCGATGCTGGAGCAGAAGGCAGTCCAGCTATCCTGTTGTGCCTTCCTTATTTCATTTCTATAGTTGTCCCTCATTTTTGCATATGTGGACCAACTGTCAGCCGTGCGGTATTTTTTAGCACGTTTAAATAACTTCCTAGTCTCTTTTCTGAGGTTTTCTAGCCTCTCATTCCACCAGTAGGTCTCTTTTGCCAAACGAACTTTCGTTGGTTTGCAGCTGTTCTCAAAAGCTGTTATTATGGCTGTTGTAAAAGTACCAGCCACCTCATCCAGGGTTTCATGATCTCTAATCCTGCCTGGTAATACAGAAAGTGTCTCCTTCAGCTCTGCGCTGTATTTAGCCCAATCCGTTTTCCTGGGATTACGAATCCACTTGGTTTCCGAAGGGACCACAGCCTCCAGCTCGAAGACTAACTGTAATTGATCAGAAAGTGAAGGTTCATTAGATACTCTCCATCTTCTTACCTTGTGTGCAATACTGCACGAGCAGAGGGTGATATCAATCACCTCCTCCCTGACAGCATTACTGAATGTCGGTACCTTACCCGTGTTTAGAAGATCCAGTTCTGTTCCCAGTAGATATTCCAATAGCTCCTGTCCCTTTTGGTTGTTCTTTGAGCTCCCCCACACCCTGTGTTGTGAGTTAGCATCACAGCCCAACAAAAGGGGCAGTCCCCTCTCTGCACAGTAATCCACCAATTTACATATCTCATTTGGAGGATTAACTTTGCTATCATACGGAAACTAAGCCGATCCAATGACCATCCTTCCGATACCCTCGAAGTCGGTCAATACCGCCATCAGGTCTCCAGTGCACAGGTCCAGCAAAGGTACAACATTAATGCCCTTCGTAAGGATGCACGCTCTTGGTTTGGTAGCCTTGGGATCCCTGTAAACATTAAAGCCAGCCCCCCAAGTCCCCTAATAGCACCTCGAACTAACCATGGTTCTTGAATTAGTGATATGCCAGTGTGCATCCTAGTCATGCCCCTCATCAAAACTGCTGAGGCGCCTTTACTATGATGCAAGTTAATTTGTTTAAGGGTAAGCTTACGGGCAGCCATTATGGTTGCTATTCACTTACCCCTTTTTCTTCAGACCCATCTTGACCAAGGCTAGCAACCCTAAAGGTTACCCGACCGAAGTCATAGAAGGGTCTGAAGTCGAGAGCAGCAAGAGCTCTCGCTTGACTCTCAGGGACCTGTATGACCAAAAGAAATTTCCTCTCAGCCATACTAGCCGCCTGAGGTCCGTCAATATTGACATGGCGCCAAGTTGACGTTTTCAGTGAGGGGTTGTACGCCTCAAGAGTCCTGAAGACCACTTGCACGTCCTCCGGTTCACCCGGGATCCGCACCGTAGCCTTCAGGATGCCTTGGAGCACCTCCACCCCTTTATTCTGGGGCCTTTCAGTCAAGCCAGATCCAACCTGCTCCATGACCGTTGGTCCGTCAGCCTGCAGTGGGACCGTTGGGCCTGCCGATGGAGGCGGTTGGCTCACCACCTCAGAACCAGGGGCCGTCATGTCTTTAGCCTCCGAGGAGACCTCAGACGCAGCCGCCTCGTCTCCTTGGCGTTTGTCAATTTTTAGGCTTTTAAAATGAGACTCCATATAAGTCCCACGAGTAGCTAGGGAAAACAAAACGTCCACTCCTACAGAGCCCCGGATGTAGGAGTAAGGAATCAAATTAGTACAGGGAGGTCTCCCGGTATCCCTGACCGCCGTTTGCGACACCACCATCCACAGCGCCCCGGACAGATCGACCGTCCACCAGCCAGAGCCCCAACCGGACCGATCCCCCGAGCTTTACGGGTTCACAGCCCGGCCAGTACAGCCCAGACCAACGTCCGGCCGATCCGCCCCGGACACGCGGCGGCTTTGGTAACCCTGGTGCCATCCATCCATCGACACGTATCCGTACGTCTTAGATTGGGGGCAGAGCTCGCGCTCATTACTCTAGTTCCTTTGCCACGGAAACCAGAGGGACCGTTTCTTAGTTAAGGCCCCGCAGGCAACAGTCTCCTCCGCTTCCAGTGGTGGTCATTACTTCCCACCAATGGTCGCTTCCTCACCTTTCTACTCCCTCTGCCGCCCGGACGGTCCCTCCTTTACGGGGTGTGGGCCCTGACCGACAGACTACGAGAGAGAGAAAGGGGTCCAGAGACGTTGCCCGATTAGGCCCGTAAGCTTCCCCACCAACAACAAGGTCTTACGATCCCTAGGAGAAGATTGTAGTGGTTAATTGCGTAGAATTTTTAAAAAATGTATTTATTTTCGTAGAATTATCTGGTATTGAATTTAACGGCTTAGAGTTAATAATTTAGTTTAATTAATTGCTATCTGTAGACATTTTTCTCGTAGAATTATATTTGTAGAATTTCCTTGTGTAGAGTTTAATCTTCTAAAAATTTATTATAAAAAAAGTTAAAATTTGTAGAATTATTTTTTGTAGAATTTAATTGTGTAGAATTTTTTAAAAATCTATTTATTAAAAAGCATTTATTTTTGTAGAATTATCTGGTGTTGCATTTAACTGCGTAGAGTTAACAACTTATAAAGAATAATATAAAATATATTTTATCATGCGTAGAATTAAACTTTGTAGAATTTATTGGTGTAGTATTTAATCGTGAAAAATTTTAAATAATTAATTAAATTATATTTTATTTAATTAGAATGCGTAGAGTTTCATGATGTAGAATTAATTTGCGTAGAATTATTATTACTTGTCTAAATATAAAGTGAGAGTTTTCTCGTGTAGAGTTTACTGTGTTGAATTTTCATTTGTAGAATTTAATTGCGTAGAATCGCTACCGCCCATAGAAAATTGTCTTCGTTGTAACAGTAAAGATGTTAATAGTTTTTTCTTGGAATTTAACTTAGAAACGGAACTAAGAAATGCGTTTGAATTGAGAAACATATGCGACTTAATTGATGATTTTCAAGCTGAATGCGCAAACAAAAACCAAGAAAAAATATATGATTTCACATCTGGGTCAGAATACATTCGTTTGAAAGATACTGTTCTTCGTGGGCAATATGACATATGGATGATTTGGTACACAGACGGTGCGCAAGTATCTAAAAGCGGAAGAAGCCAAATTTGGCCAGTTTATGCACAAGTAGTCAACATACATCCGAAATTCAGAAGAAGCTTTCAGTTCGTGTGTGGACTTTTTTATTTCAACCAGTGTAGTAAAAGTAAGCTAGACATGAATTCATTTTTGACACCCTTCGCTACAAAATTAAGAAATCTATTTTTGGACGGTTTTTCGTGGTTCAATCGAAGGTTAAATACTCTTGTTTCTAGTAAAGTACTCGCTGTAGTTGCTTCTTTAGATTCGCCTGCAAGTTCGTCAGTAAAAAATGTAATGCCATACAACGGTGAATATGGATGTGGAAGTTGTGAAACGAAAGGCAATAGTTCCATAATTGATGGAGGAAGAAGATGGACTTTTCCAGTAGATCCAAGTAATCCTCCCTTAAAATCTGCAGAAAGAATGGAGAAACAGGCTGAAATCGCAGATAGGTTTGAAAATTTGAAACACTACAAAGGGGTTAAGGGTAAATCTATTCTTACAAGCATTCCTCATTTTGATCGTTCAAAGGGACTTCCTCCTGATTACTTGCACTCTGCCCTACTTGATGTGATGCTTTTTCTGTTAAATTTATGGTGTAGTTCCAAAAGTCATGGAAAAGGTTATTATTTACCTAGAAAGGAAAGAGATGAAATCGATAAAATACTTGAATCCATAGCACCACCTGATAATGTCACGCGGACACCTCGAAAACTCAGTAAACTTGCAGACTGAAAAGGTTCAGAGTTGAGAGAATTTCTCCTTTATTATGGATCGGTCGTGTTAAAGGGTCGTTTAGTAGATGAATATTATGAGCATTTTCTACTGTTCGTTCGATCAATTCATATATTATCTTCTGAAGAAATAGACCCAACAGAATTAGATTTGGCGAAAACTCTACTGAATATTTTCGTAATCGATTTTGAAAGATTGTATGAACGTGAATGCACAAGTAATTTGCATCAATTGTTACATTTTGCAGATCATATCAAAATGTGGGGACCTCTCTGGATCTGGTCTGCGTTTACTTCAGAGGATCAGAATGGTGAGCTGATAAGAATGATCCATGGTTCCAATAGAGTTGATGTAGAACTTTCAAACACTTTGAAAATATCTCAAGCTTATCAAATTATTAAATATATTATGAATCCAATTAGACGGTTTAATAACACAGAATGTCGTACGTATGGATCACCCATCCCCCATAATATCACTGAGAATGAGATAAGAGCTATGTGTGTAGGGCAACAAATCTTACAGTAGACCAATTTCACGAAACTCGTACTCAGGTTTTCGCGCGGTGTGAAATAAAAGAAGAAATGTTTACATCTGAGTTGTACACCAGACAAAAAAAACGTACAAATTTTCACGTGAAATGGAAGAAAGATGAAGAAGACTTTTTCGGCAGCATCAGATTCTTCGTCACGTTGCAAGATAATTTATATGCAGTATTAAGTCAACTTATAGTTACTCGGGATAGTAAACAAGAAATAAAGAATAGGGAACTTCAAATTAATTTAAATCAAAACATCAAACATGTTCGTGAAAGTTATTGTATTCACGCCATTCTAGTCAGACAAATAGAATCGAAAGTGTTGCGCGTGGACAACTATATTTGTATATTTTTAAAGAATGTAGAAAGAAAATAGAACCACGTATTATTGACTGTCTAAATGATTATAACCAGACAGCACTCGCTGAGCACGTGGACTGAATGATACCAGTCAAGTGATAGTGAGCGCCTCTGGGCCAGTCGCTGCTACCTAATATTGTAAAAATTATTAACCTTAAAAGCTGTTACTAGTTGTAAATAATGATTTTATCTTAAATAAATAAAAAAAAATTCATATCAAAAATAGAATTACATTTTTTAAACAGTACGATACTGATTTCTATTCATTTAAAATTTATTTTTAGGTAGATTTTATGTTCTTATTTAAAATTTTGAATATTCAAAAATTTCCTGAAAGTTTGACACTAAAAATTTATTTAATAGAGACATTTGAAACTTTGCATTAAAATATTTCAAATATTAGAAGTAAATATTTGATGAATTTCCAAGAAAATTATAGTGCTGAGGGGGTTATATACAAAAAATTAAAATTTGCGGAAAATGTTCGGAAACTCCGCGGACTGACTCCGCGGAGTTTACCAGGAATATTTTCACGTGGTAATCATCCGGAAATAAATCATTTAGTTTCTTATGGAAAGCATTCGGAAATCTTTCGGAAAATTTTCGGAAATCATCCTAAAATATTTCGGAAATCTATTTATTACGGAAATCATCCGGAAGTCTTCCGAAAAATTTTGAAAAATTTTTTTTTTTACGGAAATCAGCCGAAAATTTTCGGAAATCTATTTTTACGGAAATCATCCGAAAAATTATGAGAAATTTATTTTATTTACGGAAACCATTCGGAACATTTCCGGAAATTAATTATTTGTACGAAAATCATCCGGAAATTAATTATTTTTTCGAAAATCATCCGGAAATTTATTTTTTCACGGAAATCATACGGAAAATTATTTTGTTATGGAAATCATTCAAAAATCTTTCGAAAAATTTCGGGAAATGAATTTTTTTCGGAAATCATCCGAAAAATTTCCGGAAATTTATTCTTTTACGGAAATCATTAGGAAACTTTCCGAAAATCAATTTTTTTTTTGGAAATCATCCGGAAAAATTTCGAAAATCTTTTTTTTCGGAAATCATCCAAAAATCTTCCGAAAAATTTCAAGAAATTAATTATTTTTACGGAAATCATCCGGAACCTTTCCGGAAAATAATTAGTTTTACAGAAATCATCCGGAAATCTATTTTTTTACGCAAATCATCCAGAAATCATCCGGAAAATTTCTGGAAAAATAATTTTTTTACGGAAATCAGTCAGAAATCTTTCGGAAAATTTTCGAAAATAAATTTTTTTGGAAATCATCCTGAAAAATTTCAAAAATATATTTTTTACGGAAATCATCCCGAAATCTTTCGGAAAATTTCCGGAAATTAATTTTTTTTCGGAAATCAGCCGGAAAAATTCCGGAAATCTATTTTTTACGGATATCATCCGGAAATCTTCCGAAACATTTGTTTTTTTACGGAAATCATTCAGAACATTTTCGGAAATTAATTATTTTTACGGAAATCATCCGGAAATCTATTTTTTACGGAAATTATCCAGAAATCATCCGGAAAAATTCCGGAAATCTATTTTTTACGGAAATCATCCCGAAATCTTTCGGAAAATTTCCGGAAATTAATTTTTTTTCGGAAATCAGCCGGAAAAATTCCGGAAATCTATTTTTTACGGATATCATCCGGAAATCTTCCGAAACATTTGTTTTTTTACGGAAATCATTCAGAACATTTTCGGAAATTAATTATTTTTACGGAAATCATCCGGAAATCTATTTTTTACGGAAATTATCCAGAAATCATCCGGAAAAATTCCGGAAATCTATTTTTTACGGAAATCATCCTGAAATCTTCCGGAAAATTTCCGGAAATTTATTTTTTGTATGGAAATCATTCGGAAATCTTCCAGAAAATTTTTTTTACAGAAATCATTCGGAAAATTTCCGGAAATTAATTTTTTTTCGGAAATCATCCTGAAAAATTCCGGAAATCTATTTTTTACGGAAATCATCCGGAAATCTTCCGAAAAATTTCCAGAAATTTATTTTTTTTTACGGAAATCATCCGGAACATTTCCGGAAATTAATTATTTTTACGGAAATCTTCCGGAAACTTTCCGGAAAATTATTTTTTTACGGAAATCATTCTTAATATTTCCGGAAATTTATTTTTTACGGAAATCATTCGGAAATCTTCCGGACGATTATTTTTTTAACGGAAATCATCCTTAAATTTTTTTTTATGAAAATCATCTGGAAATTAATTTTTACGGTAATCTTCTGGTATCTAATTCATCTGTCTTTGGTGGAAAGTTTGTCTTTTGATGATCAAAAGATATTTTGTGTATTTGAGTATCTTCGATAATATTCGTTCTGCCTCGTCTCGATGAAAGTTTCCCTTACAGTATCATTTTATATATGCATTTTTAGGTTATGTATGGATTCCAGCAGTAAATTTCATCTGAATGAAGATACTTTAAGCGTCTCCAAAATAGTCACATTTAACGTCTTCCTAAAAGACATCCCAAAACGTTTTAAAAATGAGGACAAAAGTGTCTTAAATATGGACATCTGTTTTTTAGTGTCTTCACTTAGTGGTTATTTTTGCTTCCCCTTGTTCCCTATTTAATAACTTTACCAATTATTTTCTTATTTGCTTTAATTTTTTCCACAATTAATATTCAGCATGTTTTTGTATTAATATTATAATGGAAAAAATTTTTATTTTAAACGTAAGTTATAATTTAATTGGAAATTACAGAAAAGTGCACTTTTCTCGATTCTACACAAAGAAGTCATAAAGTTGAATATAATATATTTTACACAAAGTTTATTTTAATCTATTTTAATTTAGTTTTTATTTCTTCCATTCGAAAGTTCATCTTAAATAGTAACTTTTCTTGTGTTGTTTCCCAATTTTCGTTAATAAATTTGTGTAAAAATATTTTTTTAATACTGTCCCCACTATTTTTTATTTGGAATTGGAGTTTACATTTGAACTTGTAAACTCCAATTCCAAATAAAAAAACACGTTATGAATAATGTGTTTTCCATTTTTCTATATTCACATTCTTATTTCGATTTTTCTTCTAATTTATATAATTAAATTTAAAAGTTGTATTTATGTTAAATTTTGATAAAGAAATATCATTTTTAGACTTAAAACTATAAAAAATTACTAATATTTTAGGGTGTATTTTAATAATATGTAAACTCTAATTCCGCGACAATTACTGAATTCTTAATTAATTAAAAAAATAAAAATGGCAGTGATTTAAAGTAATCAAATCTCTTTAATATTCTAAAAGTATTGTTTCATTTTATTCATTTTTATAGCTTTAATAAATTTTTTTTTGCTTTGTAAACTCCAGTGCTTGATTTTAATTCATGTAATAAAAATGTTTTGTTTTTTATGAAAAATGTTATTAACCTCCAACATATAAATAACAGGTTTGAGTAAAAATAAGTTTTTATTTATTAATTAAAGTAGTTACATTAATAAAACAAATATTAAACATTTTTTTTCGTTGAGAAATATTTTTTTCTTTTGAATTCAGGCCTCAGTTTTTTTAAATATGTGCTACTTTCCAATTTTAGTGTTAATTATTATTTGAAAATTTATTTCTTTACCACACATCGTTAAAAATTGTTTTGTGTTAAAACGTTTTGTAAAATTACATAATTGTCGTTTAATATAAGCTTGTTTAGAATATAATTTATTTGTTCTTTACACTCTTTATATTATTAATGGACAAAACATGATTTTTTTAAACTTATTACTTAACTTCTAAACGAAAATATTTTAAATTGTTTATGGCTGTTTTTAGCACTCACCCAGGGTTACTCCGAGTTAAATATTATCTAATTATCAAAAATATTCTGTTAGTCTAACCTGTTACCATTATCCTGGAGTTAATCGGGGCGAGTGCAAAAAACAGCCTATATAATATTAAAAGATAAATTTAATCTCAAATATGTACAAAATAATTATTATCATAAATGATAAACATCTACACACGGAAAAAAATTGAATGACGCGAACGAGCAATTTTGAGAATATAATTAAAATAAAAGACGACAAAACCAACGTTGGAAATTAAGCTTTACTACATTAGCTTAATGTTTAGCCAATTCAGTGAAAGTGAACTTCAGTTGAGTGCAATTCATCAGCTATATTTAAAATATATAGAAAATTATAGTTCTTACCAAGAAATATCTCTGACAGCATAAATATATAAACTTTTGTATTTTTTCAGTGTTAAACCTGTATTAATTTCAATAATTTACTTTCAAATGGTTGTAATTTGAAACATATGATTGAAAAAAATTAAAAATGCGCATTTAATTTTACTTTTCACACAATTTTAATTGTGTCAGTCACTATAGGGTTAGGTTGTCTTTTAAATAAAATTGAATATCGCGATTCTGCTGATAATGCCAATATCGGTGACTCGTTTTGGACAAATTGTGTAACTGATATGGCGAAAAAATTCTTAAATTCAGTTAAGTATAGAAAATTTTTAAAAAAATTAAGATTTTTAGATAAACTCTACCGTAGTTAAAAGTTACCTCTTAGTGGAGAATCACCTATATAACGCATTATGAACAATATGGGAAAGATCAGTAGCCTCTTTCGTTTTTGCCCTTAAGGTATCACATCCCCCCATGTGGAAGGGTTTCCGCAAATTTTTTCTGTACAGAAATTATTCGTATAATTTCCGGAAATTTTTTTTTGTATAGAAATCTTCCGGAAACTTTCCGGAAATATAATTTTTGTGTACGGAAAATTTTTGGAAATTTATTTTTTCTGCGGAAATCATCCGGAAATTTTCCGGAACCTTTCCAGAAGAAATTAACTTTCAGAAGAGAAAAAATTTCCCGAAATTTTGCGGCAAACTGCCGGAAAGTTTCCGCATTCCTTTCACAAAAATGTATGCTGAAAGAGTAGAAATATATACTTTTATAGAACAGATTTCCACAAATCAAGTATAAACAGCACCGTGATGTTTATATGCTGTTTAAACAACTGCTGTTTAAACAACTGCTGTTTAAACGCTTGATATTTCTCTCCGTGTAAATGAACAAAAAATAATTCCTCTAAAACGTTTAAAAATACTTATTTTCCTTCATAATTTTTTAATGTTAAATTCTTTTCAATTCCGTTTATTTCTAAGCATTAACTGAAATATATAGAACTTAACATATTCTTATGTCTGCCAGTGGAAAAAAGACTCAGAATTAAAATTAGGTATTTCTAAGACAAGTCCTCAAACTAAAAATCCTGAAATATTGCGGTCGCATTCCCAATCACTTTAAATTATTTATTTGTTTCTAAGTAATAAAAAAAACAAAAAAAAGAAAAACAATCCATAAAACTTTGTTAATACTTTACAAAAGTAACATTTAAAGGTTAAATTATCCATCTTTAAAAAAATAATTTTCGAGGTTAAATTACATTGAAATAATAACTTTAAAATAAAAAATAACTATTTACGTAGATCGTCATATTTTTTCCATACTCGGAAAAAATCCAATTTTTAAAAATTGGGTAATATTCCAGAATGATTAAAAATTATTTTTAAAATCGGTGAAATATTTATATGAATTTTTTGTAATGGTTATCAATAGTAAAAGATTTACTTCCCTTTAAAAATGATGATTTATATCTTTAAAGCTGCCGATAAGAATAAATTTCCACAATGAGTTTAATTACTTTACAAAATTTTATCACTTGAAATTGATGTTCGCAATATAATAAAATTCATGAATATCAAATAATATTAACTACGAGTGTCACTGAAATACGACTGATTTCCTTAAAAAATAGATTTCTGAAAAAATTCCTGATGTTTTCCGTAAAATAAAATAAATTTTGCAAAAAGATTCTGGACGATTTGCGTTAAAAAACTAATTTCCAGAAATTTTCCGGATGATTTCCGTAAAAAATAATATTCCGGAAATTTTTCGGAAGATTTCCGAATGATTTCCGTAAAAAAAATAAATTTCCGGAATATTTCAGGATGATTTCCGTAAAAAATAGATTTCCGGATGATTTCCGTAAAAAAAATTAATTTCTAGAAATTTTTCGGAAGATTTTCGGATGATTTCCGTGAAAAAAATAAATTTCCGGAAATTTTCCAGAAGATTTCCGTAAAAAAATATATTTCCGGATGATTTTAGTAAAAAAAATGTCCGGAAATTTTCCGGATGATTTCCGTAAAAAAATTAATTGCCGGAAATTTTCCGAAAGATTTCCGGATGATTTCCGCCAAAAAAAATAAATTTTCGAAAATTTTCCGGAAGATTTCCGGATGATTTCCGTAAGCAATTAAAATTCTGGAAATTTTCCGGAAGATTTCCGAATGATTTCCGTAAAACAAAATAAATTTCCGGAAGATTTCAGTAAGATTTTCGAAAAAAAATAGATTTCCGGATAATTTCCGTAAAAAAATTAATTTCTGGAAATTGTTCGGAAGATTTCCGGATGATTTCCTTAAAAAAAATGAATTTCCGGAAATTTTCTAAAAGATTTCCGGATGATTTCCGTAAAAAAATAAATTTTCGTAAATTTTCCGGATGATTTCCGTTAAAAAAATAAATTTTTGGAAATTTTCCGGATGATTTTCGTAAAAAATAGATTTCCGAAAATTTTCCAAAATGGTTTCCGGATCATTTCCGTAAAAAAATAAATTTCCCGAAATTTTCCGGAAGATTTCCGGATAATTTTCGTAAAAAATATAAATTTTCGGAAATTTTCCGAAAGATTTCCCAATGATTTCCGTAAAAAAATATCCGGAAATTTTCCGGATGATTTTCGTTAAAAAAAGAAATTTCTGGAAATTTTACCGAAGATTTACGGATGATTTCCATAAAAAAAAGATTTTCGTAAATTTCATGGAATGGTTTACGGATGATTTCTGTAAAAAATAAATTTCCGGAATATTTCAGGATGATTTCCGTAAAAAATAGATTTCCGGATGATTTCCGTAAAAAAAATTAATTTCTAGAAATTTTTCGGAAGATTTTCGGATGATTTCCGTGAAAAAAATAAATTTCCGGAAATTTTCCAGAAGATTTCCGTAAAAAAATATATTTCCGGATGATTTTAGTAAAAAAAATGTCCGGAAATTTTCCGGATGATTTCCGTAAAAAAATTAATTGCCGGAAATTTTCCGAAAGATTTCCGGATGATTTCCGCCAAAAAAAAATAAATTTTCGAAAATTTTCCGGAAGATTTCCGGATGATTTCCGTAAGCAATTAAAATTCTGGAAATTTTCCGGAAGATTTCCGAATGATTTCCGTAAAACAAAATAAATTTCCGGAAGATTTCAGTAAGATTTTCGAAAAAAAATAGATTTCCGGATAATTTCCGTAAAAAAATTAATTTCTGGAAATTGTTCGGAAGATTTCCGGATGATTTCCTTAAAAAAAATGAATTTCCGGAAATTTTCTAAAAGATTTCCGGATGATTTCCGTAAAAAAATAAATTTTCGTAAATTTTCCGGATGATTTCCGTTAAAAAAATAAATTTTTGGAAATTTTCCGGATGATTTTCGTAAAAAATAGATTTCCGAAAATTTTCCAAAATGGTTTCCGGATCATTTCCGTAAAAAAATAAATTTCCCGAAATTTTCCGGAAGATTTCCGGATAATTTTCGTAAAAAATATAAATTTTCGGAAATTTTCCGAAAGATTTCCCAATGATTTCCGTAAAAAAATATCCGGAAATTTTCCGGATGATTTTCGTTAAAAAAAGAAATTTCTGGAAATTTTACCGAAGATTTACGGATGATTTCCATAAAAAAAAGATTTTCGTAAATTTCATGGAATGGTTTACGGATGATTTCTGTAAAAAATAAATTTCCGGAAATGTTCCGAAAGATTTCCGAATGATTTCCGTAAAAAAATAAATTTCCGGAAACTTTTCTGATGATTTCCGTAAAAATAATTAATTTCCGGAAATGTTCCGAAAGATTTCCGTAAAAAAAATTTCCGGAAATTGTCCGGATGATTTCTGTAAAAAAAATAAATTTCCGGATGATTTCTGTAAAAAAAATAAATTTCCGGATGATTTCCGTTAAAATAATTAATTTCTGTAAATGTTTCAGATGATTTCAGTAAAAAAATTAATTTTTCAAAATTTTCCGGAAGATTTCTGGATGATTTCCGTAAAAGATAGATTTCCGGAAATTTTCCGGAATGGTTTACGGATGATTTCTGTAAAAAATAAATTTCCGGAAATGTTCCGAAAGATTTCCGAATGATTTCCGTAAAAAAATATATTTCCGGAAATTTTCCGGATGATTTTCGTAAAAAAATAAATTTCCGGAAACTTTTCTGATGATTTCCGTAAAAATAATTAATTTCCGGAAATGTTCCGAAAGATTTCCGTAAAAAAAATTTCCGGAAATTGTCCGGATGATTTCTGTAATAAAATAAATTTCCGGATGATTTCCGTTAAAATAATTAATTTCTGTAAATGTTTCAGATGATTTCAGTAAAAAAATTAATTTTTCAAAATTTTCCGGAAGATTTCTGGATGATTTCCGTAAAAGATAGATTTCCGGAAATTTTCCGGAATGGTTTACGGATGATTTCTGTAAAAAATAAATTTCCGGAAATGTTCCGAAAGATTTCCGAATGATTTCCGTAAAAAAATATATTTCCGGAAATTTTCCGGATGATTTTCGTAAAAAAATAAATTTCCGGAAACTTTTCTGATGATTTCCGTAAAAATAATTAATTTCCGGAAATGTTCCGAAAGATTTCCGTAAAAAAAATTTCCGGAAATTGTCCGGATGATTTCTGTAATAAAATAAATTTCCGGATGATTTCCGTTAAAATAATTAATTTCTGGAAATGTTTCAGATGATTTCCGTAAAAAAATTAATTTTTCAAAATTTTCCGGAAGATTTCTGGATGATTTCCGTAAAAGATAGATTTCCGGAAATTTTCCTTAATGGTTTATGGATGATTTCTGTAAAAAATAAATTTCCGGAAATGTTCCGAAAGATTTCCGAATGATTTCCGTAAAAAAATTAATTTCCGGAAATTTTCCGGATGATTTTCTTGAAAAAATAAATTTCCGGAAACTTTTCTGATGATTTCCGTAAAAATAATGAATTTCCTGGTGATTTCCGCAAAAAAACGTTACAAAGAGACTCATACGATTATTTACCTCGAAACTTTACATAATAAATTGTTATACTTTTTTCTACATAAGAAACACTCGAACTTTATTTTAATAGGTTTTTTTGGTAAATTTTTTTATTAATTAAGCTAAAAAATATTTTATAAAATTTCATGATTTTTTTAATACTTATTGTTATTAAAGAATAGTATAAAAGCATAAATTTAAAAATAGGGTATTGAGCAGATCACAGTGGTGGATGAGCAAAGTAACGACAATTATTTAAATAAGAAGTACTGAGGATTTATTAAATAACTACAGATAGCAAAAAGAGTTTTCACGATACGTATAAAACACCCAATGACATTCGAGAGAACAGAATAGACTTCACTATGTAAAGTTTAACTACCAGATGGCGTATTAAGATCACCCGCGAATCGCAATAATATTTGAATACACTACAAAATACAACACTCCCCCTCGAACAGTGGATGATTATAATGGTTAAACTACATTTCTCAAACCCAAAATGTTCAAACACTTCATATGTTTTGCCCTTGGCAACCCTTTGGTCATAATATCGGCCCCCATGTCCTCTGTTCGAAATATGCACGACACTGATAAGTTTTTCTCTGATAGCCTGACAAACAAAATGATGTCTAACATCTATATGTTTAGTCCTGGCATGGAAGACAGGATTCACGGCGAGTTTCTTGGCTCCTAGATTGTCATTCATGATGGTGATGGTGGAATGGCTGGATCCAATTTCTTCCAAAAATCCTCGCAGGAAAATTGCCTTCTTTGTTGCTTCACTCTGAGCCATGAATTCTGACTCTGTAGACGAAAGAGCAACCGTCCTTTGTTTTTTAGAGTCCCACGATATTGGACTGTTTCCTAAAACGAAGGTGAATCCGGCATACGATCGTCTATCGTCCACACAACTGGCCCAATCGGCATCGACGTAACCCAGCAGCTGATTGACACTTGGTTCAAATACCAATCCAACATTAATCGTTCCCTTTAGGTATAGAAGAATGCGTTTAGCGGCTGACCAGTGAACTTGATTGAAACAGGAATTGAACTGACTGAGATTACTGACGGCAAAAGCAATATCGGGCCTAGTAGCCACAGCCAGATACATTAATGCGCCGACCAATTCCCTGTATGGCAACCTCGATCCTTCAGCATCATCTTCCGATTCCGATTTACAAAGCTTGGCATTTGCGTCCATCGGCGTAGAGACAGGCTTCGAATCACTCATTCCGAAACGATTCAGTATTCCCCTGATGTATCCAGACTGAGTCATGCTGATTTTGTTGCCTTCTCGTGCGAACTCGATCCCTAAACAGTAACAGACATCACCAAGATCATTAATTTCAAACTCTCTAGACAAACTCCTTTTTTGTTCGATGATTCTCTTCAAGCTTTTGGAGATGATAAGCGTATCATCGACGTATATCACGATGATAACCACATTTTCTCCTTGGCCTTGGAAGTAAACACATGGATCTGCGTTTGAAGGTGTGGCTCCCAATCCACGTAAAACATAGTCGAGTTTAACGTGCCAGCTTCTTCCAGCTTGTCGTAAGCCGTAAATCGATTTTCTTAGGTGGCAAACTTTATCTCCGGATTCGAGATCAGTCAACATTGCATCCGCCTTTTTATGAATTTCGCTGCTTGATTTCTCAGTTCGAATAATTGATTCCAATCCTTTCACTAGTAGTCCTGGAGGCTCCATGAGTACGTATTCCTCGAGGCGCGAACGTCTCGTTGAAGTGTACCCCAGGTTTTTGAGAAAATCCCTGAGCCACTAAACGAGCCTTCCTACGTTCCAAGGTGCCGTCTGGGTTGAATTTGTTCCTTAATACAAAGCGACTTCCGATGACTTCCTGATCAGATGGACGATCGATTAATTTCCACGTATCATTTTTGATCAGCGATTTCACTTCCTTGGCGATGGCTCGCTCCCATTCTCCAGCGTCCGGTCCTGATGTAGCTTCTTTCATAGGAACTTCAGCAAAGTTAACGAGTTCGGCTTCCAAATACTCATCATTTGCACGAGGTTCTTGATACCTTTTGCGAGGTCTCCCCTTTGTCCAGTTCTGATTATTTCAGGTCTTCCGTCCTCGGCGAGTGGGTCCATTGGCGTTCTGATCTACATTGTGTCCGGCGTCATCATAATTATCTTCAAGGTCAGCGACATCTTCTTCATTATCTGGAAGTTCTTCGTCTTGATCGTTGTCAGGTTCCACAGATTTAATTTCGATCTCTGCATCACGAGTTGCATTTTTGGGTAATTATGCAGCTTTTATAGGTTCGAGTTTTTCCGGGCTAAATTCTTCATAATTCTGCAAGTGAATTTCGGAGTTCTCGAAGAAAGTAACGTCTCTGGTGATTTCAATCTTCTTGTCGACCACATTCCACACTCTAAAACCTTTCGATTGATCCGAGTAACCCAAAAGTCTTCCTTCCTTGGTGCGTTTGTCGAATTTTCCTCGTCCAGGAGACCGATTCAAGAATAGCACTTTAGAACCGAATTCTCGTAAATGACTAACATTCGGCGTGTTTCCATTCCACAACTCGTACGGCGTCTTCCCGTTTAAAGTTCTGCTTGGGCAACGATTCCTTAGATAGTTGGCGGTTTGTATCGCCTCTCCCCAGAAGCAAGACGGAAGACCGGATTGTATCAATAAGCACCTAACCATTTCGAGGAGAGTTCTGTTTTTCCTCTCCGCGATCCCATTTTGTTCCGGGTTATTTGGGACTGTTAATCTCCGTAAAATGCCATTTCTTTTCAAAAATTCTTTCGATTCCTTGTTTAAAAATTCTGTCCCGTTGTCAGATTGTAAACATTTTATTTTTCTTTCTTTCTGAGTCTCGACCATTTCTTTAAATTCTTCGAAAGCCTTGGAAACTTCATTTTTCCTCTTCAAGAAACGAACCTCGCACCATCGTGACTTATCGTCGATAAACGTGAAGAAATATTTGGCTTTTCCCGCTAATTCAATTTTCATTGCACCGCACACGTCCGAGTGAATCAGGTCCAACAATTCGCTTTTTCTTTCCGTAGCTTTTGGAAAGGAGGTCCTCGTCATCTTTCCTTCAACGCAAATCTCGCACTTAAAATCTTTCTTGCATTTTTCCAGATTTATTCCTTTCAGAGTCCCGTTCTGACTACCACTTAAAAGATCCTTGACGTTAAGGTGACCGAAACGACGATGCCACATGACGAGATCAGATTCACTTGAAGCGACAATACACGATTGTTGTTCTTTTCCGCGCACGAAATGTAACCCGTTAACACGTTCTGCCACTAATTTCGTTTTACCGTCCGAACCGATAACTGTTGCACAATTCCTTTTAAACACTACCTCACAACCATTATCAGTCATCTTTCCGACTGACAAGAAGTTTGTACGAAGTTCCGGAACGTGAAGAGTATTGTTTAAAGTCACATTTGTTTTATTTCCACTCACTTCGGTTATAAACGACACTCTTCCTTTCGCGACGATCTGCGATGATGCACCGGCAGTTCCTAAATCGACTTTTCCGTGTATATTATCAGTAATTTCCGCGAAATGTTCAAGTTTTTTGCATAAGTGAGACGTTGAACCACTATCCAAACACCACACTTCGTCACGATTTCCGATTTCAGTAATGAACGATGATTCCGAGTTGGAAAAATCCTCACTCGCACACACTACGACGTCTTCGACGTTTTTCGCACTATTTCGATTTTTCATGTTTTTCTGTCTGCAGTCTTTGGCTTTATGCCCGATTACTCCGCATCGATGACATTGAAATTTGAATTCAGTCCGTTTTGATTCACTGTTGTCTGATTTATTTTTGTTTGAATTCCATCGATTTTTCACGGCCATCGCATTTTGTATTCCACTTCCAACATCACCTTTTCGAGCGTCGTTTTCTTCTATTATTTTGATACGAAGCATTTCAGGTGTTGGGAGCGTGTCTCGCGATTCGATCGCGCACCGAAAGTTGTCAAAATTTTTTGGCAAACTGTACAGGAGGAGAATAGCGAGCATATCCGGGTTTATGTCGACTTCCATCTCGCTGAGTATGTCGACTGCGTCAAAAAATTTACGTATGTGTTCGCGCACATCATCTTCCTCGTTCATACGTTGCAAAATCATCTGCTTTAGTACAGTAGCCTTACGAGCTGGGCCTTGGGATTGATAAATCCCTTCTAGTTTCAACCAGACCTCGTTTGAGGTGGTACACCCTTTTATCTGCTTCAGCTCCGATGGACTTATCGAGAGGATGATGTCGGACTTAGCTTTTTTATCGCTAATCTCCCATTCTTTCGCGGCGGCGACCGACGCCTCGTTACCCGCGATAACTTCCGGTTTTATTCTGTCACCTTTAACAAAGTCCCACGCATCGTTTTTAGTTAATAACGCCTCCATTTGCATTTTCCACGTGTCGAAATTGTCTTTCCGAAGAGTTTCGATTCTTGCAAAACCAGACGCACTCATTTTGCTTTCGAAAATTCAACATGTGCCTAACCTCAAAATGTACACTCGCGTACGCGTCCTTTTATTTCGTTCGCACACAATTTACCGACGTTCGATCTGGGCCCATAACCTATTGAGCAGATCACAGTGGTGGATGAGCAAAGTAACGACAATTATTTAAATAAGAAGTACTGAGGATTTATTAAATAACTACAGATAGCAAAAAAAGTTTTCACGATACGTATAAAACACCCAAAGACATTCGAGAGAACAGAATAGATTTCACTATGTAAAGTTTAACTACCAGATGGCGTATTAAGATCACCCGCGAATCGCAATAATATTTGAATACACTACAAAATACAACATAGGGCTCAAGAGATCGATAGAGAATTTATCTACGAATATTTAGAAAAAAAAAGCCATGTTGGTCAAAAGTGGTGACCTGCAGAGTGGTTTGGAACAGAAAAGTACATTTTGTGCCTCTGTGTGACGGTTGTCCTCGTCATTGACATTTTTCAAAACCACAACATTTTCTCCAGGTTCACTGGTCACAGTATTTGTACGAGCTTTACTGGTCTTTTCTGAAACTCTAATACATACTCCCAATAAGTCTTTCCTTTTTCATTCTTAGATCGTTAATAAATATATCCTCCTAATATTAATTTTGGACCGAGATTCACCGCGTTTTCCATTTTCAAAGTATATTACTATAAAAATAATATAAAAATCTAAAAACGGAGAATTTAAAAATCTGTCGAATAATGCGAAAACAAAACGGATATGAGACTGACAGCAGTTTAAAAAAAATTGAACAGTTGCAATCATACTTCAAATGATTTTTTCGGGAAATTTCAAAAAATTTTCTAAAAATTAGACATTTGGGATTATATTTTTCAGGAAATTTGCTGTTCGGGATTCAATTATTTTTTATATAATTTTCATCAAAGTTTCTCTAAAAATGAAGTTATTCTTAAAAATTTTATTAAAATTCGTCAATATAATTTTTTGAGAGTTCAACAACTTTAAGAAACATTCAACTATTCAATAAATTATTTATTTTTGTATTTAAATAATTGAATTTTCGTAGAATTTTCTAATAAAAATTAATTTAAATATGAATATTTTAGTTAAAATTTTAAATAATAATTGAAAACTCTCTTAATTAATTAGTAAAAATATTTACTAATTTGAATTGGCAACTGACTTTTTGCTTTTGAATTAGCAGATTTTACTAATAAATAGTTAGTTTCCACTAATCTAGTCGTAAATTTTTACTTATTTATATTGAAAAAGAAATTAAACTTAAATGTCTGAAATGCCACGAAGTTTGGCTCAGATAATTTCGGGACTGCTCGACTAAAATGTTCGGCTAATCTCGGACAGTTTCGTAACCGCTCTTTGACAGCCGAAAGCCTGCTACTAGGCTGGTCATAATTTTTAATATAGTCGATAACACTATTCGTTACTAAATTTACAATTTATGCAATACTTCGATAGTATTTAGTATAATTCTCTAGTAATACTTTTTACTATTGTGGACTTTCTTACTTATCCTTAAAATGAAACGAGTAAATATGCAAATTAGGTAAAGAGAGACATTCTTATTGACATTGCCTTTAGAGAAAGAAAGAAAGGTAGCCGTTACCAGAGAGACTGTTACCGGCGCCGTTACCCAGACGTTATCGAGACCGTTACCTATGGAGTTTCTATTACTATATATATATTATATATATACATATAATAGACTTTTATCTATAGTTTCCCTTCCGATGAAGGAAGAAAGAAAATATTACCTGGGTTATCCGAGGTAATCCCTCTTACAAAGGCTATTGTTTAAGGGTTCGAAATCCTTCTTAGGGTCGAATACAGGCCTATATATATATATCAATCTATGAGTGCGAAGATGACACTCTTATGCGTCTTTAAAGGGACGCTCGCTCGCACTCACACTTAGCGCTTACCCCCAAATAAGGACGAAATTTTCAGTTTATCGAAAGTGATAATATTGTAGAATATTTTCTAAGTGTATGTGACACGTTTCTTATACGTTACGTATAACATTCAATTAAATTTTTTTATTTATCATTGTTAGTAAATTCACTCACTCTACGTGAGTGAATATAAAGTGTAATAAGTAAATTAGTGAATTGTGATTAAGTGAATAGTGAGTGTTAGTGAAAAACTTGTGAATTTAAGTATAGTGATAATTAATTAAGTTAAAAATTTTGTGAAATTTGAAATTTGGGATAAGAGATAAAATTTGAAATTGGGTATATTTGGAATTTGGTTATTATTGGATAAAAGGATAATTTGGAAATTGGTTATATTAGATAAAATTGGATTTATTGGATAAAAGGATAATTTCGAAATTGGTTATATTAGATAAAATTGGATTTATTGGATAAAAGGATAATTTGGAAATTGGTTATATCAGATAAAATTGTATTTATTGGATAAAAGGATAATTTGGAAATTGGTTAAATTAGATAAAAAGCAAATTTTTAAAGTGATTATATTGGATAAAAGGCGTACTTGGAAATTGGTTACATTGGATAAAAGGAAAATTTATAAATTGGTTAAATTGGATTAAAAACAATTGGAAATTGGTTAAAAGGCAAACTTGGAAATTGGTTATGTTGGGTAAATAAAGCTGGAAATTGGTTAAATTGGATAAGATACAAAATTAGAAATTTGTTAAATTGGATGAAAGGCAAAATTGGAAATTGATTATATTGGATAACGAAATATATGTAAATATTTTTCTAAAATAAAAAGAACAATGTCTAACAAAGGAGAAACTGTTAATTTGACTATTCATGATTTAAGTATAGTTGGCACAGAAGGAGCAATGCTAAATAATGATCATATGTATGAATTTCAAAAGCTATTGGGAAGACAATCAAATTTTTTTATAATATGCAAAATACTTTGTGTTCACAAAAACTTGATTTGATAGTTCCAATCGAGAAAACAAGCAGCACATTCAAATACTTTTTAGTGGATCTTATAAATTTGGTCATTGGATCTGTATTTATTATTATGGAAGATGTCTTTACATTTTTGATAGTCTTAATAAAAAATGTTTAAATCATGATCAAAGAAATTATTTAATTAGATTATATCCTTTTGAACCACCAGTAGTTTTCACCACTGTTGATCAGCAACCAGAATACAGTCTTTCTTGTGGAGTATGTGCAATTGCATTCGCAACATCGTTATTTTTTAATATTATGCCCCACTCTGTTCATTACTATTATTGTAATATGAGAAATCATTTAATGTTAATGTTTAAAGACAATAGTTTAAGTGAATTTCCCTCTGAACAACTTTCTAATAGTAGATCTTGCATAGTTGTGAATGACTGGAATTGCCTTTTAAATGAAAAATATATTCAACTTAAGTATGGAGAATCAAACTTTTCTAAAAACTCTATGAAGAAAGAAATTTCTTTCCCGAGAATAATAAATAAAATAAATAAAGGGAGTATTGCATCAACAACAATTAAACAAAGTAGGGCTGAAATTCAGAAAAATTATCGCGATAAGCAAGAATTGAAGCGTGAAGTTGATAATGCAAATTATTCAGAGGAAGCAAACACTTCTCTTTCTTTTCCGAGAGCAATAAATAAAATAAATGAAGGAAATGTTGAATCATCAACAACACTTAAACAGAGTAAGGCTGAAATTCAAAGAAATTATCGCGAAAGGCAAAAATTGAAGCGTAAAGTTGATAATGCAAATTATTCAGAGAAAGCACACACTTCCTTTTCTTTTCCGAGAGCAATAAATAAAATAAATGAAGGAAATGTTGAATCATCAACAACACCTAAACAGAGTAAGGCTGAAAATCAAAGAAATTATCGCGAAAGGCAAAACTTGAAGCGTAAAGTTAATAATGCAAATTATTCAGAGAAAGTACACATTTTCCTTTCTTTTCCGAGAGAAATAAATAAAGGAAATATTGAATTATCAACAACACTTAAACAAAATAGGGCTGAAATTCACAAAAATTATCGTGATAGGCAAAAATTAAAACATAAAATTGATATTGCAAATTATTTAGAGGAAGCACACACTTCCATTTCTTTAACGAGAGTATTAAATAAAATAGATGAAAAAAATAATGCGTCAACAACACTTAAACAAAATAGGGCTGAAATTCAAAAAAATTATCGTGATAGGCAAAAACTGAAATGTAAAATTGATAATGTAAATTATTCAGGTGAAGTGCACACTTCAACTAAGAAAAAACTTCAAGGTGAATCTAAAATAGAATATGCTCGAAACCTTAAATTAAAAAATATAAACAGTGATAGAAGTACTTTGTCAAAAACAAAAAATACTTTATGTCAAAGAAATTATTGTGAAATAGTATTAAATCATCAAATTCAAAATAAGTTGAAACTGGTAAATAATAGTATAAATTCAAATTTGAATATTTCTATTCCAAAGAAAATATTAAAAATAGATTTAGATGATAATAAAACATTTAAGTCAAATAATGTTGAAAATTATCTAGGTCCAATGAATTATTATTGCACACATTGTCAAGCTAAACATTTTAAAGATGAACAAGTTGATGGTAGAAAAGTTAGTTTTAATGACTGTTGTAGTCATGAAGGTGTTGTTTTAACTTCCATACAATATCCAGATGAATTAAAGCTTTTGCTAGAAGGTCTTCATGAAAAATCTGGTCATTTTAAAAAGAATATAAGGCTGTACAATAATTCTTTTCCTTTTGCATCTTTAAATGCTAATGTAATTAATTTTAATGGAAGAAGAAGAGGACCATTCTGTTACAAAATTTAAGGTCAAATTTATTATCAAATTAATAGTGCTTTATATCCGGATAAAGGTGAAGATCAATGTTTTGGTCAATTATTTATTTATGACCCTGAGGAATCAATCAGATACAGATTGAAAAGTAAAGACAATTTGGATGAAGACATTTTAAAATCTATAGAAAATATTATGTGAAATTCTAATGCATACACAAAATCTTACATGATGATGTCAGAGGTAATTAGAATAGAAACTGAATTAGCAAGACAAAAAAATGAAGAAATTCCTGAATTACAATTATTGTTCACTTTAAAAAAAGGTTTTGATAAAAATAGATATAATTTTCAAAGTTTTAATGAAGTTGCTGCAATTTTTAATACAAACTCTGAGGGAGAAATACCAGAATCTTATGTAACGGTTTATAATAAATCAACAAAGGAATTTAAATTGGTTAGCAATTTAGATCCCAATGTTGAACCATGGATTTATCCTATATTTTATCCACTTGGAAATAAGGGTTATAATATTAATATGATTCGTAGTGATAGTGATTATAGAAGTAGAAATCATACTATTTCTAGATCTGCCTATATTAAATACAAAATTGCTATAAGAGATGATGAATTTAATCCATTTTTATATGGGGGTAGATTGTTTCAACAATGGGTGGTTGACAATTATGTAAAAATAGAAAAAGATAGATTAAGATTTTGTGCAAATAATCAAGCTCAATTAAGAAGTGAAACATATAAAGGATTGATCGATTATTTACACAATTTATGAGTTGGAAAATGATGTACACGTGTGAAAAACGCTTATATGCCTTCCACTTTTATTGGATCACCTCGCAATATGATGCAACAATATCAGGATTCGATGGCTATTGCTGCTCGTCATGGTAGACCAGATTTATTTATTACAATGACGTGTAATCCAAATTGGAAAGAGATACAGGAAAATTTATTACCCCATCAAACTGCTGCTGATAGACCTGATATTGTAACTAGAGTATTCGCATTAAAAGTAAAACATTTATTTAAACATATTGTTGATCATAAATTATTTGGAGAGGTCAAATCTTATGTTTATGTTATTGAATTTCAAAAGCGAGGATTGCCACACATACATTTGTTAGTTATATTGAAAGAAAATTCTATAATATTAACAGTTGAAAGTGTTGATCGTTATATTTCTGCAGAGATTCCCGATGAAAATAATAATCCTGTTTTACATAAAATAATAATGCAAAATAATATTCATGGTCCTTGTGGAGATTGGTGTTTAATTGATGGAAAATGTTCAAAAAAATTTCCAAAAAGTTACCAAGAAGAAACTACAATTGAAGAAATATGAAGATTTCGACTATATCAGCAGATAGTGACATCTATTAGATGTAATTTGAACTCTTTGGTTTAGAGTTAGGTGTTACATGATAGTTACTTCGATATGGTTGTCGATAAGTAATTAATTTTTAAAATTAATTTTGATCTGAAAAAATAATCTGCGTGAACGAATGCACTGTGCATCTGTGAGGACTCGAACCCCAGTTCATAGCTGCCTAAAAAATTAATAAATAAATAAATTAATTAATTATTAATTGATTAATTTTAAAAATTAATTACTTATCGACAACCATATCGAAGTAATTATCATGTAACACCTAACTCTAAACCAAAGAGTTCAAATGACATCTAATAGATGCTGATATAGTCGAAATCTTTATATTTCAAAAATTTCTATCAGCGAATAAATTCTAACATTTACAATTGAAGAAAATTGTTATGTTCATTGTCGTCGAAGAAATAATAATAAAGTGTATGAACGACCAAATGGATTTATTGTTGATAATTCTAATGTTGTTCCGTATTGTCCTGAACTTTCAAAAATATTTAATTGCCATATTAATGTAGAAATAGTTTCGAGTATCAAGTCTGTTAAATATTTATATAAATATATTCTCAAAAGGCATGACGCTGCATCTATTATTATCACAAATGCGAATGGTGATGTAACTATTAATCATAATGAAATAAATCATTATGAAGAAAATAGATATGTTGGTCCAGTTGAGGCAGTTTGGAGAATTCTAAGTAAACCTTTAGGAAAAAAGAGTCATAGCGTTAATCGTTTGCCCATACATTTGCCAAATAAACAGAATGTTATTATTCGAGAAGAAAAAGATAGTAACGGTATTTCTTTCGATTTAAATAAAAATACAAAACTTCTGGATTACTTTAAACTTAACCAACGGGATAGTAATGCTCAAAAGTATTATTATTCAGAAATACCAGAGCATTATACATGGGTAAAAAAATCTCTTGAATGGAAACAAAGAATTCGTAAAGAAAAAGTTTTAGGAAGAACGTATTCAGTTAATCCAAATCAATTAGAGTTATTTAATTTTAGACTATTATTGCTTACAGTAAAAGGAGCAACTTCTTTTGAAAGTTTGAGAACAGTTAATGGAGTTGTTCATGAATCTTTTACATCTGCTTGTTTGGCATTAGGACTTGTAGAAGATGATAGTGAGTGGATTAGAACAATGGAAGAAGCTGCATTATGGATGATGCCTCATTCACTTCGCCAATTATTTATAAGAATTTTAATTCATTGTCATCCTGTACAACCGGATAAACTTTGGGAACAATTTAAGGGTCAAATGTCAGAAGATTATTCAAAAACTAACGACATTGATGCTAAACAAAGGGCTTATAGAAATATTAAAACAATGTTATTTAACGAAGGATATAATTTAACTGACTTTCAGGGATTGTTAGATATACAAGATGAAATTCTTACTCAACAAGTTAATGATATAAGTATTGCAGAACATATTAACATAGGAGAACAGAATTATGATAAATTAAATGTAAAACAAAAACTTGTAGTTGATTATGTACTTGATGCCCTAAAGGATTCTTCATTTGATAGTTCTAAGTGTTTACATGTTGATGGTTGTGGAGGATCTGGAAAAACATTTTTATACATTACGCTATGGCATTTGTTAAGAGGTAAAGGAATAAATGTTTGCAACATGGCATTTACAGGTATAGCTGCGACTCTGCTTCCTAATGGAAAAACTGTTCATAAAGTTTTAGGTTTACCCGTTCCATTATACAGTGATTCATCTTCAAACATTAAAGTTCAATCTAAAGAAGGCCTTTTTTTAAAAAATATAGATGTCTTTATTTGGGATGAAGCACCAATGGCTCCAAAATATGCTTTAGAAATTATGTATTATCTATTAAGAGATATAATGAATTCCAATGAACCTTTTGGTGGTAAAATTGTAATTCTAGGCAGAGATTTTCGACAAACTTTACCAATTAAAGAACGGGGTACTAGATCAGAAATAGTTAATTTATCAATAAAAAATAGTAAACTATGGAAACATTTCAAAAAATACACATTAACAGATAATATGAGAGCCTTACCACAAGAAACGGAATTTGTAGATTTTTTACTTAAAGTAGGCAATGGTGAATTAAATGATGCAGATGATAATGTTATATTACCAGAACATATTATTCAAAAAGGGAATGTAGATATTGCAGAAGAAATGTATTGTCAGTTCATACCACAGAATAAATTTCAGGAGTTGTCAGAGTGTGCAATTTTAGCACCTAGTAACGTTGACGATGGTGATATTAATAAGAGAGTGGTGCGTCTCTTAGACAGTAAAGGTGAAAAAATATATAAAAGTATTGATTCTACTGAAAATTGTGATAATGGAAAATTTTCTGAAACTTTATTACCAGAATATTTAAATACTCTCTCTCCACCTTCTTTACCACCACATGAATTACATTTAAGAATTAATTCCGTTGTAATGCTTATTAGAAATCTTAGTATTAATGAAGGATTATGTAACGGAACAAGGTTAATTGTTTTAGATTTATCACATAATGTTATTAAATGTCAAATATTAACGGGAGATAAGAGTGGAAATATTGTCTTTTTACATAGAGTAACTTTATATTGTGAAAATTTATATCCGTTTACTTTTAAAAGAAGACAATTTCCTATAAAATTAGCTTTTGCAATGACTATTAACAAGTCTCAAGGACTTTAACAGAATATATATGTATATAGATTTAAGAAGAGATGTATTTAATCACGGTCAGATGTATGTTGCATTATCGAGGGTACGTTTATTTGAATCCGTAAAAATATATTTAGGAGATACTAGAAGTAATATGTATATAAAAAATTATGTTTATAGTGAAATTTTTGAATAATTAAGGAGCCGGATATAACACCTGCCGCTACGCGCCGCCGTAAAGGACCATACCAGTCAGTGAGCAGTGAGCGCTTCTGGGCCTCTCACTACTACCTGGCTGGTATTATTTCGTGTAATAGCGCGTAGCGGCATGATGCATCCGGCCCTTCAATTTTAATTAAGTTTAATTTGCTATCATTTTGTTTATCGGAATTTTCAATGTGAAATATTTACAGTACCGGTCAAAATGTAAGTTCATCTATTTTCAAAGGAAAGAAAAAAATTTTGTAACATAAAATTTATGAAAACTAAACTTTTTTCGGTATACATATGTAATACAAAAAAATATGTTTTAATTTTAAAAATTATTTTTCTTTTAATAAGATTCAACAATCAAATGGATTATATACAAATGTTTAAAAAAGCTGAGAATAATATTTATTAGCATAAATTTATTATCGTGCAAATAGAATATGTGAATTTTTGGACTGCTAATCGAAATCATGAAGGGTTATTAGTGAAGAAAATGACCAGCATCATTATTTATTAATTTGTATAACTGTTTAAACTATCGCTGAATGTAACTAAATACCATTCTTATTATAGTCCTCTTTTTTTAATTAATTCTATTATCTGTTTTCTATCTCCTTATAGTAATAAAAATCTTCTAAAATATTAAGCTTTCCCCTTTTCCCAGTTTTTCTTAAGGGGGGTAAGGTTAACGGAGTTATGAGTATTTTAGTCGTGTAAGTACAGGCTTCAGGATTAATGTTTTTTATTAAGAGATCTACCCACTTTAAACGCCCTAAAAAAGGTTATTTTTGTACATTTTTTCAGGTTTAAATAATAAATATTGGCGTATGAAGTTTTACACAATTTTTGCTTTTTGCAAAACTGACAAAATGGTTGTCATTTTTCGAAAAACATGTATAAAAATTTGTTTTTTCATCCCATATGCACAAATTTTAGATAGCTGACGACATGGAGTAAAGTCACTCATTTGTTCGACCATATGAAAATGGCGTCCATTTTCTCCCATGTGCAAACATAATCGCTGTTCCCATGTGTTATTTTTGCCCAAGGGAGAAAACGGCCGTAATTTTCATATAAGTCGAGCAAGTGAATGACTTTTACTCCCTGTCGTCTGCTATATGAAATTGACACTTTTGTGCATTAGGAATAAAAAATATCGTAAGTAACAAGGGAATAAAAGCAGCCAATTTGTTTACGATGATTTTATTTATTAAAGTACTAAGTTTTAAAATTTGAACAAGAAGGTGAGAGTGTCAAAAATTATTAAACATAAATTTATTTCTTGGTTTTTTCTCATATTTTATTAAAAGAATTTGAAATTAACAATTTTACTTAAAGCGGAATAAATGTAATATCTAACGTTGCTTCCATATCTCAGAACCAGAAAAACCTACAGTGAATTTTTATTAGAAATTGTTTAAATATTATTGGCACTAATAAACATACCCTTACTAATATTTCAGGTCCAACTTTCAACCCCAAAATTACCCCTATTTCGATTTAATTAACAAAAATACTAATAAAACTAATAAATGTTTAACTTTTTTTAAATTAATCGTTGAATAATTATAATATCATTTTGCAGACTACCAGTTTTAATTTTTCACCTCAACCCTTATCTCAAAACTAACCCCTTAGCTAAACATATTAATCATACAGCCTTATGATATTTGGAATTTTATAAAATAAATCTGAAGTCAGTTTTTAGTTTTTTTTGTTAAAAGGTAAAATGGACGGATTTCTTTTGCATGAACTCGTTACTTTACTTCCCTAGAAAAATTTTATGAGGTACAAAAAAATATTGATGCACCTGAATCGCCTAAAACTGACTGTTTACATTTACCTCGAGATTCTGAAATTTTTCTAAAATTCGAGGTAAAGGTAAACTCCACTGTAGTTAAGCGAGGTTTAAGAAACAAGTTATTTCAAGTATACTGCTGTTTAAGGGAAGGACAAATTGAAAAAAAATTCTTCGTACACTGAGAATATTTTGGAGACGCTGCGGGAATTCATGGGAGTCGCTGGCGCTCTCTGCCTACGATTCCCAGCCGCTCCAGCAAAAGGCAGCATCTACTCCTCAAGGGGCTGATTCTGACTTTTGAAAGGTAAGGATCAGTTCAATGTGCACGGAGTAAAGTCCATAAGAACAGATTCTTACCTTTTCCGGGGCGGCTGGGAATCGTAGGTAAAGTTGCGCTCCAGCTCTTCATTTAACGCAACAGTGCCACCTACCGGAGCAGCATTGTCCCAAAAATTTTCTCAGTGTAGATATATAAGTAAATCAACCAGTTAACTGAAAACACAGCCACACAAAAAAAATAAAAGTTCTGACCTGGGGGTCTCACTATGTAGACTATGTTTTTTGGGGCGCTGAATCCGAATCCGAGGTACATTTAACTCCATCAAATCAGGATTTTGACATAACCTGAAAAAACCAATATGGCGGACACGTTTTTGAAAAATTCATCGGATTCGTTTGAAATTCGTTATTCGGGGGGTTTTGGGGTCGCAATATGGCGAACACGTTTTTGTATATTTGAATTTTGAAATCTGACTTCAAATTCGTATTCAGCGACTCCAAAAACTCCCGAGTCGTTACTCAGGAGTTAGTTTATTAGTTAAACTCGTTAGTTTTAAGCGAATCCGATAAATTTTTCAAAAACGTGTCCGACATATTGGATCCGCCATTTTGAATTTTTGAAATCTGACTTCAAATTCGTAATCAGCGACCCCAAAAACCCCCGAGTAACGAATTTCAAGCGAATCCGATGAATTTTTCAAAAACGTGTCCGCCATATTGGTTTTTTTAGGTTATGTCAAAATCCTGATCTGATGGAGTTAAATGTACCTCGGATTCGGATTCAACGGCCCAAAAAACATTAAGTCTACATAGTGAGACCCCCAGGTCAGAACTTTTATTTTTTTGTGTGGGTGTGTAATGTATTATATAAAATAAACAATCAACCATTACAGAATTAGTAATGTATGTATGAAAGAAAACCTACTTTCCTTTCCTATGTAATTTTACCTTGCCAAAGTAATGAAATTGTGAAACAAAAGCAAATTTATTCAATTACTTTATTTTAAAATGTATAGTTGAAGTTCTGTTTACATTTACCCCAAGTTTTCGAATTCTTATGCTAAATGTAAACATTTAATTATTTATTAACTAAATTGGCGAAGAACAAAAATTAAAGTGAATTTTTATTAACGCATTAATAAGGAAGAATTACAAATTTTAGTTTGATTTTAAAATTTATTTTTATGCAAATGCGAGACAAAATATTGAAACAGTAAAACTTTGATTTTCTATTGTTTTTGCATTAAAAGATAACTTAAACTATGGCATTGCCAATTGTAAAAATAAAATATTGGTAATATTCAGAACATCTTGTAGGTGAGCTGAGGTAAAAATATTGACGTTGTACTTATTTTTAAATTTGTAAATTTAGCTAAAACATCTACTGTTTACATTTATCCCCAAATGACCCTAATTTGTTATTGAAAATTAATATTCCCAGAGTAAATTTTACTATTTTTTAAGCAAACTTACTATGAAAACTAATAACAAATTTTTAAAATTAACAAAACAAATATTAAATTTTAACTATTTCCAAAATAAATTTTAATACGCTGATAGTTTATTTTACTAAATATTTTCTTCGTATATTATAAAATTTACTCTAAAAATAATGATTTTTAAATAGTAAAATTTACTATTTCCACAATTAATTTTTAAAAAATTTTTTTTAAATTTGTATAAACATTTATTTTTGATTTAAAATTCCATGAATTATACTATATTTGCAGTCAATTTTTGTAAAAATTAGTAAAATTTACTTCGAAATTGGTTAAATTTTCTCAAAAAATAGTAAAGTTAAGTATATATAGTAATACTTAATATATATTCTTATTGTTATAATACTTAATATCAATATTTTGCTAATTGTCAATTTTATTGAATAACCTTATATTAAGTCTATCAACATTTTTTATTTAAAGTTTAGAAGAACTTAGTAATGGATTTAAAAAAAAATACAATAAAGGGAAAAAATCTTGAAAGTAAACGATATATGCTTTGTCCACTGGTAAAAATTATTTTTAATTACGGTGGTCATTGTAGAATCATCTAAAATAATAAAATTAAATATCATTTCAAAACAGATGACTTAATACAGGTTCTAAATTTTAAAATAATCAAAACATAAAAAATTAAGAAAATTACAAGATTTTGAATAAAAAAATGTAAAAAATATATTTTTTATCATATATGATTGACATAAAAAAATATTATTTTAAATATTAGTTTTGCGATTATAGGTCTTAGGTTAGCTATATGTGCGTCTGGGTTTCGATCCCTGTAGGTCGTAGGTTTCAGATTTTCATACAATTGTAAAAATTTAGTGCTTAATACTTTCTAGCTTGAGTAGGTAGAGTCGATGGTGCAAAATTTGAATTTTTATTATTTTTATTATTATAAAATTTATAAAAATTTTCATTTATTTAATACAAATTAAGATTTAGTTGATCCAGAACTGTTTTAAGTTTAAGCAAACAATTTTGTATTTCGATTAAATAATTAATTATTTGATTCAATTAATGAAATATTAATCTTAATTAAAAGAATTAATTGTGATAAATAATTGAATATTTGATACAAATAAAGATTTAGTTACTTAAAAAAAATTATTTTATTGATGCAAATAAATATTTATTTCATACTGTCAAATAAAATACTCAGATCTAATAAATATTTACTTGGTTCAAATAAATATTTATTAAATAATAGACAATTAAACTATTTAATTGAGTCAAATTATTTTTATTTGATTTAATTAAATTATTTTTAGTGTAGAAATTATGCAAATTATTTCCTGAAAGAAAAGAATGAGTTGTTGAACAATATTGTTATTGAGAAATAAAAATTATGCAATTCAAGTGCAATTTAGGAATACAAAATTTAATCCTTTAAGATAAAATTCTTTTAATAACTATGTGTTCATATTTAGAATAATGTTAGAAACTTTGGTAATTATCCAGATAATTACCGAAACTTTTTCAATCTTAAAATATTTTCATATTGAATAGCAGAAAGAAAGGGGGCGCGCGTAGCGCGCAAGTAAAAGTGACTAGTAATATTAAAATTTCTTACTGACTATTCTAATTTCAGTTACTTCAGAATAATACAAAGTAATAATTTGATTAGAAACTTTCTTAAAAATGGTAATATTAATTAATAAAAAGGCACGTTTTCCCCAAATTGCAATCGGTTTTACCAAATACTAATATAATAATACGAAATATTAAAACAGAATTTCTCTCCGTGTATAATTGTCAATATTAAAAATATTTATTAAAAGATAAATAATATTTATTTTCTAACAATATTATTGGATTATTGGGTAATTAGTTGAATATTAAACATTTTGAATGTCCCGCATTTCGCGATTTGTGGCTTTTTTCAACAGGTGGCGCCAAACTATCAATATTTGTTGGCAACATTGAGCAGAGTCATGTCTATATTAGTCATTATGAGTGATTATTAGGTTATAACGGTTATAACAAACAACGCAAACAAATAATCAAAATTTGTCGCTGTCTTTTTTGTCTAAAAAAGACATAAATCTAAGTTTGTTGTCTTCGTTAAGTTCACGTTTTATCATTGTTAATTTTGAAATTAAAAATTTCGAATTTCATTTGTTATATTTTATCAATAATAAAATCCATAACTTGTTACATCAAAAATTGTAACTATATTTTAATTTTCTCTTAATAAAATATTGTTTAAATTCACAGTTGCAATTCATGAAACCTATACTTATTATTTAATAAACCAATATTTATTGTTTATAGAACTCATAATTTATAATTAATAAATCATACTGAAGACGGAAATAAGGAAAAATTTAATATATACAAAATAAAACTGTCGGGATTACCTTAAATTCTTAAAAAAATCAAGTGATCGGGTTTACCCCGAGAGGTGAGCGGATTTACCCTGGAAAATTGTGATTTTGAAATTTGGTATATGTGTATTAAAAATTTTCCCTAAGTAAAACTAAGAAAGATAAATAAAAAATTCTTTATTATTTTGTTAGTAGAAATCATAAGCTTTCAAATTATATGAATTAACTTGGATTTAGAGAAGAATTTCCTATATTTTTATCGTTCTGAAAAAAAGTGAGCGGGTTTACCCCAGTCTCCCCTACTTAAAATTTCATTTAAGCAAAATATTTATTTTTAAAAATGCATACTGGAAAAAACTCTAAGCAACTAAATTTTCTATTCTTTTATATTTTTCTACATACATATATTTATAAATTGAAATTCAGTCAAATAAAAAATGTTATTCATACAAAATATTTCATCAAACATTAATTTTTTCTATAAAAATTTGTTTAAGGGGATACATACCATTTAGGAACTCAAAAAATTGAAAAAATTTTTATTTCCGATTTTAAAAGTATATATCTTTTAGAATGTTTTCCCAAATTTTATTGAAATCAGTGCATTATAACCGAAGTTGTTAATATTTTCAGCGCAGTAGTCCTCAGAGATCAGAACTAAACTTTAAACGCTATTATCTCTGAATTATATGCTTTTAAAACTCCTGTTACGGTGTGCATCAATTTTCCAAAACCGCTAAAGTGATCAGCTTTAAATTTATAGTGTTTCTTTATAGATATAATAGCTACTTCGTGATCGAAGGAATTTTAATTTGTACCAAAATTTATATTTTGTTTGGTCAAAAACTCAGTTTTTAAAAACCGAAAAATTCGAATTTTGGTGAACATCATTTGCTACTTCTAGAAAAAATTTTCTTTCTTAAAACCCTTCGTTAACGAACCAGATAACATAGTAAACTAACAAATTTTCCTTTGATTTTTATTTCAGTTGAGTTGTTCCCGTTTTATCGTACAGACCGCGCAAGCTACCTTAAAAAAGTGTTTTGGTAAAACAGCTACAGTTTCCACAAATTTTAATGTTTTTTCAGTTTTAAAGTTGCTAAAATTTTATGACAACATGTACTATCAGATACAATGTATATTATTTTAATAAAGTTTTAATGAGAACTCTAAAAATAATTAGGAAAATCACTGTTTTTTTGTGGTCGAAAAGTCATGTAACCCCTTAACACAAGATTCTATTAATTATATATTATAATATTAATTCTATTAATATTAAAGTTGGTTCTTTTGATGTTAGACTTTAATATAAATTTAAGAAATGTTGTAGTTAAAAAACAAAATGAAATATAAAAAAAAAATAAAAAAACAATAATGAAATATGTTTTAATAATAATAATATTATGTTGTTTTCATATTAATTTCACAGTCAAACAAAAAAAAATTTTAGTTTGACCTGGAGGTCTCACTATGCGTACCTCACATTTTTGGGGTCGCTGAATCCGAATCGGAGGTCCATTTAACCCCAGCAGATCAGGTTTTTTTGTAAAATTCATCGGATTCGCTTGAAAATTGTTACTCGGGGGTTCTAGGGGTCTCTGAATCCGAATTTAATGTCAGTTTTTTCTAAATTCAAAATGGCGGATCCAATATGGTTGACATTTTATTTTGTCCCTTCTTTTGAATTTTTAAAAATTGACATCACATTCAGATTCAGCGACCCCTAAAACCTCCGAGTAACGATTTTCAAGCGAATCCGATGAATTTTACAAAAAAAATGTCCGCCATATTGGATCCGCCATTTTGAATTTTTTTAAACTGATATCAAATTAGTAATTAGCGACCTCTAAAACCCCCGAGTAATGATTTTCAAGCGAATCCGATGTCTGCCATGTTGGTTTTCTGGGGTTAACCATTTGCCGTGCACAAGCTTTCCCCACCTTAGAAAAAATCAGTTTGACAGTGGAATCACGTGGATAATATCAGGACCGGAATTAGTTTGATTTTGAGGTTATGTTTACATGGGTTATGTAGATTTGATAAAAGTCTTTAATAATCAAATATACCTATGTTTAAAAAGTAATAAATTGCAAATACACTTCCACTTTATACAAAAAAACAGATTTTTAGGTATTAAATTTTATTTTTAAATATAATTTATTTTAAATTATAAATGGATTCATTTTTTAATTAGGTACGTTCCTGCAAATTCAGAACACTTACATTCTCACACATAACTAATTTACCAACACAAGCATACCGCCTTTTCTCATTGGTTGTTCCCCCAGAAAAGACTCTAAACGACATTTCGTAACACAAGAACGGCAAAGGGTTTATTGGACCTCGGATTCGGATTCAGCGACCCCAAAAACGTAAGGTACACATAGTGAGACCTCTAGGTCAAACCAAAAAATTTTTTTTGTATGGCTGTGTTTTTCATTAATACTGCGTTAAAACCTCTGATTTATGCGTAATTGTAGAACCCTGTGCATAACCTTTACAAATCTTTACATCTTATTTTTTGTTTTAATATGCAACGTTGTGCATAAGTCTATACAAGTTACTTTTCGTGGGTGAAAAATAGAACATCGATATTGTAAAATACGAAGGAGCTGAAAACTTGCAAGAATCGTGCTCAAGGGTGACTAGCATACGTGATCTCAAGACGTTGGGGTCGTATGTGAAATTAGCCTTATTCTCACTGGCACCCTTCATATTTCCACTACACGTGCTTTCTTTTAAACTGACCCAACCAATACTGATATGAGAAATGTAAAAATGTGGTGAAAACTGTTCGCTTTGTGCACCTCGTTACTGCACGAAAGTTTTTTGTATAACGACACGCGCTGCCAGAAATTCTGAAGACGTAGTTTTGTTGTCTTTGTAAAATTGACAAAATTTTTCCCCTAAAAGTTAATTCTTAAACTAATACCTATGTACTTACTTAGATATGGTTAATTTTTGTTCTTCTTTTTTAAAAAATTTTGGGTGTATTTTATAATTAAAATTCTATTTGCATATATGAATGCTGTAGATATGCGTTTGTAATTTTGTCTTTGACATTTGTAAGTTTTAGATATTATATATACACGTGCATAGATGCAGACCAGTGATGCAGCTATTACGACACTATGATTTAGAGTCTTCCTGCTATAGAGTGGAGGGCTTTGATTTATTGACTGGGTTTCCAAATTAATTCACATATTCACAAATGCAAGAATATTAAGTATCTCAATTCTAAATTTCTATTTTCAAGCGATTGGAGTATTAATGTATATTTATTGTAATTATTATTAGTTTTATTATTACGAAAAAGTAGCTACTATATAATTTCACTCTCACTTCACTTTCACCAAAGAAAAATTTTCCCAAAGTTGTTGAAGTCAATCTGACTTCAGATGTCTATGAGATGCTACATTTCTATGATTCATAAAACATTCTAGAGATCCGTCTTCCCACTATTGTCAGTACGGCCTCGGTACTGGATTTCTTCCGCCCGCGGATCTTATTCTTTTGCGGCGTCGGAAGAATGACGGATATGTTAAGTCCGTACTGGCTCGGTGCTGGGCCGGATCCGACTGCGGATCTTGTCATTTATTGTCACATCATAAATCACATTATGAATTTATTTTTAATAAATGTGTTATAACTAAATAACTATTACAATAATTAATTGCATTATTTTAGAAAATAATGATTAATTAATAAATAAATTTAATCAATATATTAAGTGTTAAAGTAGAAATTAATGAAAATTAATTATTTTTTAAAGAGATGTTAATTCGACTCTAACTAAACGTGTCCTTCGGACGAAAAACGTAAAAGGTAGTGGATCCCCTCTCTACTTAACTATTATTCAGTTAATAGGTTGAGATCCTTATTCATTAAAAAAGGAAAAGGAAATATAATTTTTAGGTTATGAAGATCATAAACAAATTAAGATGAAAATAACAGTAATTATATTTTATCTGAAAAATTACCTAATACAAATAAATTCTAATTTTTATGTGTGCATGAGAATAAAATGATGGCGTATGTATAAAAAGAGTGCTTATATATGTGTGAATGAAAAGTGTAATATGTGTAATTCGTAGAGTAGAAATATGATACTCACTACTCAGTATTTCCTTCGATTCGTTACTTTAATCCAATGTAGTCGATTCTTTTCGCGACGAAATTCTGAATAACTTTATTTGTTTCACAGATTCTTTATTTTTTTAAATCCTTTTCTTTTTAACTCTTTTATTTTTTAATTATTTTTTAAGATCAATATTATTTTTCACTTTTTATCTTTTTAATTATATCGCTTTATTTATTCTTTATTATTTTAATCATATATTTTTTAATTCAACCTTCTTTTTTTTATATTATTATTTATTTATATTTGTTTCAACTAAATTCACTTTTCTCAACAAACTTCTTATTAAATTCTTTAAGCCTTTGAGATTATTTCACATCAAAACGGCTAAATTGCCGGACTTAAACTTAAGGCTTCTATTGCCTAGACAGAAAACTACAGGCTTAATTGCCTGGGCTAGCTGTCGGCTACACGACCTAAACTCAACTGCCCAGATTTCCTTGTGTCAATCAATTTTATTGAAAGATGATTTAATGGGGAAATCGTATATTAAGTTTATTGCACTTGACTGTTGCCAAGCCAATTCTGCAAGCTTGCAGATTTAGGCAGTGGCGTGATCCGAGTTCAGTGACTTGGATGCACCACTCCTTATATTGAGCAATTTACTTTACTTTAATATTTTCTAACTATTTCTCAAAAAGGTTAATAAACTGTTGTCAAAGAAAAGGAATTTATTAAGAAATATGGTATTGTTTTGCAAAACGCGAAGGAATGTAAAATTCAATGAATCTCTTATTTAAAATAGAATTGGATTTTTATCTAATTGAAATGCATTGGATTAAAATTATCGAAGCGAAGAATGCCCCTTTTGTGAAATTACAAAGGGTCGTTTTGTGTAAATGTTTTAAAGTTTGTTAACAAAATCTTATGTTGTGTAATTTGTTGTTTATAGTTTTGATTTTCAGATATTGTAAATAATTATTTATGATATAAAAAGTTACGGAGTTCGGCTGTAACAAATGCCCCCCTTTTATTAGGCTGACGTCCCTTGGCAGTTGCTATGAATGCGTGTTGTTTATGTTGTGGTCCAGTGTTGTATCCTTGGAGTATACAGGTGTTGAATAACTCATTCGAGTTTTACAAAAATTGTTGTGTCCTCTGTTTTTTTTACATAAATGGTTTTCTGTAAGGCAAGTTTCGTTAAGGTGTAAGAAAATGAAAAGAAAGAAATAAACGAAAAAAAATAAACTAAATAATAATAAAGAAAATTAATTATGTAAAAAAATGAGCTGTTTATATATATTTTTTTAAACTGCGGAATGTGCAAATTTATTTTTTTGTGTCAGTGTAACACGAAAATAACTATATAAGTCTAACGATAATTTGAAGATTTAGCATATTTGACTAATATGAAGTAAAAAAAATAAAATAAAATTGTAATCCAATTATTTAATCGCGATTTGTTATTTATAAGCTCTTAGTTTAGAAAAAAAACATTACCAAAAAAATATTTTTTAGAAATGTGACAAAAAAATTGTTGTTACTGCTCCCCTTTTATATGAACTGTCGTCCCTTGGCAGTTTATAGATATGTTGGAAATGTTTCGGCAGTTGTTTTTCAAAAAAGACAGAAAGAAAGAAAAAAATTAGTATTACTTGAATTTGAGAATTTACATAAAAATTATTTTGATATTATAGCAATTTATTATGAAACATTTTTTTAAAACTTATTGAAAAAAATTTTTTTTCCAAATTTTCGTTATTCAAAAAAAATTTATTTTTGTAATAAAAAAAAAAATTTATTTACTTTTTTTTATATCCATAAAATATGTTTAAGGTTTTTTGAAAGTTTATTACTAATTTAAATTTTATTAACGCAAAAGGAAAAGAAAAAAAATGTTGAATGTTTTCTAGTTAATAATTATGGGTACTTCCCTCACAGCACCTGATATCCTGGGATAATCCGAAAATATCCTTTGGATATCTTGAGGATACCCTATGGATATCCGAAGGATACTTTAAGGATATCCTACGAAGCGGCGGTTTGGATATCCTAGGGATATCTTAGGGACTTTAAAGGACATCCTGCGGATATCCTCAGGATAACTTTATGATATACTTGGTATATCCGTGCGATATCCCTAGGATATCGTAAAGATATCCTGAGTATATCCGTGCGATATCCCTAGGATATCCTAAAGATATCATGAGTATATCCGTGCGATATCCCTAGGATATCTTCGTAATATCCCCAGGATATTCTCGGGATATCCTTAGGATATCCTTGCACGAAAAAAAGTTCAACTGAAATAAAGAAATGTTTCGCCATTATCCCTTTAAAGACCAAATGTACAAAAATTTTACCTGAAATTTGTGAGAAATTTTTAGTATAAAAACGGAACGCTAAAAATTTTGCAATAGATATTTCTTAAATCCCAGGAACTGCTCTTTCGAATGCTGCAATAAAAAATATTGAAAATTTATAAATAAACAAATTACATACAGTTATTTAAAAAAACACAATTTTTTAAAGATTTTTTTTTTTGAAAATCAAATTTTTTTTATTATTTATGGCAAAGGAATACGTCTCAAAGGTAAAAATATCGCGTCAAAAATGTCTAACCTAAAATTTTGTAAAATTAAAAAAAACAAAATGGTGGATCCAAAATGGCGTTCAAAGTTGACTCAAAGGTAAAAATTTTTGTACATTTGGTCCTTAAAGGGATAACAGCTAAATAATTCTTTAAGGAGGTTGTTTACAGGTATGCAGATCTTCAGAAAAAATATTGAATTGACATTAAAGAATTTTTTAATATTATTGTTATTCGTATCTTCTGGAAGAACAAATATCAATTTTCAAGAAAAAAATTTGAAACTTACAAAAATTGTTTATTTTCACATTTTGCATATGATCAAACTTTTCTTCATATCAAAAGGTTAAACTTTTTCAAAATTGATTCGATTTAAGTCAATCATGGCTTATTTTCTTCAGAAAATGATTCTTAATAACTTGACCGCTCAGATTTATAAAGAAACACACCGTTTTGAAAATATTCTTATTTGTCTAAAAAAAGTAATTTAATTAAAAAAAATTGTTAAACAAATAAGCATATTTTCAAAACGGTGTATTTATTTATAAATCTGAGCGGTCAAGTTATAGAGAATCATTTGCTGCAAAAATAAGCCATCATTGACTTAAATCGAATAAGTTTGGAAAAAGTTTGACCTTTTAATATGATGAAAACTTTGATCATATGCAAAATGACTACATAAACAATTTTTGGAAGTTTAGAATTTTTTTCTTGAAAATTGATATTTATTTTTCCAGAAGATACGAATAACAATAATATTAAAAAAATTTTTAATGTCAATTCAATATTTTTTCTGAAGGTCTGCATACCTGTAAACAACCTTCTTGCTTGAAAGACAACCTGACCTTAAAATGAAAGATACAATTGAATTTTTGTGAAAAGTAAAATTAAATGCGCATTTTTAATTTTTTTCAATTGTATGTTTCAAATTACAAACAGTTGGAAGTAAATTTTTTAAAGTAATATTGTTTTTAAATCAAGAAAAACACAAATTCACAACGTTGGATTTGTTGTTCCTTATTTTAATTATATTCTAAATATTGCTCGTCAGCGTGATAAAAATTTTTTCCGTGTGGAATAACTTAAGGATACACCTGTAAGATATAAAAGGACTTTAGTGTAGAATTATTTAAATTAATTCAAAAATTAATTCTTGAACTGAAGTCATGTAAAAATAAGTTCCGTGCAGTGATTACTAGTAAATTATATAAAATAAAAAAATATAGTAAAAATAATACAAAAATGAAGGAACATCAGTCAATAATATTTTACTAGCTACTACTACTGTCAATAGTTCTTGAGAATTTTCAATGTCAAACAAGTTTTAAAAAAATGAAAAAACTTAATTGACAGCCTCTATCCATTAGTTTTAAGAATGCCCGATATATCGAATACTTACAAAACTTTCTAGGACTGTGTATTTTTCGAATACTTGATACATTATTATTTATAAATGAGATAAATTTGAAATAAATGTGAATCATGTTTGATTCGATCTGACAAATTTTTATCAGATTGAATAAAATAGTGAATATTGGAAATATTACTATTTTTGGTGAATTTTTAGAATTTCCTGACTAATTTTTCATTTTCCCTAATTAAGGGCATGTGGGAGAAAAAATGGTTTCGTGATCACGCCCTCATTTAAAAAGAGCGTACGTAAAAACCCTTAGGTATAATACACGGAGACGCATGATTTTCCCCTAAACGCCAAGTGGTCCATTGCTCAAACAGTCGAATGGACAAAACGTCGATTGTTCTAAACATCGAATCGTCAAATTGTCGAATGCTAAAAACATCGAATCGTCAATTCATCGAATGTTCAAAACATCGAATTGTCAATTGATCGAATGTTAAAAACATCGAATTGTTAATTCGTCGAATGCTCAAAACTTCGAATGATAATAACATCTAATCGTTAAATGGTCGAATACTCAATTAGTCTAAACTCCATCTGTTCGAATTGTCAAGTAGTCGAATCCTCAAATGGTCGAATGTTCATATTTGATCGAATTGTCAACTGGTCGAGTCATCAAAACATCGAATCAATTTTTGAATAAATTATTACAAAAAGATAGTATTATTTAATTCTACTGAAAGTTCTTAATTATTAAATAATATTAAAATAGTTTATTTCTTAATTGTGCATTGGTTTTTAAAGAAATTTAAAAGTCCAGCTATCTGACGTCACACCTAAAATAGAAATATCTTGATGTTGTGATGAAACAGCCTAATCCAACTGCGTTAAAACCATGCAAAATAGTTTCACGTTCATGTCAATGAAAAAGTGTTATTGTGAAGGCAACTTCAAATACAAGTGTCACTGGATTTACTATTTAGCCTTTCGAAAAAAAGAGTGTGTTACTAAGTAACAAACATTCACAACGGAAAATAAGCTAAGTTAAAGCAACATTATTTTCTGTCTTTATTATACTTAATTGGAGATATTTTTACAATTGAAAAAATGTCAGAGAACAAAAATAAGTATTTAATCCTTGATTTTGAAGATGGTCCTCAAGTGGTGCCGCGAACTTGGATTTCTGATAATGGAAAGACAATATTTTGGCCTAAATTTACAAATATGTCTGCATATTATAAAGCAGTCGAAACCGAAAAAGAGCCAGAGTTGAACTGGAATGAAATCTCATTGGGGAAAGAAATCGGATCTTCAAGTAAGTAAAGATTTAATACAATTTCGTAATATACTCTAATTTTTAAAAGGAAATATTAACATTGTATTATTTGTTCTTTGGAGGTTATTTCAATTTTTGACAAAATTTTTGAACAATTCGTTCTTATTCAAAACAACCCCCAAAAAAATGTTCAATAGAAATTTCCATGTCAAAAGAAAATGACAAAGAATTTTCGAAATGAGATATACTATCTTGACATGATTTAACTTTTGATATTACTAAATTTAGATAAAAAATTATTGATTGAAAATTTCTTGTGACAGATTTTAATTTAACAAATCTAATAACTTTTTAATATTTTTTCCACTTTCATTGAAAATATTACTTTTTTCAGAATTCTTTAACCTTTGACTAATTTTAATTAAAGGCTACGATATCTTAAATAATTGTTATTTTATAAGAAATTCTGTTTTAAAATTGGTTTATTTTTGTCAAAGAATAATTTTTAAAAACTGCAATCAATTTTAATTGTAGTTGTATCGTGAATTGGACAAGGTCTTTACTCGGTTTTTTGACATTTTACAAGAGACACAAAAAGGTTATTTTTTTAAAGAGCTTTAATTAAAAAAAGATCGCCTTTATGTTATGTTATATGAAAATTTGGCAAAATTGTTGTACTTAATAAAAGCAGTTTGGAAAAAGTAGATATTATATTTGTCGAAATTAGTCCCTTTTCACAAAATTAAACTCTACAACGTTGATCAACGAAAAAAATTTGTTTAATTTATTCGAATATTATTTTTAATTTAATATTTAATTGTATAACATTATCTAGTATCAGAACATAAACATCAATCCAATCTATTTTTTCAAAATATTTTTGTGGCAATATTGCGGCGATATTTTTTATTAATTTACTAAGTGAACAATTTTATTCGTTGATAAACGTTATGGACTTAAACGGAGCCGCTTTTCAAAAGTTAGTGGCGCTTTAATATTTTCTAAAAAAAATTTTTGATTATTTTTGAAAAACAAAATTTTATATGTTAGAAGATTTAAAGAAATTCCATTCTGTGAATTTTAATTTTAATTAATTACGCTTTTCATTTAAACGAATTTTCATAATCAAAATTATATATTTGACAGAATTTACATTACCTTGAATTTTTATTGAACAGAATGTGATTTAACCAATTTTTTAATATACAAAAAATATTGGAAAGAATTCTTTATTAGCCAAATTTTGATTTTTGTAAACACTGTCATTTATTAATCAAATAAAATGCAGGGTTATGTAATTTATGTTCGAAGGAGTCTATCATTGAAATGTAAGAATAAATTAAACATCTAACTTTGTATCAATACAAAAAACTACTTTGTTAAAATGTGATAAAAAATTTTGCGCTCTAATTTTTTAATTGCAGATACTTTCACAAGAGCTCTTGAAAAGTTAAAATCATATGAAAACGGATCGGATGTTACTACAGATCCTGATGCTAAAACGAAACGAAAATTTAAGAAACGGAAGTATCATTCTGTTGACAAGGAAATTTGGAATATAAAAAAAGAAAAAAACAGCACGGAGCAGTCGATTAAGAAAACCAATATCAAAAACTGTGGAAAAGAAAATTTGATTCCATATCCAAAATTAAGTAATTCTAATTTTCCAAAAAAGCCAAAAATTGTCAGTTCTGAAAAGGTTTTATTTCCATTCGAATTAAAAAATAACAGTGCTAAAGAGAAAAAATTAACTGAAAAGAAAAATTTTCAAGTAGAAAGAGATGATACAAATGAGATGTTAATTGAACCACCTGCTTCTCAAAATTCACAGTTTCCAAGTAATGTGAGTCAAGATTCATCATCGACATCTAAAATGATTTCCAGGGTAGAAAATTCAGAAACGAATCCTCAATTTTCAACAAATAAAATTCAACCATATCAAAAAGGTCAATTCCAATTAGATTTAAAGAAAAGAAATTTACAAGTGAGAGAAGCTACTACTTCAAAAACGAACTTACAGTCAAAATCTAAAAAAGGAAATGCATTTGCATCCTCATCTTTAACGTCAAAGGCTTTTAAAGATCCTGAAAATTCATCTGGAAAAAGTAACAATAGAAATGAAAATATAAGACGAGGATCCTCTGAGAGCACAGACAGTCAAGGTAATAGTTTATAGATTACTAACTTTCTTGCCTGCGTTCTACAAATAATAAATTTATTTATGTGCTGTCAAATTCATAATTATTATTTAGATTTTCATTATTAAATACTAAAATGTTTACATTTGATAATAATTATAATAGAATGCCAAATTCTTTGTCTGAGACTCTGAAAATGCTTCTGTACAATGTTTGAGTACGATTGCAATTATTGATTTTTCGACTTTTTTGTTTTCCAAAAACAATATTTGAGCTGCAGCGTTAAATAACATCAGCTACGCTCAAGCTGTCTTTTCTAATCAGTATATCTACTTCGATATCCGCGGTGGAGACTGGATTTCAATTTATTAACATTTCATTGAATTTTAATTTTTGAAACTTCCATGCATTAAATTCTCAATCGACTCTGAATTTATTTAATAAAATTTATAATCTTTTAAATCATATAATTCTTCTCATTTTCAATTAGACTCAAAATTAATTAATATTAATTTCAATTAACACGTATTTCAATTGATTTTAATTTTAAACTATCGATAATAATTGGAACTTATTTTGAGAATTTCAGTCTTATAAAATAAACTTTTAACTTTCAAATCTTTAGTTATTGGGAGAAAATAAAGTTGATAATATTTTAAATAAACAGGGATGACTGGGGCTGAATGTTAATATTGTTAAAGTTAATTTATTGTTGAATGCCAAAAAACAAGATATAAATGCCAAAAGCAAAAAAAGTCACACAGGTATTCATAGAATCGTCATGGTCGAATCATATATATTCAATAAAATAAAGAATTGTTTATATTTTACTTTAAATAAAGTTTATTAGTATACGGTTTGTAAAAACAAATGACGCGAAAAAGAATAAAATCAAAATGTTTAATAATTTGTTTAAGAAATTAGTTTTCTTTGCGCATCAAGGTCATATCAGACAACCTACTACTAATATTTCGTTCTCGAATATTAACCAATTTAGTCCCAAATGTCCGTATTTCTTAGTACAAGTTTGAGCTTTCCGTTCTACGAGTTACTTATTTGGAAAAAATCGGGAGATAGGTTTTTTTTAGATTTGAGTGTCCTTTTTAAGAATCTGAAAGAAAATTTAAATTTGATAATAAAAAGTCGTAATTGTTTAAACAAAGAAAGCCGTTTTTCTTTAAAATCAGATTATTTACTCGAATTCGGTTGGGAAAAATTCGGGACATGAAAATATCGCGTCCAAAATGTTGAGAATATCAAATAGGCATAAATGCCAAAATTTTTTTTCTTCATATTTCAAAATGGCGCCTCAAAAATGTCCGCCAAAATATTCAAATTTGGAATAATAATGTTAAAATCTATTAACATAATTTTTTATAAACTTTTATGTTTCATTTAAATAGAATAATGTTGTTTTAACAAAAAAAATTTTATTATTGTCAATTCTTATTTCTTTTTGCAGTATAAATGGATAATAACAGTTAATGACTTAATTCAAATTTTGTTATAATGTTTAAAAATGTTATAAACAATTTTTATAAACCTTTTGCAAAACATAAAATCGAATCCAAGAAAAAATTATTTTTTGATTATATTACGCTTTCTTGTAATCAAAATGTTGCTTAAGATTAAAACTTTAAAATAACATTATTTAACAATATTTAAAAATGTTATAAACAATTTTTATAAACAATTTTAATGGAAAAAACAGTTAAGAGATAAAAAAATTTTTTTTTACTTTTTTGCTTGGTTTGTCATTAGAATAGATATTCATAATACAAACATTTGTTTGCTATTGTTTAACATTTTTTACAATAATATAAACAATTTTGATAAAAAAAGATGTTCAGAGTGAAAGAAAATCTTCTTTTTTCCACCACTAGCCTTCTTTTGTCATTAAAATATAAATTGAATTATCTACTGCTTATAAAACATTTGTAAACAATGTACATAAATAATATAGACAATTCTTATAAATAATTTGCTAAATATGATGTTTCATCATAGGAAAAAACTCATTTTTGGATTATATATTGCACTCTTGTATTAAAAACGGAAAGCTCAATCTTGTACTAAGAAATACGGACATTTGGGACTAAATGGGTTAAACTTCATAATCCTATATCGAATTTTACTTATTAATAATTTACTTTTATTTAATTTATTACATTATTTTTTATTATTATTTCTTTAAAATTTATTTGTTTATTTTCTTTTACTTATTATTAATACTTAATTTTTCTTTTACTTATTCATTTTAAGAAATAAACAAAAATTCAGAAAAATCAAATATCTTATTCCTTCAAATCAATTTTTAGAAACAAATTTTAAAACAATTCTATTACAAATTTCTTTTATTAAGAATTGATTTTTTGAACCATATAAACCTCTCTCCCTTTTAAATTTCATGATTTCATCTGTAATGAGATGAGTTACATGATTTAAAATATAATTTATTGTTAATTAAAGGACATGCTTTCCAAATGGCTGTTATGAGAGGATTTACGGAGATGAAATTTTTACTAGCATCCACAAATGAACGTCTGGATGAAATTATTAATGATATAAATGAAATATACAACGTAATATTACAAGGAGCACGAAGGAACCAATCATCGAATTCAAATAATTCGACAAACAATATTAACGCTGTTTTCCCACTGCAAGATTTAAACCAGTTACAAACATTAGAAGAAAAGCTCGTTGATGAAGATTATAAAGAGGATGTCGTAAGTATTTTTTGTAGTTTGTTTGCTGTTTTGATACCGAGTAGTTTTATCTGTTAATATCCATTTTAAGGATTGACTAATTACATTAGAATATTAATATTTTTAGTTGATTTGGTTACAAAAAATTGGAGGTAAAAGTGTCAAGGAAGCTGTATTTTCGATATTGGAGAAAGTTATCAATAATGAAATCGGATCTCAATTCAGCTGGTTAGGACATAAGGGAAAATATAAATTTTCTTCTTTAAAACTAACCAGTGTGATAATGGGTGAGATTGCAATATCAAATAATATTTTAATACTTTTAAATTTTAATATTTTAAAAAGATTACATTTAAATTTCTAAAATAAGTTTTTAATTGAAATTTTTCTATTACAATTGAAATGTCTCTTATGTCATCCACTGTTGATAAAACTATTCGCATTCTATATCTCATAAATTCATTGTTTTCTTTGGGGTCGCTGATTTCCTTACTGAATTTGGAAAAGTTAGAAAAGAAATAGACTTTATTTAAACTTTTATTACTCTGGAGGTTTAAGGTTCACTTAGTGCGAATTTTGAATGATTATTTTTTTAATACTAAAGTCAATTTTAGGTAGATGAAATTCTGTAGAGTTTAACCACAAATTTTAAAACAGCTCTGTGATTACGCAGTTCTCCTTTAAATAGATAGAAAACGTCAGTTTACTTTTGAATGTCAAATTTTAGAAATGGATCTAATAGTCTTTCCACTACAGAATTATTACTACTGGGTACGGGTACATGAGATGTTCAGTGAACAAAATGAGTAAACAATCAGTTCTAAAAATATCTTACATCCTAGAGACAATATTTGACTCTTATTTCTTATGTAAAATCATCTGTTGATACAAAAAATGAATTCTAAAATTTAGAAGTATAACAGTTTATAAGATATCGTTGATATTTCATTTCTTTTATTATAAAAGAAAAGTTGTTCTACTTAAATGTAACTATTTGTTTCTATTGGACGGTTTTTTATTTTTTCCTTTTTATTTAAAGATAATTGAATTTTCAGTCAAATATCTGTACAATATTTTTCATTCTGATCATCATCGCCTTAAACATTTTTTAAAAAACGTATTTCTTAGGAAAATTCTATCGATATTCAAGCTGTAAAAGATTTGATAATTAACCCTTTAACTGCCAGCTGAAATGAAAAACACTAAATGTGCCCAGAATTCCAAAAATAAAAATTGCCCAATTTGTCTAAAATTTGTTACTCAGGGGTTTTCGGGGTCGCTGATTGCGAATCTGATATCGATTTTTCAAAATTCAAAATGGCAGATCCAATATGACGGACGGCTTTTTAAAAATTGATCCAATTTATTAAAAATTTGTTACTGGAGTGTTTTCGGGGTCTCTGACCCCGAAAACACTGATGGTTTTTCTAAATTCAAAATGGCGGATCCAAAATAACGGACGGCTTTTTAAAAATTAATCCACATTACCTGAAATTAGTTATTCGGGGGTTTTTGGGGTCGTTGATTACAAATATGATGTAAGTTTTTCAAAATTCAAAATGTGGGATCCAATATGGCGGAAATTTTCTTAAATTTTTTTGTTTTTTCATAAAAGCAGAAAAAATTTTACAAATCCTGGTTTCATAGAACAGCTATAAAGAGATAGCAAAAATTAAAATTCCATTGAAATATCCTAACGCATTTCGCCTTTCCAATAAGTTAATGGGTGAAAAGGATCTTCACGGAATGCCATATTGAATCCGCCATTTTGAATTTTGAAAAACTGACATCGGATTCGTTATCAGCGACCCCAAAAACCCTAAAGTGACAAGTTTTAAGCAAGTCCAAATTAAAAAAAAATGTCTGCCGTAATGTATCAGACATTTTGAACTTTTAAAAACTGACATCAGATTTGTCATTAGTGACCCCGAAAACCCCCGAGTAATAATTTTCAAGCGAATCCAAATTTAAAAAATTGTCCGCGATAATAGTCACCATTTTGAATTTTTAAAAACCAACATCATATGTGGACGTCCACATGAAAAGGGCCCATTTTGGCACTATTGGAGTTATCTATATGGGCGTATTCCTGGAAAATTTTGAGTGGTCTTAGAAGTTTTTTGGTTAAAAATTCGTTGAGTTACGAAATTTCAAAGTTTAGAACGCCAAAACCCTCATTTCGAGAAAAACGGAATTAAAGACTGCGATACCAACTAATTGTTGTATCTCTGGTTCTTTTTCGAAGTTATTCAGATAAGAATTGTTTCCAGTTCAGGGCACCTTGAAGATACAAAACCAACAGGTTTCAAATTTTTAAAACCACCCCCTCCCCTTAATTTTGAAAATACGAAAAACCGACAATATGGGCCCTTTCCTAAAAAGGGCAGTTTTTCTATTAAAAAACATTTTTTACAAGATTAATGATTGAGTACAATTCGATTGTGTCATTTGAAGAAAAGGAATATATATTTAACTTATTTAAAAAATTTTAACAGTCTCTATTATGAAAAAATTGACGCAATATCGAAATTTTCATTTTGACAATTAAGAAAAAAAGACTCTAACATCAATATCTCTGGTTCTTTTGGGAAGTTATTCAGAGAAGAATTGTTTTTAGTCCAGGGCATCTTGAAGATAAAAAACCAATAACCCCTTTTAATTTTGAAAACACGAAGTTTAAAAATGCGAATTTTAATAAGTAAAGCAGATTTTTTTCGGGTGAATAACAGTTTTTTAATTAATTAATTAATTAAGGAACAAATTAATTAAGGAATTAATTTGTTTGTTTATTTATTTACTTAATTAATTTATTGTTGTATTATTCTTTTATTTTTATATAACTAAAATTTTTCATGTTTAAAAAAATACTTTTTTATCAATGTAACTAAATTCAAAAGATGTGAGTGTGCTAGAATGTATTTTCTACTACAAGCAAACCATAATATGTCAAAAAACTGTCGGAAATTACAGAAATTTCCAACTTTTGCAATAGACCGACAATATGGGCCCTTTTCTTTTTTCTAAAAAACCAATGAAATCAAACAGTTAAATTATCGATACATTAATGAAAACCGCATGATTCGACTTGCCAAAGCATGTAGATTGATAATAAAAAATTAAAAACATTAAGAGCTTGCTCCAAAATTATTAAATTTCGATTATCTCAAAAACTAGAACCGACAAAATGGGCCCTTTTCACGTGGACAGTTGAAGGATCATTCTGATGGTTAAAAAAATAACCTCTTTATAATAATATGACGTTTCTGTTTTGTTGTCTGCTATTTTCTCTTTACACAACGTGCGCAGTATCCTATTTTGTGTTTCTGCACTAACCATATTTTTATATTGCCACATCCCCATTGTCCACATCTACCTAGCCATCCCCACTACCTGAGTTATTCCTCCTGTTTCTAGTCTTCTTGGGACGTCCACATATTCGGAATAGTCTAGGAGCCAGCGACAGATTTTGGTTGGTCATTTCCTCCCAGACGATTATTCTTGAAATTATTAAGGAAGATGTGATATAATGCCTCGTGATCGTCAGCTGCTCTACCGTCGGTAGGTTGAGCAGCGTCAGACGTACATCCATGTTTGAAAAAATTATTTTTTAGTCTTTTACTCCCAATTTAAACTTTGTTAAATGATAGTTGGCACAACACCTGAACATAAAATAATCGTCAGCCGGCTGTAAAGTAGGGGATTATACGTCAGCTGGTCATGTGAACATGTAAAGAAATTATGTTTTTAATGATTTTTTTAAACTCAAAATAGATATCAGAATTTACGTGTCAGACAAATTTCTATAAATATTCGCGGACTTACCACAATATTAATATCAAAGGGTTTTCGGGGTCACTGATTACGAACTTAGAAGCAAATTTTTGAAATATAAATTTTCAAAATACAAAATGGCTGATCCAAAATAAAATTCAAAAAATTTCGTAAAAAAATTCATGAATTTTTACAAAACTGTGTATCTAGGTAGTAGGGAAACGGAGTAACTCCGTGTTCCGTAAGAGTCCAAAAACTCTCAAATAACAAGTTCTGCGAAAGTTCAAGAAATTTTTATGAATCTTATTGACATATTTGAACCAACATTTTGAATTTTCAAAAACCGACATCATATTCGTAATCAGCGACCCCGAAAACCCCCGAGTATCAAATTTTAGGTAATTTGGATCAATTTTAAAAAAGTAGTCCGCTATATTGGATCCGACATTTTGAATTTTGAAAAACCGACATTATATTCGTAATCAGCGACCCCGAAAACCCCCGAGTAATAGATTTCAAGCGATTTTAGACATTTTAAAAATAAAAATGCATTGTATTGGCCATGGCGTCGCATTCTGCGCAGCGTTGGCTTTTTAGAAATCATTTTATTTTTAAATTTTTAGACATTTTTGACTTTTTTACATCAATTTTTATCATGGCAAAGATTCTCAGTTTTCCGGCAGTCAGAGCAAAGTTCGAAATGGCAGAGATCTTTGACATCATCAGTCAAGCGGTTAAATATGGAAGCATTTTCCATATACTGTTTGAATACCTTGTTTTTAAATAGATGACACATTTATAGCGGGTTGCTTCTCCATAACTATGGATCAGCCAACCATATTTTTCTTGTTGTTCCAACCATATAAATCGAGAAATCGCATATGGCTGCAGTAAATAGTCTTTTTCAATAGAACATGGTTGTGATGATATGTCTGGATGTGTCAACTATTCCTTTCTCTCCGCGAATTTAAGCTCTTTTTTTATTAAGTTTTTTGCAAAAATAATTTGAATAGTTGTTGTTTAAGTAATGTAAAAATAAAAGTGCACGTCAAATGAAATAACAATTTTTAGACTCTCTAGAAGATAAAAATTGGACTCAGCATTCTATCATTCAAAAAATCAAAGATTGGTTGCGTCACGCACCAGACCGCTTTCGTGCAGAGGAAAAACGTCTTGAATATAATGCACATATGATGCGAGATGATCACCTTTATGAAACTGAAGACGAATTACATGATTCTTTGGAAGAAAATGAGTCCGAAAGTAAAGAGCCTAATAATGAAGGCGAAGTTGATAAGACTGACCAACATTCTGATAACGAGATTGATGATTGTGCCTCCGATAATGACAACAAGGACTCTGATAGTAACCGTAAAAATGACAATGAACGTAATGCCAGTGATTCTGAATAGAGCAAATTTCCCTTCTGTCATAGCACTTATATATTCATATATACTTTAAAAGTAAATCAATTTAATTTAATTTATCCCATTACCATTACTTTAACACTCCGAATGTTGTTATATGGGTTAGATGGTTTTGTTCGCTTTGTGTTTGTTTAAATAAACTTTGTTTCTCTTTGCAAAAAACTTACAATAATAAAAAAGTAAATTGAATATAATGTCTGGAACAAATAAATTACAAGGAAAATTGACGACATTGCCCTGTAAATATTGTCAATGTTCAAAAACTTTGACAATACCCGAGCATTGTTAACAATGACCGGTACATATTAGGCAAAGTTGATAAAAGTTAATTAATTAATGATTTTATTATTTAAAAATGGTAAATATGGGAAATAAGACATAAGTCGGACATTGTTTAATATTATTAACGATGCAAAAAGCATTTCAATTTTAAGATCTTGTTGTAAATGTTTCTAACTACTTTTATTTAAATTATTTGAAGGCTTTCTAAATTTTTATGTGCCGGAACTTTTTGCATCAAAGATGTCTGTTGGAATATTACTTTCTGTAGTAATAATAAATAAATTATCTTTTCTCATATTACTTTATGTTATTGAATAAGATAATAAACAACTTTGTCTAAACATGGCTAAGCAATGTCGACAATGATCGGCCATTAACAAAGATTTTTAAACATTGGTAAAATTTACCGGACAATATCGACAATGACAAACCATTTTGGGCATTGTCGACATTGACCAGGTATTATCGGAGAATGTCCAATTCCATTTAGCTGAAGAACGTAACGTTAAAACATTAACGAAAATAAAATCGTGATTATTAGCCTCTGTTAAAGTTTGTTCCCATTATAATTATTACCAATCGAAAGATCGTCAAACACTGAATTAGAAACAGTTAGAAATATTCCAAACAATGTTTCGGCAAGGGGTAAAAACGGGCATTTAATCTTCGAAATTTAGTTTTTAAACGTTAACGATCGCATTTCTTTAAAATATTAAAATTTGTTCCCATTTTGCCTTTTACCAAACGAGAGGCCATCAAAAACTAAATCCTAAATAGTCGGAATTATTCCAAAAGATGTTTCGGCAAGGGGTAAAAACGGGCATTTAATTTTCGAATTACGATTTTCAAAAATTAACAATCGCATTTCCCGGGGAACATTAAAATTTGCTGTCTTTATAATTATTACCAATCGAAAGGGCGTCAAAATCTCAATCGGAAACGGTCGGAATATTTCTAACTGTTTCTGATTCAGTTTTTGACGACATTTCGATTGGTAATAATTATAATGGGAACGAGGCTAATAATCACGATTTTATTTTCGTTAATGTTTTAACGTTACGCTCTTCAGCTTAATCCAATTCCGGTCTTTACCCGTAACATATACATGGAAAAATGTAGGCATTGCAGTCGTATCCAAAAAAGAGCTCTGATGTATTCTTTGGCGCATCTGTTGTACATTTAAAAAGTCAAGTTATTCTTTTGAATAACTTTAACTTTTCAAAAATTCATTCTTAAATATTTGATTCGACAAATTATATTTTAAAAAACTGAAAAAAATTCCCATATAGCGGATTATTGTCACAATATTGAGCTTAAATGTTATTTAGAGATTGTTCTAAGAATTTGTATTTAAAGTATTAAATAACTCCCATTCGTTATGTTTAGTCATTTTGAAGTAAAATTTTTCAATGTGAAAAAAAGAAACTCAAGTAGCACGCTGTATCACCTGAATGTCATGGCAATATCTATAGGGGATATTCCTATGCCACTAGAGAAGTGTTAAATGTCCGCTACTTGTGAATGTCGTCTGATGATATTAGGGGAATATCCCTGTAACATTCCTGCGATATCGAGGAAATATTGCTAAGATATCGAGGAGAGATTTTACAGAATTTTTGGGGTAGTTTTAAAAATGAAAATATCTCCTCAATATCACAGCAATATCCCATCAATATCGCAAAAGTGTTACAGGGATATTCCCTCAATATCACCGAGGACCTTCTTAAGAAGCGGACATTTTCACACTTCTCCAGTGTCACAAGAATATCCCAGATAAATATCGCCATTACACTAAGGTGATACAGTGTCCTACTTGGGAACAAGCATGATCTTTCCTCCTTGTGAAAAATTAACAACTTCTAGAAGTTCTTACTTCATTGTCAGAAAACCTGAGTTTGGATCACAGTATTAATAATAAGTAGGAGAATATAGCACATCATCTCTCGTTTCAGAGTTCACCATCAAATAAAGGTTTGGTCAACTATCTTTTTCCAATATACAAATTCCTATTCATTTTTTGTGCCAGGGTGTTAACCAAACACATAAATGATTTATATTGACAGTTGATCCTTTTTTGTATTTTCATTTAAAAAATTGCAAACATAACCTATAATTTTTTGCTTCTAAGGTCCCTTTTTTCAGATCACGTCACATATATAGATATAAATTATATAAATAAAATTAGCAAGGCTTTTCTCAATAACAATTAACTTTTAATTAAAAGCTTAATAAATAAAATCAGAATTACTAAATGAAATAACAAGAACAAGCCTTTACTAATGTTTATACAGGTTACTTTAAAGTTTGACTAAATAAACAGAGAAAATCAATTATTCTTTTTATAAATGTTATATTATTAATGCCTTGTGTATAGTTTAAAAAATTTATTAATTTTGAATTGAGGAAGATTTTAATTAATTAATTTTAATTCTCTTATCTTGAGAATTTAAAATTGTTTAGTTGCTAAACACCCTGGGAATAGAATTTCTTATATCCTAAAATAGGCATATATCCATGGGATTTTACAACTGCTCATACCGCTTTATATAAATTCCAATTATGGTTTTGAAAATCTTTCTAAATCTAAGTATTATTAAGCACAATAGAAAAATTGAAAAAACGGTTTTCAACTATTTTGTTAGTGGTTTGAAAATTGTTTTAATAGAAAATTAAAGAAATATTTTCAATGTAATTAGACTAAAATAGTTGTCGATCATTTTCACAAAAAACTTAATCATTTAAGGTATGATTTTGCAAGCTATCTGAAGTATCAATAAACAACAAGCAGTCAAAAGCAATTACACTGAATAAATTGTGGTGCATGAGAACCGCAAAAATTAAAGTATCTCTTGCATTTTTGTCTTTGACTATTATTCATGACCCCCCCCTCCACTTTAAAATGGTACGTTGTTTATTGATGACCCCTTAGCCCTGTGTAATGAAAGTTTTTATTTGAAAGGAATAAAATTGCAAATTTTAAGCAAAAAAGTGTAAAAGTATCTACTTTTACGTACCTAACTCTCAATTTTTTTCACTTTTTAGAAATAATTATTATAATTCATTAATTATTCGAAAACAAATGATACTTACGTTTGTAAGTATTGTATTGTATTTGTATTTTTTGTATACTTTAGAGCAATTCCACGGGTAGTGATCTGAAGAATTATTGATGATCATATGGATTTCAACGAAACTTTCTGGATTTGTTCTTTGCTATGTGTAGAATTTATGTTAGAAAAACATTTTCCAAAATTTTCAAAATGTTTTCAGATATCTCTTATTCAAAATTTTGGTCACTTTTGCTCTTTACTAGTCTTAAGTGAATGTTAAATTAAATTAAATACAAGTTTTTAATTTTTTACTTAATAATTATATTGAATAATTTATAAATAAATAGTAAAGAAATTAATTATGTTTGTTTTGGCAAAATAAGCGGTAAGTCTGACTGCACTATACATCTGTAAAAACTTGAACTCCTGTAAATGGCTGCCTTATACAGGACCTCACGATTTGGCCATTTTTTAAAATTTTGTTTTCCAGATAGCTTACAAAATCATTTTTGACAGCATTTATTTAAAATAATACTTTTAGATGTGATGAGAATTTAAAAATGGCATGGGTGATTTTCAAATAACTGACTTTCTTAATCAGATATTTTTCCGTTAAAATAGTGAACCAAATTTGACTTTTTTACATATTTTAATACATTTTTTGTTATTTTTGTTTTTTGTTCGAAAGAAAACTACTCGGAAAATTTTTGCGTTATGACATATAGAAGTAGGGTGCTAAGATTGTTAATATCTTTTTCCGTGCTCTTTACTGCACTCTTACGGTGTACGCATGAGATATTACCATGGATGCACCGAAAAATCCCGTGCCTAGACGTCCCTTCTCGGTGCTCTATACTGTGTTCTAACCTGTCAGTTAGAACTGAATATAAAAAAAGAATTGTCAAGAAAAATAATTTTAATTGTTATTTATCTTTGTGGACATGCAAATATCAGTTATTTGAGAACCACCTTGAGGCATTTTACGTTAAATGTCCTGAGTTGAAATTTCAACGTCTTGAAAAAAATTAAAACTTAGGGAATTTGTTGTTCTATCAAGTAGAAATGTGCCCTAAAAAACGTTTTTGATTTTTTTGAAAATTTGGAGGGGGTAGAGGGGGTCAATTTGACCAATTTTGCTAACACAGGATACTTTGTGAATTTTTTCCAAACATACTTTTTATGGTAAAAATTTTGTAGAATATGTTTCTGAAAGCTTTCTTGTCCTCTTTCCAATGGTAGATTTTATTTTTTAATATTTTAAAAATTAACCCAAATTTTTGATAATTAATATTTAATTTTTAATTTCCCCAATATTGGTCCGTTTTATTTGAAAATACATTATTGCAAACGAAAGCTGAGGTTTTTTTCTATCGGCTTGTAAATTTTCAGAATGCCCTTTTCTTGAGTTATTAAATTTCAAAAAATATTTTCAAGAAGTTGAAATTTCCACTCAGGACATTTCACGTAAAATGCCTCCTACACTGAAAAAAATGTAATTGAATCAAGAAAATTTGAATTGGTTCAAGTAAATGTCAGGATTGCATAGAGTCAATCTAATTATGCGATTAGACAAAGAAAATGATTTTCTTGGCATAGTATACTTGGTAGGAGATAATATGTTCTTGATCCAAGAAAATATGGAATTCAGTCAAGAAATTAAGTTACATGAAAGAAATGCAGATTATATTAATTCAAGAACATTTGTGTATCAAATCAAGAAAATATTTTCTTGATTTGAGAAAATTAAAGATTTCAATCAAAATAATATTTTCTCAATTCAAGTAAATTATTTACTTGAATTCTCCCCCCCCTTACCCCATCCCATCATTTCTAATACTTAGGTCAAACATTTGTATTATTTAATTAACATTTCAATTTTTTATTTAAATAATTAAATAATTGTTATTTTACATATATATATATATATATATATATATATATATATATATATATATATATATATATATATATATATATATATATATATATATATATATATATATATATATATATATATATATATTTACATTTAATTAATACTTAACACAAATACAACAAATATACCTTGAAAGGAAATTTTCCACGGTCGGAGGAATTGAACCCGGGTTGCACGCGTCAGAAGCTGTACCGTTACCACTATGCCATCCAAGCCTCAATGGACAGTTTTCAAAAACTGCTATTTAAGTTGCACATCCATTTGAAGAGAAATATTTTTTTGGATCAAGAACACCGGCATTGTGTTAAGTTAAAAAAAGTTTCAAATCAAATGAATGAAATGATTTGATTTAAGAAAAACGATTTCTCCAGGCAATACTTTACTATTTCGCATAAGAACATAATATTCTTGATTCAATCCTTTTTGGTACTTCGGATAAGTAAAACATTTGAATTGATCAATAACATATTTACTTGCATCAAATAATGAATTATTAATTCAAGAACTCTATCCAATGCTAATAATTACTTGGCACAAGAAAATTAATTTCTCTCCTCAAATAAATATGGGATTCATTCAAGTAAACTTTGCCAAGTAAATACATTTACTTGGTTTAATTACAATTTTTTTCAGTGTATATGCAATTACTTTATTGGAAATACAATGGATTGCCTTAATATTTAAAAAATATATATTTGTTCGATACTTTATTTTATATATAACATATTTTTCAGATTAAATTTCTACAACAATGAAAAGGAAGCGGATAAAAGATTTGTCACGACGACAATTTCGACACAAAGTTTCTCAAGCTGTTCTTCAACATTCGTTCTTGTACAGAATTTCAGAAGACCTCCCTCGTGTAGAAAACTCATTTTCGACAAACAACTTGTTAAATTCGCCTGAAAATGTTTTCAATGAGTCAACACTTGATAATAAAATGGACGTAGATGACGAATCTGATTGTTCTCAATCAGTTCTTTCCGAACATTTATCGAATCTTACACCGGATGAAACAATAAATATGGATAATATTTATGTAAAGCGTGCTAAATCAGAAAATGACTCCCAAGATATGACTGGTTTTTTATCAACTTGGGCTGCTGATCATAGAATAACTCATTCACAACTTAAACCTTTATTAGCAAAATTAAGGGAACACAATTGCTTCGAAGATAACATACCCAAAGACCCGAGAACATTGCTCCACACACCTAGAGGAAAAACCATGGTAAAAAAAATTCAGCCAGGAGATTATTATCATTTTGGTTTGGCGATAGGAATTAAAGAGATACTTACCAAGCATGAAGATCGTTCATTACAATGTTTAAAAATAAAAGTAGGTGTTGATGGCGTAAAATTAACGAAATCGTCAAATGCACAATTCTGGCCAATCTTAGCTACTGTGGAACCATTTGATGATATAATATTAGTAGGTGTCTATTTTGGATTTGAAAAGCCTAAATTTGAAGAAGAATTTTTAGAAGACTTTCTTACAGAGGTTGAGAGTTTATGTGATAATGGTCTTGAATGTCGAGAACAAATTCTTACCTGCGAAATTGTTTGCATCATTTGTGATGCGCCAGCTAAATCGTTCCTTTTAAATATCAAGGGACATACAGCCTATCACAGCTGCCCTAAGTGTGTCATACGGGGAAAATATAGTAAAAGTAGAGTGTGTTTTCCAGACTCAGGTAGAAATTATAGAAAGCGAACTGATGCGGATATCCGGTATCGTTTACATAAGAAACATCAATTAGGATGCTGTTGCTTGCGGCGGATTCCGAATTTCGATCTGGTTAATAATATTCCACATGATTATATGCATCTCGTGTGCCTTGGCTGCATGAAAAGATTAATGTACTTTTGGTTAGTTTTTCGTTCAAAACGTCGTTTACGCAGGTGGGAAGTAATAAAGATATCATCGCGTTTATTGAATATCCGAAAATATGCTCCGAATGAATTCGCAAGGAAACCTAGGTCTTTGAAACAATTAAAATATTGGAAAGCCACTGAATTCAGACAATTTCTTCTATATTCAGGAACTATGGTTTTAAAAGGAGTTTTGCCCGAGAACGAGTATGTGCATTTCAATTCCTTTCATATTGCTATTAGGATTTTGTGCAATAAAAATTTTGTGAAGAATTATGTCGATTATGCAGAAAAGTTATTGTCCTATTTTGTGAAATGTCTTGCCAATTTGTATGGAAAACACAGCGTTTCGTTTAACATGCATGGATTAACGCATTTAACTGATGATGTCAGAAAACATGGATTGCTTGATAATTTTAGTGCATTTAAATTTGAAAATTATATGCAAAACCTTAAAAAGTGGATGAGAAAAGGTGATAAACCTCTTCAGCAACTAGTGCGAAGATATTTCGAATTCAAGAATAAAAGCACAAACCTTGTCAAGTCTCATGAAAAAGGAATAACGATCAATAATCGATCAATTCACTACGATGGACCATTACTTGATGGATGTTGTTCCCCTCAGTACAAAAAATTAACAATTTCAGGATTCGAGTTAAACGTTTCAAGGACAGGCGACAGTTGTTTTGGTTCAGTCAATGGAGATATTATTATGGTTTCTAATATTGCTCATTCTGCTAATTCTAATGAATTAGTCATCATTGGCAGAAAATTCAAAACACTGTGCAATTTATATACTAAACCATGTGAATCGTCTGTGGTTGGAGAATTCTTAGGCAAAGAATTAACTGATTTACGCATGTGGCCGTTAAAGGATTTAGTAAAGAAATATATGATTGTACCAGCAAACCAAAATGAATTTATAATTTCCCTATTGTTACACACTGATTAATTTCAATATGTTTGGAAGTGTAGATTAATCACGAATACTAGGCAACTCATAGTTTTTTTACTGTCGAACGATGATTAATTTTGATTTTCTTAAACTTAAAGCGTAATAAATTAATTTAAACGTCATCGTCAAAACATTGTATTTTGCAAACAAATAATGTATGTTTCAGTTAAAGAGTCAGTACTGAATGGTATCATTGTTGAAATATTTTACATAACACGAAGAAATAGAAAAGCTTTATAAATTATAGAAAAATTATATTCTCTATAATCCAAGGTTCGATTTAAAATAATTTAGATTTTTCTTTTTTTAAGTTAATAATCAACGGTTTCTAGTTATAATGAATTAATTTTTCTTGTCGACAAATTTTACGAAGAAAATAAATTGATTTTCTAATTAATATGAAATTTTGTTTTACAATTATAAAACAATGTTTGTGATTTATCATTCTTCTTTTACATTCATTTGTATATTAGTTTTGCGATTTCTATAAATAATAAATATTATAGTTTTTCGTATTTTGTAATAATGTAATTTTTATTACTAAACGAATTTTTTTCAATCAGATAATCCGCTCCATCAATCTTGTTGAATTTGTTTCCCGTACCATATTTCTCTCAATTCCGAAGTAATTATCCTGAAACCTATTTTGATACGTCACTCATCTTCTCTTCTATACGTGGATATTGCAATCTGTATTACACCCTTGGATGCTGCTCCTTGATTAGTCGAGAAGTTTGGTTCATATACGAGGCCGGTTTAAGTCTGAGATACCAAAAGTAAAAACGCACTAGACGTTTGATTTTCATGTTGGTTATTTTAAATAATATTTATAACGCAGCAATAACATCACCGGGAGGGAATAAGTAACTAACCCTTGCTCTTGTTAATATGAGGGCTCGCTTTCGGTGAAATCACCGAGGTAAAAAATAACTTTCCCTTTCGCTCTACGGTAAAAAAATGGTGTGCTGCTTTCTGTTTGTGTGTTAGAAAATTATGTTTCTGTGTAAGTATCTCTTAAACTGTTTTCTATTCCTTGCAAGCCAAGTTGTACACATTTTTTAAAATTTTCTCTCTGTTCATTTTATGGACACTTTATTTCCTCTATGAGGAAGGGTACTGTCCAGACAGGAATGGTTCCGGTCCAGAAAAACAGTTGAGTTTGATATTGTGTCATTGCTGTCAGGATATGAACGATTAATTTCTAGACATTACTGAGTAATTCATAGACAGGAATGATTTCTGTCCACAAAACAAAAAGTATTATCTAAATACAAAATTTACAGCACCCAGTAATGTTCATTTTTCTTAGTACATTTACCAAATTTTTAGATTCTTAAATGTTTAATATACCCGCCTGATATGGACGAAAAATGTCCAATAAACGCTAAAAATATGTATTTAAAAAATTTCTACAAAACTGGAGAGAAGATTGATTAGTCTCTTAATATGTTTTTGAAGTCATGTGCAAAAAAGTTTACTAGTAAAATAAAAGTGCTTTAGTAAAGTATTCGAGCCGCAACATATTTAAATTTTAATTTAATTGATCCTATAGGATGTGTAATTTATTTCGAGATTGTGAAGATATTTTCAGGAGATTCTAGGAATATTTTTAATACATTAGTAGGATAGGATATTCTAAGGACATCTTTAACATATCCTAAGTATATCCTAAATATATCTTTAGGATATCCTGTACTTATCCTCAGGATATCCTGAAAATAGTTTAAGGATATTATTAAGTTATCCTCGGAATATCCTGAGTATATCCTCTGGATATCCTAAATTATTCTGACGATATCCTGAGGATATCATATAGCCACCAATAGATATCCTACGGATATCCAAAAATGTCCTACAAAGTGGCGGTTTGGATATCCTAGGGATATCCTCAGGGGATCCTAGGATATCCTATGGACTTTTTGGGATATCCTACGTATGTTCAAGATATCCTCAGGATATCCTCAGGATATCCTTTTGTTGTGAGGGTTTAGATACTTAATTTTTTGTCTTTTTATATTTCATTAAAAAATATTTTTTTTAATTTAAAATAAAATTTTACTTTGTTATTAAACAAGAATTTTATTTTTGATGAACTGTATTTCAGTTAGAACTTGTTTTAGTAAATATGTTTTTTTTAATTAAAACTAAAAAAAAATTATTATTTTAGTTTTCTTTTCTTGAAATTATATTCAAATAATTATTTACATAGATATTTTGAATAATCTTGAAATCCCTTTTTTAAATTAAAAAAGTTTATTTTTATTTATTTTTATTTCTTCTAAATATTTTATTACATTTTATTTTAATTAATTGACAAGAAATTATTTTGGATTTATATATAATAAATTATCAAAAGTAAAGAACTTATTAGAAAATTTTTCGATAGAAATGCTTTAAGAAATGACTTTGAGAGTAGTCGAAAAAGAAAATAAATGCTGCTTATTTCTTTACACACGAGGCTCTATGCCAGTATATTTATATATGTATATAAAGTACTATATGGATATACTCGATGCATGGCTCTCCTCGGTTTTTTTCCGCTTCCTCACCTTCGTAGGCGTCCCGCATGCACCGCGACTATCACGAAGCCATGCGTTGCTCCATACGTTTCTTTCTTGCCTCATTACTTTTGTTAGCTCCCCAGCGTTTCACCGCTACCTCGAGCGTCTACAAGCTTCCTTACCGTGCATAAGCGTACAAAGCTGAGCAATAGACTTAGCAAGCAAAGCTAGAACCACTTTGTTTTTTTAAATGTTTATGTATTAGATAGGACTGTTAATAATGTTTCTATAATTTATAATTTTATGAATATTGTATAATTATAAATACCAAGTTATTCAATACTATTTAATTTAATATTTTAAAGTATTTTTCAAAACAAAATTCTGTTGTGCAGAAATTCAAGTTTATCATAGTAATTAAATTTAATAGAAATTTATAATCAGCATTTTTAATTGGAAATCATTATTTAAAATATTTTTTTAATAGAATTTTTGTTTAAATCATGTCTCAACTTATTAATGTATTTTTTATAGTTTTTATATACAAAAACAATAAAATAAATTTTCCTTTTTTTTAAGATAAGTTTTTTTTTCGTCTTCTAAAATTATTCTTATGGTGATTTTTATAACATAATAGTGTTAACATTTTTTTTTAATTTGTGTTAGAGTTGTTAGTGTTCTAATAGTTTCTTTAATGCTCGAACTTTTAAAGCATTCCTTTTAATTTTATCCAGTATATCATGCTTTTTTTAAACAAGTAAACCAAAAATAGTTATGGATTTTGGAAGTGTTTAATGCGTATTTTAACTTAAAATTTAACAGTATGCTATCAGAACATTAATGAATCGCGATTTTTGGTATTTCTACTAATAATATTTGTTTGACCTTTATGATACTACTTTTCTTAGATTTTATCCGTTTATCAATGTAATTAATTTGGTTAATATTAATAAAATTATGTGCAGTTGCTGTTTCATAAATAAATTAAAATGTTAAAATTTTTATTAATTTTTGAAGTTTGTTTAAATAAAATATGTTTTGTTTGACAATTTAATTTTTTCATTAATTATTTTAATTTTAATTTATTATTACAGCATATCCCATTTTATTAAATTTGCCAAACCACTAGAAGCCTTTACTACACTTACATTTTTTGTGTTAGTATTCGAGACATTAAGAAATGTATTTAAAAAAAACTTATACTTTTTACTAAATTAGTAAGCAATATTTTTTTAGTATTTTATGTCATATTTTAATCTGATAATTCTATTTGTAAGTGTTGATTTAGTTTTCATATTACTTTATTTATCATTTTATTTTTATTGTTGTAAATATTTTTGACCTTTTTTTCTCATTGAAGCATTACTATTTTTGAAGTAGCTTACGTTTATTAATATAATTGGTTTGGAATTTTTCTTAGTTTTATTTTTGTAATTCCTTAGGAAGAAATATTATGGTTTGACAATTTAATGCGTCCCTTCATTACGTTATTTTAATCCATTATAATAACATATATCATTCTGCTAATTTTAGTACAACAATTTACTAAGCTTATATTTTCTTTACATGTTAGTATTTTACTGTTTATTTAATATATTATTAGAGAAATGTTTTTTTTAATTAAGTAAGCGATACTTTTTATATTGTATGTAATTTTTAGTAATTATTTTATCCCATATTTTCTTAATATTTCATTCGTGTATTTACTTAATTATTAATTCCTTATAATGAGCAGATAAATAGACTATTATATGTTTTTAGACAAAGATCAAGTAAAATATAACATTTTGTTTTTAGATTTTCGTTTAAAATATTTAAAGATTCTTTTAAAGCATATTCAAGCATTTGTCTTTGACATTATTTTTCAATTTTTTTTAATGTATTTTTGATTGGTTTTAGCAAAAAAAAACTAAAAATAGTTTTACGTCTTCTTGATTAAAAGTTCGTTTTGTTTTTATCTTTTGTAAGTGTCTTTATGTTGGTGTATATATTTTGATGGCGTTGACTTCATTAATTTCATGTTAGTGTTATTTTTTATTATTAATATTTTTCTTTCACATCAATGTAACGAGATTCTTATGTATTTCTGCGAAGTGTCTATGTTTTATGTCATTGCAGTACTTTTATTTTGGAAATACTATTTGTTTATAGATTTAGTTAATTTGGTTAATAACAATAAACTATATACAATAGCATTATTTTTTAAAAACAAAAATATTATGATGTTCTTGATTTAGTTTTTGCGATTTGCTTAATAATTAAACATTTTTTTTAGTTTGGTATTCCAACGTTCTCTTTAGTTATTAAAATTTTAAATTACAATTAAAACATTTCACTTTTTATTAAATTTGCTATCCCATTAGAAGCATTTACCAAGATTATATTTTTTTTGTATGTTAGTATTTGAGTCTTTATTAAATATATTATAAAGACTTATCTTTACTAAATTTAGTAAACTATTTTTTTAGCAATTTATGTCTTGTTTATTGAACTAATAGTTTTATTCTATATTTTCAATATTTTATTTTATGTATTTATTTAGTTATTATTTTCTTGTATTCGTGATTTCATTTTTATTGTTATAAGTATATTAGCTTCCTTTTTTACGCTAAATGCGAACGAAGCATAACATAGAATTTAATATATAGTACAATAGAGATATAATGATAAACCATTTAAATAATATTTATATTACAATTAAGTTCTTGAGACTTGTGAAGAGTAAGTGGATTAATTATTTCACTCTACAAGATTGTTAAAGGTATTTCATGCTTCAACTGTTTCTATTTTAGGCTCCTACTTGTTTTTTTTATTTCTAACCTATTCCTAATCTTCCTAAGTCAGCTCTTGTTACTACTATTTTAGGTATTTTACTTTGTAATAGTTCATTCCCTTTGAATTTGAAAATAAATTCATTTTTCTCATTTTTTCCGAGTAAAAATATTTTCCAAAAATGTTTTTGATGTTTTCCAGATAATTGGTTATGCATTGAGACATAATATTCGACCATTTCTAAAATTTCTTGATTTAAACTTTTATCAGATGGTAGAATATTTTTTACGGTGAATTCTTCTACCTCAGCATAAGTATTTGTTGAAATGGTGACGATTTGATTTGACACTTGATCGCCTAATTCTTGTTCTTCTTCTTCTTCTTTATTTTTGACACCCAACTGTTGTTGACTCATTGATTTGATTTTGCCAGGAGGTTTTCCTTTTCTTCGTTTCTTCATAGGGTTGTCCGAATTCTTATGTTGTATTAATGAATATGAATCTTCCATGTCTGCAACATTTTCATTGTTTGTTCGCTTAATATGTAAAAATTCTGCATTATTCTTGATAATTTTTCTTTGCCTTCTTGATCTGATTTTGTTTCCTTTAATTCTGGGCTAATTTTAGTTTGTTTTGTATTGTTTTCTTGTGAAATTTCGTGATTATAACAACTATAATTCTTTAAGTCGTTGTTCTCTTCTGATTTGATTATATTTTTGCTTTTCTCCGAACTTGGTATTGGTAATAATTCCTTTCTTTTCTCTTCTTCTTCTTCGAGCATTTTGTTGTCCAAAATACAAGTTTGGTTTTCTTTTCTGGATAAACTAATTTTTCTTTCTAAATCTTCATGTATGTCCATTTTTTTCTTGTTTGTTAGATTCTCATTTCTGTTGATATCTTTTTTGTTGTCGTCGAAAGTACTTGAAATAGGATCCATATACACAGCAATCTGTTCTTCTCCTTCCACAGGTTTTTGTATTCTTTGAATCGTCTTTTTGTTAATTGATTCTTCGCTTTCGTTTACAACTTGTGGTTTATTGGTTGGAAGTGAGACACTATAATTCACTTGATTTTCGTTCCTTAAAGTTTTTTGGTTTGTGAGCGAGTTCTGCAAACACATTGAATTATGAATATTAAAAAATATTTCATCAAAGCTCATAGAAGATTCTTCGCAGTTGATATATCTGTGGTCTCTATAATTATCTCTGTTGTAACAATTCTGGACATCCTTGTATATTTTGTATCCGTTTTTAAATCTGTGTTGTGAATTTCTGTATTCGACATTATACTCGTCCAAATTATGATCATAATTATAGAAGTTTTCTTTACAATAACTCTGCGAATCCATGTTCCTGTTTTGCTTATTTTGTCTGAAACTGTTTCTATTCTGATTATTAAATTTATTATAGCGTCCATTTTTTCTCCTATATTGTTGTTGATCCCATTTTTGTCGCTGGTTTCTTGATTCATACGTGTTGTAATGGTTAATGGCATTGTAATTTCTTCTCGAAAAATCGTAATCGGAAGGATAGGAATCGTCAAATAGAACATTTGGAGAAAAATTTTCCTTTAGATGATCTAATAAATCTGTCAAAATTTTAAATTTAATGTCTTCAGTGTTTGCTTTTGCGGCACCTTTTAATTTACCTAGTATGACTGTTATCATTAAGTCTTGACAAATAACTGGAATATGTGACGATGAAGATACTATTTGTTGTATAAATTCGTCAACTGGTATATTGTATCCATCAAAATAAAACAATTGCTTTTCGAATATTGTTAAAGATACTGCAAGACCTAGTTTTTGTTCATCTATCAAGGAATCTTCTCTATAGTTTACTTCAGACATTTTTTTTAAACGCTAATCCTCTGTTTGCGTATTTCTGCTAATTTAGCATGATTTGTTCATATTGTTCTTCTAAGTGTTGAAGCACTATTTTCTATATATTACTTTTCATTCTTCTATTTTATAGACTGATATCCCTAATATCATGATCTTTAAAAAATTTTTCGCTATAAATCTTTAAATAAAATTAAGTTTTCTTAGTTTTCGAAGTTTAATAAATTACTGAATTTGCTTTTATTTTTCTATACGTTTTGATCTGAATTTTTAAATATTCTGACAAAAAATTTTTTTTTAAAAGAAAATTTATTTGTTATGTGTTGAATATGAATTTTATTGAAAATGAAAAAAATTGTATAATTTCTTTAAATTGTATAAAAGTGGTTCAGTTATTTTAATTGTCCATTGAGCAGTTTTTGATGTTTACTTCCTACTGACCTACACACCTGAAGTGTAACCTGATGCGGTGTCGCGTAACCAAGTTCGTACGCCTAACTAAATTTATGCTTTGCCTCTCTTTATTTTAATTCAGTTATTTATTTTTATTATTAATAAAAATCTATCTAATTGATCTGGTATAAAAACATTTAAAATGAATATATAAACTAAAAATTACGGTTTTTCTATCTTTAATCCGCGATGCCTCTTTAATCTATTTTTAACTCTAATAATGTCCTTTTTAAATCATTAATTTTTATTTTATCTTCATTGTTGCTCTTTAAGACGGAGATCTCTTTGCTTGATTTCCTTCGAACCCTTTATTCTCGTTTTGCTTCTCCGGATTTAAAATTCCTTGTTATTTTCGTTGTGTTTAACTTTTCTTTATTTCTTTTTAAATTGATTCACGATTTTTTAAATAGTCCATTGTATTTTTAATTTCTATTCATTCAAAGTATACACTAAAATTCCTCTAAAGAAACCTGTGGTTTTTTAAGGTTTTTGTTTAATTTTTGTGTTTAAGGTTATGTCCAAGTTGTGAAATGTAAACAAACAAAAATGTAAACAAACGAAGCACTGAAATCACATTTCGGAAACAGCTTTTTCTTCCACAAAAATTAACATTGGACAGTTTTTTTCATAAAAATGATAAATTAGTGTGTCAAAATTTCCAATGAAATAATTTTTGAGTGTGATCAATAAATAGCAATTAGTAAAATAACTAATTAAAATGACCTGTAAAATAGCATTTTCGACGCGTAGCGAAAAATAAACTGTTTGAGTATATCAACCGCACTAACGATGAAGAAGTCTCATAACAGCGATTAGACCTTCAACATGTGGAAGGGGAAATTTTTCCCTTTCCTCCTTGAAATTACAAGGAGAAGGGGTAAAAACTTCTTCATCGTCCGTGCGGTTGATATAGTCAAACACTTTATTAAATTAAAAAGGTAAAATAACTTTTTACACGAATACATTCGGACAAGTGGTTTTTTTAATATAAAAAAAAAAAAAAAAAAAAAAAAAAAAAAAAATGCTCCAACGTTTCAAAATCAATACGATTTACTCATCAGGGAGTCAATGAAAAGTTTAACATTACATGTCAGAATAATTAAAAGATTTTTAATCCGAAAAATTGGAATGTAACATTTGGAGTTAGTAACAAGGAAACGTACTCCATTTTTTAACAAACAATCAAATAAATAATAAAAATAATACACAAAACAAATAAATAAACAATAAAATAACAAAAATTATCAACAATTTACAATAAGAAAAAAACCACTGAAAATAATATAAAATAAATGAAACATGTGTAAATTGTGAAGTCAAAATTGAAATTGTTTCAATTTTGACTTCACAATTTACACATGTTTCATTTATTTTATATTATTTTCAGTGGTTTTTTTCTTATTGTAAATTGTTGATAATTTTTGTTATTTTATTGTTTATTTATTTGTTTTGTGTATTATTTTTATTATTTATTTGATTGTTTGTTAAAAAATGGAGTACGTTTCCTTGTTACTAACTCCAAATGTTACATTCCAATTTTTCGGATTAAAAATCTTTTAATTATTCTGACATGTAATGTTAAACTTTTCATTGACTCCCTGATGAGTAAATCGTATTGATTTTGAAACGTTGGAGCATTTTTTTTTTTTTTTTTTTTTTTTTTTTTTTTTTTTTTTTTTATTAAAAAAACCACTTGTCCGAATGTATTCGTGTAAAAAGTTATTTTACCTTTTTAATTTAATAAAATAAACTCGGACGTAAAAGTTTATTTCAATGTCAAACACTTTATTTTTCGCGACCTGAGACTTTGTTGCTTTCTGCGCAAGCGCAGAGCGTGCTAAGAATGCATTAAAATCACATTTTTCGTACAGCCTTTTCTCTCACAAAAATTATCATTTTGTCATTTTCATAAAGGAAATGATTCATTAGAGTGTCAAAGTTTCCAATGAAATAATTTTTGACCAGGAGGAATAAAAAGCAATTACTAAAATAACGAATTAAAATGATCTGGAAATAGCATTTTTGGCACGTCGCGAAAAATAAACTGTTTGACTATATCAAGCGCACGGACGATGAAGAAGTTTTCACCCTCTTCATTGTAATTTCAAGAAGGAAAGGGAAAAATTTCCTCTTCCACATGTTGAAGGTCCAATCGCTGATACGAGACTTCTTCATCGTCAGTGCGGTTGATATACTCAAACAGTTTATTTTTCGCGACGCGTCAAAAATGCTATTTCACAGGTCATTTGAATTAGTTATTTTAGTAATTACTGTTAATTGCTTATAGTGAAATTTGATTTCATTGGAAACTTTGACACACTAATTTATCATTTTTATAAAAAAAACGGTCCAATGTTAATTTTTTTGGGACAAAAGGCTGTTTCCGAAATGTGTTTTTAGAGCTTGGTTTGTTCACATTTTTGTTTGTTTACATTTCACAACTTGGACATGCCCTTAAGACCCGTAAGCTAATAGGTTAATTTTTTATTTTTTTGATTTAAAACAAATTTTGTTTTTAACATTAATTCTCTCACTTGCCCAAGTGCCTACCCACTTACAGCAAGGTTAAGTTAAGGAATTGGACGCGTTTCTTAAAGAAACCAGAGCTTGCCGTCGCAAGAGTAGTTACTGTTCCCTGTGTTCGACGTTAGCGAACAAAAAAAATCTCTTATACCGCACTTTTGTGAATTAGAACATATTCTCCTGTGTAGAAATAGATAAACAATTTTAAACATTAAATCAATGAACATAAAATGAATTAAACATATATAATACCTTTCTCATAAATTATATTAATCTTTTGTGATAATGTATTTTGTGTAACCCTGTATGTGCGAAAAAAAAATTTATTATTAAAATTTTTTTTTAATATTCAACAAAAATATTTTTCCTTTTTCAAGAATATAGAGAAAGAATCCCACCGCTGCCACCAGTTTGTTAAAGTAGAAATTAATGAAAATTAATTATTTTATAAAGAGATGTTAATTCGACTCTAACTAAACGTGTCCTTCGGACGAAAAACGTAAAAGGTAGTGGATCCCCTCTCTACTTAACTATTATTCAGTTAATAGGTTGAGATCCTTATTCTTTAAAAAAAGAAAAGGAAATATAATTTTTAGGTTATGAAGATCATAAACAAATTAAGATGAAAATAACAGTAATTATATTTTATCTAAAAAATTACCTAATACAAATAAATTCTAATTTTTATGTGTGCATGGGAATAAAATGATGGCGTATGTATAAAAAGAGTGCTTATATATGTGTGAATGAAAAGTGTAATATGTGTAATTCGTAGAGTAGAAATATGATACTCACTACTCAGTATTTCCTTCGATTCGTTACTTTAATCCAATGTAGTCGATTCTTTTCGCGACGAAATTCTGAATAACTTTATTTGTTTCACAGATTCTTTATTTTTTTAAATCCTTTTCTTTTTAACTCTTTTATTTTTTAATTATTTTTTAAGATCAATATTATTTTTCACTTTTTATCTTTTTAATTATATCGCTTTATTTATTCTTTATTATTTTAATCATATATTTTTTAATTCAACCTTCTTTTTTATATTATTATTTATTTATATTTTTTCAACTAAATTCACTTTTCTCAACAAACTTCTTATTAAATTCTTTAAACCTTTGAGATTATTTCACATCAACACGGCTAACTTGCCGGACTTAAACTTAAGGCTTCTATTGCCTAGACAGAAAACTACAGGCTTAATTGCCCGGGCTAGCTGTCGGCTACACGGCCTAAACTCAACTGCCCAGATTTCCTTGTGTCAATCAATTTTATTGAAAGATGATTTAATGGGGAAATCGTATATTAAGTTTATTGCACTTGACTGTTGCCAAGCCAATTCTGCAAGCTTGCAGATTTAGGCAGTGGCGTGATCCGAATTCAGTGACTTGGATGCACCACTCCTTATATTGAGCAATTTACTTTACTTTAATATTTTCTAACTATTTCTCAAAAAGGTTAATAAACTGTTGTCAAAGAAAAGGAATTTATTAAGAAATATGGTATTGTTTTGCAAAACGCGAAGGAATGTAAAATTCAATGAATCTCTTATTTAAAATAGAATAGGATTTTTATCTAATTGAAATGCATTGGATTAAAATTATCGAAGCGAAGAATGCCCCTTTTGTGAAATTACAAAGGGTCGTTTTGTGTAAATGTTTTAAAGTTTGTTAACAAAATCTTATGTTGTGTAATTTGTTGTTTATAGTTTTGATTTTCAGATATTGTAAATAATTATTTATGATATAAAAAGTTACGGAGTTCGGCCGTAACATTAAGTTATTATTTATTGAGATTTTTTTTCAAATTAAACAATTAAAAAAATTTGTCTTACACTTTTACTTTATAATTATTATAAATAAATTTATATTATTAATATAGATTTATTATTATTGAGATATTGTTAGTTAGTATTAATATTATTGAGAATTAATAATAAATTATTAATATTAATATTCACGTTAATTAATAATATCTTAATAATAATAAATTTATTACTATTGAGATATTTATTAAAATTATTAACATTATTATGTTCAATATTATTATATTGAGAAACAATTATTTAATATATTATATAATAATAAAAATATAGCTGTATCATTGACACGTAGTAGTTCTACAAGTTTTATTTCAGCTCGTGACACTTGAGAGTATTTAAGATTTGTGAGTCCCATGCGAGCGTAGCATAGTGGTTAGCGTGCAAGATTTCGGTGCGGAAATATTCGGTTAGGCGTAGGTTCGTACCCCCAAGCGTTAGGATTTTTCAAGTGTCTATATAATACAAAATTACGTTTGAGTGTATGAAAAATAAAGAAATGTGTAAAGTGAACTGTCAATGAATTCTAATCGGTATTTTTTTCTTTTACAATTGATTATTATTTTTTGAATTGATATTTGTCAAAATTATCATTTGGATCCGATCCGGTTGTTAGGCGGTAGAATGCCAGCTATTAAATTAAAAATCCGCAGTCGGTAGAGTGCCAGGTCCCAGCCGGTTGAATTATACACGGAACGGCTTCTCCCGGCCGGTAGGAATGCCAGTTCCGAGCCGGTTGCCAGCGCGCTCCTGGCCTAGTCACTATTCGGTAGAATGCCCGTTCACATCCGGTTGGCAGGCAGTTCCGAGCCAGTACAGTTACACCGGCGTCAGTACTGGCTAGGATCCGCGCCGGTTGGAAATTTCCGCCTGGGTTCTTTCTCCCTGTAATGACAAGGAGAAAAGGAAAACGCGTCAAAAGTGCTATTTTACTGGTCATTTTAATTTGTTATTGTTACTTAATTGAAATATGGTGACTTTCGACATTTCATAGGTAAGTTTTAAAATTAATTTTTATCTATTATTTTGGGTATGTTTACGTAATAATCTATTTATACAAGTAAATTAACACATTTTTAACAAATATCAATCAAGAAATTTGTTTTATCTAAATTATTTACAGCTTTTTTATTAAATTTTCGTAGCTGCCAAACTAACCTTTTTCCGTGCATCTTAATTTAGAAATTAAAATTATAACTTCAATTAAAAAATTTTTTTAAAATAATTAATTTAATTCAAAAGAATTTGTCTTAAGTAGAAATTAGTTTCCTCAAAGATATAATAAAATATATAATATATAAATTAACCCTAAAAAGTCAAGTGTCACACAGTGGCGCAAAATGTACTTTTTCGATCCAAATCACTCTGCAGGTCATAATTTTTTACCAAAATGGCTTTGTTTTTTTCTAAATCTTCGTAGATAAATTTTCTATTGATCTCTCGAGTCCGATTTTTGAATTTTTGTTTTTAAACAATTTTTTAATAACAATAAGTATAAAAAAATCATTAAATTTTATAAAATATTGTTTTAGCTTAATTAATTGAAAAAGTTTATCAAAAAACCTATTAAAATAAAGTTCGAGTTTTTCTGATGTAGAAAAAAAGTATAACAACTATTATTATATATAATAATCGTCGTGATTCCAGATTTCCGGATCTCTGTCCACACTTGAAGTTAGTTATAGTTATTCCCTTGTTTTTTATACGTTTTGATAGAATATAGAATACATATACATAATTTTAACTATAATAATCGTCGTATTCATTCATTCATTCTGTCCAGTCTGTCCACACCTGAAGTTAGTCATGATTATGTTTTTGTTTTTTTGATTTGTTTTGATAGATAATATTATTTTTCTTTATTTTTTCACTCTTATTTATTAAATTTAATAATAGGTATTTATTTATTTTATTTAGAAATATTATTTTTATTTTTCAAATAGAACAAAATTATTTTTATTAATCTACAAAAATTATTAATGTTATTTTTCAATATTTCACTTCTTTCCAGAAAAATTAGCACTTTGTAACAACACACAAAAAAATAAGTGTTAAATTTGTTGCGTGTAGTTTTCAAGATGGTGTTGTTTTAACAGCCATTAAAAATGTGCATTAATTTTAACACACTCATGGAGTTAATTTAACACAAAATTTAGGTTAAAATCACCTCGTTTTGGTTAAAAATGTTGCGTGTTGTTTTAACACTACTTTTAGTGTTAAAACAACACTTCTTTTTTTCTGTGAAACATTTTAGGACTAGGTAATTAATCTTTTCGTTTTTTCTAAAAAAAAATTAAAAAACAGTTGGAAAATTAAAATTAGAAAATATTTTGCACATTTTCTGCTTCTCAATGACAATTTGTAAACAAAGTACAAGTTTTAAGTAGAAAAAAAGTTATAAATCACATTTTGATTAAGAAATTTGATGTTTATGTTGGAAAAAATATTTACAGAATTTCTGTTTTTTAAAAACTATATTACCGAAATTATAATAGAAAAAAATATTTAAAACAATTTTTACTTTATAAAACAGTTTTTGGATACCTGAATTTTTAAATATTTTCAGTTTTTTTCAAATAATTTAAATATTTTACGATTATTCTTATTCTGACTTTTGGGCAGAAATATATTTATTTTATTATTTGTTTTGCTTGAGAAATGTATTGAATACTTGATCAGGGTTTTCACGCATTTGTTCATTTGAAAGTTTCCGATTTTTTCAGTTTAAATAATATAAATTTTCCAGGTTCTTAAAATAACTTTTTTTTTACCACATTAATAATACGAAATAATTGATTTCGTTTGACGATTTTTAATAACATTTTTAAGAAGAAAGAAATTTATAAAAAATTTGCAAATAATAGAATTTATATAACATTGAGAAAATTTTTGAAAATAATTGAATTTTTGTCAAGAATGTTATTAAAATTTTTTAAATAATTGAATTTTTCCAAAAATTTTGTTAATAATTTTTAAAATAATTGAAATTTTGACGGGAATATTAAAAAACTTTTGAACATAATAATTGAGTTTTTGCAATCATTTATAATTTTTCCAAAATTTAATTTTTTTAGTGTTTTAAGTAAAATTCATCCATAAATCCATTATTATTTTTAATAATGAATGAAATGTATATTAAAAAAATATATCGTATTTTATAAGAATTTGAATTATTAAAGTTTTTCATAAAACTCAATTATCTTTAAAATCTGTAAAGTTCAATTGTTATTAAAAATAGAAAAAGTTTGAAATAAATAAAATCTTTTCAATGATAAGGAATCTAACATTTACAATTTTTTATGAATTTTCGAAATTGAATATTGTTTCAGTACTTTTGACAAAATTTTCTTGTGTTCTTGCGACTTTCCTGAATATATTTAGAAAAATAGTAATTTTTAGTAGAATTGTTCTGAATAATTGAATTTTTTAATGTTAACGAACAAGAAACTTCACGCGCGCTGTAGCGCGCGTTATTTTAGCTAGTATACATAATAATCGTAAGATTTCTTTCCGTTAGCAAATTATATGTATTCATTTGTTTTCTTTTAATTCATTTTTGTGGGTTATTGTCATTTTTTTAATGTCAAAAAGAAAACGAAAAAAACTCGTTTTATTTACTTCACAAAATTGACAAAAATTCCATTCCATATTTTTTATATTCCTGACTTTTTCCTAATTTTCAACAAAAATATTTACTTTTTTCTTATCCTGCTAATAAATTGAATTTATACTACGAATTTCATTATTCATGAAAGAATTTAAAATAATTTAATTCTTGAGTAGAATTTAAAAAAATATTTAAAAATAATTGAATTTTCAATGAAAAATGCTATTATTTATAAAAATAATTGAATTTTTTAGAAGAATTTTATTGTTTACAAAAATAATTGATTTCTTTAGGCAAATTTTGTTATTTATAGAAATAATTGAATTTTCTTGAAATATTTAATTATTTATAAAAATAATTAAATTCTTGCAAAGATTTTTTTTTTAAATTTGAAAATAATTGAAATTTTCTGAAGAATTTTATAAATTTTAAGAAAAATGGACTTTTTTTGAAGAATTTCATAATTTATGAAAATAGTTAAATTTTTTTGAAATATTTGTCTATTTTTATAAAAATAATTAAATTCTTGCGAAGAATTTTTTTTTTAAATTTTGAAAATAATTGAAATTTTCTAAAGAATTTTATAAATTTTAAGAAAAATTGACTTTTTTTGAAGAATTTCATAATTTATGAAAATAGTTCAATTTTTTTGGAATATTTTTCTATTTTTATAAAAATAATTGAATTCTTGCGAAGAAATTTTGTTAAATTTGGAAAAGTAATTTAATTTTTTTTGAAAAATTTTATAAATTTTGAGAAAAATTTAATTTTTTGAAGAATTACATTTTTTCAAAGGATTTTGTAATTTATGAAAATAATTGAATTCTTTCGAGAAATTTTATTAATAATTGTTGAAAAAATAATTTAATTACTTTTGAAGAATTTTATTATTTATTAAAATAATTAAAAATTTTCAAAGAATTTTATTAATTAGGTAAATTTAATCATTTACCTAATCATTATCATTATCATTTACCTATTCTTGCGTCGAATTTGATGAAAATAATTGAATTTTTTCCTACAATTTTATCATAAATTTTTTTGAAAAATTGAATTCTGTTTGGTTATTTTATAAAAATAGTAGATATTGAAAATCATTGAAATTTGAAAAGTTTTTAAAGATAATTAAATTTTACAAAGAATTCTATTAAAAAATTTGTCAATAATTGAATGTCGGTGGGAAATTTTATTAAATTTTTTTGAAAATAATTGGATTTTCCAAAAAAACATTTTATTATTTTTGAAAATAATTGAATTCTTGCGTACGATTTATTAGAATTTTTTAAAATAATGGAATTTCCAAGGAGAAATTTATTACTTTTAATAATAATTGAATTATTGTGATGAATATTGTTATTTATGAAAATAATTGAATTTTAAAAAGAATTTTATTGAAATACCTCAAAATAATTGAATTTTCGGGACCAATTTTTTTTTTATTATTTAAAAACAAATTTTTATTAAAATTATATTAAAACAATTAATTTCTTTCGAATAATTTTATTAAATTTTTGAAAATCATTGAATTACTGCTGTAAAGTTTATTAAAATGTTTAAAAAGAATTGAATTTCTGTTGAAAAATTTATTACTTTTGAAAGGAATTGAAATCTTCATATAAATTTTATGAAAATTGGTTTAAATAATGAATTTTTAAAATGTTATTAAAATTTTATTATTTTGAATAATTGAATTCTTGTCCAAAACTTTATTTGTGAAAGTAACTGAATTTTACGACTATGAAAATAATTAAATTCATGTTTAGAATGTAATCAAAATTTTTTTTGAAAAAATGGAATTTACATGAAAAGTTTTATTATTAAAAGTAATTGAATTATTGGGAAAAATAAATTTCATAAAATTTTGTTAAATAAAATTGATTTTTTTCAATATTATCGAATTAAAAGTAGTGGAAATTCTCAAAAAAAAAATTGTTTATATTCTTTGTTCGGAAAGTTAAATACTTATATATAGCTAATAATTATTTTTACCTTCTCTATTCTTTAGAATAATTAAAATTTTCGTAATGAAGTTTTTTTTAAATTAGGTATCAGATAACAATTTTTGTGAAATTCAATTTTCCTCGTAGAAGAAAGTTTAATTATTTTTAATTGTGAAAATCTGATGCCAAATTTGAAATTAGTATCGAAATTTGTTAAAGTTTTCTTATATACTTTAAAGTTGAAGAATATACTATATTTTGAAAATTTAATTCTAATTAGTTTTTTAGTTATGTGTCATAATAAGTATTTCTTTAAAAATTACTTAAATTAAAATGACTTGAAATTGCCCAGGTGCGAATTTTGGTTGGCCGCCAGAGTTTGAAGGTTGGCCCACGGTTGGCCTAACTTTGGCAAGCGAAGTTTTGGTTGCCAGAGTTTGCCCAACTTTGGCAAGTACTAGTGCCCACAGTTGGCCCAACTTTGCAAGCCAACCATTACATGCAGAGTATAACCAACCGTCGGGCCAACTTTGGCGTCAAAGGTCGACACAACTATGGGGAACGTATCTCATATGACTTACGAATTTAGGTTGGCCAAACTCTGGGCCACGATTGGCCCGACGGTTGGCAAAACTCTGTAAAACGCAGTTTAAATAACTCAAACTTTATGGTTGGCCAAACTCTGGGCCACGGTTGGCCCGACGGTTTACAAAACTTTGTGAAAAACAGTTTAAATGACTTAAACTTTCTCGGCTGGCCTAACTCTGGGCCACGGTTGGCCCGACTGTTGCAGCTTTAATATACATTTAACGGTATGGACTCCCATGTGAGCGTAGCGTAGTGGTCAGTGTAAAAGTCTTCGGCGCGTTAGGTTAGGGGTTCGATCCCAGCAAGCGGCAGATATTTTCGAAAATGTATGTATGAGATTGTGTTTAATAATAATAGGTAAAGGTTATATCTGGTGTTCTTGCTAATAATAACGTGTTAATTGTTTAAATAATTTAGTTTTTTAATAATTTTTTACCTTTAGCTGTTAAAGCTGGCCAAACTTACGCATTTAAAGTCGTGCCAACTTTGGAGTCAGTTTTTGGACCAACCATTGAAATGTATAGCTGGCACAACATATGCATTTTAAGTTGGGCCAACTTCCTTATGACTTGTCGGGCCAACCATCGTCGCCATTAGACGGCCAACCGTTATCATCTGTATGGTTGGTCCAACCTCTGGCACGAGAAGTTGGACCGACCTTGTAAAAGTTGGCCCAACTATGGGCCAACCGAAAATTCGCACCTGGGTGTTTATAATAAACATTGTAGCACAACATTGCCGCGCGCTTGCGCGCGGATAATTTGGCTAGTTTATTAAATTGTTTAATTGTTGTCATTTTGTTTATAAGCTATACTTAGGGCTAGAAATTTCTAGTTTTTTCTCAATTGTGTAATTTTTCGTAAGTAAAACATCTTCTATTGATACGTGCATTAAAAAATCAAATTGGTAGCTCCATACCTAAAAAATCTAAGTTGTCTCTTAGTTTTTCAATTTTGTTGAAACTTTGAAATTCTTAAGTGGAATACATGCCAGTAAAATGCCTAAATTCGATTTGAAAAAATTTTTGATTTACGACGTTTTTAAATTTTTTTGGAATTTTGCGAACTTCTCGTGCCAGAGGTTAGGCCAACCATACAGATGATAACGGTTTGCCATCTAATGGCGACGATGGTTGGCCCGACAACTCATAAAGAAGTTGGCCCAACTTTAAATGCATATGTTGTGCCAACCATACATTTCAATGGTTGGTCTAAAGACTGATGCCAAAGTTGGCACAACTTTAGATGTGCAAGTTGGGCCAACTATAATTTTCAAAGTTTGGCTAACTTCAACAGCCAAAGGTAAAAAAATATTAAAAAACTAAATTATTTAAACAATTAACACGTTATTATTAGCGGGAACATCAGATATAACCCCCATGTGAAAGGAATTCGGAAACTTTCCGGAAGAGGTTTCCGGCAATAAATTAGATTTCCGGAAACTTTCCGGAAGAAAAAATCTTCCGGAAGAATATCTCCTGTCAAAATAAATTAGATTTCCGGAAATTAATTAATTTTGGTTTAATTATAAACTTTTAATCTGAAATAATTATATCAAATTGACACACAAAAAAAATGGATTTATATTTATGAGAAAAAGAACTATCAAATATTAAATATACTTTTTTATTAATAATTTTCCGAAAAATGAAGGGTTAGATTGTCTCGCTTATTTGCGGAAGAAAAAAAATCTTCCGGAAGAATATCTCCTGTCAAAATAAATTAGATTTCCGGAAACTTTCCGGAAGAAAAAATCTTCCGGAAGAATATCTCCTGTCAAAATAAATTAGATTTCCGGAAATTAATTAAGTTTGGTTTAATTATAAACTTTTAATCTGAAATAATTAAATCAAATTGACACACAAAAAAAATGGATTTATATTTATGAAAAAAAGAAATATCAAATATTAAATATACTTTTTTATTAATAATTTTCCGAAAAATGAAGGGTTAGATTGTCTCGCTTATTTGCGGAAGAAAAAAAATCTTCCGGAAGAATATCTCCTGTCAAAATAAATTAGATTTCCGGAAGAAAAAATCTTCCGGAAGAATATCTCCTATCAAAATAAATTAGATTTCCGGAAGAAAAAGTCTTCCGGAAGAGAAAAAGTCTTCCAGAAGAGAAATAATTTCCAGAAATTTTTGCGGAAATTTTCCGGAAACCGCTTCCGGCAAATTGCCGGAAACCTCTTCCGGAAAGTTTCCGAATTCCTTTCACATAGGTATTTCTTTTATTTATCTTATGTGTTAATTTCCTTTGCATATCTAGGGATGCTACTATTTTTTTTAATAATATTTAAAAAAAGGCACACTTGCTCAAAAATCTAATTACAATAATAATAAGAAAAAAAAAGAAAAAAGGAGGAGAGAGAAGGATACATTCCAGGTGAGCCAAACTTGCCCTTGTTCTTTGGTCACCTACAATGATTCCAAATCGTCAATGATGGAATTATTTGATAGCCACCAATATTTTCTAATGTCAATTTTTGTATATTTCTTTTTGATATTGGTAAGTATTGCTGTAGAAAATCTTGATATGAGTGCTCGATTGTTATGCCAATCCCCCATATCATGAATGACTGTATTGTTCAGGGCGTGCCTGTGGATGTGATAGAAGAACGGTATATTTGTATTGTCTTGTAAGTAATTGTGTTTATCTAAATAGACGAAGCCGTGTGGTGGAATATATCCTGATGTTAGTGATTTACGGTATTCGTTTTCAGTATGATAAAATGGAGTGTATATATTTGGGTTTTCTTTGATTTTTATTGCATTTGCAAAATGATCTCTATTAAGTTTTATAATGAAATTATCAATTCTGAGAATATTTGCTGTGTTATAGATTTTAATATTTGAAATGTATTTTTTAAAGTTTGATTCCGGGCTTCTATACATCCCCAGGCAGGCCCTTAAACAAGCCCTCTCTAACACTCTTATTTTTTCCATTTGAGAAGGGACGATATTAAACCATATTTGGCATGCATACGTTATGATTGGCCTAACAAAAAGTATGTAGCATAGAACTTTTTACTCTTTTGTCTAAGTGAGTCGAATAAAATAAACTTTTATAGTTAAAAAAATGCTTCGTTGGCTTTTTCTATTAGTGCCTTTAGTTGCATTGTAAATTTAAATTGGTAATATGTGTCGAATGTTTTTTGAAGTGACTCCTGAGCCTTCTGCGGGGAATTATCTATTGTGTAAATTATTATATCATCAGCAAAGCCAATAGATTTTTTTCAGGTATTTTGTTCATTTTAGCCATATATATATATATATATATATATATATATATATTAAAAAGAATAGGGGAGTTTACTGCTCCATTCTGCAATCCCGCAAAAAGCTCAAAGGTCATACACTGACCACTACACTACGCTCACATGAGAGTACATAACGTTAAATGTATTTTAAAGCTGCAACAATCGGGCCAACTGTGGCCCAGAGTTCGTCCAACAATGGCGTCAGTTTTTGGACCAACCATTGAAATGAATAGCTGGCACAACATATGCATTTTAAGTTGGGCCAACTTCCTTATGACTTGTCGGGCCAACCATCGTCGCCATTAGATGGCGAACCATTATTATCTATATGGTTAGCCCAACCTCTGGCACGAGAATTAGGACCGACCTTGCAAAAGTTGTCCCAACTATGGGCCGACCAAAAATCGCACCTGGGTGCTCTACATACAAACTAATGTTCAAAATCACCCATAAGTCTTAAATTTTAACCGAATTCAATTTTTCTTTTTGGAGAATGTCAGGCTATAAATTATGTAAGGATACTGTTTATTTTTGAAATTTATATTTGTCTAAACAAATTATTATCATTAATTACAATTTTATTAATTAATTATAAATTAATTTACCGGACCTAACATAAATACCGATACAAATTTAAAACATAATTATTATTGCTTTTTTATAAAAATCATAAATTAGTGTGTCAAAGTTTCGAATGAAAACATTTTTCACTATAAGCAATTAAAAGTAATTAGTAAAATAACTAATTAAAATGACCTGTAAAATAGCATTTTTGACGCGTCGCGAAAAATAAACTGTTTGAGTATATCAACCGCACTGACGATGAAGAAGTTTTATATCAGCGATTGGACCTTCAACATGTGGAAAGGGGAATTTTTCCCTTTCCTCCATTAAATTACAAGGAGAAAGGGTAAAAAATTCTTCATCGTCCGTGCGGTTCATATAGTCAAACACTTAAACTTTTCGCGACGTGAACTCTGTTGCTCTACGCGCTCGCGCAGACCGTGCTAAGAAAGCATTGATGTCACTATGTAGAAAGACACATTTTGTTTTACTTTAAAACGCAGTTATTTTCACATGCTTTCAGGAATACTAGGTATAGATACCAAATTCAACACTTTAATTTACCATTTTCATAAAAAAACTGTAAATTTCTATTTATTTACGAAAATGTGATGGTCGAAAAAAAGCAGCAGTAGAAGACCGAATATTGAGGAATTTTTCGACCATCACATTTTCGTAAATGAATAGAAATTTACAGCTTTTTATGAAAATGGTAAATTGAAGTGTTGAATTTGGTATCTATACCTACACGGAAAAAAAATGCTGTTGAATCAAAGACATATGAGTTTGATTCATTGAATAGTGTCATAACGGGCTGCCAAACGTATATGCTGTTGTTCTGAAAGCACCGATTCTAATGATTCGATAGTATCACTTTCATTGAAACAAAAGCATATTTCTTAAATTGACAGCATACTATGTTAATTTGAAGGTATTCCTTTTGAATCAACGATCAAAATTTTTTAATTTAACAGTATATGCTTTTGAGTCAATGACTATAGTTTTTCAATTTAAAAGCATCATTTTTATGATTCAAAAATTTGTACTTTTAATTTTTTTAGTTGTTGCTATCGATTGAATAACACCATACTGTTAAGTCTATTCTTTTATGTGGTTAAAGATATACCAACGATAAATTGAAAAAATGAAATTTTTGTTCACATATTTTTTACATACTAATTCTCACACCTTTAACACAACACTTCTTATATACATCTTTTTTTCAATTTTACACACTAACATACACTGAAAAAAAAGTGCTGTTGAATCAAATAGCTCCATGCTATTGAATTTCCCGTTATTAATTCAATAACACATTTATTAATCGAACAGTATATTGCTTAAAACGAAAAAATGAAACTGTTTAATGTAAAAGTACGGTACTGTTAAATTAATGATATTCTACAAAATTGTTTCTATAGTTCATCTATATATAGCAACAGAATAATTTATTGCTTCTTTGACATTATTCATTTGAAACATCTAATAGATAAACTTGAAGAAAATGCGTGTAAATTTGAATCAAATGAAAAGTTGTTTGCTCCAAAGAAGCGCGCTTTTGAAAATGAAAGCATATGCTTTCGTTTCAATGAGTGGTGCTATAGCAGACTGCCAATAGCATATGCTATAAAAATAAGGACACTATGTATTTGAGACATTGACAGGTGCTAAATTTATTGAAATACTTATTCACACATATTTATATGTTTATTAAACCTGTCGTTTTTGAAATTATTATATAAAAAACTATTATTTAAATTGTTCTAAAGAATTAAGGACTAGTTAAACATAAATTCCCTATATAAATTCCCATATTCACGAGAAAAATCTCGCGCACGGTATTTAACTACAAAGTAACTGCTCAATGTAAGAAGCGAATGTATTACATTGCAGCGCGGCAGTTCTCGTCTATGACGAAAGTTAAGCACGTTTGGTCGCGGTTACTACCTGGATGGGTGACCGATTGAGAACAGCGTATTTTTCAGACTCAAAAAAATATAAAGTGTGTTTGAATGTGTATGTATGTGTGTTTGTCGTTAGAAAAAATGAAAAAAATAATAAAGATGTGTATGTTAGTGTGTAAAATTGAAAAAAAATGTATATAAGAAGTGTTGTGTTAAAGGTGTGAGAATTAGTATATAAAAAATATATATACAAAAATTTCATTTTTTTAATTTATCGTTGGTACCCAGGTGCGAATTTAGGTTGGCCGCCAGAGTTTGAAGGTTGGCCCACGGTTGGCCTAACTTTGGCAAGCGAAGTTTTGGTTGCCAGAGTTTGCCCAACTTTGGCAAGTACTAGTGCCCACAGTTGGCCCGACTTTGCAAGCCAACCATTACATGCAGAGTATAACCAACCGTCGGGCCAACTTTGGCGACAAAGGTCGACACAACTATGGGGAACGTATCTCATATGACTTACAAATTTAGGTTGGCCAAACTCTGGGCCACGGTTGGCCCGACGGTTGGCAAAACTCTGTAAAACGCAGTTTAAATGACTTAAACTTTCTCGGTTGGCCTAACTCTGGGCCACGGTTGGCCCGACGGTTGGCAAAACTTTGTGAAAAACAGTTTAAATGACATAAACTTTCTCGGTTGGCCTAACTCTGGGCCACGGTTGGCCCGACGGTTGGCAAAACTTTGTGAAAAACAGTTTAAATGACTTAAACTTTCTCGGTTGGCCTAACTCTGGGCCACGGTTGGCCCGACGGTTGGCAAAACTTTGTGAAAAACAGTTTAAATGACTTAAACTTTCTCGGTTGGCCTAACTCTGGGCCACGGTTGGCCCGACTGTTGCAGCTTTAATATACATTTAACGGTATGGACTCCCATGTGAGCGTAGCGTAGTGGTCAGTGTATAAGTCTTCGGCGCGTTAGGTTAGGGGTTCGATCCCAGCAAGCGGTAGATATTTTCGAAAATGTATGTATGAGATTGTGTTTAATAAGAATAGGTAAAGGTTATATCTGATGTTCTTGCTAATAATAACGTGTTAATTGTTTAAATAATTTAGTTTTTTAATAATTTTTTACCTTTGGCTGTTAAAGTTGGCCAAACTTACGCATTTAAAGTCGTGCCAACTTTGGCGTCAGTTTTTGGACCAACCATTGAAATGTATAGCTGGCACAACATATGCATTTTAAGTTGGGCCAACTTCCTTATGACTTGTCGGGCCAACCATCGTCGCCATTAGACGTCCAACCGTTATCATCTGTATGGTTGGCCCAACCTCTGGCACGAGAAGTTGGACCGACCTTGTAAAAGTTGGCCCAACTATGGGCCAACCGAAAATTCGCACCTGGGTATATCTTTAACCACATAAAAGAATTGATTTAACAGTATGGTGTTATTTAATCGATAGCAACAACTAAAAAAATTAAAAGTACAAATTTTTGAATCATAAAAATGATGCTTTTAAATTGAAAAACTATAGTCATTGACTCAAAAGCATATACTGTTAAATTAAAAAATTTTGATCGTTGATTCAAAAGGAATACCTTCAAATTAACATAGTATGCTGTCAATTTAAGAAATATGCTTTTGTTTCAATGAAAGTTATACTATCGAATCATTAGAATCGGTGCTTTCAAAACAACAGCATATACGTTTGGCAGCCCGTTATGACACTATTTAATGAATCAAACTCATGTGTCATTGATTCAACAACATTTTTTTTCCGTGTAGACATCTTTATTATTTTTTTTAATTTTTTCCAACGACAAACACACATACATACACATTCAAACACACTTTATAATTTTTTGAGTCTGAAAAATACGCTGTTCCCAATCAGTCACCCATCCAGGTAGTAACCGCGACAAAACGTGCTTAACTTTCGTGATAGACGAGAACTGCCGCGCTGCAATGTAATACATTCGCTTCTTACATTGAGCAGTTACTTTGTAGTTAAATACCGTGCTCGAGATTTTTCTCGTAAATAAGGGAATTTATATAGGGAATTTATGTTTAACTAGTCCTTAATTCTTTAAAACAATTTAAATAATATTAAATGAGAAGAAGCTATCAATTTTCCGAATCAAATAATTAAGTCTTAAATAAATCTCTATAAGCTCATGGGCTTCATAAGTATCGACAGTACAGCTGCCCTAATACAGAAACCTGCTTAATCAGAAAAATATTTTCGAAATTAATTAATAATTTCAAAATTATCAAAGAACTTAGGAAAAAGCGGTAGCATGGCTTAATTCTGATTAAGCAGGTTTCTGTATTAGGGCAGCTGTGCTGTCGATACATATGAAGCCCATGAACTTATAGAGATTTATTTAAGACTTAATTATTTGATTCGGAAAATTGATAGCTTCTTCTCATTTAATATTTGTAAACCGAATGATAAATTTACTTTCTGTAAAATTTAAATAATAGTTTTTTATATAAGAATTTCAAAAACGACAGATTTAATAAACATATAAATATGTGTGAATAAGTATTTCAATAAATTTAGCACCTATCAATGTCTCAAATACATAGTGTCCTTATTTTTATAGCATATGCTATTGGCAGTCCGCTATAGCACCACTCATTGAAACGAAAGCATATGCTTTCATTTTCAAAAGCGCGCTTCTTTGGAGCAAACAACTTTTCATTTGATTCAAATTTACACGCATTTTCTTCAAAATTGCTATTTTACAGGTCATTTTAATTAGTTATTTTACTAATTACTTTTAATTGTTTATAGTGAAATATGATTCTTCTTCATACCTCGGTCGAAAGTACGTACTTCCCGCTGCGATTTCGCAGCAGAAAGTCAAACATTTGTGCTTTGGTTGATTTTCATACCCAACCTCTATTACAGCGGGAGTAAAAGAATTCTCTGTCAGTAAAAATACCGCTATCGGTAAATAAAAAAATTTCAACTACCATGGCGATTTAACGAGTAATTGTTATTGCAATACAAAATGAGAAAAAAAATTATCAACAATACTTTTTATACTTTATAAATTTAATATCCACAAGCTCTGGATATTAAAAAGAACGAAATCTTTTGCTGATATAATTATTTTGAAGAATTATTTTAATAAACATTAGATTACAAACTAAAATAAAATAATTAAAAATTTTGTGATTTGTTTTTTAATACGTTTCAAAATGTTATAATAAAATTTTAATAATTTAAAGAAATAATGAAATTTTGTTCATTATAACGTTTAGAATCTCAGAAGCATAAAATTAGTTTTGAATCAACAGAAGAGTTCTTTTGAAAATATAATATTAATTTATCTTTCACATTTTTTTTCGTGCCTGCCCCCGACCAGAAGCACTCGCTTCGCTCGTGCATCAAATGTCGGGGCAGGCGAATGTTGTTTGCAAGAGAGAGAGACAAAGAATAAACCAGAGCTTTGCACCCCATGTGAAAGGAATTCCGAAAATTTTCCGGAAAATTTCCTGGAAACTATCCGGAAGATTTCCGGAAATTTTCCGCAAATTTTTTTTTGTACGGAAATTATTCGGAAATCTTCCAGAAAATTTCCGGAAATTTATTTTTTTTGTACGGAAATTTATTTTATTTTTGCGAAATCATTCGGAAATCTTCCGGAAAATTTCCGGAAATTTTTTTTTTACGGAAATCATCCGGAAATATTCCGGAAATTTATTTTTTGTTTGCGGAAATAATCCAGAAATCTTCCGGAAATTTATTTTTATTACGGAAATCGTTCGGAAATCTTCCGGAAAATTTCCGGAAATTTTTTTTATTGTGCGGAAATCATCCGGATATCTTCCGGAAAATTTCCGGAAATTTATTTTTTTACGGAAATCATCCGCAAAATTTCCAGATGATTTCCGTTAAAAAAATAATTTCCGGAAACATTCCGGAAGTATTCGGGATGATTTCTGTAAAAAAATAAATTTCTGAAAATTTTCCGGAAGATTTCCGAATGATTTCCGTAAAAAAATAAATTTCCGGAAGATTTCCGAATAATTTCCGGATGATTTCCATAAAAAAATAAAATTCCGGAAGATTTCCAAATGATTTTTGCAAAAACAATAAATTTCCGGAAATTGCTTGAAAGATTTACGAATGATTCCGCAAAAATAAAATAAATTTCCGTACAAAAAAAATAAATTTCCGGAAGATTTCCGAATAATTTCCGTAAAAAAATAAATTTCCGGAAATTTTCCGGAAGATTTCCGTAAAAAAAATAAATTTTCGGAAATTTCCCGGAAGATTTCCGAATGATTTCCGTAAAAAAAATAAATTTCCGGATATTTTCCGGAAGATTTCCGAATGATTTCCGAAAAAAATAAATTTTCGGAAATTTTCCTGAAGATTTCTGGTTGATTTCCGTAAAAAAATTAATTTCCGGAAATTTTCCGGAAGATTTCCGAATGATTTCAGTAAAAAAATAAATTTTCGAAAATTTTCCGGAAGATTTCCGGATGATTTCCGTAAAAAAATAAATTTCCGGCAGATTTCCGAATGATTTCCGTAAAAAAAATAAATTTCCGGAAATTTTCCGGATGATTGCGGTGAAAGAAATAAATTTCCGGAAATTTTCTGGAAGATTTCCGGATGATTTCCGTAAAAAAAATAAATTTCCGGAAATTTTCCGGAAGATTTCCGAATGATTTCCGTAATAAAAATAAATTTCCGGAAATTTTCCGGGTGATTGCGGTAATAGAAATAAATTTCCGGAAATTTTTTGGAAGATTTCCGAATGATTTCGCAAAAATAAAATGAATTTCCGTACAAAAAAATAAATTTCCGGAAGATTTCCGAATAATTTCCGTAAAAAAAAATAAATTTCCGGAAATTTTCCGGAAGATTTCCGAATGATTTCCGTAAAAAAATAAATTGTCGGAAATTTTCCGGAAGATTTCTGGTTGATTTCCGTAAAAAATAAATTTCCGGAAAATTTCCGGAAGATTTCTGGATGATTTCCGTAAAAAAATAAATTTCCGGAAGATTTTCGAATGATTTCCGTAAAAAAATAAATTGTCGGAAATTTTCCGGAAGATTTCTGGTTGATTTCCGTAAAAAAATAAATTTCCGGAAAATTTTCAGATGATTGCGGTAAAAGAAATAAATTTCCGGAAATTTTCTGGAAGATTTCCGTAAAAAAATAAATTTCCGAAAATTTTCCTGAAGATTTCTGGTTGATTTCCGTAAAAAAAAGTAATTTCCGGAAATTTTCTTGAAGATTTCTGGTTGATTTCCGTAAAAAAAATAAATTTCCGGAAATTTTCTGGAAGATTTACGGATGATTTCCGTAAAAATAATAAATTTCCGGAAATTTTCCGGATGATTGCGGTGAAAGAAATAAATTTCCGGAAATTTTCTGGAAGATTTCCGGATGATTTCCGTAAAAAAAATAAATTTCCGGAAATTTTCCGGAAGATTTCCGAATGATTTCCGTAATAAAAATAAATTTCCGGAAATTTTCCGGGTGATTGCGGTAATAGAAATAAATTTCCGGAAATTTTTTGGAAGATTTCCGAATGATTTCGCAAAAATAAAATGAATTTCCGTACAAAAAAATAAATTTCCGGAAGATTTCCAAATAATTTCCGTAAAAAAAATAAATTTCCGGAAATTTTCCGGAAGATTTACGAATGATTTCCGTAAAAAAATAAATTGTCGGAAATTTTCCGGAAGATTTCTGGTTGATTTCCGTAAAAAATAAATTTCCGGAAAATTTCCGGAAGATTTCTGGATGATTTCCGTAAAACAATAAATTTCCGGAAGATTTCCGAATGATTTCCGTAAAAAAATAAATTGTCGGAAATTTTCCGGAAGATTTCTGGTTGATTTCCGTAAAAAAAGTAATTTCCAGAAATTTGCCGGAAGATTTCCGAATGATTTCCGTAAAAAGAATAAATTTCCGGAAATTTTCCTGAAGATTTTTAGTTGATTTCCGTAAAAAAAATAAATTTCTGGAAATTTTACGGAAGATTTCCGAATGATTTCCGTAAATAAAATTAATTTCTCGAAATTTTCCTGAAGATTTCTGGATGATTTCCGTAAAAAAAATAAATTTCTGGAAATTTTACGGAAGATTTCCGAATGATTTCCGTAAATAAAATTAATTTCCCGAAATTTTCCTGAAGATTTCTGGTTGATTTCCGTAAAAAAAGTAATTTCCAGAAATTTGCCGGAAGATTTCCGGATGATTTCTGCAAAAAAAATAAATTTCCGGAAATTTTCCTGAAGATTTTTAGTTGATTTCCGTAAAAAAAATAAATTTCTGGAAATTTTACGGAAGATTTCCGAATGATTTCCGTAAATAAAATTAATTTCCCGAAATTTTCCTGAAGATTTCTGGATGATTTCCGCAAAAAAATAAATTTCCGGAAATTTTCCGGAAGATTTCCGAATGATTTCCGTAAAAAGAATAAATTTCCGGAAATTTTCCTGAAGATTTTTAGTTGATTTCCGTAAAAAAATAAATTTCTGGAAATTTTACGGAAGATTTCCGAATGATATCCGTAAATAAAATTAATTTCCCGAAATTTTCCTGAAGATTTCCGGATGATTTCCGCAAAAAAAAAAATTTCCGGAAATTTTCCGGATGATTGCGGTAAAAGAAATAAATTTCCGGAAATTTTCTGGAAGATTTCCGGATGATTTCCGCAAAAAAAATAAATTTCCGGAAATTTTCCAGATGATTGCGGTAAAAGAAATAAATTTCCGGAAATTTTCCGGAAGATTTCCGAATAGTTTCCGTAAAAAAAATAAATTTCTGGAAGATTTCCGAATGATTTCCGTAAAAAAATAAATTTCCGGAAATTTTCCTGAAGATTTCTGGTTGATTTCCGTAAAAAAAAGTAATTTCCGGAAACTTTCTGGAAGATTTCCGGATGATTTCCGTAAAAAAAATAAATTTCTGGAAATTTTACGGAAGATTTCCGAATGATTTCCGTAAATAAAATTAATTTCCCGAAATTTTCCTGAAGATTTCTGGTTGATTTCCGTAAAAAAAGTAATTTCCAGAAATTTGCCGGAAGATTTCCGGATGATTTCTGCAAAAAAAATAAATTTCCGGAAATTTTCCGGAAGATTTCCGAATGATTTCCGTAAAAAGAATAAATTTCCGGAAGATTTCCGAATGATTTCCGGATGATTTCCATAAAAAAATAAAATTCCGGAAGATTTCCAAATGATTTTTGCAAAAACAATAAATTTCCGGAAATTGCTTGAAAGATTTACGAATGATTCCGCAAAAATAAAATAAATTTCCGTACAAAAAAAATAAATTTCCGGAAGATTTCCGAATAATTTCCGTAAAAAAAATAAATTTCCGGAAATTTTCCGGATGATTGCGGTGAAAGAAATAAATTTCCGGAAATTTTCTGGAAGATTTCCGGATGATTTCCGTAAAAAAAATAAATTTCCGGAAATTTTCCGGAAGATTTCCGAATGATTTCCGTAATAAAAATAAATTTCCGGAAATTTTCCGGGTGATTGCGGTAATAGAAATAAATTTCCGGAAATTTTTTGGAAGATTTCCGAATGATTTCGCAAAAATAAAATGAATTTCCGTACAAAAAAATAAATTTCCGGAAGATTTCCGAATAATTTCCGTAAAAAAAAATAAATTTCCGGAAATTTTCCGGAAGATTTCCGAATGATTTCCGTAAAAAAATAAATTGTCGGAAATTTTCCGGAAGATTTCTGGTTGATTTCCGTAAAAAATAAATTTCCGGAAAATTTCCGGAAGATTTCTGGATGATTTCCGTAAAAAAATAAATTTCCGGAAGATTTTCGAATGATTTCCGTAAAAAAATAAATTGTCGGAAATTTTCCAGAAGATTTCTGGTTGATTTCCGTAAAAAAATAAATTTCCGGAAAATTTTCAGATGATTGCGGTAAACGAAATAAATTTCCGGAAATTTTCTGGAAGATTTCCGTAAAAAAATAAATTTCCGAAAATTTTCCTGAAGATTTCTGGTTGATTTCCGCAAAAAAAAGTAATTTCCGGAAATTTTCTTGAAGATTTCTGGTTGATTTCCGTAAAAAAAATAAATTTCCGGAAATTTTCTGGAAGATTTACGGATGATTTCCGTAAAAATAATAAATTTCCGGAAATTTTCCGGATGATTGCGGTGAAAGAAATAAATTTCCGGAAATTTTCTGGAAGATTTCCGGATGATTTCCGTAAAAAAAATTAATTTCCGGAAATTTTCCGGAAGATTTCCGAATGATTTCCGTAATAAAAATAAATTTCCGGAAATTTTCCGGGTGATTGCGGTAATAGAAATAAATTTCCGGAAATTTTTTGGAAGATTTCCGAATGATTTCGCAAAAATAAAATGAATTTCCGTACAAAAAAATAAATTTCCGGAAGATTTCCAAATAATTTCCGTAAAAAAAATAAATTTCCGGAAATTTTCCGGAAGATTTCCGAATGATTTCCGTAAAAAGAATAAATTTCCGGAAATTTTCCTGAAGATTTTTAGTTGATTTCCGTAAAAAAAATAAATTTCTGGAAATTTTACGGAAGATTTCCGAATGATTTCCGTAAATAAAATTAATTTCCCGAAATTTTCCTGAAGATTTCTGGATGATTTGCGCAAAAAAATAAATTTCCGGAAATTTTCCGGAAGATTTCCGAATGATTTCCGTAAAAAGAATAAATTTCCGGAAATTTTCCTGAAGATTTTTAGTTGATTTCCGTAAAAAAAATAAATTTCTGGAAATTTTCCGGAAGATTTCCGAATGATTTCCGTAAAAAGAATAAATTTCCGGAAATTTTCCTGAAGATTTTTAGTTGATTTCCGTAAAAAAAATAAATTTCTGGAAATTTTACGGAAGATTTCCGAATGATTTCCGTAAATAAAATTAATTTCCCGAAATTTTCCTGAAGATTTCTGGATGATTTGCGCAAAAAAATAAATTTCCGGAAATTTTCTGGAAGATTTCCGGATGATTTCCGTAAAAAAAATAAATTTCCGGAAATTTTCCGGAAGATTTCCGAATGATTTCCGTAATAAAAATAAATTTCCGGAAATTTTCCGGGTGATTGCGGTAATAGAAATAAATTTCCGGAAATTTTTTGGAAGATTTCCGAATGATTTCGCAAAAATAAAATGAATTTCCGTACAAAAAAATAAATTTCCGGAAGATTTCCAAATAATTTCCGTAAAAAAAATAAATTTCCGGAAATTTTCCGGAAGATTTCCGAATGATTTCCGTAAAAAAATAAATTGTCGGAAATTTTCCGGAAGATTTCTGGTTGATTTCCGTAAAAAATAAATTTCCGGAAGATTTCTGGATGATTTCCGTAAAAAAATAAATTTCCGGAAGATTTTCGAATGATTTCCGTAAAAAAATAAATTGTCGGAAATTTTCCGGAAGATTTCTGGTTGATTTCCGTAAAAAAATAAATTTCCGGAAAATTTTCAGATGATTGCGGTAAAAGAAATAAATTTCCGGAAATTTTCTGGAAGATTTCCGTAAAAAAATAAATTTCCGAAAATTTTCCTGAAGATTTCTGGTTGATTTCCGTAAAAAAAAGTAATTTCCGGAAATTTTCTTGAAGATTTCTGGTTGATTTCCGTAAAAAAAATAAATTTCCGGAAATTTTCTGGAAGATTTACGGATGATTTCCGTAAAAATAATAAATTTCCGGAAATTTTCCGGATGATTGCGGTGAAAGAAATAAATTTCCGGAAATTTTCTGGAAGATTTCCGGATGATTTCCGTAAAAAAAATAAATTTCCGGAAATTTTCCGGAAGATTTCCGAATGATTTCCGTAATAAAAATAATGAGTTTTTTTATTTTCTGAAAAAAAATTACAGCGGCTTCCAGAAAGTTTTAGCGAACATGAGACCTTTTGGAAAAAGTTCCTTTTTCCATCTAGAATACACAAAAAATTTGCAGAAAATTAAAAAATGATGTTTTTGAGAAAATTCACTTTTTTGATTTTTAAAAAAATGGCCGCCATTTTGTTAACCTTCAAAATTTTAATAATTTTAAAGTTTGTAAAGAAAGAGTATCAAAATAGCTACTAAAATCAAGTAACAGAATTAAAAAATATTAATTTTTGTAAAAACTAGAAAGTTTTAAAAATAATTTTTAAGCTGTTTAGCTCTAAAATCACTATGTGCCTTAAAATTTTCAAATACTCATTACTCTGCGAAATTTTTTTTTCGCCAAACCAAAAAATACATATCTCTTTATTTGTCCTAAAAAACAAGAAAAATCACATTAAACTTGATTTAGAATTTTCAACCTATTCGCCCTTCATGAATTGAAATAGAAACAGCCTAATAATTAAATAATAATAATATACAAGATATATTTTCTAAAATAAGTGTGTATTTATTAATATTGTAGGTTAGAATAAATTATATAATGCATGTGTGTGAATGTTGTAATAGCGGTAGAATTGATGAAAATTAAGGTAGTGTGGAATCGCACATGCGTGAAACTATGAGTAAGGTAAATGGTCTGCTGCGCATGCGTGAAAAGTATGGGTGGGGGAAAATAGTCTACTGCACATGCAGAAAGGTTAAAGTGGGGATTTTTGGTTATTAGAGTGGGGATTTTTGGTTATTAGAGTGGGGATTTTTGGTTATTAGAGTGGGGATTTCAGACTAAAAATGAGAGTTACGAGAGCCTCATTGTAATCTGTGAGCTCACGCAGAGTAGACAAAGCTAAGCTAATACCGATTACAGTATTCCAATTTCTACTTATCATTATTTTTTGAGTTCTCTTAGATTAGAATTTATTTTGTAATCGTTTTTATTGTATTGTTTTTTTCTACGTCCACTTATATTCGGATTTAGTTTGTAAGCGTTTTATTGTTCTTTTTTGTGTTCTCTTAGATTGTCATTTAGCTTTTAAGTGTATTAGTTTTGTAAGTGCGTTTTTATATTTTTAGTACTATTGTTTTGTCTTCTTCATTTTTTTGTTATTAATACTCTTTTGTGTTATTGATTTTTTTGTTATTAAGAATGTCTGGTAAACGAAAGTTTACCGTAACGTAGGACCAGCGAAGCGTCCAAATTATGGCACCATCCTTGATGAATGTGAGCTCACAATTGAACTTATCAAGGATGCTCTCGAATTGTTATCGAGTTTAAGCAATGGCACGAATAAAATCGATTTTGTATCGCGATGGGTTGCAGAATGTTTTCGCAACGAACAAATTCTGACAGGTCTTTTAAAATCCATATACTTTACGCATGAGAAAACTCGTTGCCAGAAAATTCTGCAATCCATAATGTGATTTCGAGTATTGTTCGAGTTTCAAGCGATAGAGGAAGGTGGTCTACAAGACCCTAACATTAATAACCGCGTGCGATGGGCTGAATGTGAGAGTGCATTTGAATGTCGACTGTACACAAATATTGGTTTAAATATTGTGCACCTAGACATAAGTGCGTTTTTTGATGATGCGGACATTTTATTTAAAGAACACATTAAAAATGCTTTAAAACAAAATGGCCCCATAGTTGTATACGGTGTTTTGACAGCCAATTTCAAAAGATTGCAGAATGAAGTAGAAGTGGTTCAACCAATACCATTCACAGCAAATTCCAGGGGTATCTTTCCGATAACCGTATTAGAGGACTGGTTTGAATCAAACATTAAGCAGCCAATCATAAGGAAGGTTCAGGAGTTCCATGAGAAGGGGTCAAGCTAGAACCTAGTGTCGATAGTGAAATTAGAAATTAATGTAAATAAGTATAATCCAATGCGTGCGAGTTCGTATATTAATCTACCTACACCAATTAAGCGAAAACAAGCATGTATTAATGTTGAAAACAAAGGCAGAGAGTGCTTTAAGTGAGCTGTACTGTCAGTTTTACATAATGACAAATCACATCCTAAAAGTGTCTCTAGCTATAAAGAATTCGAAAATGAATGGAATTTTAAGGGTATAGAATTCCCTGTAACATTAAATGTATAGCGAAATTTGAATTGTTAAACAATATATCTGTAAATGTCTACGGCCTTACGAAATGGCATGGTAATTTCTCCGTCCACCTTCTTCATCTGACCGCAGAGAAGAGAGAGAAACATGTAAATCTACTGCATTTAGTAGATTCGTATGATGATGAAAGTGTATGTGATGACAATGTAAATTGTAACGATGATATTGACGACTGTGAAAGTTTACTTCTTCCAGCTGAAGAAGATACAGACAATTTAAGTAAAACCGTGATATTCCAGCGTCATAAATTGTTGAGTATCGGTTATTATGTAAAATGTAGCTTCGATGACTCAATGTCTATGTATGTACCGTGTCTAAGGCAGGAATTAGACCCTGCTAAGTGGTTTGCTGACGAGTTAAGGCATTTCGCGGAAAGAATTGATAACGTATTTAAAAACCCTATACCTATAAATGCCTTAACTCCTTAGCAAATTGCAGATTTTAAGAATGCAACCGTGTGCTATATTTGTCAGAAGAATATATCAGCGGGTGTTAAAAAAGTTCGCGATCACTGTCATATTACTGGCAAATACCGAGGTGCTGCGCATGAGTCGTGCAACTTAAATTATCAAGAGTGCCAAGTCATACCCATTGTATTTCACAATTTAAGCGGGTATGACGCACACTTTATAATTTATGCTGTATTAACAAGCTTTGAAGGTTGAATTGACCTCCTCCCCTTGAACAAGGAGAAGTATATCTCCTTTACTAAAACATCAAGGGGAGTGATGTTAAATTCCGCTTCATTGACTCGTTTCGATTCATGGCAGCATCTCTTGAGAAACTAGCGTCATACCTTCACAAATATAAAATTATTGAATCCGTATTTGCCAGTACGGTGACGGACCGCGAACAAATAAAATTGTTAACGCGAAAGGGTATCTTTCCCTACGAGTACTTTAATTCGCGAAGTAAACTAAATGAAACTTAGTTGCCAACGAAAGAGAGATTTTATAGTACTCTCTACGACGCTAGTGTAACGGATGATGAATATGAGCATGCGAAAAAAGTCTGGTCTGAATTTAATTGTCAAACTCTTTACGATTACGTTCACCTCTATATGAAAACTGATGTGTTATTACTTGCCGATGTCTTTGAAAACTTTCGCGAACAGTGTGTAAAAGCGTACGGGTTAGATCAAGCACACTAATACACTACCCCCGGTTTAACTTGGGGTGCTATGCTCAAATATACGGGCATAGCATTGCAACTTATAGCCGACATAGACATGATGATGTTTATTGAGTCGTGTATCAGAGGTGGCATTAGCCAGTGTTTAGCCGGTTTGCTAAAGCGAACAATCCCTATATGGATCAGTTTGAACCATCTCAAGACCCAAAGTATATTATGTATTTTGATGCCAATAATTTGTACGGTTGGGCAATGACACAAGCACTTCCAATTAGTGGTTTTAAGTGGATTGCCAACCCTGACGAGGCGTTTGACTTTAACGTACCCGATGACTCTTCAGTCGGGTACATTTTAGAAGTCGAACTCGAGTATCCCGAGAGCCTGCACGATTCTTATAAGGATATGTCTTTTTTCGCAACTAACGCAAAAACCTCCATGTCTAGGCAGGAAAAATTTCTTACAACTCTTCTGCCTAAAGAGAAGTATGTTATACACTATCGTGCATTAAAACAGGCTCTCGGTAAAACTCCACCGAGTACTTGGATTCAACCAATTTGAATGGTTAAAACCCTACATAGATTATAACATTGCCATGCGAACCACTGCAAAAAATAAATTCGAAAAGAATTTATTCAAATTAATGAATAATGCAGTGTATGGCAAGACCATGGAAAATGTTCGCAAGCATGTTGACATTAAGTTGGTTACACACTAGTACTGTCGATATGGTGCCGAAGCCCTCATCTCTCGATCCAATTTCCACAATCAAGTTACATGCTCCAGAAATACGGCGGCAAATGTAAACTGATGTACACTGATACAGGCAGTATAATCTACGAAATAAAATGTAAAGATGTCTACAATGACATGTAAAATGTCATCCAAAAGTTCGATACATCAGACTATCCCGCAAATAACGTGTACGACATTACGAAAGCCTACAAAAAGGTACTCGGCCTAATGAAAGACAAGTGTAACTGCAAGATCGTTACCGAATTTGTTGGCTTGCGGAGTAAGATGTACAGCGTATGGGTACAATGTCGAAACTGTTGAACAAATCAAAGTCGTCCACAAGACGACAAACGATATTTGTTACCGGGGAATTCCGACACTCTACTGTGGGGACATTATGCAATCCCCACAATCGACAAATGAATTTTGTAAAATATTGTAATAAAAGGTTTGTTAATAAATTAAACAATTGTACAATAATTAAATGTGTTTTTAATTTAAAAAATTCTTATACCTATACACATATGATTAAAACTTATATTAAGATAATATACATGTGCAAATCACTCCTAGTAATTTGACGCAAATGCCAATCAACCAGCAAATCAATGAAAGATTAATGTTAACGTAGAACCTCTTTATAAATCAAAATTACTTCCAACAGCAAACATTTACAATGACAGTGCCATTATTGATTCATAGTTGATTCATTATTGATTCATTGTTGATTCATTATTAATTCATTATTGATTAAATTTGGCATTGTAAATGTTTGTTGTTGGAAGTAATTTTGATTTATAGAGAGGTTCTACGCTAACATTAATCTTTGCTTGGTTTGCTGGTTGGTTGAAATTTGCGTTAAATAAATAGGGGTGATTTGCGAATAATAGATTATATACTTGTTTTATCTTTCCTAGTATTGTGAAAATTATCAAAGCTAAGCCATTTGACGAGAACTTTGTTTCCACATGTCTTGAGAATTTTTTCTACAAGATAAATATCTGGATATTTTACTTTAAGAAGTTCCACTTCATACAATCCTCCACTGATGGGTTGTCCTTGGTAATCCTTGAGCTTGTAAGTCACTGGTTGAGTTGATACAACTTGATCCACGGTGAATATTTCTGTTGTCCAATTGGGTGTGTATCCTTTCTCGAAAACGTTTTTATATTTGCTTACTCGAACTTTGGCACCAATTTTATATTTTGGTCGTCTCAAAGGTATTTTTCTTAGCTTCAAGAATAGTTCTTTATAAATTTCAACGTCTTCTGAAGTAACATCTTTAGGCTTCATTCCAATTGTTCTATGATTCGTATTATTGTAGTTGGAAATAAGAGTAGGCAATATATCACACCACTTGTAATTTCCTCGTAAACTAAATTACATCCACATTTTTCTTTTAAGTGTTTGATTAAACCGTTCAACAATAGAAGCCTTCATATTATTGTATGTTGAATAAAAATTTATATTATGTTTTTTCATTAATGCTTTAAATTGTGAGTTGTAGAATTCTTTTTCTTTATCACTATGCAAGTTTTTTGGAATGCGTTTTTTAGAAAATATTGATTGCATTGCATGAGAAACATATCTTTCATTTTTACTCTTCACTGGAACAGCTCATGCATATTTTTGAGTAAGGTATCATTTCTACTAAATCTGCTTGCCATGTCTCATCAATATCACGCATTTCAACTCGCCGACGAGAATAATTTTTTCTAGCCTGCGTATGAAGTTCATTCACTACTGTTAATTTTTTATCAACCATCACTGTCGAATAAATTTAGCCTCTTTGATAATATAATTTTGATGTGATTCAATTTCTTTAAGTTTTTCAGTAACTTGTGCTTCAATAACTAGAATAAAATTATTCAAGTCATCAATAGCTAATCTTAAAGAAGATGTAATTTGAATGACAGGTTTTATCTCGTTTCGTATAATATGTTGGACAAGTCTTAAATTTATTGCCTACAACGTCAAAGTTTCCTTGAGAATTGAGTTTAAAACCAACTCCAGGAGGTCCTCGTCTTGCTGTTCCTCTTTGACTGAGAGGATGTCCGAACACGTCAATGCTCATTGTTGAAATGACTGATACTTGCTAAATCACATCTTTAAATATACTTTCAGCTTCACGTAGTTCCTCAATGATAGACATGATTTCATTATTGTGACTAGGATTTCCAGCAGCTTGAGAAGACATTAAAAGTCTAATGCGGTCAACCAACTCATTTGGATCATCCCAATGGATATATTCTGGTTGAAAATTTTTGTTTGTAATCATAAATTTAGGTAATGAACTACCACTTACAGATGGTTGTTTGTTAGGTGTTCGAGGAAAGAATTGCGATATAAAAATTCGAATATTTGTAACTCTTATCCACACGTATAGATTCAGAGGAATTGTATTTCTTTTTATGTGCATTAGTAGCAATCAGAATTTCTTTATAGTTCCTTTCATCAGCTTCACTAATAAGCGATCTGGTAGGATTACTTTTAAATAAAAGTTCAAGATATCCAAGCGTTTGAATATATTGTTTATCACCAATTTTTACATACTGATCTTCAAGAGTCATTGGTAAGTACGTCGTATGTTGAATCTAGACATTGATTTCTATTATGATTTAATAAGTATAGAAATTTATTGCTTATTTTATCATCATCTAGAGATTTTTCAGTTTCATAATTCATAGGGGAGAGGGCCCCAAGGTGGTCAGGGCCCTAAGGTGGTCACCCTAAGAAAATTGTTTGTATATATATATATATATTTTTTTTTAACATTTTTTTTATTTATTTTCATTATAAACGGGCTCTAGACCCTTTTGTACAAATTTGTACTTAACAAAAACTTAATACTAATTAAAACTAAATTAACAATAGAAAACAAATCATGGACGTTAGTCTTTAAATCTTAATTTTCATTGTTATTTTCATCATTGCTAACGTCAAAAATGTGCTTTCTCAAATTCGCCTTAAATTTATAAATTGATTTCTTGAAGATGTTTAGTGAGGTTTCTAAGTTATTGGCTTCCTTACAAATTCTATTAATTAATGAATTTTCCCCATACTGCGTTCTGTGGAAACCCAACATAAACATTGACACACCTCTAAATGTCCTGCAAGGAGCTAAAAATTGAGTGAAGCAAGTAAATTAGAGCAAATAAAAAATCCATTTACTATTTTATATAAGAACAGCATATCATTATAAAGAAATAACAGGGACAATTAATTAATTTTAAACAATTTTCGAAGTTCAGTATAATCATGAAGGAAGTAATTATGAGGTGTACCCGAACTCCACGCAATAAAACGCAAAAATCTGTTTTGCACTTTCTTTAATCTTGAGATGTCGGCAGAAGTTAAAGGGAACCAGATAATAGAGGCAAATAATAATATAGGTCTTACTAAAGATAAATAAAGTGTTCTCAATGTATGTAAATTATTAAAGTTTGAAGCATTTCTGGTGATTAAGCCTAACACCTTTAATGCATCAATTATTATGTTACTTATATGATTGTGAAAAGAGAAATTATTTTGTAGGGTTACCCCAAGGTCACGAACCATTGTTTCTCGATGTAAGAAGTCGTTTCCAAGTTTGTAAATAAAAAATTTAAATGATTGTGATTTAGTAAAAGAAATAATACAGAATCTTTTAACATTTAATAGTAAGTTATTTGAAACAGACCACTCATCTAACCGATCGATGTCTGATTAAAGGTCAAGAGAATCATCTAATGTTTGCACTACTTTAAAAATCTTCATGTCGTCTGCATACAGTGAAAAGAAACTGTGTTGAAACACTGAGTGTATGTCATTGACAAATAAGATAAATAACAAAGGACCTAAGTTCGAACCCTGGGGTACACCTGAAGTAGGAGCGAAACTGAAAGAAAATTCATTTCTTATTCTTATATGTAAATTACGGTTTTCTAAATAAGATTTGAACCATAAAATTAAATCAGATGCAAATCCTATTCCCTCCAACTTTGCCACAAGGATGCCGTGATCTACCTTATCAAAAGCTTTCGAAAAGTCAGTGTAGACGGCATCCACTTGTAAACCTTGCTCTAGGTTTTGATAAATGAAATCGGTGTACAATGATATATTCGTCTCCACTGATCTTCCTCTCACGAAGCCGTGCTGCTCATCTATAATAAAATTTGATATTTGAAAATAAATAACGTCATAAACTAGACCTTCAAAAATTTTAGAAATTGTGCTAAGTATAGTCACTGGTCGATAATTAGTTACTTCAGTTTTAGAATTTTCCTTTTAAATTGGTACAATGATTTCTTTTTTCCATTCATCTGGAAAAACCCCAGAAGATAATGATTTGTTAAATAAGATGTATAGTGGCTCTAAAAACGCTAAGCGACACGACTTCATGAGGGATAGCGGAATGTCATCAGGTCCCGTGCTCTTTGTTACATTCAGTTCCTTAAGTTTCCTCAAAATGCTTTTCCTTTCTATGTAAAGAATATTTAAATGAAATAAATCATATTTTCTATCTGTAACAACATTAGGATTCACCGTAGGAGAAATATAAACATTTCTAAAGAAAGTGGCAAATGCGTTAGCAATGTCGTGATCATTTTCCATTGACTGATTATTTTAATTCATTGTATTTGGAATTCGATTATCATTGCGTAGAGAGTTTACATTGTTACATCCCCAAATCTAATTTCAAATTAAAATTATAAAATTAATAATAACATGAGCAACATAATTAATACCTTAATAGGTTTAGATAATATTATGATCATTAATTCATTATTAATATTGATAGGAAAAGGTAAATTAAATTATAAATACAAAAATCATAAAGGGCATGAGCTTATATGTATATATATATATATATAATATATAAACCCTACATGATAAATTAGTAAGTTACATATACAAGTTACCATCTAAGACAATTGAATTCATAATCGACCGCGATCTCGAGAGGTGTAATAGCTGGGCGGCGGTCGATTCATTATCAACACCCATGGTAATTAATCTGCCGCCGCGCACTTATCATAAGCAGCGCAAGTGATACGAACGTAAGAAAGTTTTTAAATTAGACACTAGAGTCCTGAATTTAAAAACTGTAAACAAGAATGCACGTAAGATGACTAAGTATGTAAAAGATGTAACAAATCATTGTAAAAGCGAGTATCATATTACACATCTTCAATCAAGCGATTATTGTTTATGAAAAATGATCCAACTCAAACGTGCTTTCTACATTTTAGCAAGCATACGTGACTTCTACATTTTAGCACAAACGCGTGCCTTTTAAGCAAATCACCCCCAATCATGTAGTTTTAGCTACTATATAAACCCCTATCTTTCTTAGAGCAATGGTCAAATACTCCGGTGAGCTTCTGCCCGAACAGTGTCGTGAGTCGGCTCTTCGATCGTTTAATTGTATTGTTAGAATCAGTGATAAACTTTAAGAAGACTTGTTTTCTTGTAAGGAATAAATTGCACTAGGGTTCAACAAATTAAATTAATACTTTCGTCGTATAACAATTCTATTTAATATTCTCTTTCTAATTTTTATAAAATTAGTGCAAGTTCTTTCTAAACACTAAGAAAACAAGTTTTCTCACGTATCAAGGTACAGTGTGTGAAAGAACACTTAGAGTCGTTAAAAAATTGTTAAAATAGTCGTTTTAGTGCTGTAAAGTGCTAAAATACGAACTGAAAATAAAAGATCCTAAGTCATTCCTGTAAGCAGCGAAGTGTAGCTGGTTGCAGCTCATTACTTGTATTAATCTTCTTCATACGCAACGAATTATAAGTAACTAAAATTGTTTAATTTGATTGTTATTAATAAACAAGTGCATTAAAAAGGAATAAGCATATAATTTATTTAACGGGAACTCGTAGTTTCTTTAAGGTTAAACGAATCCACACTTAAAAACAAATGTCAAGTCTTACCAAATTGACTAATCAGCAACTTGTCTCCAATTTTACTAAAAATTTAGTAAACGAACCTAACCTTAGCTCGGGTCGTAACAGCTGATTTGGTGGCAGCGGTGGGATTTGCTACTTTTGTTAATAATTATTAATTATTCCAAAATTATTCGAATATCATCCAAAACACCCTTTATTCACTTTTTATGTGTAATAACTAATAAGTTATTTCTTTCTTTAATCGGCAATTGCGGATAGAATTGTACTCGGTTATTGTGCAAGTAATTGAAAATTAACACTTAGAATTGTTGTTTCTGCTCGCGGTTAGGAGTTGTACGAAGCCTTTTCTTTCCATTCACGTGGTGCAAGTTAAGATTCAATTACACTTAGGATAAAATATTAGCTTGACAAAATTCATAAAATTATACAATTACACTATAACTATTACCTACAAAACAATAAATACATTACCTTACTACACACGAATCGTTTTAAAAGGTTGATTTTACGCCTTTTCGGCGAATTTCGACCTTGCAATTTTGCTTTTGTATAATTGTCAATAAAACGATTTCATTACACGTTAACAGTTCATCTTTGAGAATAACATTTTACGCCTTTTCGGCGAATTTGTTAATTCAAAGATAATAATTGAAAATTAATTAAGCCGAAACATAATTAAGGTTATTTTAAGCCTTTTTCGGCGAATTTCGACCTTAATACTTTGAAATTCTACGCCGTTCGGCGGGAATCTTGTTTGTTTCATTTTAATAATTGGTTTTTTTTAATTACTCATAAAAACAAACAGTTAAACAGATTAAAGACAAAATGTATTTTCTTTCAGTTTAATTCACTATGCAAAACGAGGAACACATCTTCAAAAAGCCTAGAAATAGGGAAGGAAGAAAAGTTCAAAAGAGACATCAGGAAAAATCTTTAGAAACAGTCGAAAAATTATTAGAAGTCAAAACATTAGAATCTCAACAAGAATTCTCAGACTTCTTTGAAGCGCTTTTAAATAACACGGAATCTATAATAAACAATAAAATTTTAGATAATAACAAAAATTGTAGAAAAGATCAAAAATAAAAAAACTAGTTATTAGTAAATTTTCTTGTTTGGATCTTAATTATTCATGTTATATTTTAATCAAAAAGATAACATAGTCACAATTTATTCAGACTATTTGCGAAACAGATCCGCAGATTTTATTTTAGATCAAACAGTTGACTATAATTTAATAGACAAAAGTATATTAGTTCCTTTCATTCAATCCAAGAATTATAACTCGAAAAGTATCATCATTCCTATTATATGCGAAGAGATTAAATTTCATATCGTGAATACGGGACGAAAGTTGTCAATTGCGGGAATTGTAGGAATTACCTTTATACGAAAGTTGAAATTCTATGTGACAGAGATTGACATAGAATCTGTATCGTAACATATTAATGACTTAAAAGCCTTTTAATTAAAGAAATTGCATTAAAAGGAATTTAAATTTCCCGCGTGATTTCTCTTGAACAAGAATTGCATTTACTCAAACTACTGTATCTCGCCTTTAGGCAAATTGTTCCACAGTAGTACGAACTAATTAAAGTCGGACTAGCGACACACTATTAATACAAATATCCATAAAAATAATACAAAAGAAAACTATTATTCTAACAACATTAATTCAGAATTTTATACATACACTAAAATTTGAAAAATAATTTTGAGTAAATAGTAAAAATCACCAATGTGTTTCGTTTATTTTAGTTTCGTTTTAATGTACATTGCCTTCTTTGTTTTTATTTGGTGGATAACACGCGCTAATAATGACTAAAGAGGTTTAATAAATAGAATAATTGAGATAATTTCATAAATAATTACATTAATTCCTCTTTTAATTACCCAAGTGGACATTTTATTTCTCATCTTTGTATATCTCAAAATAAACAATTTCTTATTGATCCTACTATATCCATTAATCTAATCAAACAATCGGAGTTAAAACCTTTTGTTAGAATTAATAAAAAGAAAGTTCACTCACTCTTTAACAGAGAAATTTAAACTATTGGCGAAGTAATTTTACCAGGCTACACAACGGATGAGTATTACACAAAAGGAAAATTAAGTGAAAAATTATCGTTAAAATTTGGTGTAGTTAACTATCAAACCAATTCTAATATAATTGCAATTTTAGGAGCAGCTAGTCTCGATCAATTTTGTCAATTTAATTATTTCACTAACAAAATAACTACTCAGGACGGAAACTGGGATAAAAACGTAATAATAAATAGATTCAAAAGTGGACTTAAGGCAATAGCTCAACATTCAACAACATTAAGTATAGTTAATAGAAAAGTCTAATACATCAAATAATAGAATCATTAAAACAAAAATAAATTCAGGCTATCACATGCATAAATACACTGAAACACCTTGTATTTACCCAACTGGTGAATTTAATTCTAGATAGATAATTTCTCAAGATAAATATTACGCTCTTGATCCTACAATATCCAAAAATTTAATAAAAAGTTCAGTGTTAGACATTTTTGTTAGTAATGATAAAGAATTAACTTAATCACTGCATAACAACGAAATTCAAACTATTGGTGAAGTAAATTTACCTATAAATATAATAAACTCATTTACTACAAAAAAAGAAATAATTGGCGAAATTTTAACTAAATTCGAAGTTGTAGATTACCAAAGCTATTCTAACATTATTGCAGTTTTAGGAGCTGCTAGTCTTAACCAAGTTTGCCAATTTAATTATTTTCAAAACGAAATAATTTCTCGAGGCGAAAGCTGAACTCAAGATACAAAGAGAAAATTACTCTTAAAAAGTATTGAAGCAATAGCTAAAAGTCCAACAGCATTGAGTATAATTAATAATAAATCGAAGTAATTCATATTAAACGAGAATTTCATAAAAATATTAATAAATTTAAATTCAAATATAGCGCGAAAATCATACGATTGACCATAACTACTCACTGACTTCGCGCGCGGTTCACTCGCAGTAGTTCTAGTCGAGTCAAGTCGGACGCCCATACCGCGGAAACAACTGCACTTAATAGGCTTAAGCTTTAAGCGGTCTCCACAATCGAACCCCTTATGAGTTCATATTTTAATTTCATAGAAAGATACAATAATTTATACTCATTTATCTTATTAAAATCAACATTCTTTAAGGAATTTGAAGCAAAATTTATTATCGATCATTCATTACCTATAAATTTAATAAAAAGCAAAGAATTAAACTCTTTCTTTGGAATTGATTTTACTAAAACTCTCTCTCTCAGAGAAGGTACAATAGAAACCTTAGAGCAAGCTCAGGTTTGTGTTAATAACACGGTATTAGAATTTCACTCTATTAATTATACTGGTTTTACAGACATAACCGGCGTTTTAGGGTTACCCTTCAATTTTGACATTATTAACGAAATTTAGATAACAAATTCGTTAAATTCATATGAAAATAGGCAATCAAATCAGCAAAATGACTGACGATAACGAATCTACCAATAATGACCCCATGATTACTACCATGTCGGAATGTTTTGCACTTCAACAAGGAACTATGCATATTCCTTTTTATGATGGTAAAAACATGCCTTTAAGACAATTTATTGGAGATATAACTAACGGGGAATCTTCTATTCCCATGAATTGTGAAAGACAATATATTAAACTTGTTTTATCCAAATTAAAAGGTGTCGCACGCGACAGCACATATGGTAAAACCTTTGACACTCTTGACGATCTAATTCAACATTTAAAACAAAGATGTGCTCCGAAAAAGTCTTATGTATGGAATCTTCATGAGATATCCACGATTCGTATGACCCGAGGTGAAAGTGTAAACGAATTTTATGATAGATTAACTCTTTTGGTAGCCGGAGCTACTTCTGCCCTCGTAAACTCATATGGCGCAGACAAAATGAAAAACATGCTAGAACCCTTAAACGATTGCGCTTTAGAAGCATTCATTAACGGCCTACCCGATTCTATTGCAAGTTTAATAGAAGCACGCAATATAAGAAACATGAAAGATGCAGTAGAAGCTGCACTACAATTTGAAATAAGACACCAACATCAAGCAGAGAAAAATAATTATACTTATCATGTATCGAGATATCAGCAGCCAAGCGAAAATACGACTTATAATTCTAATTTCGAGGCTAGAAATAGGAGTCCGAGCCCTCGTGTACGCTTTAATCCTGAAGCCGAGTCAAACATACCGCGTTCTCACTCTCCTACTCCCATAGGAATCTCAAAGCAACCCATTTTACCTCAACCGCAACAATCAGTTGCTGGATTTTATTCACCTTACCCCTACTATCCTAATCAATTTAATCAACCACCTTTCATGCTCTATCATCCTTACCCGTTTTATCCACAACCACAAAGAATGGACGGACATAATAATTCATATGGAAAATCTAAAACGCCCCCACGTGCTCAATCGCCAGCTCCAATTAACGAGAAACATTTAAACTCCTATCCAGCTCGACGGACAGACGCGACGACGAGTCAGGAAAAGCAAGAGCGTCAAGCAACTGTGAGGATACTACAAAAACAAGAACAATCCTGCAAGCTCAACACAGAAATGAATCCCCAGTAATAATCCTAAAGTCCCCAGATTTCTTGAAATCGAAGGCATCATTACTAGTAGATACTGGAGCCGACGTAAATTTTATAAAACTAGATGTCTTACAACCCGAATTAAACGTAACCATAAACGAAGCTATACAACTTAAAGGAATCGCCCCTATAAAAATACCTACACTAGGGACAGTAGAGATTAATGTAAATAAAAAACCCATAAAATTTCAAGTGGTTTCTTCTGACTTTCCTTTACATTCTAATGGAATATTAGGTCGAGAATATCTTAGACAAGAAAAAGCCGAAATTTCATTTTGGCATAATAGCATTGTAACACATACAAATCCAGTAAGCCCCATATTCTTTCAAGATATAGAATCAATAAAATTTAGGGAAAATTTAGTGGAAAACAAAGACCCTATAGATTCTCTCCTGCCCAAAAAGAAGAAATAGACAAGGTCATTGATCAAATGAATTCAGAAGGAGCAATAAAACCTTCTGCTTCACCTTACAATTCACCCTTACTTATTATACCCAAGAAAATTGATGCCATGGGAAAGAAAAAATGGAGAATAGTTATAGATTTTAGAGCACTTAATGACAAAACAGTAGGTGACTTTTACCTACTGCCTCATATTACTAGCGTAATTGATTCCCTGGGACAAGCACAGTATTTTTCAGTTTTTGATTTAGCAAGTGGATTTCATCAAATAGAACTAGATCCTGAAGACAGACAGAAAACAGCATTTTCAACAGTACATGGACATTACGAATACGTACGAATGCCGATGGGATTAAAAAATTCACCAGCAACATTTCAAAGATTAATGGACCAAGTTTTACTCGGATTGCAAGGTGTAGAACTATTTGTTTACCTAGATGACATAGTGATTTATGCTGAAACCTTAGAAGAACATGGCACAGAAGTAAAACGATTATTGCAAAGATTAAAAGGCGCTAATTTAACATTGCAACCTGAAAAATGCGAATTCCTGTGCAGAGAAGTAGCATATTTAGGACACATAATTAGTGGCGATGGAGTTAAACCCAATCCTAAAAAGATAGAAGCAGTAGAGCAATTTCCAATACCAAAAAGCCCCAGAAATGTAAAACAATTTCTAGGCCTCGCAGGTTAGTATCGAAGATTCATAAAAGACTTCTCCGCAAAAGCAAAACCACTTTCAAACTTATTGAAAAAGAACGTCAAATTCGAGTGGGGACCAGAAGAAGATAAAAGTTTTAAAGAACTTCGATCGATGTTATGCAATAGCCCTATACTACAATATCCAGATTATTCTAAAATGTTTACAATAACAACAGATGCATCAGATTTTGCAATAGGCGCCGTTCTCAGTCAAGACAAGGATGGATAGACCTACCTATAGCATACTTATAAAGAGTATTAAATGCACCTGAACAAAAAAACTCTACAACTGAAAAAGAATGTCTAGCTGTTCTTTACGCGGTTAACCATTTTAGACTATATATTTACGGTAAAAAGTTTACATTAGTTAGAGACCACGAACCACTAAAATGGATTGACTCAATTAAGGACCTCGGACAAAAATTAGTTCGTTGGAGATTAAAACTAAGAGATTACGAATACGAGTTTAAGTACAAACCAGGAAAACTAAATCATAATGCGGACGCATTATCAAGAAATTCCATAGAAACAGTAATGGAAGAACCAAATAGGAAGAAACAAGCAAGAATTCTTGTACAGACCAGACAATCTAAAAATCCTAAACCTACAGCTTTATCCACAAGTTCAGGAATTGCTAGCACGTCAACTCAAAAACAAGGAATTCTTAAACAGCCAACAAAAATTTAAGGCATAATAAAACCTACAAAGAAATCTAATACAAATACGAAATTATTAGAAACTAGCTCAATTGGACAACGCGTCTCTCAGAAAAATAAAAACCAACCACGACCCACAAAAACCAAAATTATCGAAGATACATCTTCAAGTTCCGATTCAGAGGAAAGTGAGAAACCACCTATACGCAAGAAAAGCACTAGCGTTCTACCTAGTTTAGTCATACCTACTCCATTGTATGATCCATATGCTCCAAAAAGTGCACCCCCCATTATACCTTTTGAACCGTATGAGAGTATCGCCAAACCAATTACAGAAAGTAGAGAAGTAGTGAAAATAGTACCAATAAGTGGAAGCGAAGATAGTTCATCTGAAGAAGACCAAGATATTCCAAAAACTAGAAAAGAAATAGCAAAGGAATTAGAAAAATCAATTGCCCGATTTGATGAATCAATGGCTCAACACGAAGACTGGTTAACAGCAGAAGAATTACCAGCAAGAGATTGGCTTAATGCATCGGTTGAAGATGACGATTCTCAAGTCCACAAAGCCGCAAACGAATATATACCTGGGAGCCACACGGATTTCGCAGAAAAGCTAAACGAAATTCTAAAAGGTACCTACAAGGAGTTACAAGAATTAACTGACATAATTCAAAACATAGAAAGCGATAACGTAAGAAAAAATAAGCAAACTACAGAAGAATTATATAAAGGAAAGAATGTAACTTTTGCAGACCAAACAAGAAAGTCATTAACACTTTTAAGCTTTAATCAACCTCTTGCAATATCAACACCTTATAAACATCCTGTATTAAGAGAAGAAACTTCTGAATCTGAAGAAGAAGATAGAGAAAATCAATCATCATCTAACGAATCACTAAAAAACCAAATGGTCAGGCCAAAGTTAGAAACATCTATTGCTAGTATTCCACCAGAAATTCAAAATTTAAAAGACGATGTAAAAGATTTCTTAACAACAAATATAAACAGTTGTAGGGAAAACATAACTTACTATCGAAACAACTACGCCCATTTCCTATCCGCAGATTGTGAATTTGTAACCCCCTCTGGAAGATTACTCATTGACATTGGAGCAATTGATCCTCAAGAAATAAAATTAAAAAATCCTCAAAAAGGACAAATACTAATTACCCCTCGAGGACAATATAAAATCTATACTTTAATAGTAAAGCATAATCACTTTGATCCACTATTAAAACAAGATGTCCTCGTTGCATTACAAAACTTAAAAATCATCCTTCAAAAAGAAAAATCAAAGGAAATTAGAATTTCCAGAAAGAATGACCTTACGGACGAATTAATGAAAGGAGAATTTTTACACATAATAGAAACAATTTTCAAAAATAGCGACATAACAGTCACTATATGTTATAGTCAAGCTACAATTCCAAAAGAAGAACTTCGGGAAGATATAATCAAAGAATACCATAACAGCAAGATTGGATGACATAAAGGAGTAACAAAAACTAATCGAAGAATACGTGAGAAATTCTTTTGGACTGGTCTCAAGGATCAAGTAACTGAATTCATAAGAAAATGTCCAAAAACTGGTTCGAGTAAAAACCAGAGAACCAATGCTAATTACGGACACTCCATTAGATGCTTTTGATAAAGTATCCTTGGGCACTGCAGGAAAACTTCCTAAGACTCCTGATGGTAATTGCCACATAATTACCATGCAGGACAATTTATCAAAATATTGTATTGTTCTCGTAGATTTTCTAAAACAATATTCGAAAAAATACGACGATTGGGACAAACTACTACCATTTTGTATGTTTGCTTATAATACATCAGTTCATGAAGCTACAAATTTTAATTCCTTTCGAATTAGTATTATGAAAAATAGCCAGAACTCCTACTTCCTTTCCTTCAGAAGAAAAACTCGAAACTTACGGTTCCTATTTAGTTGAATTAATATCGAGGCTAACAGAGATAAGAAACATGGCCGCGAAAAACCTCATACAAGCTAAGCTTAAGTCCAAACAAAACTACGATAAAAAAATAAATCCTTTCTTAGGAAAAATAGGAGATAAAGCTTATGTCTTAAAGGAAGTTAAGAAAAGCAAATTCAAACCATATTATCACGGGCCATACGAAATTGTCGATCTCTTAGACAAACATACCGCAGTTCTAATCACAAATGAAGTTCAAAGGTTTCAAAAGCATATTGATAAGCTAAAACTTGCTTACGAATAAAATAATAACATTGAATTATGTTTTTAGATGGCAGAAATAATCATCACCACACCTCTCCTCCAAGGAGAATTAATCATACTAGATATATTCCCAAAAGGAAATATTAACGAAATAGAATTCCCAAAAGGAATCCTAGTAGAACTCACCGCTGAATATAATCTCACTAAACCCACATACTCAATTCAAAGAGTATCAGGATCCCCTAACAATAGACGCTACGATATCAAATGTACGATATATAAATCATATGTATCATATGTACGATATTAAATGTAACTCAATTCATAACAACGTATTCACTACAAGAACTAGAGACGAACGTAAAATAAAAGACGGAGAACACACAGCAGCGCGAAAAATGTTAAAACTACTAAATATAACATACTATTTCTCAGAACAAGAAAAAGAAAGTATCACTAACAGTATAATCTGCGTAATGTGTCAAGAAGACACTTCAATTTTAAAAATTAAGTTATTCAAATGGACCAATTGCTGCGAAATATGCTATCAAACAAGTCATGTAAAAACAAAATGTAATGGTCCATTCAGAAAAAAAAACTTATGCCCAAGGCTTTATTACCAGTAACAAATAATGATCAATTCTGGAAAATCCCAGGAACCTCAATTGAAACTCCAAATAACTTTCAAATAAACACCGAAAACTGGGATATGCCAGAAACCGCGGAACCTAAACAAAATAATAACGACTCTTGAGATTCTCCAGAAGCCTTTTACGATTAATATCACACAAAGAATGGCAAATGATCCTAACATTATATAACAAATAATCTATAATACACACACACACACACACACATATATATATATAAATAAATAATAATATGAAAATAACTAAAAATTATCTAACCGGCAACTAGTCCTCAGTCGTATCAACTGGTTCTCCCGGATATTTCGTAGATCCGCAGCACGAATGTATCCTGGGCCACCTTTGGGACAACCTCTTCCTCTTTTTTGATTATTTTTGTCTATTGACTTTCGATGGATATATGCACTTAATTCAAGTCCATGTATAAGTGATAACACTAAATCCATTATTTTATTTAAAAGTTCCTCAAAACTTGTTATATCTGAAAATAACAAAGACCAAAACAACCTTAATGAACAAATGCGAGGATATTCACTCATTAGCAACATAAAATCCTTCTCGAAGAAAAAGATGAGAATTATTTAAAATTTGATCTCTCAAGAAAATTGATGAAACCCTCAATAAAATACCTGCGCGTCTACAATCCAAGGGCTGTGCAATTGTAAAATCTTTTTCAGAAACTTCCCAATTAAATCTTTCACGACACACTGTAACCATTGTCTCTACTGCTATATCACTTTTAACCTTCCAAAAGGCAACATAAAAAATCCCGAGACATTCTTCAATCTTTCACAATCTACATAGTATTCCTTCTAGTTTTGTAACAGAATTAACGGCTGTATTCGAAGTCACTTTAAGATTTTCTGTTTCAGCAAAAGGTGAAAAGGACAAATCAAAATTCTCTATATAAGAAATACACTCTACATTACATAAAGACTCTACATTATTTTCCTCAAAACTATCACTCGAAAAGTCTTTTTCCATTTTGATTGATACTTGTCACAAGAACAAACAAGGAAATACTACTCACCCGAACTTCCAGAATCCGATGTTATATGATTAACCCCTTCCCGATGATTTTCATATAAAATGGTAAAAGCAGTTGACGAACATCTTCCAGTGTCTTTCATAATTAATTTTAAACGAATTCAAGAATAGACAACAACTCAATTCAACAACAGAATAATGACTAACTAAAAACGCTCGTCAAGAACCCCTTCTTCCCACATGACCAAAAGAAGCTGACTTTAAGAAAATCTCACAGAAGATCAAATGTACTTACCTCAGAAGAACGGATAAAAATTACAAAGCACGTTTTTAGACACACAACATCGTATAGTCATAACTTTACTTATATTATAAGCACCGAAACATTATATCACTCTAAGCAAAACTACGACAGAATCTTACGAAACAATTAAAATTTCACTGTTAAATTAAGACGTCATAATATTGTCGAAATCCAAAATTTATTGGGACAATAAATAGTTTAAGGGAGGAGGACTGTTACATCCCCAAATCTAATTTCAAGTTAAAATTATAAAATTAATAACAACATGAGCAACATAATTAATACCTTAATAGGTTTAGATAATATTATGATCATTAATTCATTATTAATATTGATAGGAAAAGGTAAATTAAATTATAAATACAAAAATCATAAAGGGCATGAGCTTATATGTATGTGTATATATGTATATATATATATATATATATATATATATATATATATATATATATATATATATATATATAAGCAAAATGAATATAGAAACCCTACATGATAAATTAGTAAGTTACATATACGAGTTACCATCTAAGACAATTGAATTCATAATCGACCGCGATCTAGAGAGGTGTAATAGCTGGGCGGCGGTCGATTCATTATCAACACCCATGGTAATTAATCTGCCGCCGCGCACTTATCATAAGCATCGCAAGTGATACGAACGTAAGAAAGTTCTTAAATTAGACACTAGAGTCCTGAATTTAAAAACTGTAAACAAGAATGCACGTAAGATGACTAAGTATGTAAAAGAAGTAACAAATCATTGTAAAAGCGAGTATCATATTACACATCTTCAATCAAGCGATTATTGTTTATGAAAAATGATCCAACTCAAACGTGTGTGAAAGAACACTTAGAGTCGTTAAAAAAATTGTTAAAATAGTCGTTTTAGTACTGTAAAGTGCTAAAATACGGACTGAAAATAAAAGATCCTAAGTCATTCCTGTAAGCAGCGAAGTGTAGCTGGTTGCAGCTCATTACTTGTATTAATCTTCTTCATACGCAACGAATTGTAAGTAACTACAATTGTTTAATTTGATTGTTATTAATAAACAAGTGCATTAAAAAGGAATAAGCATATAATTTATTTAACGAAAACCGGTAGTTTCTTTAAGGTTAAACAAATCCACACTTAAAAACAAATGTCAAGTCTTACCAACTTGACTAATCAGCAACTTGTCTCCAATTTTACTAAAAATTTAGTAAACTAACCTAACCTTAGCTCGGGTCGTAACATACATAATTCCAAAAATGCTTTGGATTATTAACAATTGAATTCTCTACTTTAGAAATATAATTTTTATAACAACATTTTGAAAGTCGTTTACATTCTGCTCTTAATCGCGAAAAATCGTCATAATCTCGAGAATTATTTGAACGCTTATATTGAAGATGAGCAACTTTTTTAAGAAAAGTTTACCTTTTTAGTTCATAATTGAACCAAGAAGGGAAACTTGACTTACGGACAACCTTAATTGGACAAAAAAATCAAAAGCAGTGTAAATGTGTGAATAAAAAACGTCAACAGCATCGTTTATATCAGGCGTGTCCAAAAGCAATCTCCAGTTCACGTTCAATATGAAATTATACACTCCTGCTACATTTGCATTTATGAAATCGTACTTAAAGAAACAATCTGTGGAAACATTAAATAAGTTGCAATTATTTATAAAAGAGATATTTAAAAGTAATGGCGGATGATAATTATCAACTGAAAGTAGTGGATCATTTGATATTTCCAATATATAATTCACTGTATTCAAAAAAATTAAATCCAATATCGAACCTATAAAATTAGTATTTAAATTTATTTGAGTTAAATTAAGAAATTGCATTGTTTCTGAAATTGAGCACGCAATCTGTGCTTGTTAACGTGTTGAGCCTTGACGTGGGACACACTGTACATCATCGACGTTATCACTCCATGTGACAAATGGTAAGTTAAAGTCTCCCAAAACACACAACGTTGCTGTTGGATGAACAACAGAAACGTTCTCAAGTATAGAATAAACTGCCTGGTAAAAGTTATGATCTGACCGTGGGGGAATGTAAAATAAACCGATAATCAAAACGTTCGATCTTAAGGTTAACTTAATAAGAATGTGCTCCACAGAAGTTATATTTGAGTTAATTATAGAGCACTTTAGATTTTGTTTGACAGCGACAAGAACACCACCACCCCGCACGCTTACACTTGAACTTGCATTCCTGTCAAAACGATATATATATATATATATATATATATATATATATATATATATATATATATATCGTAACTTATAAAGCCGAGCTCTGCATCACTAATCCCGTCATGTAACCAAGTTTCACTAAATGCTATTATGTCATAATTTGAAAGAGGAATAGATTGGCGCAAATGATGGAGCTTGGTCCTTAGTCCTCTTACATTTTGATAATAGATTGAAATGTTTGTGATCCAATTGTTTCCCTTATGATCGTTTCGAGAATGACAGAATTGATCAGCTGAGGGGTTTAGTGTGTGTTCCTGTGAGCGAGTATTACCTATGAGGAGTGGGGTACTTGTTTCTTCTGGGCAACGACACACGGCGCTCCTCTCACATACACTATTCTAAGGTCCACCTCTCCCTGAGATTTCCGTTCTTCCAATTCTTGACGAATCCTCTTGAACTCTTGCTGTTGAATTTTCGTCTTGTCCAATGACAAGGAGAGATTCATTGGTATGTCGGGGGGAAAGGAGGTGCCACTCGCCTTGTGTCTCCTGAAAGATGACATCATCAAGTTCACTGTCTCCTCGCTTGTTAATGATACTCGCAGCGGACGAGGCGATGCTGACATCTGTGTATAAATTCCAATACGATTAAAAGAGCGAACAGTCAAAATTGTATCGGGTGATAAAAACTTCAAAACTTTTGTTATTAACGCAGGGTCAGAACTCAGATTGATTCCCTTCGTATTTTGTAATTCACTCAAATTCTCTGGGACATTAAGAAAATTATATTCGATTTGCGACTATTTCTGTCATTCAATTCTTTAATGCATTCAGAGAAAACTTTTTCTGAGTTAACTATAGAATTATTGTTTATTAATGTAATATCGTTTTTTATACTTTAATATCTGATTCTATTTTATCCCTACGAATAGAGGCATCCATGATAAAATTTTCAATACCGTTAACTCGAGTAGAAACGTCATTAATTTGAGTTGATACTTCATTTAGCTTGGAACTTATAGGAATCAGCTGATTTGATATCTGCTTTATTTGGTCTGCCATCATGCCAATCATGTCCTCCCTTGTAAGCGAAGATACACTTGGTAAACCGGGTCTTGAAGTACAACACTTTTTTTAGTTTTAATACAACTCGGATGATAAGGAGCATTGCACTTTTCACAGCGCGTAATTCCTCTTTGCGCTTCCAAATCACATCCCCGACACAATTTATCGGAATCTGGCACTTTTAATTGCGACATTTTAAGGCTATGAACCAGAAAGTCAAAAAAGTATCCACAAAGAAAAAAGTTAACAAATTGGAGATTATTGTAATCCGTTCCAGACAAAAATTGTAACAAACAAAAATAATGCTGCGAGCCACCAATTTCATAAATACTTTAAAAAACGGTTTTAATAAGGAGACAATTGTAAGTACGTTTTACTTTGTACTTCGCGCAGCCGCGATATTATTTAGTATCTTCAAATGTTTTCTGTTATTGTTATTATTTGAGAAGACAAAGATTTTAGTAAAGTTTTCAGGTAAATAGTCGTATGAGTCTCTTTGTAACTTAAACGTTGTAAAATTTCTGTTTTTAAATGATCGAAAAATTTTTTTCTCAGGGAGTTAAAATCATCGAAATTAGCCATATTAAATTAATAAAAATCGTTATAATTATCTTTATATATCGTACAATAATATTCCAAATGAATATAATTAATATTGTGCTTTTATCTGGTTTTTTTTGCTAATTTAATGTTAGTTTTTAAAAATTCAAAATGTTGATTCCAAAATGGCAAAGGAAATATTTTAGAATTTAGAGAAATGGCTTCAATTTCCTTAATCGGGGGTTTTTGGGATCGCTGATTACGCATTTTAAGTCAGATTTAAAAAATTAAAAATCATTCGGAGAAGCAAGGGCAATGCGCCTACATCATAGGGTTTCGTGGCGTAAAATGATAAATAAATAATAATTTATCAATTACCATAGCAACGGTTGCCATGGCGATGGTTGTTCTGACAACCGTTACCATAGCAACGGTTTCTATGGCAACCATTACGTAAGGCGTAAGGCATTAAGCCTTAAGACATAAGACTTAAGACTTAAAAACTACGGATGGACACCGAAGTCTCGCTATAAGGGTTTTGGCCCTTGGCCACGAAACCCTAAAAATGGTAGATCTAATATGCCGGACGGACATGTTCGTGAAACATTAATCGTATTTGCTTAAAACTCGTTATTCGGGGGTTTTTGGGGTCACTAATTACAAAACCAAGATCAGTTTAATTTTATCAGAAAATGCTTTTGACATAACTCCAAAACCTACAATTTGTGCTATTAAACGCACGTAACAATATGAACGTACTGTCGGTTTTAGCATTACCCTATGTATACTGCGAGGAGGTTGCACGATCTGAGTAGTGTAGCTAGGCCGGTTCTACGAGGTTTCGGTCGGTAATTGTTCGAAATCTACATTACCAACAGTCGGTAACTTACACACAATGTACAATACCGACCTATCGGGTAAGTTGTTGATCATTGCTGTCGCTAGGTGGCGTTGCTTGCAGTGGGTCTAATTTGCATATGTTTAAATTACTTAACCCTTTTTTAATTTGCATATATTTAAATTAGTTAATTTGCATACCACCTAGTTTTCCCCCTATCTTTTTCAGTTTATGCAAATACCACCCACTTTTCACCCACGTTCTTTAAGTTTTATGCAAAGTCCACCCTTTTAAACGTGGAAATTCAAATACCACCCACTTTCAATTTTTTACATTCTACCTAACCTGTATACATCTTGTTCTTTGCAACCACCCCCTCCCACCACCGTCACCTATGTAAAATGCGTTCCTTTAAGTTAACCACGCCCCACCCACCCACTGTTTCCCTTTATACGTATATTTTCTATACTACCACCTACCACCACACACTTTGTATTAGCCAGAAATTTCAAAAATTGTATAGAGAACCGCGAGGGATCAAGCGTTCGCGAGATACCGCGCGGGCGTTGTGGGTAGTGGGTGGTAGTGAGTAATGCCCAGTGCGCAGCAGAGGTGCGCGTACGGTTACTGCGTTGAGTGAGTGGATAGTTCCATGCGTCAGACCTTGATGTCTGTCTCATGCAGGATGCTTCACTGGCACTACAGCACCGTAGAGATAAATGTTTTGTCCGAAAATATGTAAGCAAGTTTCAATTTGCCTATTTTCAAAAAAACAATAGTATTGTTTGAAAATCTTAATACAAGTTTTAACCTGTATTTTGAATAGAATACAGTCATTGTCTAAAAAAACCTCTAGACAGGTTTTAACCTGCCTGTAGATAATAACAAAGACTTTTTTTATACAACCTTTTTTGTGACGTAATTTCTTTTTTATACAAGTTTGAACACGTCTTCCAAATGACTCTTCTTTTCAACTTAAAGTGGAGGTAGTTGCGTGTGCAATCGTTAAAGAGGGGGTAAAAAGTGGGAGTTAAAGAAGAGTGGGGTTTAAAGAAAATAAGGTAGGTTTGAATCCACGATTTCCCATTTCTGTTACAGTTTTCATCAGCATCAACAGCTCCAGCAGTACCAGCAGCTTCAGCTTCTACAGCAAGCATTTGCAGTACTAGCAGCTTTAAAAACGATAGCATCCTCTTATTAGATAGGTAAATTTTCTTTTTTATATTGAAACATTTTGTATTCCAAAGTTGTTTTTTAAGTTTAATATTAAAATATCCTTCTTTTTCCTTTTCTTACAAATATTAAAACAATGGGCTTCCAAAAAGTTAACACTACTGGTCGCATTGAGAGATTTTTACCAACGAAGCCGCTTTCTGAGTTGACCGTGAATGAGTTATACAACGTAATTAAAATAAACAAGGTGCAGACCAAATATAGTTCTAGAATTGCTGTCGACCTGGATGCAGCATTTACGACTTTTCTTCCGGCAAGGTTCGCAAAACTATTTAAATTAAATTTTTATTAAAAATAAAGGAAAAAAATGCAAGTATATAATATTAAAGGAGTAGGTATATCATGAAAGAAAGAAAACATTTTTTAAAATTATAAAAATTCATTTATTTATATATATGTGACACGGACAGTTAAAAGGGACCTACGACCCGAAAAAAAGGTTTCGAGAAAAACGACTTCGAAGTTTACCAAGTTATTTTTTTGCACTGTTTTTTGTCAAAGTACCTAAATTTGAAGTGAAATTGTGAGAAAGAGCGGCTTATTTACTATAAGAATAAATAAAAAAGTGAAAATCGATTTTTTCGGATCGTAGGTCCCCTTTAACTGTCCGTGTGCTGATTCATATTGAAGTGGTCCTCCTATTGATAATTCATTTTTTATTAAGACTTCTCTAAAATGTGGTATTTTTAAACTCGTAGTATAATATCTGTAAATGATAAGAAGGTTTTGCAAAAAGTTTCAGAGTGGGCCTGATAAGTTTAATGGGTTAAAAAAGATAATTAAGCTGCTCGTGCAGGTCGCACGCCCGCGGCACAATATGATTTTTTTACAATTTACTATTAAAAATTGTCTAGAGCCTGCAAATTTAATAATAATCAAAATCCGATAAAATTTGTAGGGTCTAGACAATTTTTAATAGTAAATTGTAAAAAAATCATATTATGCCGCGGGCGTGCGACCTGCACGGGCAGCTTAATTATCTTTTTTAACCCATTAAACTTGTCAGGCCCACTCTGAAACTTTTTGCAAAACCTTCTTATCATTTACAGGTATGTTTTGAAAAAAGAAAGTTAAAAATTTATCATACCCAAAGTTTAAAAAAATTAATTTGTGTATAAATTTTTTTTATTTTTTTAATAAAAAATGAAAAAAAAATTTTTTGTTTTCATTTCCTAAAAGTCGAAAGAGAACTAAAACTTTCGTTCTTTGACAACTTTTTTCTAAACTCAATATTTTCGGACTTATAAGCTACTGAATATAGGTCTACGGTTAAAAGTGCAAAATTTCGAAAATTTATTACTCGAAAACTTTGACAATTAAACAAAAATAAAAAATACGTATCTGTTTTTTTCGATACAGAATAGAAAAAAAATATTTTTGGCCGATTTTAAGAGGTCGACTAAAATCTCACGTGGAATCGCCCATATATATCTTAAAAATGGATGCTAAAAAGTTAACAGTGGTCACAGAATTATATAGACAAACCCGGAGAAATTATTCACGTCGAAAAGTACAATTTCGTGGTGTAGATGAAACATGGCAAGCAGATTTGGTTGAAATGATACCATATGCGAATGTTAACAAAGGATTCAAATATATGTAAACTTTAATTAATACATTTTCCAAGTATGCATGGTCAGTACCTGTAAAAAGTAAATCTGAAAAAGATGTTTCTACGGCTATGAAATCTATACTTGTACATGGACGTGTACCTAACAATTTACATACCGATAGAGACAAAGAATTTTATAATTTAATATTCGAAAATTTAATGAAATCATATAAAATTAAGCTGCATTCAACATTTAGTAATTTAAAAGCATCAATAATTAAAAGATTTAACCGAACACTCAAAAATATAATGTGACCACAGTTCAATTTAAGAGGAAATTATAAATGGGAAGATATTTTACCATCTCTAATTTTAAAATATAACAATCAGAAGATGAAAGAAACTATTAAAACCCATTTTAAAGCAGAGGAAAATTTTAACTTAAAAGGCAAAATTCAAAGTTGGCGACAGAGTTCGAGTCAGCAAGAAAAAACATGTTTTCGAAAAAGAATATACACCAAACTAGACAACTGAAATATTTATTATCTCTAAAGTTGAGTCAACAAAACCAGTAACTTATAAGCTAAAAGATTATCAAGATCAACCTATCGAAGGTGATTTCTACGAAGAATAAATTTCTAAAGTGAAATATTCAGATATATATCTCATAGAAAAAGTTCTAAAGAATCGTCGTGATAAAGTGTTTGTAAAGTGGTTGGGTTTTGATATTTCACACAATAGTCGTATAAAAAAGACAGATATGTAAAAGTTAACTTTTTGAAAAGTTAAAGATGACTTTTTAAAAAGTTAAAGTTAACTTTTTAAAAAGTGAGAGTTAACTTTTTGAAAAGTTAAAGTTAACTTTTTGAAAAGTTAAAGTTAACTTTTTGAAAAGTTAAAGTTAATTTTTTGAAAAGTTAGAGTTAACTTTTTGAAAAGTTAAAGTTAACTTTATGAAAAGTTAAAGTTAAATTTTTTTACTTTAATATATTTTAATACTGCAAAGGATGTATACTTACAACTCAAGGTTTCATCCTGACTGTTGATGAGAACAAAGACATTGTTTAAGTAACCTTCAAACAGGTTTTAATTTGAATAGAAAGTTTTAAAATGTTTTAAGAATGTTTTTTTTCTTGTATATGAATTATAAAATAAGTAATACTGATTTAAATATAATTTACTATTTAGCTAATGTAATATTAAATAATATGTCAGCTAGTAGACATAATATTGGAAACACATTTTTGGTTTATTAATAATCTTCCAATTTCACCTATCCAATCTTTCACAATATATAAAAAACTATAATGTAAATTTAATATCTAATATTTAAATACGTAGAATATATACAACATTAATTTCTAAACTTCTAACATCAGAACATTATCATTAACATTAACATTTATTATCATCATCATCATTCGCTTCGTTTCTGATTTTATAATGTTCCCAAGCAAGAGTATCTGTATGGTTTTTAAATAAATATCTTTTATCGTCATAAGGACTCAATGCTATTTTTAGATAGTACATATAATTATCGAAAGTAATAGATTTTTTTACAACTACCACTTTAACACCTTTTGCTTTTTTCAAACAATCTTCTTCTTCCACACGAATACTGTACATTTTACTTCGTAAACCAACAAATTCTGTTATTATTCGTCCATCACACTCATCTTTCATGAGTCCTAAGACTTTTTTGTTAGCTTGCGGAATTCCATATACATTATTTGTAGGATAATCAGATGTATCATATTTACAAATATCTGCTTTCATATCAGAGTAGAAATCTGTACATTTAATTTTATAAATAAGGCTGTCGGTATCAGTGTAGAGCAATTTACAATTTTTACCATACTTGTTTCTCATATACTTATTATGGAAATTGAATTGAAAATTGAAAATAGCTCGTGTGTGGAAGTTTGGTTTCGTGATGTAAGCCTCTGCTCCATATTTACCCTCCCATTTTGTTAAAAGTTTTACATCAACACGTTTTCGTACATTCTCCATTGTCTTTTAATAAAATGCATTATTCATAAGTTTGAAAATATTTTTTTCAAACTCATTTTTTGCATTTGTTCGCATGTCAGTATTAAAATCAATATAACCTTTTAACCATGCAGATCGTTTAAATTTTAAAACCCGATGAATTTGAGTAAGTTTAAGACCACTATCTATTGCTTCTTGAAGCGCACGATAATGGAGAATATAATTTTGTTTTGATAGGAGGGTAGTGAGCAATTTCTCTTGTTTTGGACCAGGTGGCTTTGAGTGTTCCGGCCAAATGGTAAGTCACTATGAGTTTCATGTAGTTCATGTGGGTACTCTAAATCAATTTCTAATATATAACCAAATTGTGAATCATTTGTGATGTTAAAGTTAAAAGTTCTATCTACATCTCTTACCCACTCAAAACCACCATAGGGAAGTGCTTGAATCATAGCCCAACCATAAAGGTTATTAGCATCCAAATATACAATGTAAGATGGATCTTCATTTTCATTATAATTTTTCATGTACGGATTATTAGCATGAGCATATCTATTTGAACATTGACTAATTCCCCCTCTAATACCAAGTTCAACAAACATAACCATATCAATATCCGTAAGAAGTTTTGCAGGATGTTAATTGTAAAAATGCCCTTATCATGTGGTTTTATTTTATATTTTAAAGTAATAAAAGCCGAATTAAATATTTAAGAACAAAAACTTTTAATGAACATCAGGAAAACAATAATCTTGTTTGCTTACTTCGCAACAGTTTGCGGAGTTTTAAAAAGTTATTATTGTTTTCTTAATGTTCATTAAATGTTTTTGTTCCTAAGTATTTTATTTGTTTTTTATTTCTTAAAAATATAAAATAAAACCATATGATAAGAGAATTTTTACAATTGACATCCTGCAAAATGTAACAATTTAAAAAAATCCAAAATGGGCCATTTTTAAAAAATCGTATCTCTGATCCTATTAGAGATAGAGTGATAGTTAAACGACGGATTTACTTAAAATTTAGTCTACTTCAATTTACTAACAGTTATATATATGCGGTAGATACACAAAACACTTTTTATTTTTCAAAAAGTAAAATAAAAAGTTTTTTCTCGATATTTTTTTGCTAACATCTGACATTAGAAGGCTTTAATCGGAAAAATTGAATGATATGGCACTTTATTTTTTTTTGCTTTCTTCAAAATTTTATACTCTTTAATTCTTCTATAGGTAATTTAAGGTGTATATATACTGGGAGAGAGTAATATTAAAAAACTCCACTTTTTACTCGTTTTTCACTGTTTTTAATTAATTTTTCTGATATAAAGTTACTTAAAAATACTCAGTACCTAGGACCTATTTTCTGATATCATTTTTAATGACTCAACTAAATGTGGCGATTATTTGTACTTATTTTAGAAAAAATAAGTTGATTAACCTCTTTCCAAAATGTTAAAAATCAGTTTTTTTAAAAAACGGCCCAACCGATTTTTTCATTTTATGCTTAAAATCATCAGGGGGCTCCTAGAAACAAAACCAAGAAAGAACAAGTCTGGTCAAGAACGTCTGGGTTGAAGTTAATTAAGAACCGCCGAGATATGCATCAAGGCATTGGTCTCTAAAATTTTCAAAAACATCTGCAAGTAGTAAAATGTCAAATTTTATGTACAAATATACATACTCATATAGATTTTTACAAATAATGTAGACCAAACTTTTTGTGCATGAGTATAATCTTCATTTGTTATATGAGAATCATTTAGAGCACTGTAAAATTTTTCTTTTGCAGGTAGTTGTGTCTCGGTTAATTTCAATCTATTGTCTAAATACTCATATGGAAAAATTCCTTTGCGTGTTAATAACTGAATCTTATTAACATCATAAGACTCAAAATCGGAATGTACTATTGAATAATTTGGTAAATAAGATGCCAATTTATCCAAAGATGATGCCATGAATCGAAATGAATCAATGAATTTAAATTTTATACCATTTTCTGGGAAATGTTTTGTGAAATTAATATATTTTTCTTCAGTAATAGGAAGGAGATCAATTTCACCTTCAAACTCATTCGCAATAGCTTCTATAATAAAGTGAGCATCATAACCACTCAAATTATGAAAAACAACAGGAATATTATGCAATTCCTGATAATTTAAATTGCAACGCAGATGAGCTACACCTCTGTATTTACCAGTCAGGCGACAATTATTCCTAACCTTAATCTCACCCTGCTTAATCACTTCCCCACAAAAGTGGCACTTGTTAGTTGTTTTAAAAACTTTCTCTTGATTTTCACTTAAAACTTCTATCGGAATGATAGTTTTAAATACAGGTTGAAGTCTTTCAGCAACTAGCTTCAATTCACAAGCAAACCATTTAGCTACATATTATTACATCTTTGTTCACTACATTTTAGATAATATTCAATGCTTAAAAATTTATGATTTTGTACAATTTCTGTATTACCTCCCATAGATGAAGAATCTGTTTGAGGAAGTAATAAGCTTTCACAGTCTGCATATATGATAAATGGTGCACGTTCCTGGTTTGATAAGTTTTTAAATTTTAGTTTATTTTTATCTGAATTTGGTAAAATACTTTTTGTTTTATTTAAAAGGGAATAAGTTAATGTATGTGTAGAAAGTTTATCTTGACTATGAAAATAATGCAAACTGCGATCGCAAATAAACTTTTCATGTTCTTTTTAAGATAACTGAGAGCTAAGAAGTCGTGATATATTTTTAATCCAAACATAATGATATTTCGTTTTTGCTTTGTCCCCCTCATGGTTTTTGTAATTATCTTGAATTAATAAAAGATTAACATGCTTTTCTTTTGTGTTTGATGTTAGATGTAATGTAACTACATTAAATTCATTAGTATTCTTTAAACGTTTTTGTTTATTTTTAGAAACTTCAGGACCAAATACATTAATTGAAATAGGGTTTTGTTTTTCAAATTTTGGAATGTCGGAAACGGAAACGGGAAAGTTAATTCCCTTAAAATTTAAAACATTTTTATATTCTATATAACTTTTAACAAATCTGGGATCTTTTTTATGAGGTGGATAGAGCGCGGAAAATATCGACCACTTTAAGCATTCATTGTCACTATTAGGAACATTAATGCAAGCTTTTCTTAATTTCATTGATTAAGGTAAATCTATAAAAAACCAACCGTCATGGGATTGTATCTACTGAAATTTACATCTAATCTGTGAATTGAGTCCAGTCGCCAATTTGAATCTCTTTCTTCAAAATCTTCACAAAGGCGTAGCATTTTTTGTTTAATATTTTCATTGTAGAAGTTATTTAAATCAGTTGTAGGGAAAATTTCTTTTGCAGTCGTAGTAAAATGTTTAATATCAAAGTTTTTAGAATTATCAGGTAGAACTTGTTTATACTTGGCATGAAAAACTGTATAAACTTTTAGTGGACCATCTGTTAAAGATCGTTATACCTGACCTTTAAAAACTTAATGCGCATCTTCTGAGAAATCATTAACATCTGTATGTAATAAATTAAAAATACTTCCATCTTGAAGTCTATTATTAAAAGCCCTGTCAGTATTCGCCTATTTAATTTTTTCATTACAGTCAGATATTCGAGCACTACTTTCATAATCAAATCTAACTGGTTTTTGTAAAATGTTATTTGTTTCAAAAAAATTTAATTTTTTTTTCTTTTAGAATCGGTGATTATATTACGTTCGTAGAATTTTAATAATAAGGCATAATTTTTTTACATTCATTATACCACTCAAATCCGCTAAGATACGTTCAACGCTTTCTTTAGACTTTATAGATCTCAATTGAACATCAATAGTATTGATGAAATTTTGCGATACTTCACACATTTCATCAATACTATATTGAGAACATTCTACTCTCACGTAGAAATTAATATTTCGTCGATAGGATCTACTACGTTGGAACATGATGATGATGACTGAAAATTAAAAAAAAAATAAGAAAAAACTGAAAGAAAGAAGCTGAAAGAAGGTAAAAAAGCTGCTTCTTCCGCAACGTTAATAATGGAAGGGAAGAGGAAACTGCAGGCGCTGATATTCGAATTTTTTCTACAGCTGATTCTGCTTCTTCTGCAACGTCAATAATGGAAGGGAAGAGGATACTGCAGGCGCTGATATTCAAATTATTGTCCGCAGCTACCTTGATGAACCTTCTTTATCTTGGATGATAATCTGAAATATAATTATAAAAAATTTAATGTTAATAATTTACAATAATTAATAATATTATACATATTTTATAGCTAAAATACTTACATGACAAGTAGGTTGATGAAGCACTGCAAGAAATGAGTTCCACTATATATTTTCCAAATATTGAATCTGAAAAGTAAATTTTCGTATATAAGGTAATTGTTATTTATATTTAATATTATAAAAGTAATTATTAAAACCTACATCACATCTATGACTGCAACCTATTTTCAAACTCCTGCTTAAGCCTCCACTCATAGAAGAAGAAGGTTGATTGATTGCGAACTGCTTCAAGGGAGTAGTTGGTCAGACTAGAGCTGGAGTTGTTGCTGAAGCTAAATCCTGAAACAGAATGACGGTCCCTCGCTTAGGGACTATTAGAGGTGACATCCCTACCATAGGCTATATTCCCACCACTATCACTTCTTCAACTAATACTAACTTTACGTTGAGGTGGAGGCTACGTTTGGTAGTAATAGCTATGAGATATTATTTATATTTTACATTTTTTTATTTTTTAATCCCACCTACTTTTTCGAACTCTTCTGGGTGGTGCATCTCAACTACTTTTTTGAACTCTTCTGGGTGGTACATCCCACCTACTTTTTCTATATGTAGGCTCCTCGCCACATCTTATCTTAACATTCATCTTCCATATGCACCGCCAAGGTTTTGTATTATTAACAACCCCCTCCAGAACGAATACCAGAATGAAATCATGCTGTAACATTAATAATAAAAAATTATTTCCTTTAAATATTGTAATATGTATTAAGATGAAATTATTTATACATACCATCCATATTCTACTCATTTTTCAAGCTTCTAGATTTGTTGTTTCTAAATTTGAAGTATTTTTTAATCTTGAAACTCTTCTTAATTTTGAAATTCTTCTTAAATTTAAAAACCTTTTTAATACATTACTCCTAGAATCTTCAAACTTTCGCATTACTGTCACCCCTCTGGATCCGAATGTAACCTTCTGTAAATAAAAAATATATTATTATTAAAAGAATGTATATTAACTTTTTAAATTTAATTTCATACTAATAAACAAAGAAATATATACCATTTTAAATGATGACAGATTTTTTTTATTTTGGAAATAACACTCTGCAGCTTTTTTTACACTGGAACTAATATTTTTAGTGAGACTAATATTTGAACTGTGACTAATATTTCTACTGTAACTAATATGTTCACTGTGACTAATATTTTTAACTGCAACTAATATTTTCACTGTGACTAATATTTTTAACTGCAACTAATATTGTCACTGTATCTAATACGTTCACTGTGACTAATATTTTCACTAAGAGAACACTTTTCTCGAAGAGGACAGTTTTCACAATGATACTATGATACTGATGATGAATACTTAGAGTATATCCGGAAAATTTCCAAAAATTTACTCCCTCCAACATATTTGAAGCTTGTAAAAAATTAGAAAGTTTCAACCATTTTTTATGATAGGGCTAACAGGTAGCTGAAAAATGTTTGTTCTGCATATTTTGAAGAGAAAAATATAGTTAAAAAAATTTTCTACTTCTTTTTCAAAAAATATTTTAAAAATATAAAAAACAACATAAGTTTCATTATAAACATATATGTAATAAATATTGTACTAAAAATAAACACTTTAAACTAAATGCTATTTAAATATATTTAAAAACATTCAAATTTTTTTCTATAGAATACAACGCTATCTGTTAAAAAATATTGGAAACATCAACCAAGGGTAAAGCAGAATACCACTTGGTAAAATATATGTCTGACGCATGGAACTATCCACTCACACAACGCGGTAACCGTACGCGCACCTCTGCTGCGCACTGGGCGTTACCGCACCACCCACTACCACTACCCACAACGCCCGCGCGGTATCTCGCGAACGCTTGATCCCTCGCGGTTCTCTATACGATTTTTAAAAATTCTGGTTTATACAAAGTGGGTGGTGGTGGGTGGTAGTATAGAAAATATACGTATAAAGGAAAAAAGTGGGTGGGTGGGGCGTGGTTAACTTAAAACAATGCATTTACATATGTAACGGGTGAGTGGGTGGTGGGAGGGGGTGGTTGCAAAGAACAAGATGTATACAGGTTAGATCGAATGTAAAAAAGGGTAGAGGTGAAAGTGGGTGGTATTTGCATATTCCACGTCTAAAAGGGTGTATTTTGCATAAAACTTAAAGAAGGTGGGTGAAAAGTGGGTGGTATTTGCATAAACTGAAAGAGAGAGGGACAAAAGTGTGTGGTATTTGCATAAACTGAAAGAGAGAGTAACAAAAGTGGGTGATATTTGCATAAACTGAAAAAGGGAGGGAGAAAACTTGGTGGTATGCAAATTAACTAATTTAAATATATGTAAATTAAAAAAGGGTTAACTAATTTAAATATATGCAAATTAAACCCAAGGCAAGTAACGCCATCTAGCGACAGCAACGGTCAACAACTTACCCAGTAGGTCGGTATTACAGGTTGCGGGTAAGTTGCCGACTGTCGGTAATGATTTCGAAAAATTACCGACCAAAACCTTGTAGAACCGGCCTAGCTACACTACTGATCTGATTTTGTACAGTATGTAGCTCTTAAAAGGGCTGATTGGTATTGCAATTGAGAATCATATGTTATTTTAATTGTTCTGCTTCTTTGAGCTGTATAGAGTTCTTTTTTCTTCGATTGATTGTATAGGATTTATTTTTCGTTTCGTACTTTGTCCTAGAGTTTTATTTTTAACATCCAGCAAAATTCTGCAAGCATATTAGCATCCTAGCGTCCTTGATAACGAGTTTTAAAAACTTTAATATCTTGGTGAAAACGCTCACCCTGTTCTTCACTGAAGTGTCTCAGGTTTTCCGGAAATTTACCCAGATTGATGTGCAGAAAATGCAGCTTCAAGTTCATCAAGCATCCTAAATTTTTATAGTCCGTGATCATCTTGTCAAATAGTTTTTTGTATTGTGGACTTTTTCTGTTTCCTGGAAAGTTTTAAGTAACTGATGGAAAACTCTGCCAGGCTTCTTCCTCCCGATTATTTATTGTTTCGATGAAGTTATTATCTCTGGAAACTTTTCGAATTTGTGGACCATCAAAACCCCCTCTTTAATTTTAGCATCGAAAAGTTTAGGGAAAAGCTTTTGTAAATAGTTGAAACATTTATCTGTCTTATCAAGAGTTTTGACAAAAACTTTTTTTGCTTCATAAGACCTAGATTTATATAAAGAGGCAGCACCTTTGATGGATCTACCAGAGATTCGTGGAAAACATTACGTGAATGAAGTGTGAGGGATTACCTAGCTGGTCAATCTTTTACCTTGTACTGATTCTGCCGGTCTCTACTATCCCATAAACATAAGTATCAGGGGTACTTTGTAAAGTTAGACTGTTGCACAAGTAATATGGTAATAATTTGTAAATATTTACAGATATTTTATTTAAAAGTTCTACTATGTTCTCATAATTAACATTAATAACAGTCGAATGAGGTATAACTATAAGAGCATAGATGTTTGTATCAAGCAGTAATACTGCCTTAATACGTTTTTTTAGATGCATCGCCGATAAAAAGTCGCTAAATTGTTGCATTGTAGCAATTTTCTTTCATTTCATTAATGTAAGTGCAATATGCTAAATCTTCATCCTTAGAAAAATATTTTCAAAAGCCAGACTCTAAATTTTGATACAGATACTTTTGTACGGGGTGCAAGGAATATTTGCTGCTCAATAAACGAAGCCAAAACTCACGCGGAGGTGTCCTAAATGCAGGCACACGTAAGATACAGAGTAATACGAGTGAATCGGAACACTCAAGTTCTTAATTCCTTAAAGGAACATATTTATTGGATGCGCCAATTTAAATTTTGAAAAAAGCATGCCAGATACGTAATTAGCGGCTCCAAAAATACCGAAGTAAATAATTTCAAGCAAATCTGATGAACTTGAAAAGAAATTTTGAAATCTGACTTCAAATTCGTAATCAGCGACCCCAAAAAACCTAGAGTAACGAATTTCAAGCGAATCCGAAGAACTTTTTAAAAACCTGTCCGCCATATTGGTTTTTTGAGGTTATGTCAAAATCCTGATATGATGGGGTTAAGTTGACCTCGGATTCGGATTCAGCGACCCAAAAAACAAAGTGTACATAGTGAGACCCGCAGATCAGAACTTTTTTTATGCCTGTGTTACAAATTTAATGTTAGTTTTTTTAAAAATTAGAAATGTCGGACAAAGTATTGCAAAATTAATTGGATTAGCTTGAAAATTTGTTGCCTCATGATTGAACACGATTTAAAAAACTATAAAGTTAGAAAACTATTTATTAATTTAAATTATATTTTTTTAGACTTATGAATCCTGCAGACAATTGTATAGAACTAAAGAAGAAAAGAAAGAGATGCTGCAAGAATAGGGAGAATGCAAATTAAAAGCGATCCTTTAAAATATCTACTTCTATGTGTCACAAACGTAGAAATAAGGTGCTTTCACAGTGTTTATAGGTGAAACCTTTTTTCCGTGTAAGTTTGCATATAGTTATTGTTTGTTACAAAGATTATGAACCGATATTTATGTGCATTGTCTCTAATAATCTTCGCCACTATGTAGCTGCAATTTGCGACCATCTTCGACCAGTTAGACAAAAATTAAAGCCCTCGCATCCAACTTCGATGCTGTTCACATTGTGACAGACCTTCGACACATTACAAAAATAAAAAAATGTTCCATATTATTGGAACATATTTTTGTTAAAGAAAATAGAAGCAAATTCTATTCACTTGAATTACAGTGAGACAAGACATGGAAAAGAAGCTCCTGATGGTGTTGGAGGTTGCTTAAAAAGAACTGCAGATTCTTTAGTTGCTAAGAAAAAGATATTGCTAACCTGACAACATTCATTAGTGAAGTTTCGCCACACTGTCCAGGGATTGACATCCATAAGTTGGATACACGTTTGATACCACGAATTAAAGAGAACTTTCCTGAAACACTTAAATGTTTTAAAGGTACTCAGAAAATACGAGAATTTGGAATAAAAATTCGCCTGTTTTGCAACTTCGATCTCTTACATGCATTCACTGCTCATCAACAGAAATTTGTTCTCATTACGCATTAGGAGAAATAAATTTTTTACTATCCAGTTGCAATGGCAGCGTTTCGCAATTGATGGGTTACGATCTACGATTTTCAATGTCAACTAAAAATTCAACAAACAGTCAAACACTTCGTTATAATGACGTGTATTCTAATAACAACAACGACGAAGATAAGGAGATTGTACGGGTTAACAGTCTAATCTAATCAATTTTTACTAATTCGTCTGCCATATTAGATCCGCTATTTTGAATCTTTGAATTCTGACATTAGATTTCTAATCAGCGACCTCGAAAACCCTAAAGTAACCATTTTCAAGTCAATTCACTCATTATATTTGCGACAAAAATTAAACAATTTTTTTAAACAATAATGTTTATAAAGATCGTAACCACATACTTTACAGCAGGCACGTCCAACCTATTTTCCCGCTCTTTTTAATCGAAAATTTTTTCAACTCTATCACTTCTCGCACATCTCATACTGGAACAGTTGTTGATAAAATAAAGAGGAAAAGTAGAATCTGTGTTGTGCGGTGTACTCTTGTTGCAGGGGTAAAAGTTAATAAAACTCGATTTGCGCTGATTTGCACATTTTTGCTAGGTTGGACGTGCCTGCTTTAGAGACTTACTACAGTCTTCTGTTTCTCATATGAATAGTCATTTTAATGTTTTTGGAACTTTTTTAATTACAATTTAGCATTTGTTCTTTTTAAGAGATTCACCCTTAGTATAAAAATTTTAAATAATTTTATCTTTCATTCAGTTATTTATTTTAAAATAAAATAAGATTTACTCGGATAAATATTTATTTTTATTCTAACTTTTTGAATAAATTAATGTTTTATTTATAATTTTAAATACTTCATTAATTGAATACGAATTGTTTTATTTAATTTAAAACCAATAATAAAATAATAAAACTAGAATAACAAGTAATTAATTAGTTATTCATTTTAAATCCATTTCTCACAAGTTATGAATCACCTGTGCTACTTACTACATAAGGACAGTTCAAATCATTTATTTATACGTAAATGTGTGCGAAATTAGTCTTACGTTATATGTGTGTATTAGGTAAGAGGGCCTCTATAAACTACATCACACCATTTTTAACATTATTTCCAACTCCTCCTTGGATCATAAATCATCACAAAACTCATAACCCCCCTCTGTGACGTCACATTGAAATGGACCCTCCTTAAACTGATTTTAAAGAATCATTTTGGAGATTATATGCAATTAATATTTATTTTTCTTTATATGCAACTGAACCTCACACACCTGTTTGCAAATTTTTTTTATTTCAATTATAATATAAAATTTTTTAAACATATATGTAAAATATGTAAATGTATGTAAAGCAATTTGGTAATTTCTATTGACACTTAGAGATTTTATCGATACTTAGGCATCAAATAAACAAAGTTTAATTAAAAAAACAGCACATTTTTAACTCAAATTATATTTATAGTAATTTTTAGTTTTATCACCTTAATCTTTAGAAATCTTGATCAGTTTTAAAAAAATTCAATTTATTTTTATTTTTCTTCCTGTGACGATGTAATTAGTCACTTTCTTAAAACCCCAAATCTTGAATTGTAGTGCCACCTGTTGGAAGTCATTGAACCGTAAAGTCAAGAGTTATGGTAATGAGGGAAACTTGATTCTGCCGGATGACCCAGTAAAAGTCGTGAAAGTGGGTCGTGCGGCTAGTTAGTAGGAAGAGAAAGTGACAGGTGGCAGGTCCAGTATTAAAAATTGAAGTAAGGATGAGGAAGGAGACGAGCCACGTGCGGAGAGAAATTGGACGCCACAGGTGTACAATACATTAGCCGCCATAACGAATTTTGATATTGCCGCGCCGGTACTACAACCCGTCGCCGTGACTAAAATTTCGTTCTCTTGAGTGAAGTTGGAAGTGAATATGAGAAACTGTGTAGCCAAGAACTGTGTAGTGAAACCAGGAATCTTGTGTGAATAAAATCGAACTTAATTAGTTGAAGTGTGTAGTTTTCCTTCACTAAACGATCCCGTTTTCTACCCGAGTAACATCTCCGAGGAGTTGTCGGCCGAGAGATCAGGAGGATTACCAGTCACCAGGGAGGTCAGAGGAAGGATCACCATGGGTAAGTCGCTTACCAGTACTAAGCCAGTCGTGTCTCGTCGTTGGCATTTTCTGCTTGCCAATTGTTCGAGCAGAATCTTCTCCGAGTGAAAGAGAAACTCAGAGGTGTCGAGTTGTATTGGTTGGTCGAGTCAAATAAAAGTTTATTAACTTAGCTTGTGAAAATTAATTGGCGGCTGATTGCGAGATTTTATTTATTTAAAAATTTAAAATCTTATTTTGTTGAAAGCGTCAGATTTTGCCTGACTTAAGCAGAACTTTTAAACTAAAATTTAATTAGTTTAAAATTATACAGAGAATGATGATATATAAACCACATTTCATGCAGATTCTTCTAATAATTTCGTCTGTAAGTAAAAGGCACGCTACGTCATACGGACATTGTTTAAATCAATTTGTAGAAATGATTCTAATCAAAAATTAGCAACAGTGATTTCCAGATTCTTTTTGCTTCTGCTGCTTGTCTTGTGAGGAATAAATATTTTACCCATCTTAATCTGTTTGATGGTTATATAGAAAGAAGAGAATGGTAAGTTCTTATAAATAAATACATATTTGTTTTATTCCCCAACTAAATATTAATTTTTGGAATTACATAAAAAAATTTATTTTTAGAATTTTAACACGAGGTATTGCAGTACATGTTGCTTCTGTCGTTATTTTATGTCTAACCCTTTCGTAAGTATTCTTTATATTTGTAGACAATATTTTATGAATTTTAATCATGAGTAGTTTTAAATAAATATATAAAAAAAATTTTTATTTACAATGTTGAAACAACCACAACAAATGCAACCAACGCCACAAATGCAACCAATGCCACTACTGCGACAATGCCAAAATAGCGCCATCCACTTATGTAGATTCAGCTTTGCTTAACACCGCTATAACGATTGTGGGGAACACTGCAGTTTCAGCATGAGTTTTCTGCTATTACTACCGTGTCTATAAGTTATGTGAATTTTCGTGCGCGTTGTGTTTCTCTGACACACTCGTCTTTTTTTCTTTGTCGTTTTTCCTTATTTTTAGTTTAATGTGGAAATGGATGAATTCGTAAAGAATATTTTACAGAATTGGAAACTGGACCAATTCATTGACAGATTTGAAAGTAAGTATATGCAGAATGGACGCAATCCTAACCTAAAATAAATTGTCTTTGCTTTTGATAATTATAGCTTATTTAATATTGATTAGCAATATTATTATAAAATAAATTATAATTATTTTAAAAACATTTGTTATCACTAGTAATTAACTATATGTTTACTTAATAAAGTATTTTAAAACAATTTAAAGTAACTTTCAAGTTTCTACAAAACTGCCAAAACTGCTGTGTGTCACAATGCAAAAACTGTAGTGTTCCAACGTAGAAACAACAGTTTTCTGTTTGCAGTGTTACTCATGCAGAAACTGCAGGACTTTACCGCTGAAATGGCGTGTTTTTTTCCTCAGTGCATGGAAAAGGTTAATTTTTATTTAGAAATTATAAATTGGAGACAAGTAGCTGTTTAGTCAAGTTGGTAACAGGGATGCCAGCAGGCGGCGGAAATTCTACCCCACCACGCCGCCAATTCTTTCCCCACTATACCTACCGGCGGAGGAAACGGAGAATACACGGCAATGCTTGCTTTTTTCTTTTTCTCAATATAACAGCGAAAACTAACCTATACTGGGCGAAATCGGCGCGAAATTCAAACTCTTGTTTGAAATCATTCTGGTATTTATTATTATAATATTTAATTTCAATTGATTAAATGCATAGACTTTAATGAAAATAGTACTTAATTATTAGTATTACTAAAAAAGGTTGTAAAATATTAAAAAATTTCATGCGAACAATTATTAACAACTAATATTCCATTTTTTAATTATTACAACTATTTCTTATTAATTAATTTTTTTATTTAACTATCATAAGTTTTTCAGACTATTTAATATTATAATATTACAAAATAATATTAAATATTTATTTAAAGATGTATTTTGGTGTTGACCAGAATAAATTGTAGTGAGAAGATGTAAAATAGTGTTTGTTTTCGCTGGTCTTTATTTATACAATTTCAAAATTCGAGCTTTCGTCTTTCCATGAAAGACCTCATCAGGTTATATCAAATCAATCTAAAAAATTGTTTTACAAATTAAAAAAGAAAACAAATAAGAAATAACATATAAAATAAAATAACATATAAAATAAAATAAAAAAGAAAACAAGTTCAAAACATAATCATTTTCTCTTTATAAAGAGATCACAAAAAGAATTCTCACCATGTCAAAATACAACAAAAAAGTCACAGACACACAAAAATAAAACATAATGTCAAAAATACATATAAAAAACACATATATAAGTCAGCATTAGACAGTACTGTGGTAAAGATTATTATTTACTAAAAAACAATAATTCTCGTCAGCTGTCAAAAAACGTTATAACCTCAAAACCATGAGTGTTCGTTTACAATGCCTAAATTCTACAGTGTCATTCACATGTCGTCGAAACTTAAAGTTCTATTCACATTACAGCGAAGTCACAAATATTTAACCATATATCATAAAAAGAAAAAAAAACAAAACAAAAAAAAAACTTTTTTAACTAATTTAAAAAAACAATTATAAGGACATATCGGATATTAAATTAAAATATAAATCACTAAGGTTATTTATGTCGGTTCGTTTGTTTACAGAATTACTAAATTTAACAATATAAAACATTTCCTTAAAAAGTCGCTTCCTGAGATTCGACTCATTACAAATAATTTTGGTGTTATTGAAATTGAAGATGTGGTCATATTCATGGGAATGTGCAACTAGAGAAGAAGCTCTTTTATCATTTTTGCAATCTCTCTTATGGGTACTGACCCTGTCCTTTATATAGTTCATAGTCTGACCGATATACACCATCCCACATTCGCATGGAATCTGATACACAACGTGACTTTTCAAATCGAAAGGTGTAATATCTTTATGCTTTGAGAAACAACCAAACGGATCCTTATTATAATAAAAAACAACATTAACATCAAACTTCTTAAAAAATTTTATAAAGAAAATGTGAAGTTCGTCAATGAAAGGAAGAGATACACATTTTCTGAGGTCAATAGTTTTTGATTTGTTGACTACTCTCGCATTAGAATCAAGAGGATTTGTAATTTTTTTGAGCCTCAAATCAATATACTTTTTAACGAAAAATGCCGGATAATCGTTTGAAATTAAAATATTTAAAACAGTATTTAAATTATCGTTGATGAATTCAGTCTCAGAAAGTTTTACCGCTCTATCAACAAGAGAGTAAACGATCGAGATTTTATCCTTCATACAAATGCTTGAGTTGAAATTTACATATCTACCTGAAAAAGTTCCTTTTCTAAACCAATTTGTTCTTAATTTGTTATTATCTCTCATTATTAGGGCATCCAAAAAACCAATACAATTATTTTCTTCAACCTCAATAGTAAATTGGATTTTTGGATGATAGCTATTGAACACATATAACAATTCGGGAATTTTATCACGTGGAATACATGTCAGAATGTCGTCAACATATCTTTGATAAAAAACATACTGAAAGTTAATTCTTTTTAAAACATCAAACTCTAATTTTTCCATAACGAGGTCAGCTATGACACCCGATAAGGGGGACCCCATAGGTGTACCAAAAATCTGTCTATAATATTTGCCTTGGAAAATACAGTATGCATTATCCAAACAAAACTCAAGCAGTTCACAAAAATATGTATCATCAATGCCAGTGTGTTCTCTAATTTCCCTCCATTTTAACTTTACACATTTTAGTACCAAATCCTTAGGAATATTTGTAAAAAGGGATTTTGCATCTAGAGAGACTAAAATAAAACCATCCGGTATATAAAAATTTTTCATCTCAGAAACCAAATCAAAACTATTTTAAACAAAATGTTCAGTTTTTCTAATGACCTTCTGAATCGGTTTACTTAAAAATTTTGAAAGATTATATAAGGGGGATCCACAGAATGAGGTGATAGGTCTCATAGGAACATTTTCTTTATGGATTTTTGGTAGAGTGTAAAATTTTGGAGCCACAGAATTGTAACTCTTAAGAAAAGCTTTAGTATCACAATTTATAAAACCTTTATGTAAAATTATTTCAATCAATTTATTTAAATTTGCCTGTATATTTTTGGTAGGGTCTTTCTTTAATTCAGTATAAACTTCTTTATCATTTAATAATGCTAAAGTTTTATCCACATATTCCTGTGAGTTCATTACAACTGTCACATTCCCCTTTCAGCATTTAGAATTTTAATATCCTCATTGGATTTGATATAGTCTCTACATTTTTTTCCCAATAGTTGAAAATCCAGAAGATCATTAGTATTAACTTTACGAACATCCTAATTCATATAATTTTGTAATTTATTTGATAAGGAACCTCTAAATAAGGATCTCTTATCGTCTTGAATTAAGTAAATCTTTTCCTCAGTAATTGCTAATGTGTCTCTAACAACAATATCCCTTTCAACCGGATTGGTATAAAATTATATATAATATTATTCAAAAAATTATTGTTTAACTTTCACAATGATGAAAATTGTAATTTGTATCATTTAAACAACACTAATTTATTTTCATACATATTTCAGAATAAATAAAAAATTCTGCTAAATCATAAAAATTGATTTCTTTAAAATATAATTCAAAATTGATTAAATCTTTTAAATTCTGTCATTTTTTATTATTTTTATTCTCATTTTTTAAATAATATTATTATTTTTGACAATTAATTGTATTAAACTTAATTTTCACACAAAATATTATTAAAAATTGATATTAATTCAATTAATTTTTAAAATAAAACTACATTATGAAATTATTAATTTTCCTTTAGTAAAAAGTTGTGCTCAATTCTATTAATTTTTAATAATTGAGCTATATATCATTTATATTTTAATTCAGTAAGAAATTATGAATTTCAGAAACGTGCCACCTAAAACTTGAATATTTTTATTTTTTCTGAAATGATAATTTTTCCGCAACATTATAATTAATTTCAGAAAAACTTGTCGGCCGATTTCAATGATTCAACCAGTAATATTTTTGTCTTGAATCTAACTTTCAAGTAATTATTATTTCGTTTAAAGATATTAAATTTTAAGGAACAAAAAATTGTTTATTTATAAAAAATATTTTTAAAAAACACTTTATCCATGAAATTTTAATTCAACAAAATTCTACTTATTTTTTAAACCTTATTAAAAAGTGTTTTTTAATAAATAAACCATTTTTTTGTTTATTAAAATTTAATTTCTTTCTACGAAATAATTTTTATTTGAAAGTTAGATTCAAGACAAAAATATTGCTGGTTGAATTATTGAAATCGTCCGACAAGTTTTTCTGAAATTAATTTTAAAAAAGTAATAAAAATTTTGAATTGTTAATAACGAGATATGACTAAACATTCTTTTGCAAAATCCTTTTACTTGATAATTTTCTATGTAAGATGCAATGAAAAAATTATTATTTTAGAAAAAATAAAAATATCTAATTGTAAGTTTTAGGAGTCACATTTCAGAAATTCATATTAAATTATTAATAACAATAAATTTATTCAAAATTGTGGGTAATAATTACGCTTTAGTAAAAAGTCGTATTTGATTCTAATAATTTTTTTACTATTTAAAAAATTTTTTTTAATAATTACAATTAGTAGTAAAAGTTGTGCTTAATCTTTGAAGTCTTAAAATTATTTTTTTTTGAAATTAGCTAATACTAAACTTTAAAAAATTTATAGGTAATTAATAATTTATTCTATTATTATAACTTTTTATTATTATTATTAATATAAAAGTATTATTTACTATGTAAACATAAAACTTCATATAAATTACAAAATAAATTTATATAACTGTTAAAGTCTAAAATTATGACAATCTTTTAAATTATAAATTTAAGACTTCAAAAATAACTTGAAGACTTTTTAGTACCTATTGTAATTATTAACAAATTTTTTTTATTAAATAGTTACTAAAAACATTAACAGAATCAAATAGGACTTTTTACTAATGCGTAAATATTATACAAAATTTTAAATAAATTGTTAATAATTATAATTAGAATTATAAATTTGATATCTTATTTGATATTTTAATATCTTATTAGACTCATAATAGACAAAAGTATTTTACATCTACAAATTAATAATAGTAGAATTGAATTGTATATACTTTGGAAATTAAACATCGAAAATATTAAAATGATGATTTAATATTTATAATATTGAATAATAAAAACTTGTAATAATAGAATAAATCATTTTTATTTTAATGTTATTTAATACTTATAATTTTCTAACGTTCAATATTAGCTAGTTTTAGAAAATAGTAAATATAAGACTTTAAAATTTAAGCACGATATTTTACTAACGTAATATAAAAAAAATTTATTATACAGTTAATTGAAAAATTAATGGAATTCAATACGGCATTTACTAAGAGTACAATTACTAAAACATTTTTGAATAAATAGTTAATATCAATTTTTAATAATATTTTATGTAACAATTAATTAAAGTTAACATTTAATATCTTTAAACGAAATAATGTTTACTTGAAAGTTAGATTCAAGACAAAAATATTACTGGTTGAATCATTAAAATCGGCCGACAAGTTTTTCTGAAATTAATTATAATGTTGCCCAAAAATTATCATTTCAGAAAAAATAAAAATATTCAAGTTTTAGGTGGCACGTTTCTGAAATTCATAATTTCTTACTGAATTAATATATAAATGATATATAGCTCAATTATTAAAAATTAATAGAATTGAGCACAACTTTTTACTAAAGGAAAATTAATAATTTCATAATGTAGTTTTATTTTAAAAATTAATTGAATTAATATCAATTTTTAATAATATTTTGTGTGAAAATTAAGTTTAATACAATTAATTGTCAAAAATAATAATATTATTTAAAAAATGAGTATAAAAATAATAAAATTGACAGAATTTAAAAGATTTGATCAATTTTGAATTATATTTCAAAGAAATCAATTTTTATGATTTAGCAGAATTTTTTATTTATTTTGAAATATGTATGAAAATAAATAAGTGTTGTTTAAATGATACAAATTACAATTTTCATCATTGTGAAAGTTAAACAATAATTTTTTGAATAATATTTAATATTATTTTGTAATATTATAATATTAAATACTCTGAAAAGCTTATGATAGTTAAATAAAAAAATTAATTAATAAGAAATAGTTGTAATAATTAAAAAATGGAATATTAGTTGTTAATAATTGTTCGCATGAAATTTTTTAATATTTTACAACCTTTTTTAGTAATACTAATAATTAAGTACTATTTTCATTAAAGTCTATGCATTTAATCAATTAAAATTAAATATTATAATAATAAATACCAGAGTGATTTCAAACAAGAGTTTGAATTTCGCGCCGATTTCGCCCAGTATAGGTTAGTTTTCGCTGTTATATTGAGAAAAAGAAAAAAGCAAGCATTGCCGTGTATTCTCCGTTTCCTCCGCCGGTAGGTATAGTGGGGGAAGAATTGGCGGCGTGGTGGGGTAGAATTTCCGCCGCCTGCTGGCATCCCTGGTTGGTAAGTCTTGACGTTTAATTTTTCGTGTAGATTTGTGTTATTTTATAAGAACTATGGGTTCTTGTTAAATAATCAACGCATATTCCCTCTTTAACAATATAATAATTTTATTTTACAACAATATTTAAACAGAATTTTTACTTACAATTTTAGTTTACGTGTGTTGATGTTTATTTAAAGAACAGCGACCTGCCTTACACGATTTTTATATAGATTGCTAGTGTAATCTTTAACAATTTTTCAGTTCGTTTTAGTGATATTACACTTGTTAAGAAAATGACTATTGAAACTTTATCACACAGTTATTTCAATAAAATTTTGAATTATTTTTATAATCACTGTATCAAAAAAACAAAAGAATTTAGTTTCTTTTGTACAGAAATAAACATAAAATTTTTAAGTAAATATTATTTAATTTGTCAATAATGGAGCAAAATAACTACTATAATAAAGTTTATACGTATTGAAAACCGTTAAAGAAATCTGCTGTTAATTTACCTCTGTAATTTGAAAGAAACCAGCTTCTTTAACACTACTTTTTAAATAACGCGATTTTAAACAATTAAAGGGCCGACTCGACGATACTGTTCGGGCAGAAACTTACCGGAGTATTTTGACGACAGTCAGAGTTTATTTGCGGTTTATATACTCTTTAGAACAATGAGTCTTTATTTTTAATATTGATAATAATTATAGAGTTCAAAAGGTTAATAAATTTGTTAATAATTTGTCACAATTAGTCAATATATTCGTTAATTGAATTATTTATCGGCGGTCAAAGTTTATCTGTTTACGACATACTTTCTTAAATCTCGACTACTTTATTAATATGTACCTTTCTATTGAGGTGTGAAAAACATATTTACTTATTATTTAATATTTTTCCATTAATTAATTTCGTATTTTAACTTATGTATGTATTTTCTTTATCTTTAAAATATTTTGTTCTATGTTATCGACACTGCATAATTAAATCTTAATATTCGCATTGATAATGCATCGACAAAGACTAAGTCTATGTCGATAATTGATTATCATGTGTAACTTTTTGAACATTTAAGTTGATCGCTTTATTTAAATTTGATACTAATTAATAATTATAATAATTATAATAATTATTAGTTAATTAAATAACAATTATTTATTACAATTATTATTTCAATTATTATTTTATATTGCATTTTAATTTCTATTTTGTTACCGATGGTAAATCACAGTGGTGAGACTCTGTGGCTTGCGATCACCGAGGTTAAGCAACATTCAGTGCGGTTAGTACTTGGATGGGTGACCGCCTTGGTGCCCGCTATAGCCCGGTTTTTTTCTCACTACTTTCGTGATTTATCAAGCGGGAGGTTTGACGTCAAGGTATAATGATGTGCACTGTCGATTATTGTCCGGTACACACCATTAGAACTTGACTGTCGATAAACCGGTTGTACTCAAGAGAGGTTTTCTACAGTTTCCCTCTCCTCTTACGAGAAAACCTAATTAACTGGTGGTCCAGGCAAATGCGAGTACTCCTAATAGAGCCGGCTGTAGACGCAAATTAGGTTAATATTTAGAAACTTATGTAGAATGGTTATGCTTAATCCAAAAAAGTATTTCTCAGGGACTCTTGTCGAAGTGCGTAAGGCCAATAGGGCACGAGTATAAACAATAAAAAAAATTCTATTTTGTTTATATTTTAAAGCAAAAATTTCAATATTTATCGGGTCGTAACAGTCCTCCCTCCTTAAAAGTTTTTATCGTCCTCGATAAAAGTGGGTTAAAATTAAAAAAAAATTTGAACGTGATGAAGATTTTTTTTGTCGTTTATACTCCTGCCCTATTGGCCTTACGCTCTCGACAAGAGTCCCTGCTGATACTTTTAAAGGATTAAGCATAGCCATTCTACAAATATTAGCAACTTTTATTTAACCTAGTGCGTCTACAGTGCGGCTTTCGAAGATAGGAGTACTCGCATTTTGCCTGGACCACCCGTAATTGGGTTTTTTTGCCAGAGAAGAGGGAAACTGTAGAAAAACCTCTTCTGAGTACAACCGGTTTATCGACAGTCTAGTTTCGGCGGTAGGCATCGGACAATAATCGACAATACATACCGTCGCACCTAGACGTCAAACCTCCCGCTCGGAATATCTCACCTGTCGGAAAAAATCCCCGGCTGACAGAGGGCGCGAACCTCGCTCGCACCACCCGCAAAGTCGGAGCTCCAACCAACTGAGCTATTCCGTCGGTACGTGATGAAGATTTCAAGTGCATATTGAAATTATGTGATACGAGGAATGAGAGGTAAGTTGATCCTTATATGTGATAGTTATAGTTATCTAAAAGTTGCTGTGACAAAGAAGCTTTATCAATTTATTTTAATTGTGTGAGGTGCAATGATCTTTCCTATTCCTTCGATGGTGGTGTAGGTCAGTATCTCTCGAAGTTGAATCTTAGGTCTTGAGTGTTTTGATTTTCGAGTGTTACTGAAAACAATTGGTGTGTGATCCATTGTCGGGTTCTAGCACAAAGACTGGTAGATTTTGAAGAGTATTTTGGTATTTTCCAATTTGCTTTTTGGCCTGTTGTATCTAATCAGGCGATTAATTTTTTGTGTGGGTTGTACGCCGAATTTACCGGAAATTATCTCGATCCGGGTGATTTTTCAGTAGTTCGAGGACTAAATAGTAATTATAGAAATGAAGTCTTGATACGTGTAAATTCACTATATATCGTTTAGTGTTAGTAATATTTGTTATTGTGAGTTCAATTTTAAGCGAGTAAATAATTCAAGCTCTTTCTCTTTTTTTGTGTATATTTAAGTTGGTCCTTTGCGTGTAAGAAGAAGAACGGTGTCGCAAATTCTTCCACTTCTGATGTCATCGACGGCGGAGATGGCGAGATTGTTAAGAAGAGCCCATACCCTTCAGGATATGATTCGTTCAACGGAGATGGTGCTTGTTGGTCGTGGAGTTTCCAATTCCACCCTTTACCGAAGACCGTTAAAGAAATCTGCTGTTAATTTACCTCTGTAGTTTGAAAGAAACCAGCTTCTTTAACACTACTTTTTAAATAACGCGATTTTAAACAATTGAAGGGCCCACTCGACGATACTGTTCGGGCAGAAACTTACCGGAGTATTTTGTCGACAGTCAGAGTTTATTTGCGGTTTATATACTCTTTAGAACAATGAGTCTTTATTTTTAATATTGATAATAATTTGTTAAATTGGATGAAAGGCAAAATTGGAAATTGATTATATTGGATAACGAAATATATGTAAATATTTTTCTAAAATAAAAAGAACAATGTCTAACAAAGGAGAAACTGTTAATTTGACTATTCATGATTTAAGTATAGTTGGCACTGAAGGAGCAATGCTAAATAATGATCATATGTATGAATTTCAAAAGCTATTGGGAAGACAATCAAATTTTTTTTATAATATGCAAAATACTTTGTGTTTACAAACACTCGATTTGATACTTTCAGTCGAGAATAATAAGCAGCACATTCAAATACTTTTTAGTGGATCTTATAAATTTGGTCATTGGATCTGTACTTATTATGATGGAAGATGTCTTTCCATTTTTGATAGTTTTAATAAAAAATGTTTAAATCGTGATCAAAGAAATTATTTAATTAGATTATATCCTTTTGAACCACCAGTAGTTTTCACCACTGTTGATCAGCATCCAGAATACAGTCTTTCTTGTGGAGTATATGCAATTGCATTCGCAACATCGTTATTTTTTAATATTATGCCCCACTCTGTTCATTACTATTATTGTAATATGAAAAATCATTTAATGTTAATGTTTAAAAACAATAGTTTAAGTGAATGTCCCTCTGAACAACTTTCTAATAGTAGATCTTGCATAGTTGTGAATGACTGGAATTGCCTTTTAAATGAAAAAGATATTCAACTTAAGTATGGAGAATCAAACTTTTCTAAAAACTCTATGAAGAAAGAAATTTCTTTCCCGAGAATAATAAATAAAATAAATAAGGGAAGTATTGCATCAACAACAGTTAAACAAAGGAGGGCTGAAATTCAAAAAAATTATCGTGATAGGCAAAAATTAAAACATAAAATTGATAATGCAAATTATTTAGAGGAAGCACACACTTCCATTTCTTTAACGAGAGTATTAAATAAAATAGATGAAAAAAATAATGCGTCAACAACACTCAAACAAAATAGGGCTGAAATTCAAAAAAATTATCGTGATAGGCAAAAACTGAAATGTAAAATTGATAATGTGAATTATTCAGGTGAAGTGCACACTTCAACTAAGAAAAAACTTCAAGGTGAATCTAAAATAGAATATGCTCAAAACCTTAAATTGAAAAATATAAACAGTGATAGAAGTACTTTGTCAAAAACAAAAAATACTCTATGTCAAAGAAATTATTGTGAAACAGTATTAAATCATCAAATTCAAAATGAGTTAAAACTGGTAAATAATAGTATAAATTCAAATTTGAATATTTATGTTCCAAATAAAATATTAAATATAGATTTAGATGATAATAAAACATTTAAGTCAAATAATGTTGAAAATTATCTAGGTCCAATGAATTATTATTGCACACATTGTCAAGCTAAACATTTTAAAGATGAACAAGTTGCTGGTAGAAAAGTTAGTTTTAATGACTGTTGTAGTCATGGAGGTGATGTTTTGACTTCCATACAATATCCAGATGAATTAAAGCTTTTGCTAGAAGGGCTTCATGAAAAATCTGGTCATTTTAAAAAGAATATAAGGCTGTACAATAATTCTTTTTCTTTTGCATCTTTAAATGCTAATGTAATTAATTTTAATGGAAGAAGAAGAGGACCATTCTGTTACAAAATTCAATCCGGATAAAGGTGAAGATCCATGTTTTGGTCAATTATTTATTTATGACCCTGAGGAATCAATCAGATACAGATTGAAAAGTAACGACAATTTGGATAAAGACATTTTAAAATCTATAGAAAATATTATGAGAAATTCTAATGCATACACAAAATCTTACATGATGATGTCAGAGGTAATTAGAATAGAAACTGAATTAGCACGACAAAAAAATGAAGAAATTCCTGAATTACAATTATTGTTCACTTTGAAAAAAGGTTTTGATAAAAATAAATATAATTTTCAAAGTTTTAATGAAGTTGCTGCAATTTTTAATACAAACTCTAAGGGAGAAATACAAGAATCTTATGTAACGGTTTATAATAAATCTACAAAGGAATTTAAATTGGTTAGCAATTTAGATCCCAATGTTGAACCATAGATTTATCCTATATTTTATCCACTTGGAAATAAGGGTTATAATATTAATATGATTCGTAGTGATAGTGACTATAGAAGTAGAAATCATACTATTTCTAGATCTGCCTATATTAAATACAAAATTGCTATAAGAGATGAGGAATTTAATCCATTTTTATATGGCGGTAGATTGTTTCAACAATGGGTGGTTGACTATTATGTAAAAATATTAAAAGATAGATTAAGATTTTGTGCAAATAATCGAGCTCAATTAAGAAGTAAAACATATAAAGGATTGATCGATTATTTAAACAATCATGTGTTGGAAAATGATGTACACGTGGGAAAAACGCTTATATTGCCTTCCACTTTTATTGGATCACCTCGCAATATGATGCAACAATATCAGGATTCGATGGCTATTGTTGCTCGTCATGGTAGACCAGATTTATTTATTACAATGACGTGTAATCCAAATTGGAAAGAGATACAGGAAAATTTATTACCCCATCAAACTGCTGCTGATAGACCTGATATTGTAACTAGAGTATTCGCATTAAAAGTAAAACATTTACTTAAACATATTGTTGATAATAAATTATTTGGAGAGGTCAAATCTTATGTTTATGTTATTGAATTTCAAAAGCGAGGATTGTCACACATTCAATTGTTAGTTATATTGAAAGAAAATTCTAAAATATTAACAGTTGAAAGTGTTGATCGTTATATTTCTGCAGAGATTCCCGATGAAAATAATAATCCTATTTTACATAAAATAATAATGCAAAATAATATTCATGGTCCTTGTGGAGATTGGTGTTTAATTGATGGAACTACAATTGAAGAAAATTGTTATGTTCATTGTCGTCGAAGAAATAATAATAAAGTGTATAAACGACCAAATGGATTTATTGTTGATAATTCTAATGTTGTTCCGTATTGTCCTAAACTTTCAAAAATATTTAATTGCCATATTAATGTAGAAATAGTTTCGAGTATCAAGTCTGTTAAATATTTATATAAATATATTCTCAAAGGGCATGACGCTGCATCTATTATTGTCACAAATGCGAATGGTGATGTAACTATTAATCATAATGAAATAAATCATTATGAAGAAAATAGATATGTTGGTCCAGTTGAGGCAGTTTGGAGAATTCTAAGTAAACCTTTTGGAAAAAAGAGTCATAGCGTTAATCGCTTGCCCATACATTTGCCAAATGAACAGAATGTTTTTATTCGAGAAGAAAAAGATAGTAACGGTATTTTTTTCGATTTAAATAAAAATAAAAAACTTCTGGATTACTTTAAACTTAACCAACGGGATAGTAATGCTCAAAAGTATTATTATTCAGAAATACCAGAGCATTATACATGGGTAACAAAATCTCTTGAATGGAAACAAAGAATTCGTTAAGAAACAGTTTTGGGAAGAATGTATTCAGTTAATCCAAATCAATTAGAGTTATTTAATCTTAGACTATTATTGCTTACAGTAAAAGGAGCAACTTCTTTTGAAAGTTTGAGAACAGTTAATGGAGTTGTTCATGAATCTTTTACATCTGCTTGTTTGGCATTAGGACTTGTAGAAGATGATAGTGAGTGGATTAGAACAATGGAAGAAGCTGCATTATAGATGATGCCTCATTCACTTCGCCAATTATTTATAAGAATTTTAATTCATTGTCATCCTGTACAACCGGATAAACTTTGGGAACAATTTAAGGGTCAAATGTCAGAAGATTATTCAAAAACTAACGACATTGATGCTGAACAAAGGGCTTATAGAAATATTGAAACAATGTTATTTAACGAAGGATATAATTTAACTGACTTTCAGGGATTGTTAGATATATAAGATGAAATTCTTAATCAACAAGTTAATGATATAAGTATTGCAGAACATATTAACATAGGAGAACATAATTATGCTAAATTAAATGTAAAACAAAAACTTGTAGTTGATTATGTACTTGATGCCCTAAAGGATTCTTATTTTGATAGTTCTAAGTGTTTATATGTTGATGGTTGTGGAGGATCTAGAAAAACATTTTTATACATTACGCTATGGCATTTGTTAAGAAGTAAAGGAATAAATGTTTGCAACATGGCATTTACAGGTATAGCTGCGACTCTGCTTCCTAATGGAAAAACTGTTTATAAAGTTTTAGGTTTACCCGTTCCATTATACAGTGATTCATCTTCAAACATTAAAGTTCAATCTAAAGAAGGCCTTTTTTAAAAAAATATAGATGTCTTTATTTGGGATGAAGCACCAATGGCTCCAAAATATGCTTTAGAAAGCATATATACACATGTTGTGTTACTGCCCCGCACTTGTGAAGGAGCGGGAACGCATTACGGGCTACTTCTTTCTGGGGGAGACCGTTATTGCTACCAGAAACCTGGCCGAAGTCCTCCTGCTGTGGAAAGGAATTCGGATATAGGGACTGTTATGGGGAACGTAAAGAGATTACCCAAGCGTTAGTGGTATGACCTGAAAGGTCATAGATTCACAACCCTCATTTCTTAATAAAATAATAAAGTATACTACTGTTTTAAGAGATGGACAAATTGAAAAAAAATTCATCGTACACTGAGAAAATTTTGGGGACGCTGCGGGAATTCATGGGAGTCGCTGGCGCTCTCTGTCCACGATTCCCAGCCGCTCCGGCAAAAGGCAGCATCTACTCCTCAAGGGGCTGTTTCTGACTTTTGAATGGTAAGGATCAGTTCAATGTGCACGGAGTACAGTCCATAAGAACAGATTCTTACCTTTTCCGGGGCGGCTGGGAATCGTAGGTAAAGTTGCGCTTCAGCTCTTCATTTAACGCAGCAGTGCCACCTACCGGAGCAGCATTGTCCCCAAAATTTTCTGAGTGTAGATGTATAAGTAAATCAACCAGTTAATTGATAACACAGCCACACAAAAAAAATAAAAGTTCTGACCTGGGGGTCTCACTATGTAGACTTTATGTTTTTTGGGTTGCTGAATCCGAATCCGAAAAATTCATCAGATTCGTTTGAAATTCGTTATTCGGGGGTTTTTGGGGTCGAAATATGGTGAACACGTTTTTGTATATTTGAATTTTGAAATCAGACTTTAAATTCGTATTCAGCGACTCCAAAAACTCCCGAGTAACGAGTTTTAAGCGAATCCGATAAATTTTTCAAAAACGTGTCCGCCATATTGGATCCGCAATTTTGAATTTTTGAAATCTGACTTCAAATTCGTAATCAGCGACACCGAAACCCCCAAGTAACAAGTTTTAAACGAATCCGATAAATTTTTCAAAAACGTTTCCACCATATTGAATCCGCCATTTTAAATTTTTGAAATCTGACTAAATTCGTAATCAGCGACCCCAAACGCCCCCGAGTAATGTTAGAAACTTTTTCAATGTTAAAATATTTTTATATTGAATAGCAGAAAGAAAGGGGGCGCGCGTAGCGCGCAAGTAAAAGTGACTAGTATAAATTAATTTTTCGACAAGTTGAATATAACAAAAATGTATTTTTAAACATTGTTAAATATTCAACAAATCCAAGTGAATTAACTAAAATGATATATTTAAAGCGTATTTACACAGTAAATTTGTTATATTTTATTATCTAATACCAAGCATCACAAAAATTTCCTTTATGATGTTTTAAAATGATCGTCAAGTTTGGTTGTGAAAATTAATTCGGTTGTGGACACCACTCTTATTTTTGATAAATCGTGAAATGTCGTTGTCTATATAATCATAAGTAATTCCTTACAACATTTAATAGTGTTTTATGAATTTTAAGAGTTTCGTGATCCAGCACGGAAATTAATATAATGAGACTTTGATGTCCGTACGTCGCACAGTGTTCTGAGAACGCTTATTTTTTGCCAAAATTCAAAATTTTTAAAAAACTAAAAATTTATAACTGTAAAAATGGTTTTTAAAAGTTATTAGAGTTGCTGATTACTACTGTAAAGTCAGATCTTAAAAATTCAAATGGCGGATCTAATATGGTAGACACAAAATTAGGAAATTAAGGAATTTTTATAAAGCTTATTATCTCAAGAGTTTTTGTGTTGTTGATTACGAATATGATGACAAATTTAAAAAATTTTAAAAGCTTTTTATATGTCGAATGAAAAGTTTTAAAAATAATTTAATTTTCTGGAATCTTGGTAGCAAAACTTTATAGATATAGCTGAGAAATAATCTAATATCGCTTTTCAAAATTAAAAAAATGACGGATTTAATGTCATAGTATTCTTGCTGGCACATTTATGTAGTCTGAAGTTTTGTAAAACTGACTAAACTCAAAATTTTATACTTAGTGTTGCAAATTGCAGTTTCAGATAAAAAAAATTTTAATGTCTTTAAAATAGAAAATATAATCTAATTAAAAAGAAAATAATAAAATCAATTATATAAATTAATAAATAAATAGTTATATCTTTATTTATTCGAAAAGAAAATCTTAATCAATAGAATGTTCCGTCTGAAAAATTGATTGTTTGAAATTATTATTCAATAAAATGTATGTTACTCAAATTCTTCTTCATTAGAAAGTTCAGTCTGTTACATCTGTCTATAAAACATGTTGAGTTCAGTTGAGTCTCCCTCTGTTTCATTTTCGTCTTCTTCAACTTCTTCCAGTTGCTCTCCTACATTGTCATCAATAGTTAATAATTTTCTTACTTCTTCTGGCAGATGCAATTTTTTGCGACTTTCAATTTTTAAATTGATATTGTATCTGTTAATTATGGGATCTGAAGTATCCATGAGACGATAAAATAAATCCGTCAAATTTGCAAGACGACTGAATATTCTACTATGATCTTGTCTATAGCTTTTGTAATGTTTATTTCGTCCTTCAGATGCTTCTTTACCAAGCATACCAACTGGTACCATACTATTTCTTATAACGTCAGCACCGTGAATCAGAATTTTATGAATTGTGGCCGATATTGGGTACCAATCATATAAGAGGCATTTTACGTGTAATGTCCTAAGTTGAAATTTCAACTTCTTGAAAAAAATTGAAACTCGGGGAATTTGTTGTTCTATCAAGTAGAAATGTGCCCCAAAAAATATTTTTGACTTTTTCGAAAATTTGAAGGGGGTAGAGAGGGGCCAATTTGACCAATTTTGCTAACAGCGGCTACTTTGTGAATTTTTTCTGAACGTACTTTTAATGGGAAAAATTTTTCAGAATATGTTTCGGAAAGGTTTTTTCGTCCTCTTTTCAATGGTGAATTTTATTTTTTAATATTTTAAAAATTTATACCAATTTTTGATAATTAATATTTCAATTTCAATTTCCCAAAAAAGGGTCCGTTTTATTTGAAAATAAATTATTGCAAACGAAAGCTGAGGTTTTTTCCTATGCGCATGTAAATTTTCAGAATGCCCTTTTTTTGTTTTTGAGTTATTAAATTTCAAAGAATAAATTGCTGCGCGCTACCTCGCGGGCACCTCGCATCACGCTGGGTACCACGCGGCTCAGCGCCACCGCAACGCTGCGCGCAGCAATTTATTCTTTGAAATTTAATAACTCAAAAACAAAAAAAGGGCATTCTGAAAATTTACATGCGCATAGGAAAAAACCTCAGCTTTCGTTTGCAATAATTTATTTTCAAATAAAACGGACCCTTTTTGGGAAATTAAAATTTAAAAAATAATTATCAAAAATTGGGATAAATTTTTAAAATATTAAAAAATAAAATTCACCATTGAAAAGAGGACGAAAAAACCTTTCCGAAACATATTCTGAAAAATTTTTCCCATTAAAAGTACGTTCAGAAAAAATTTACAAAGTAGCCGGTGTTAGCAAAATTGGTCAAATTGGCCCCCCTCTACCCCCTACAAATTTTCGAAAAAGTCAAAAATATTTTTTGGGGCATATTTCTACTTGATAGAACAACAAATTCCTCGAGTTTCAATTTTTTTCAAGAAGTTGAAATTTGAACTTAGGACATTACACGTAAAATGCCTCATAAACGTACATACATTTTAGCAGTTGAGAAACATAATTCATCAATTAAATATGGGTTAATTGGAAGCTGAACGCATAACGCTATCAGAATTGTTTTGAAATTTTTAATTAATTGTTCATCAATTTCTAATATTTCAGACAATATCTGAGTATCCTCGAAAGCTCATCGCGCTGTATAACCATTATTAGTAGTACCACTGCCCCCAGGTTTGGGCTCATTAACATGTAACGACAATTTTTCCCAAAATAGCTTTTGAACCTTAAGTTTCTTGTTAGCGAATAGCAATTTGTTTTTTTTTGCTTCTTACTTGCCATACTTTGAAGTCCATCCTATAAGAAATATATAATAAAAATTCTAACCCTCTTATCCAAGCATATAAGGGACTTATTCCATAACTGAGTGTTTTAGGATTTGGAATGAAGAGATTTTTAGTTTTATTTGAAAGATCATTGAACATTTTTTGAGTTGTATGACAAATAGGACATCTGAGCATGCTTTTTGTGTCTGTGATTATGTTTAAAACTTTATGGTCAATTAAAGTTAAAAATAATGAAAAATGAACGTTGATTTTGACATCATTCAATAAAATTTTAAAAGCTTCCAATTGGCAGATCTGATCTTGAAGGTTCTCTTTCGTTTTTAAAATTATTTCTGGAGACCCTTTTGCGTATATTAAGTTAACAGGACGAGCAAATGTTGCGGATTGCGATGATCGATTATTCTAAAATATTATATTTTTCCCCGTTGTCCATCTTAATGTTATAAGTGTAGTTGCAAATAAATTCTCGTCATTCGAATTTTGAGATATTGTCTGATATCCTTGATTATAACAAGGAATGCCAGAACTACCATCAAATCCATATGAGAACATGAAGACGGTCTCAATTTTTGTACATGATTCTTTTAATGTCGACAAATACTGCAAAATTACATTTTTTTGTAATTCAAAAGTCCTTTTCGCTGTGTGAATAATTAATGACTGGAGCGAAACTTTTGCTTTAACTTCTAAGGTTGATACAAGATCTTTTGGTGGTCTACATAAGTCCTTTACAGCTAACACTTTATCGTAGGATGGGAAAATGTCTGCACCTTGCTGCTTAGTTAATAAACGTGTTCTTAAATAATCTTCTTTTGAGAATGAACGTGACAATAATCGAATCCTTCTATCAGCGCTCTCTTCAATTTCCTTAACCCTCCGTCACACACCTAGGGAGGGATTCCCTCCACGGTTTCAGTATTTTTAAAATAACTTTTGTTTTCCTCATTGCAAAATAAAATCACTTTCTATACCTTTCGACAATTTACTCCTCAACACATTTCTAAAAAAACATTTAGTTTAAACATAATTAATATTTAATTATGAAGCTTCAAAGCTAGAAAAAACTCGAAAAAGTGAGGTTATGTTGAATAAAAAATCAAATTTTCAAAACATTTTTTGTTCCACTGTTGGTTAATCGCAAAAATATATTATAAATATAATTAAAATAAACTATTTTATGTTTTTTTTTATTTGTTAATGTTACATTATTTTTACATGTAAAGTGTAATTCCTTCGAAGATGTGCATTCGTGTATTAAATTATTATTTTTGAGACCGAAAATTAATTTTATTAATTTTATAATTTAGAATAATTTACTACATATTTGTAAGTTTGTGTTAAAATTAAATTTTTGTTGATTTCTTTGTTTATGTTGTAATGTCGCTTATTTTACAATGTGGTGAGGGATTCCCTCTAAACCTGTGTAAAGTCGTAATTTTTTCCAAGGTGTGTGACGGAGGGTTAAGAATTAATTCCAAATCTTTTTCTTTTGATTTTTAGCTGCATATTGACAAGCACTTATTAACCTTAAAGGATCATTTTTATTTTGTAATAAAATCTTTTCTACTTTTCTCATTTTTTATATTTTAGATAAATTCTGAAACGAAAGAGCTGGACGACTAGCTCTTGAGTTTGACTTATGTTCGGATGATGATGGAGATTGTTCAATATTTGTTACTTAATCAGGAATTTCGAACGAAGAATTCAACCAATCTGCATATTTTGTTTCAAATTTACTTCTTATTCTATGCACACTATTCCATTTTTGATTCCGCTTAGATCTGATAGTTCTTAATGAAATTCGTGATTTTTCTAAACTTTTGTCTTCTATGAAATTTATCTGTAGCTGTAGTTTTTCCAAAATAACAGTTACTATGACTTCAATATTATCAATCTCATTTTCAGATTCGCATTTATAATTACTAAAAAGTAAATTAATGATTCCCTTTTTCTTAAATTTAGCCTTGATCACTGCGAAACGAAGAGGAAATGTTGTAATCTTCCATAACTATGAAATAAAATTAAGTATCAAAGCAATAAACTTTACTTACCTTAAGTTTTTTTGAAATAATATACAAGAATATTACAGGCACAGGCACATGAAATTGATGAAAACAATATTACTTTCTTTTAATAAATAATAAATATTGTTACATACATAACCGACGATAAATAAAACAAGTGAAGTTTTTAACGAAATACAAAGTTTTAATTTGTTGGTTACATTAATTACCTTGTTATTAAATATAAAAAGAAGTTTGGATACAGAAAAATGGTGCAAAAAGTTGCAATACATTAAAAAATAGGTAAATCAAGGAATACAGTGGTATAATCAAAATTCTATTTCAACATGGAACGTCGGGGAACTTTGAAACACAAAAATGTACTATTTTTTTAAACATAGAAACAAAAAATATATCTTCGTTTTTTTAAGTATAAAGCTCCTTAAAATTATGAATAGTACTTGAATGGACGTAAATTATCTTTAAAATCAATTATTAAATAATATAAACATGAGGATACAATGAGAAACGTATAAATAAGTAAGTTTTTATAAGTATGCGTTCGATATTGTCAGAATTAATTTTCAACTTTTGGAATTTTTTTACGTTCAGTTTTTTTTTAATTAAATAGAAAAAAACATCAATTATAACTACTCCAAGTCATATAAAAATTGGTTTTATATTATATTTATTTATACTTTTATGCCCTTACATAAGGAGCATGTATTGTCAAAATTAGAAGAAATCATCCTTATATAGTTAATAAATATAGTTTCTTTGTTAGAAAAATGACTAATTTATTGAATTTTTAATAAAATTTTTCTAGTCAACTGAATCAATTTATTTTCTTCACGAGTAGTTAGCTAAGCTAATATATATATATATATATATACTAGCTGTCGTACCCGTCTTCGACGGGTTTTAGTTTCTACAGATATATTCAATAGTGTATCTACCAGTCTCGAAAAATAGGAAATAGTAGGAATTTAATTTGACTGGAGAAATAATAATTAGCTATCATTAACTATATCATTATAAAAATATTACTATTTTAAAACAGTGATTGACTTTTTATCATCAAATAATTTATTTTTTTATTAATTAAAATGCAGAAAACAATATTTGTCAATTATTTATAGAAATTTAATTATAGTAATATAAGTTAATCCAAAATCTCCACCAGTTTTTAAAGTTAGAGTAAAGTCAAATTCGAACTAATTGTATCATAATTGCTTAAATGTAAAATAAGACCTATATTGCAAGCTGAATTCACAATTTTTCCTGATTAAATTGAATTCCTGCATGTTTCCCGTTTTTTCCAGTTTACAATGCTCAAAACATCCATAATAGTTAACCTAGAATTAAAATAATAAAACTTTTTACTATCTAAGTTTTTCTCCAGTAGTATAATGCAAGGATCGTTTCACAGGTATTCTTGAATTTCTGTGAATGAATTTTGTCCTAAAAAATCAAAAAAAAATACTTTATAAAAAATACTTGAAAAATAATTTTAAAGCTATGAATTAATATTTTTTAATATTGTTTACCATTTATCATTTACCATTTTTAATATTTTCGAAGTTTTGCAACTGACAATTTTTTGATTAATTGGATAAACAAATTATTCTAAATTCCATTATTTTGAAGTCAAAATTTTAAAAGATATACATTAAAAAATAAAAAAATTAGAAATTTTCCATTTTTTAAATTTTTTGAAAAAATTGAATACCTCCCGTGCTAATTAATATGTTTAAAAACTGTAAATTTATTGTTTATATATATCTCACAAAAGTCACAACTGATTAATTTACTGCAATCTATCAAAATGTAAAAATTGTTTTGACAAAAGTAATGTCCTATAAACAAGATACAAGTATAAAAATGTTTTCAAAAAATTTAGAAAATCGAAATGTTATTTGGTCAAATTTTAGCATAATTTTTCCAAAAATTGTCTCTTATAGAAATAGATAATTTTTTCGTTTTTTTTAATTTTTCGAAAACATTTTTATACTTACATCTGAAATATGGAATAGTATTTTTTACTAAATTATGCAAAAATGTGACTAAATAGCATGTTATACTCAATAATAGATCATTTAAAAGCAATACATTTAAAAATCAAAAAATTTTAAATTTCGATTTTTTGAAAACATTTTTATCTTTACATCTTAGTTATAGGACACAATTTTTAAAAAAATTATGCTAAAATTTGACCAATTAACATGTAACAATCAATTATAGATCATTTAAAAGCAATTCATTAAAAAATATAAAATTGGGATATTTGCAATATTTTAAATTTTTTAAAAATCATGTTTATATTTGGGTGATTCTCCACGAAACCGACAATTTCATGTCCCTAGTTTTTTTTAAGAAACAGATTGCATATATAATAATGAATCCAACGTAAAAAAGTAATTCTGGTGATTACAAACAAAAACCTATAGCCACTTTAATTTCTAAGATTAAATGTTTTTTTAAATGCAAATTTAAGAGCCAAATCGTCATGGTAAAGCCTGTCCCAACAGTCAATTACAAAACAAAAATAAATATTTTTCAGTCAAATTCTCGAATAAAAATAATGATTGATAACATTTTTTTAATGTCTAAGTGTGTAAAATTGAAAAAATTAAATTAGTTGTAAAAAAAATTATTTTTTAATTTTTTTTCTGATGTTATTTCTTGTCCCCAGATTTGTGCGTCATGGTGAAGCCTTTTTAAAAAATTGAAATATTTCATAAAAATAAAATCAGAATTTCGGCATTCTTTAGTACAAGCAACAATTTAGTTCCCTCAATAGTTTTACTACGAAAGAAAAAAAAAATTGTTATACTTTTTTTCATTTTTTTTACGTTTTAAGCGTCAACTTTGTACAGGGAATCACAGAATCGTCATGGTGAAGCTTTCACATATTTTATAATAAATAAGAAAAAATAATTTTTTTAGCAAATAATGTATAGTCGTATTATTTTTGTGAATATAAAAGACAGGAATATGAAACCGATTGAAAATTGCTAATAATTTATTTTAAAAAACAGTATTTATTTTGCGTCATGGTGAAGCCTCAGCGTCATGGTGAAGCCTTTTTTGTCTTTCATTGAACTTGTGGTTTAAACAAGTGTATAATTACAACAATTTTTGTAATTGTTTCCAAATAAAATTAAACAAATAAAAATTACCTTGTTTAAAATATAATTTTAGTAAGTTGTGACATTAATTACTTTATAAATTTTCATAAATTAACGTACAAATTTCTGAAAGTTGCCAAGAATTTATTTTCATTTAAATTATGTTAATAAATAACGATAAATGATTTAAAACAATTTATAAAATTACAACATATATTTCCATAAATTTTCATACATTACAACATAAATTTCCATAAATTATCCTATAAATTTCTATAAATATTAAAAAATAGTTTTTAAAAGTTTCTTTTATTTACTCAACAAAATTTATTTAGGTACCTCAAAAATTTATAAATTACTATAAATTTCCTGCATTAGTCTTTTTAATATTGAATTATGTTTTGAAATAATATTATGAATTACATCACAATTTTTATAAATGACTATAAATTTCTATAAATTGCCATAAATTTCTATAAATTACCATAAATTACTGCATAAATTTCCTGAAGTAGATTTTTATATCCTTAATTAAACAAAAAACAATTTCAATCAGTTCAACTATCAATTTTGTTAACATAACAAAACTATGGCAACTAATTATGCTACATGGATGCGTGAACAGTTACTTTGTTTAAAAAATACAAAAATTACAAACAATTTGTCCGGCCTGTGACAGATATTTCATTCTTGACTATCATACTTAAAATTTACATTATGATTTTTATTTTTATTAAAAAAAATAATAAAAATTACAATAACCAAATTGTCGGTTTCATGGAGAATCACCCATTTACATCTTAGTTATAGGACATTTTATTGGCAAATCTATTATAGAATGTTACTAAATATCATGTTATACTTAATTATACAAAGTTTGAAAGCATTTTTTTAAAAAAGGTAAAATTTGAAAATTTCTGATTTTTTAATTTTTTGAAAAAATTGAATCCAAAGGTCAAACATTTTGCAAAATTTGGTTTCATACGGTTAAGCCGTTTTTAAGTGATTCGCGAACAAAGATTCTGTGACATACGTGACAGATAGTCAACTATGATAGTTCATACCCAGATAGCCAAGCGTACTAATCATTATTTTTCAGTACAGCGTATTGGTACCGTACTCATATTGTACTAGCACAAAATAATAAAGTATGTACATACCAGTACGATACTAGTATTATAACGGTATGTCATACGGATGGAATTATGAAATTGCCAAAGTACTCCGTACGAGTATAACACTAAGTACAATACCAGTACGCCAAACTAATTGAGATTTTAGGTTATCAATTTACAATGCTTTTCCGCCATTATCTGTACGACATACCAGTACAGTACCTGGTACAGTGCGAAGGTACATGGCTGGTACAGTACTAGTACGCTGGTTATCTGGGTACATATATACAAAGGGGCCGTTCAAAAAATACGTAACGCTATTTTTCGGAAATTTGGACCCCCCCCTCCCCCAACGTAACATAATGTTATATACATTAGCGCCATTTTTTCTCCTTACCGTAACAAATTGCTTGGGGGAGGGGCCCCCCAAAACGCGTTACGTATTTTTTGAACGGTCCCATACACGAAATTTTTTTATTGGCATTTTTGGAATCCTGGATGCTCAAAAAGAATAATTATGTGTAAAATTTTAAGTTCTGAGCAATGTACAGACAAAAATCTCATCTTATATAAATATATATATATATATATATAAATATATATATATATATATATATATATATATATATATATATATATATATATATATATATATATAGATTAATCAGAAAATATCAATATTATCTTAATTCAAAAAGCACTCAATTTTCAACAAAAACAATTTTTTTAAATTTTATTATAAAAAAGGTTATATTTATCTAAAAAAGTGATAGTTTTGCATCAATGTTATAAAAATTACAAAAATTTAATTTTTCTTTATTTTTCAAATTTTTTGAAAGATTATCATAACTTCCGTTCAAATTAATATTTTTTAGTCGGATAAGGCTATGATTTTAGGTTACGTTAATACCTAATAGATTGCCAATTTCCACTTTAATCGGTTGAACCGTTTTCAAGTGATGCGCGAACAAAGTTTTGCATACAGATAAACAGACAGAAGGACAGACAGACATTTTTTTACATTTTTCGAATTCTCATGTCTCAAGAAGAAAAAATATATAAGAATTTCCAAGATTGAAGGAATGTACAGACAGAAGTCTGGTTTTATAATTAAGAATATATATATATATATATATATATATATATATATATATATATATATATATATAAAAGGGGGGCTCCGCCCCCCTGCGCGCTTCGCGCGCCAACCCCCAGATTTTATATTTACTTCTATTTATGGATAATATAAAGATTGTAAAATGCGATCTTATGATATTAGCCATTCTCAAATTTTCAATCTTTGTCATCAATTTTGAAGTAACATACCAGCCTGCAAGTAAAAAAAAATTTCTTTTGGATAGGCTTTGACGTCCTATTTCGCGCTTCTATTTGAGGGGGCAAGCTCTGACCTGTTGGTAAAACACAGATTAAATTTTAACGTAATGTGAAGGCTTACATTAAGGCCCCTTTTAAAACCCGTAGCTCAAAAAAATTGGTAAAATTAAACATGCATTTTTATTCGTTATTTATCCTCTTTTTGACATAGGTAAAAAAATAGGTCAATTTTGACATATGTTTTGATTTATGTTTTTGCTCTATAAGTAAAAAAATAGGTCAAATTAGACACAGGTTTTGAGGTAATGTGAGGCCGTTATTTATCCTCTTTTTGACCTATAGGTCAAAAAATAGGTCAAATTAGACACAGGTTTTGAGGTAATGTGAGTCCGTTATTTATCCCCTTTTTGACCTATAGGTCAAAAAATAGGTCAAATTAGACATAGATTTTTACCTAATGTGAGGCCGTTATTTATCCTCCTTTTAAACCTATAGGTCAAAAAATAGGTCAATTTTGACATAAGTTTTGAGGTAATGTGAGGCCGTTATTTATTCCCTTTTTGACCTATAGGTCAAAAAATAGGTCAATTTTGACATAAGTTTTGACGGCCCCTTTGGGATAGGCGTCCTTACAGAATCTTGAAACAGCGGCGGCGGCGATATCTTTTTGTAATATAGGTATATATATATATATATATATATATATCTCTATCTATATATATATATATATATATATATATATATATATATATATTGTTTTGCTTAATATCTACAAGGACACAAATTATGAGTCAAAAACAAAACTTTGCCCACAGCAGAACCTATTCCCCTACTCATAGAGGAACCTTGCGTTTGAAAATTAACGAAACTATACCCTATTACTGGGAAGTGAAAAATGATGCCTGAGAAGAATAAAGTCATATTTTTATTTTTCAGATATATTTTATAATTTCTTTTTCAGATATATTTTTTAAGTTCTTTTTCAGCGATATTTTCTAGATTCTGTTACAGCTGTATTTTCCAAGTTTTTTCAGCTATATTTTCTAAGTTTCTTTTTCATCAATATTTTCTGTTACTTCTAAAAAATAATAATTTTTTTATTACAGTTCTTTGTCGTTTTTTTGTTCAAGCTTTGGTTACAGCTGAAAAATGTAGCTGAATTTTGAAACAACCAAATTTTTTCGACGTTTTGAAGGTTACCTGCCGACGAAGCCGCTCTCGGAATTGATGAAAGATGGACTGTACTACGTTTCAAAGATGAAGAAGGTTGAATTCAAATTATTACGAAAAATTGTAAATAAATGTATATTTTTAAAAAAAAATTTTATAAAATAAACAATTTTTTACCTATAAATTAAGTATAAAATTACTTTTCTTCTCCTCTTAGTTAGTTTTCCAAATTAGAATAAGTTTTATTTTCAGAAATTATAAAAGAATTTAAATTAAATTTTAAAGGAATGGAATTAATTTTAATATTTTATTGAGATGCCCTTACGGTGACCGTTATTTTGCAAAAGTTGGAGTTTCTTAGGTCGCCGGGGAGAATTTGCTTTAGAATGTGAAAGAAATGAGCAATGCACAAGAAAAACCCTATCGATTAATATTAACCCGTGCCACCGAACGGTTAAAGATTAAATGGGGTTTAACATAGGATTAGTGCACTTTTTTACATTTTGTATGAGAAATTTTTTTTAATTAATCTTTTGCCTTGGCAACATTCATATTTATGGTTTCTGATGTGCTGAACACGAATCTGATATCAAAAATAAGTTTTGACAGCTTTCAGGTGTAAAAAAAAGCTGTCAATCTTTTTAAAACGACAGTTTTTGTGTTTAATTTAGTAAATCAAACCAAATTTTGCTGATATAAAAATATTTTAAGAACAAGGTCAAACTAATTAGCAATATGTAATATTGACAGCACGTTCGTTACAACTCGTTGGATACAATATTTAAGTGGATGCAACCCTGTCGATAAAATCTAATTCTAATTAATCTATAGGTAAGACAGGTTGCAGCCACTTCAGGCATCGATTTAATATTTTTAACGAAACAACAACTAATCCTGAACTGGCCTTTTTTTGATCTTCGGAGTAGTACATAAACAATTAAAATAATTAACAATTATAATTATTTGTTGCAAGGAATATTGTTATCCTTGTTTAAGTTGCTCCTCTGACTTAAACGCCCTCAAGTTGTGTTCCGAGTCCTTTTCACTCCGAGACTAAAGACTTATTAGTGATTGGTTAGACTCGCGCTATTGAAAGCTGCATCCAACGAGCTTAAACAAAAACAATAAAAATAAAGGCAGAAATTATTCTAAATAACTATTGTTACTAGGATGTCCTCTCGAACTCTTTGACAGGTCAATATATTATATTTTGACTTTATGTGTGTATTCTTTGGTTACATTAGTTATAATAACCCCTTTCGTAATTCAATAATATTATTAATAATAAGAGGGGGCTTCGCCTCCACATCACGGTCGAGGAATTTTAGAGATGTAAAATTTACAGCGTTAAAATAGGTTTTAAATCTTTACCATAATAGGATGATTAATAATTAGTGTACATTTCATAAAGTAGAGAGTACTGATTTTGATCACAGTTTATATTTATATTTCCATAAGGATAATATTGTGAATTTAAAAAAAGTTTAACAGTTGTAATAGGGGAGAGTGGGGCAAACCGGACACCCTAACAGTTTTTTTACTCTTGTGACTAAACGAATCAACCGATTTCATTTTTCGATGGCTTGTTTGAAAGATCATTTAATTGCACAACTTTTTCCCAGAGACACCTATACTTTATCTTTTATTGTTTAGTTGCTGTGTTAACGTTTAACAAATTTGCAAACGGTCCGCTTTGCCCCACCCCATGGGCCAAACCGGACCGTTTGGTTTTTTATTTATAATATTGCATTTACATAATCTACAATAATAAAAAACATAATGAATCATGTAAACAGTGGTTGTAGTAATGAATATAATAATTCGAGATTGAATTTTAATTAAATAAAAATTTATTTAAATAAAAAAATAAAAATGTTTGTCATTATTAGAGAAACAATATTAAAAGGTTCAATTTTCATTGGAAGACAATTATTGTTCATTGTAAGTAAATATTTTAATGAAAGAAACATTTTATTTAAAAGTAATTTTTATAAAACTTCAATTTAATGGAATGGCCTTTTTGCCCCACAGGCTCACTTTGAGAATAAATATTTGTCAAAAAGAAACGCTTTGCAAATTCATCAAAGTTTTTGGTGGTAAATATTTCTGAGGTGTATACCTTCAAAACCCAAGACCTAATATTTGGTAATATTACACGATTTTCTCAAAATTTCTTTCAGAAAAAATTCGGAAAAGTGTAGAAAAAAACTAAAGAAAAACATTTGCTCCCAGCGTTGCACAAATAAAAGTAAAAAATGTCAAATTGAAAAAATAAGGTATACTACACAAGGTTGTTTCAAATTTCTGAATAGCACTTTTTACAATTTCGCCATTTCAGAAATATTGAGGGAAATATTCCTCATCCCCTCTTTGTCCTGTTTAAATTATACATCATTATTACTTAAATGCACGTTTTGTGTAAGAGTAATTCCATCATTTTTAGCTAATCTGCCAAAAATGTGTAATGAACTTTTACTATGTAAAATGCACAAATCTTGATGTTGTAATGCGATTCGAATTTCATCGCTATTGTTAAAAGATGAAGATGCGTATGGTTGATGAGCATGAATTTCATAATGGGCGAAAGACTCATCGAAATTCACTGCTGCTGGAATATTGAGAAGTTCGTCCATTTTAATTGCAACAGTATGTAAATTCATTGTCTTGTTGTCTTTCTTTCCTTGAACTTTTAGACCTAGTTCTTTTAGAAAGAGGCGATTCTGAGGTGTAAATACCTTGTAAGATGACTTTAGACTGATTTGACTCTTGCATATTGGTTGACTTTCATAGTTTCCACCAAAAACAGCTCTTTGATTATAAACGATTCCCATTACAATGACTTTATATGCAATAAAATTTTTATATTTTCTCCTATAAAAATTTATTAAATTACCGTCTTGATCAACAATTCGTAGCTGTATATTATGTATTGTCTTGATGACAATCGGAAGGTAAATGACGTGTGCAGGCACTTCCACAATCTTATGCCCTGGTGAAAGCAGAGGAACCAATTTTTAAAATTAGTTGCAAAATTGGTTCCTCTGCTTATAGCTTATAATATAAAATATGAAGTATTTCAATTTTTCTTTGTTATTTATTTGTTGCAAGTGTCGAAAATTCAACATACCAAAATAATACAAAAATGAAAAAATCCTACCAATTGTTATTACAATATCACAAGTATTATTCTTATATTTGTGTATGGAACCAGACAATCTTATTTTCACCTACTAAAAATTTATTTTAAACTACATTCAGTTAAACTTTATTCAAAAGCGCATGTGTAGCCATTTCACTCCACTTTTGACTAATGTTTGTACGAAAAATTTTATCTATATTACTCCAAACTTGTCTTCTGTAAAATTTTATGGGTAAAACTTGTTCTTACTCTTTACTTCCTGACGAATGTTATATATTTATAATTTATTAATTTTTTGACTTGGGAAATCGGTTAGGTTTCGCAAAATGGGAGTAAACTAATTTTTATAAAATATGTGTCCGAATTTTTTCGTTTTATTTTTCTACATTTCATCTATTATATACCCGCAGAGAAATTGTATATTTGGCTCATATCCAATTAGGCTTTTTATTTGTTTCAAATAAATTTTATTTGGTTTAAAAAAATTTATTTGGCTCAATTATGTGTTTTATTTATGTCGAATACAAATTTTATGTAAAGCAAATAAAAAGTCTAGTTGGTTCTGAGACGAATATACGTTTATTTAAGTCAAATAAAATACATTTGGTTTAAATTATATTTTTCCCTGGGTGTGTGACATTATGATATGTAATAGGAGAAACACATTATTTAAATGTAAAATTACTGACTCTTTAAATATTTTACCTATTGTTCAATATTCATTTTCATTTGACACAACATTCTTCAGGAAGTAAGCAATACAAAGTTCGTAAGTTTGCAATGAATGTTTTCAGTAAACTTAAGACAAACATTAAAATGTTTGTCTGGTGGTAAGTTTGTGGAGTAAACTTACTCCGCAACAGTTATTACTAAAAAGAATTTTCACAGAAAATTTGCAGGTAATTTTGTTGTAAACTTAAGGAAAATTTGCAGCAAACTTTCTAACAACTCCAGAAAATTTTAAAGAAATTGTTTGTTTCAAAGTGTACGTATTTTGATAAAATGTGCAAACATAGTAAAACAAATACAAAAACAAAGAATGCAATGGAAAATGACAGAAGATGTTTATATTGTTTCTTGTTCTGATACCTTGTTTTTTTATACACTGGAGCTGCACTTATTTTCACTCTCACATATTTGTAGTCGCACTTATTTTCACAAATTCCAGTCTCACTTATTTTCACTTAAAAGATTCTCTGTACATTCCCATTCGTTGATGTTTAAAAATTCACCAATCAAATCAACTCCAATATTACGTTTCACTGTAAAAATAACTGCGACTCTGTCTTTCAATTTGTTTGAACTTGGTGAAAATAAGTGAATCTGCAGTGTACTTATTCATTTTTAATTGGAACTTATAGTCATTATTAATTTTAATATTAATAATAATAACAAAATATTATGATTTAAAATTATTTATAAAAAAAATTTTCTAAAAATATTAATATAAGTATATTTTATTAAAATTGAACTATTTTTACCATCAAAATAAAATAAAAAATTTTATAAGTATTAATTAATTTAATTACATAAATTAATGTAAATACGCTTGCAGAAAAAGTATAAACAATCTGGTTAGTAGGGCTCATTTTTGGCCCTGATGTGTATCTATAATATGTATAGATATGTATGTGTATTTATAAACGTTTAAATAAAATTATTTATACAATTTAATAACAAAAAAATTGTTTGTTTTTATTTAAAAACATTATTTTAAACAATATAAAATTATTGCCTAAAGATATTGTTTGGTATTAAAATACCAAACAATTAATTGTTTTCAAATATGAGTTTAAAGAATAGTATTTTGTATTATTTAAAATAATATTTAAAAACAAAAACAAACAATTTACTATTATTACATAAAATTACAATTTTTTTTCATGATTAAAATGATATTCTAACTCAAACCGAATAATTTTCGCGGCTCGTCAAAAATGCTATTTTTTAGGTTGTTTTAATGTAATATTTTAATAATTGCTTTTTATTGCTTATAGTAAAATATAATTTCATTGGAAACTTTGACACTCTAATTAATCATTTTCGTAAAGAAAGTGTAAAAATGTTTATTTTTATATTAAAAAGGATGATACAATTTATTGTTAAAAACTTAAGTTACATAACTTTTAAAAGTTCAAGCATTTACAAATAAGTTAGTATTAAAACAGCATTGTCAAAAATTTAAAAGCATAACGTTCGATATTGAACAACTTTCTAGGACTTAAATTGAAAGAAATATTGGTGATAGGAAATGATACTGCCCTTCTTATGGAGATTAGTTTTGTGAAAAGAATACAAAACAAAATGCCTTTATAAAAATTGTAACTGCTTGAATAGAGAAGTGTATTTCTTTTTTAACTTTTCCTTTTATTGTCGGGGAAATTTTATTGAGATTGACACTGGATACTCTCTTTGTAGATGCATATATAGTTCATACAGCTACCTACATTTGTCAAAGTTTGAAGAAATGTTTCGCATGAAAGGTACTTCTGAAAAGAACCATTTGTATACTCGTAGAAAAATAAAAATTCGGAACACATGTGCCATTTCACGCCTAATTTCTTACGAATACGGTGCTGAATATTTTTTAGATTTTTATACCATTAGAACGGCGCGTCATATGTCACGTAGGCGTCGAATTTTTTCTATGTTATCAGAGTATAAGAATTTTTCGGTGCGTAACGAATAAAAGTGAACATTTAAATCAATTTTACTTCTACTATCACTTGGTTTTCAATGCGTAATTAATTTTACTTTAAATTTTTCTTTAAATTATTTATTATAAATAAATTTATGAATTCACATGAAAATTTTGCTTTCTCATTGCGATAGTTTCTTTCTAAATTTTTCATTTTTTTAAATAACAAATTTCTAGTTAAAGTCATATTAGGTTACTGTATTTTAACCAAAGTTCTCTCGTAAAAATCAACTAGAGAAGTTTTTCTAAACGCTTGTTAATTGCTTCCATTCACATCACACATTTCCCTACGTATCACTCTAAATCTGATTCAGTGAAAATTTTAATGTTTCACGTAGAAAAAAAATATTCTTGTTTTAAGCGGATTTCTCTTATTTTGCTGCATATTTTTCTTTAGAATGTGGTTAGGAAATAATCCTCTTATTTTAAGAAGATTATTCTCTACTTAAAAATATACCTCTTAAAATAAGAGGAAAATACTCAACGATTAAGATTCAAAAGGAATATTTCTCTTAAAACAAAAATATTTTTTTAGTGCAATTCAGTAAGAGAGTTTTCATTCATTTCATCAGTGGTTTTTTAATAAAAATTAGTAAAACCTACTGATTGTCAGTAAAAGTTTAATTGATTCAAATTTAGAGTATACGAGACCGAACGCGCGTGTTTACTTCTTCTTTTTTATTGAAAATTGGCGTCGTTTAAATGTAAATGGATACAAATTTTCACAATATAAGTTTATTCTGTGTATAAATACTATATCACCAGCTTTATTACCTGTTAAAATTTTACACCATAAAAGAGTATTTGCAAGCTCTAACACTTGTAATCTTGTTCCGTTACACAGTCCTTCATTAATTGTTAAATTTCTAACTAACATAGCAATACAATTGACTCTTAAACGTAATTCGTATGGTAAAAAGTTAGGTGAATTTAATGTATTTAAGTATTCTGGCAAAATTCCATGATTAATTTCTCCATTGTCATAATGTTTAACGCCATCGACGCTAGTATAAATTTTTTCCGTATTTTTAAAGAGAAGTTTTGTAACTCTGCAATTGATTTCTTCAACGTCAATGTTTCTTGCAGCTAAAATTACAACTATTGATTTTTCATATTTACGTTCTGCAATCAATGAACCAAAAATTGTGCAAACAATATCATTAGATTTTGGGGCTACACTTTTTTCTGGTAGCAATAAATTATTATCTTTATCATTTAAGATTCCATCACCAACAAATAAAAGGAGTTTTGCAAATTCTGTTTCTTCTGATAAATTTTGCATATTTTTAGTCAATGTATGTAAAGAGATTACTTTTCCACCAAATGGAAAAGAATTAAAAAAATTTTTTTCAGGTTATGTCAAAACCCTAGAGTGATTAAATAGACTTCATATTACGCTTTAGCGACCCTTATCACTTTTATGAAACGTAGGTTCAAAATCACATAAAGTTCTATCAATGAATTCTAAAGCATAACGAGGTACCATTGGTGCTTCATCCCAGATAAAAACATCAACTTGCTTAAAGTATTCAACATCTTTAGATTGACTTATGAAATTTGAAACAGAGCCTGAAAACAAAGGTAGTGGCATTCTAAAAGTTTTATTAAGTGTCTTTCCATGAGGAAGTAATATTGATCAGATAAAAACGGTAATTTATTAATGTCTAAATTTTTATTAAAAAAATTATTTTTAATTCTAAAATTGTGTTTCTCTAAGAAATTAATATATCATTAATACTTTTAAAATCTTCTGACATTGAATCTTAACATTTTCCCAAAAGATCTTTTGAATTATTGGGTTGACAATATGATAATATACGAATAAATAAACGTCTTAATTGTGCAGATATCTTCCAATTTGCTCCTTCTAACGTTGCACGATTTCATTCAGCATCATCTTCAATAAGATCGAAGGTTAAACATGCATTTTGAAAGCTCCCATGTCTTATTTCATTAACAGTTTCAAGATCTTCAAAACTTGTAGCACTTTTGACTGATATTTACAATAATCGAATATGAAATAATTTAACTTGAGTTGGACTGGCACAATACATGCGTCCAATTACATTCAATTGTGTTTTGCGTTCTTGACAATTACAATTAGATGATCCATTTGTCTTTTTATATACAAAATGAGAAGGTATTTCAGCATATGTAAATTTGCAAGCTATTGGATCACATTCGTTCAAACGAAAGTAATCAAGAAGCATAGTTTGTTTCTCTAAAGCAGCTCTCATAGAATCACTACTTTCGCTACTGACCGTTAATTATAACACTCTGTTAATTTGGTAAATGGACAGGTAACCAAATAATAGAATAACTTTTTTCTTGTAAAGATCGTTCTAGAATTCTATCATATGTATGCTTTCACAAGACGAACATACCGAGTTTCCAAATAATTATTAAGTTAATTATAATTTATTAATGTTTCATCTGATCCTCTATCAGAAATCACAACAGTACCAGCATCATGACCTTTATATATATATATATATATATATATATATATATATATATATATATATATATATATATATATCTATATATATATACACCTATATTACAAAAAGATATCGCCGCCGCCGCTGTTTCAAGATTCTGTAAGGGCGCCCTATCCCAAAGGGGCCGTCAAAACTTATGTCAAAATTGACCTATTTTTTGACCTATAGGTCAAAAAGAGGATAAATGACGGCCTCACATTACGTTAAAATCTATGTCAAAATTGACTTTTTTTTTACCTATAGGTCAAAAGGGGGATAAATGACGGCCTAACATTACGTTAAAATTATGTCAAAATTGACATATTTTTTTACCTATAGGTCAAAAAGAGGATAAATAACGGCCTCACATTACGTTAAAATGTATGTCAAAATTGACCTATTTTTTGACCTATAGGTCAAAAGGAGGATAAATAACGGCCTAACATTACGTTAAAATCTATGTCAAAATTGACCTATTTTTTTACCTATAGGTCAAAAAGAGCATAAATAACGGCCTCACATTACGTTAAAATATATGTCAAAATTGACATATTTTTTGACCTATAGGTTTAAAAGAGAATAAATAAAGGCCTCACATTACGTCAAAATCTATTTCTAATTTGATCTATTTTTTGACCATTAGGTCAAAAAGAGGACAAATAACGGCCTCACATTACCTCAAAACTTATGTCAAAATTGACCAATTTTTTGACCTATAGGTTTAAAAGGAGGATAATAACGGCCTCACATTAGGTAAAAATCTATGTCTAATTTGACCTATTTTTTGACCTATAGGTCATAAAGAGGATAAATAACGGCCTCACATTACCTCAAAACCTGTGTCTAATTTGACCTATTTTTTTACCTATAGGGCAAAAACATAAATCAAAACATATGTCAAAATTGACCTATTTTTTGACCTATGTCTAAAAGAGAATAAATAACGAATAAAAATGCATGTTTAATTTTACCAATTTTTTTGAGCTACGGGTTTTAAAAGGGGCCTTAATGTGAGCCTTCACATTAGGTTACAATTTAATCTGTGTTTTACCAACAGGTCAGAGCTTGCCCCCTCAAATAGAAGTGCGAAATAGGACGTCAAAGCCTATCAAAAATTTTTTTTTTACTTGCAGGCTGGTATGTTACTTCAAAATTGATGACAACGATTGAAAATTTGAGAATGGCTAATATCATAAGATCGCATTTTACAATATGTATATTATCCATAAATACAAGTAAATATAAAATCTGGGGGTTGGCGCGCGAAGCGCGCAGGGGGGCAGAGCCCCCCTAGTATATATATATACACTACCGTCCGAAATTGTGCGAACGCTAACATCTTGAGCTATTAAAAAACACACGCGCACAGAAACAGTGATAACTCGGTTAAAAATGAAGCTAGATGCTTTTTTTAAATTGCATTGGAAAGCTTATTAAATTTCCAATGAAATGCCACTATTTTAAGTTGTATTGCATAAATAGGAAGCGAGATATCGTGTTATGAAGACAAAAAAATAATTCTATTTTTTTCGGAATTTCTTACTCTGACTTTGACTCCTGGCACAGTTTAGCAAAGTTTCTGAAAAAATTGTTACTTTTACAGACTATTCCTTGTAACGTAAGCTTTAAATAGAGACCAAGAACAGCAAAAAATATTTACGGGTTCCTGAGATATTACAAAAAGAGTCGGACCGTGCCAAGCAAAATTTTCAATCATCGATTTCTCTAATTCGCCGTCGAGTCAATTACTTGTCTGTGAAAAAAGTGTCGAAAATTAATTTTACCAAGTACATTCTTACTGGGATCCACTTTTTAATTTAATTTATTATATATCGATATTTAAAAAGTGGATCCCAGTAAGAATGTACTTGGTAAAATTAATTTTCGACACTTTTTTCACAGACAAGTAATTGACTCGACGGCGAATTAGAGAAATCGATGATTAAAAATTTTGCTTGGCACGGTCCGACTCTTTTTGTAATATCTCGGGAACCCGTAAATATTTTTTGCTGTTCTTGGTCTCTATTTAAAGCTTAGGTTACAAGGAATAGTCTGTAAAAGTAACAATTTTTTTCATAAACTTTGCTAAACTGTGCCAGGAGTCAAAGTCAGAGTAAGAAATTCCGAAAAAAATAGAATTATTTTTTTGTCTTCATAACATGATATCTCGCTTCCTATTTATACAATACAACTTAAAATAGTGATATTTCATTGGAAATTTAATAAGCTTTCCAATGCAATTAAAAAAAAGCATCTAGCTTCATTTTTAACCGAGTTATCACTGTTTCTGTGCGGGTGTGTTTTTTAATAGCTCAAGATGTTAGCGTTTGCATAATTTCGGACGGTAGTGTATATATATATATATATATATATATTTGTACACATATTTGACAGATTTAATGCTAGAAACTACTTTAAAATCATTTATCATATCAGGCTCATTAATAAAAATTAATTAATAATAATGAATAATATTAACAATAGAAATAACAATTAATAAGAATTATTAAAATATAATTAATTAAAAATTTATAAAATTAGTTAATTTAAATAGCAAAATATAAAAATTATATATATATATATATATATATATATATATAAAATATTATAATATTATTATAAATAATACTTAATAATATAATAATATTCCTTTTATAAAACAAAAAAATCAACACAAAAATTAAACAACTTAGCTGCCGGATCAAAGAAGGGCACATAAACTCGCCGCGCTGAAAACAGTTGGCCCCTGGGCACTTGAAATTCACCTTTTGATTTAAAATGTTTATTGTACATATCCTTATAGAAAATTTGATTGCGCATCTTTTTTTTCTTATAAATTTTTTTCTATTTATTACCATTTTCGAAATAATGAAGAAAAACCATTTTTTTGAAAACATAAAATTTAATTAAATTTTTCACTTCAACTCGCTATATTTTAGTCCATTTTGAATATTTTTTAATGATACGATAACTAAATTACTATGTGAAATATTCTGTGAATGATAAAAAAAGAAGAAAACTGTTTTAATTGAAAACAAAGTTGTTATTAATTTTTTTCCTAATCAATTGCAACAACCGTGAAGTGTAATTTTCACGAGCTTCGTTTAGCGGGCGAATTTTAAAGAACAATAAACTTCCAGTGAGAAAGTTGTTTATTATAGTCCAAAGAAGTTTTCTGGAAAGTTATATTACACTTGAACAATTAGCAACAAATTGGTAAATGTTTAAAGTTGCGCGCAGTGGCGGATCCAGACAAGGCTTCTGGGGAGGGCCAAGCATTCCAAAAAAGGTTTTTTTGTGGGGGGGGCATCCATTGAAAAATGAAATCAATGTAGTGTTATCTCTTTCTATCTCATAGGAATATACGACTCTTGGGGGGGGGGGCAAAGCACCCGTGGCCCCCCTGGATCCGTCACTGGTTGCGCGTGCGGCTGAACGTTTGACGCGCGTTTGTTGTTATAAGCTCGACTGAATATGTCACGGTCCTTTCCAGTTTTTTCGCTTTTATCTCACTTGAAATTTTCAACTTTTTGTTTTAAATTAGAAATTACTTCTACAGTAATAATTAATTTTTTGTAAACGTATATTTATAAAGTGTTACAAATATACAAATTTTTACTATAAGTGAAATTAAAACAAAAAAAGTATTTTAATATTTGTTTGTTTTGCCTTAGAGGTTAAGTACATCAAAACAAACCTTCTACGTGCTGATCTTTCGTATTCTTTTATCTTTTTCATTAAAAAAGATACATATTTTCCTCAGAAGTGAAAAAAATTTTGTCATATGTAAATGACTATTGTTACTGTTTTATTATTAATAAATATAATTTAACAGCAAACTGAATTTCGTCGCTTGGGGAAAAGACTATGTCATTTCAGGCTATAATAAAAAAAGATGCCGTTTCACGCGATCCGTGAAAAAAGTGCCTTTTCGGGCGAGAGATGAAGAAAGTGCATTTTCAGTAGAATTATGAAGAAAATGCCTTTTCAGTTACGCAATTTTTTTTTTTAGGTTCACAGTTTCCTTGTGGGTGTCATATTGACCCCTTAAAATAAGTCATATCATTGCAACGTTTTGATCCCCTTAGGTAGTATCGGATTGACCCTAGTTTAGATGGTCATTCTAATAAATGATCCTTTTAGTGGTATAAATTTTCACCCTACATAAAACGTATTAATATATACCTGTCATTGTTAGTAGGAACTTTCTCGCCACTTAATAAATTAATTTTACTATATTTCACTGAACTTCTTATTTTTAAGATTAGTATTTTATTAATTGAGATGTGAAAAAGACATTATAAAACAAGACTTTATGAGAAAAAAGTTTGTTTATACTTTTGTCAATTTTGTTCCTCAATATGGAAATGTGTGTTTTATATTTGATTAAATGGCATTAGTGTCATCTCTGTGATTAAATATAAATTTTGAGGTTAGGAGTGTTTGTTTACTAAGTTCATTTTTCATTTTCACAGGATTATTAAACAATATTTAGTACGCATTTTAAAAAAAATTTATACTAGGTGTATTTTAGGTAGAAAAAACCACCTCAGTAAAAGATTTCAAGTCAGTAGATAAAAATTCATAAGTAAGAATTTATTTTTAATCTCAAATTCAAAAATCATACAGTCAGGTGCGCGTAAAGGAGCATTCAGAAAACAAGAAAACAGCCACCAACGTATTTTCAACGTATATTACAGTCACCTTTTAAAAAACAAGTACAACTTTAAAAAATGGCAATGTAAAGCTCGAATAATCAAATTTAGTCGGTCTGTTCTACAGTTTAGCCTTTAAGAGTAAATTATTCACAGACAGGGATTGGATACCGAAAGGTCCCAAAATGCGTTCAGCATTTTTACCAAACATTGTCATGCTTAAAAGTATGAGTTGGTTTTCAAAGTGTTTGTCGAACGAAACGTCAAACACCCAATAGGTTGCAATTAATAGAATCATTGCATTTAAGGGCGACTCTACAAAAAGTGGATCTAAATCAATATAACACTTAACATTTTTGTCAGTATCATCGCAGACGATTAGGAATGGTGCTCGATCTGTCGATGGTGTTTCCAATTCATTTTCTTCATTGCTAACCTTAAGAAAAAAGAAAATTCATTAAAATGTTTTGTATTTTAAAAATCACAAAAATATAATAAATTAAGAAATTTTTCAATATTTACTTCCATAAACTGAACAAGGTTGCGCCTTTTTGAACCTTTCTTTCCTTTGTGAGTAAAGAAGGAATCAATTTTTTTAGCAAAAAAAGTTCGACGTTTTCTTCAATATTTTCTTCTGGCAACGTTGCAAGTAATTTTGGAATTCCATTTTGGAGGTTATTTTTCATTGAATTAACTGACATCTTGACTATTTCTCCAAATTCCCAAAGAAGCTACATGATAACGAAACAAAATTATTCACTTTTATTAAAGTAAAGAAAATAGCGAATATTTAGAACATAATACAAATAAATTTTAACGTAGGGGAGACTGGGGAGAAAAGTTAAATTTTGCATAAATGATTTTTTTTGGCCAATATAATACGCTTAGATGCAAATATTTGTATATCAATATTGTAGATCAACTTGACCTCTACAACTTTCAATAAAAAAGTTCGTGATATTTTCGCATAAAATACATGTTCTGTCCTTTTTTGCCCCATGCTGGGGCGAAAAGTTAAATTCTATTTTTAGCCTACTAAAACTATTTTCTAAAAGGTAATAAGTATTAGATAAGTTAAAGTATACGTAAACAAGTAATTTAGTAAATAAAAGATCTTTGTTTATTTAACAATAGCTCTAGAATAGTTGTAAAGTTAAAAAATTGAAATTTCAAAAAAAAAATTTTTTGGTTTATTTCATGTAAACTGCCTTGTTTTTTGACAGAGTACTTGCCCAATGTTAAATAAATAATTTTTAAACAAATAAACCCAAAAGAACGAAAAATAAAAAAAAAATTAAATACATGTAAAAATACATTTAACTTTTCGCCCCACCCATTATTTAACTTTTCGCTCCAGGGTGCTTTTTTGGCTTTAACAACAAATATAAAAAATCTGACTAAAGATATTTAGCAAATACCTTTAGGTTTCTCTTCAGGGGACCCAAATAATGAATTAAAAAAATCGCGGTGATGATAAATGCAAAAAATATACTTAAAAGTTGATATTTTCTTTTTCGAAAATATTTTCAAAAGTAGGTTGAAAAAAAACTTTCAATATAAACACCACAAAAATTAACAGAATTGCACACAACTCCGGAAATTTATTTAGGGTGATAATACCCTTCTATAATTAAAATTACAATGCTCTAACTATTCCCGTTCGAAAGATAATGAATTTTAACGGTTTTGGCAGTTTAACTTTTCGCCCCAGTCTCCCCTATTCAATAATTATATTTTATCTTTAATGAAGATAGTAGTAAGAAATATACCCAATTATATTCTTCACGTTTTTCCATATTCTAATATTTACTCGATTGAAATAATTAAATAACTTGAATACATAAATTGAAAAATTTATCAATATTCTACATGAATTTATTTAAAGAAAAAAAATTAATAAAGAGCATGCTCCTGAAAATTCATAAATTGTATTTCAGTGTTATACTTACAAGTTTTGGATCTTGCAAAGCAGGATATTTTTCAAGAAGCTTAGTAGCTGTAAGCAACTTTACATCCTTTATCCTCTGTTGCCTTGTTTTAGCAAGAAGATTTTTAATTTTGTTGATATTTACTTTAGTCATTTGAGATTCTTCTACAAGCAATTTTAAATTTTCTTCGAGTGATACGTCATCAAAATTCGTATCCTCACTTTTATCATTTGAATTGTTGCCTTTATTTTTTTGTTTCCCCTTTTTTATTTTTTAAGCAATGTTTCAGTCGGATTTCCATTCTTTTCTAAAAAATTTAATGTTTAATATTAATTTATACAGATTTGATTTTTTATTAAGTTTTACCTAACATGCAGTAATAATAAATTAATTTTCTTGATAAAAAATTTTTTTTTGAACATTCAGAAATTTTAAATTTATAAAAAGTTAAGAGAATTTCAATACTTATAATAATTAGATAATAATAATATAAGAAGAATATATTTTTTAAAAGCAAGAAATTGATTTAAAACTTTAAGAGGGTCTTTATATTTTATAAATAAAATTATAATTGTGGTTACTAATTTCTGTTCATTATTCCCGAAAGAGCATACTTTTGAAAATTCATAAATTGAATTTCAGTGTTACTTACAAATTTCAATAAAAAATGAATAAACATAAAAATTTTAATAAAATTCTTTAAATGAATTAAATTATTTTTAATTTAAATGTGAAGACATTTTCTTTTTTCTGAATTTTCGAAAAGTTTTTGCGAAAATTCAATTTCATTAAGAAATAGGAAGTGTCTATCTTTTTTAAATTAAATAATATAACAATTTTAATAATAAATCTTCGCACTGAGAAATATGAATACATTAGAACGTGACTCTTTATAAAATATAATTATTTAAAATATTTTAAATTAAAATACTTTAAAAATAAATATATTTGTTTATAAATTTTATTTAATTGCGTATATTTCAGAAAATTTAATAGTAAAATGATTCTAAAACAATTTTTCAAAAAATTTGTCTAAAGTTATTTTTTGCACTATAAAATTAAAATGACATACGTTTAATAATAAAAATATATTTTGTTGCAATATTTGAAAGAAAAATCAAGATTTTTTTAAATTAAACAACAAAATTTTAATTCTCTTAATTTCCCTGACAAAATTTTTTTTCCTGGCTTTACTGACAAAATTTTATATTACTAATATATATGTACCCTAAAAATACTTTTTCAAAATTTATATATTTGTAAGAATTGTTACAAAAGTTTAGTTTTTTTCAGTTTCTCAGTTGATACAAAATTACATTTACAAATTAAGTTTAGTTTCTTGTCAACTCAAAACTAAGTAAACTTTATAAAAGGTAAATATTTAATTTACTTCCGTTTCAGCATCTATATCTAGACATTTATATACGTTTACTAATTAAAAGTATGTTTTTTTAAACACTTACATGATATACTTCACAGTTATTTCCTCTTAGACCTGGAAATCTATTAGTCGCCACAATTGAAGCTAAAAGAATGTCCTCGGAACTCGTTCTTTTTGCCTCCACTAACTTCTCATAAATGAATCTCACTACTCTGCAAAAATGCACTTTTTCCAGTTCATTTTCTTTAAATAACATTGTCATGATATCAACGTGAAAGTCTTGGTTAAAATTTACAGGAACGATGTCTTCCATTTTTTCCTAAATGTTAAAAAAAAAAACTTTTGATTGTTGTGTTGCAAATTAAAATTTTTAAATTCAGTTTAATCTTTGTCTTTTTAATATAGAAAATTTATTGCATTACCATTTGATTTTGATATTCCTCTGGTAAATTGGAATACAAATCCACTTCATTATTTTCTGAAAAATGATATAATTTTGTATATATTATAATAAAGAAAATATTTTTGATGCTTTGTTGTTAGTATGCAATAATTGTTTTTATTTTATACAATTATCGTCGCTCATTTCGTCGTTTGACTTCTCAGTATCCAAAGTTTCTACATTTTCTTCATTTACACTATCTGGTGCTAATATTAAAATATCGTCAAAGTTCACGATTTCTTGACTTCCATTTCCAAGATCATCCGTTGAATTAGAGGGTAAATTGTTGACATTCGTGTTGCCTATAATTGGAAGATAACAAAGGTGTATTTTCTTGTTATAAAGTTAAATGAAAATCATATAAAAGTGTAAAATTGGCCAGCGTTTACTCAGGTGAAGATAGTATTTAGTATTATGAATCATAAGATGATTACCTAACTTAACGTGCTTTACCGGGAGACAACCGCAATAAGAGCATTCAGGTTTGGAAGAAGAGTTATAAAATTCTTCGCACTCTCCACAAGAGCACATTCCACTTTTAATCCCCTACAATCAATACTTGACATCTTCTAAAAATTAGAAAAGTATTTTGTACATAAAAACATTTTTTTATAAAATTTACTTTATTACTTTCTTCACGTTCAACTTTACTTTTTTTATTGTATATACTATCATTATTTATAAATTTAAAGGCCATCAATAATTAATTAGTAATGCTTACCAAGTTTATTTTTATTCGTTAAACTAAAGTAGAATGTTTAAATGATGTATTTTCAAAAACATTTGCTATCTGTATGTATAATAATAAAACGGTTTCTTTTAAATCGTCGTGTAACTATAAACGTACGTTACGAATGTGTTTGTTACTATGCAAACCCATGCTAAAGGTAGCTACACATTCCGAGGTACCTGCGTACATGTTTGTCCTGACGTTATGGGGAATCCACACTTCAAGCTAAGATGGACAAAACTGCCAATGCACACAACTGCTTTGCAAACGCAAGGCATAAGTTAGAAAAGAACAGAGATATTTGTGTCCTTTTCTATCTCTTGCTTCTCCTTCATACATTTTTGTTTACTGCGCATCGAAATCGAGATGATTTATCTTATTGTGGACTCAACCGCAATACTGAATTTCGTTCGCGAAAAACTTTTACAAATTAATTGTGCGTTCGCCTTTACATAAGATTCCACCTTAACCTATCACTCAAATAAATATTTATTATTTTGATTGCGATTAGATTTTTTGAAAAAATGGAACATTTTTGAGGTTATGTTTTTATAAACATACATATTATGCAAAGGTATTTTGTAAATTAACTTTAAACTTACTTTATAAATTGCCATTTATATACAATATTAAATAATAAAAAATATATACTTTAGATTAGTATGGTTTTCTGAATTATTATAAAATAATCTTTTGTTAAAACTATTTTATATTGTAAGAAGTGTAGTCACATTAGATCAGCATATCTGCTATAAAATTATTGTTGACATTTTCAATATATTGGTTAGACATTAATATAAATTTTGTTAAAACTTATAAAGTTTGAAATAACAAACATAATATGTTTATAAATTTTGTCATTTTTATATCAACTTGATGAAAGCAAAACCTTTTAAAAATTTGAATTTTAATTAGAACTTTAAATTTGTTGAGTCGGTTTCGTATTTTATGTTCTGAATTCTAATTATCTAATTAAATAAGATTTTCTTTAATACGCATTTTTTATTTAAAATTTATTAACTTACTAAAGTTAAAATTCTATTTTTGAATTGTTTAGTTTTGGTTGGAATTGAACGCATAATAACCTAAATTTTAAATAATTTTTAATGTTTAAGAAAAATATTGTAAAATAATATCAATATAATGTACATACTGAAATGAATTAAAAAGATGAGATTTATTACTTTTATAATTACGTTAATACTAAATATTTACTTATTTTATTTACAGAATATTTTCTTCTTTGCATTCAGTTTTAAGATTAACAATTGATATGTAAAATTGTCCACTTGCTGCAAACTACAGAATAATGGAAGTTCATCGTTTTACGTGCGGTTTTTGTAACCAACGGTTCTTTCATTTAAGAGACATTCAAGTACATCTTCGTAATCTTCATTATGAAGAATGCAATGGGGGTCAAAGATGCGGTATTGACAATTGCCAAGCCACCTACCGAAATCCGCAATCGTTAAGGTCACATATATCCAGGGTTCATAGACGTGAAATAATTAATGATGAAATAATGCCCGTCATCCAAGATGAAGAAAATGGACTAGAAATTCCTGTTTATATACCTGCACAATTAAATGAAGACGTGTTAAATGAATTAGAACAAGAAGAAGTTGACGACGAAGAGGTTAATTTTGAAAATCTTTCAAGTGATGATACAGACGAGGATTCAACAGATAATGAAGAAGATGAAGCTGAAAATAACAATGCAGGTATTAATGATGAAAGAAAACATGCTTTAGGTCGCTTTTTGTTAAATCTTAGAGGAAATACTAATATTTCTGAGAGTCAGATATCAGGAATACTAACAAATTTACAAGAAGTTGTGAAGACTTATGTCAATAAATCTCTTCATCGAGTAGAACAAATTTTAGAGGAACAGAGAATTAATTTGCAAGATTATGTTGACATAAATAGTGAAACAGAATTAATTGACTGCATTTTTGATTTAAATAATAAAGAAAAACGTATGGAGTATTTGATAAGTGAGTTTGATGTCTTGATGCCTATTAGGCATACGCTGGGCAGACGTTTTGTTAAGTGCGGGAGTGCTGCTACTGGAAAAAAACGTCCAGTTAAACGCAAGAAAGATGAGATGATGTTCATTCCACTTACAAAAACAATACAAAAATTTGCGGCAAATGAATCATTTCATGACCTTCTAAAGTACAATGATTCGCAAGAAGGTGTTTATGCTTTTGTTGAAGACGGCAGCAGATATAAAAATGAAAATTGGTGGAAAAATGAGGATGAATCATTCCATATTAAATTATACTCTGATGAGGTCGATATGTGCGATGGTTTAGGTTCAAAATCATCGGGACAGCAAAAATTGTTAATGATATATTGCTCACTTACGGAATTAAATCCAATTTATCAGTCACAATTACTGTATCATTTCTTAGTAGGAATAGTGAGATCTGAAGACGTGAAACGGTACGGTGTCAACAGAATACTAAAAGCCAATTGTCGAAGATATAAAACAATTTGAAAATGAAATTGATGGTCCCGGTGATACGTATCTAAAAGGAGGTTTGTTTGCTACTACAGGAGATAACTTGAATCAAAATTATATATGCGGATTTAAAGGATCTTTTGGAAGGACATTACATTCCTGTCGTTTTTGCCTTCCAGATCTTTCTGATATTCAAAGTTTAACAGAAGAGAAGTTAAACTTCATGAGAAATCCTATACAGCATGACGCACAAGTTGCGGAAATTGAAAACTCAATGGGACTACAGCAGGAACAGTTATCTACTGCCTATGGTATTAATTTCAGAAGTATTTTAAATGAATTGCAGGGCTTTCATGTCACACAAGGAGCACCACCAGACATCGTTCATGACATTTTGCTTGGACTTTTACAAAGAGCTTTTCAACATTTTGCTCAAAAAGTAATTTTAAAGAAGATGTCCCTGGAAAATTTAAACAAAATGATATAAAGCTTTGATTATGGCTACTCAGAAACTAAATACAAGCCTTCTCCGTTAAAATCGAACCATTTAATTCCAGGAGCTAATATTAAACAAAGTGCAATGCAAATGATGACATTAGCATACATTATTCTTTTTATTGTTCAAAATATTGTTGAACCAGATTGCAGATATTTCTACAATTATAAAAATGTTTTAGAAATTCCTGCCATTGTTTTTGGTTACTCTATCAGTAACAATATGATAGAGTTCTTGAAAGATAGAATTGCTAAGTACCTTGCAGATTATTTGATATTGTACGGAAGTGATAACGAAAATGCCACACTAACTCCAAAACACCATTTTCTCACACATTATCCTGAATTCATACCCATATTTGGAATACTGAGAAATTACATGTGTTTACGTTCAGAAGCGAAACACCAAGAGTCAAAACGTAGAGTACAAGGAATGATAAATTTTAAAAATTTACCATTTACTCTAGCTGTGAGACACCAGTTGTCCCAATCTCTACAACTTCTTGATCCACTTACAAAAGTCAATAACAAAGGTCCTCAGAAAATAATAGCCACCGACAAACTGCCCTTTCACAATTTGTTCCCTCGAGAACAGCTGCAATGCGTTACCAACTGGGTTACATATAATGGAGTAAAATATGTACCAAAAAAGTGTCTCATTGCAATGGGGTATGAGAATTCTGAGTGTCTTCCCTGTTTCGCAGCATTGTACAGTATTTTAATAAGAGGCGAAGAAATTTTATTCATTTGCAACAAAGTTAAGACAGTTGAATATAACACAGAATTGGTGTCTTACAAAATTATCATCGAGGAAGAATTTTTTTCAATCAATCCTGAAAATATTAAAAATCACGAAATTTTCCACACACGAAAATCAAAAAATAAATTGTTTGTTACTGTTAAACATTGTTTTGGTGATCTGTATTAGACAATGGAAAAAATTCTTTAATGTTAACATCAGGTAATAATAATATATTATATTAAATTTTCTATATTTAAAAAGAAATTATTAAATTTGCATAGAATATAAATAGTAATTTGTAAAGATATTTATTATGTTCTGATACATGTATAAAGTAAAGAGTTAAGTTGATTTATTTATTATAAATTAATTACAGGAAATAAAAAATTCATGACACATTTTTTTCTAACAGGTGTAGACAATTCGGTCGTCCGTTTAGACTCCAAAACAAATTCATTGCGTTTTAAAAAAATAACTGATTCAACAAATGATCCCTTCACTCAAAAAACGACCTAAGTCCGTGTCAAAAGTGACTTTCCTCAAAACTGATATAATCGATTTTCTATTATTACAATCAATGATAAATAAAGAAATTTTTTAAAAGTTCTCAGCTTCTGAATACGTTAAATTAAAAAAAATCATAACTTCGTAATTTCGATCAAATAAAAAACATGTATTTCTTATTTTTTATACAAAATTCAAAATAAAATGTTTAAATAAAAAACATTTGTTTGAGTGAAAATTTTGCGGTTAATGCTTCATATACAGAGTTAATTGTGAACACAGCTTAATATCTGTACGCGTTGTTGATCTTAGAATATATTGCCATAGTAACCAACGCAGTGTATGTATTTGCGAAATATGCTTTTCAGATCCTATTGAAGAAAGGCCATAAAAATTTGCGTTGTGTTGAGCTTCAGATTAGTGTATGTTGCCATATCAACACGCAGTGTATTCGTGAAATGTGCTTTTAAGATTCTATTGGAAGAAGACTTTAAAGGAATAAATCGATACCTTAATAAAAGATAACATCAAAACCATACGTTTTACATATGTACATTGACAGTTTCATTATTTTTGTTGTCTCTCGATAACGCTAAAACATGACAAAATTAGGGGCCCCTTTATCTCTATGTTGCAAAATAAATAAATATTCAGGTTGGTAAAATATACTTTATCAATTGTTGATTATAATCAATATCTGACGTAAAAACAACAAGACTGTAAATACAATAATTAAAAGTAAAATAAATCCAGTAAAGTAAATTGAGTACAAAATTATGAACTTACCTTTAATCAGCAGACAAATAATGCATGTCAGTGTATTACACTTTATCTCTGAACAAGGTTTTTCTTATAATTGTTCAATTCACATAATTTCTCACTTTATTTGCACGTCAAATTTATAAAAAGATTATTATCAATAGTTAAAGATTTAGTAAAAAATTATAAATTAAACTGTAAAGTTTCCAGTAAAGGCACACCGTCCACGACAGGTATGCTTTGATACTACTTTAAGCATTTACAAATGACCCCCAATTACGAATTATTCTTAAAAATGACTCAAATATTGGAAATAATTTTACCCCTCTTCAGAGAATCAAAACGTTGCAAGATAAAATGACACCTTTAAAGAAACAACAAAGAAATACTTTTTTTGTTTTAATTTCACTTATAGTAAAAATTTGTATATTTGTAACACTTTATAAATATACGTTTACAAAAAATTAATTATTACTGTAGAAGTAATTTCTAATTTAAAACAAAAAGTTGAAAATTTCAAGTGAGATAAAAGCGAAAAAACTGGAAAGGACCGTGACATATTCAGTCGAGCTTATAACAACAAACGCGCGTCAAACGTTCAGCCGCACGCGCAACCAGTGACGGATCCAGGGGGGCCACGGGTGCTTTGCCCCCCCCCCCAAAAGTCGTATATTCCTATGAGATAGAAAGAGATAACACTACATTGATTTCATTTTTTCAATGGATGCCCCCCCACAAAAAAACCTTTTTTGGAATGCTTGGCCCTCCCCAGAAGCCTTGTCTGGATCCGCCACTGCGCGCAACTTTAAACATTTATCAATTTGTTGCTAATTGTTCAAGTGTAATATAAATTTCCAGAAAACTTCTTTGGAGAAGAAGCCCCCCTAGTATATATATATAAAAGTATAAAAAACGTATTAAAAAAATTTTTTTTACGTCTTGTTCGTAAATTTCCTAGGCATATCGCGAAACGCCGAAGTCGATGTCAGACACTGGCAGCGTGAAAATCCTTGCCCGTTAGTGTTTGATTCTTGAGTGGCTATACTTCGCAACGAAATTGTTTCATTTTTTGGAACGTCCTGCTCGTCAATAAAAGATGCCTTACATTTTTCAAATTCTGACCTGTACATAAAAATATTTAATTAAATAACTCATATTTGCAAAGGAATTAAAAGAAGATGTGAAGTCTACAGACCTGCAGTATAATCTATTTATAATTCCTTGTCTCGTTCCAACCGTATGGAGCTCGTCTTTTTTCTTTAAAACCACACCAATAACATTTCTGAAATTAATTTTTGCCTTGTCAACATCCATTTGAATCTTCCGCATTTGAAGCTGATGGTTGATTTTCTTGTGGAGAATCTTTTGAATCTTCCGCATTTGAAGCTGAAGGTTGAGTTGTATCTTCATATGATCCATTATTACTTAGGACACTGCGCAGATAATCTTCGGTCTGAATATTTTTCACGACCTCGCTTGGCAATTTAGTGGTAGACCGTCCTATTTGAGAATCAAACCCAAACATAGCCTTGTAGGGTGATTCGTCTATATTGCCGACTACTTTTAGGTCCATTCAGCTTCACTTCAATTATATCTTTTAGTATTTCTTCATAATTATCGTCAAGTAATAATTTATAATTTTGCGAATTTTTTAAGGTATATGAAAAATGGTTTTGCCAATTTCCTCTCTCTTTTTCGTTAGTCATTTTAAAATATATACGCACAAACGATCGAAAAAGACACTGTACAAGAGCGAACAATCACTCAAACTGATAGGCAGCTGTCGATTACTAATTGCTATTCCATAACACAGGCACACAAAAAAAAGTTGTCTGTTCATTGAACCAGACATACATATCTTATAGTAATTTCGCCCGCTGAAAACGAATCTGAAGTCAGAATTGCTCCATCACTCTCAGTTTTTTTTAAATCGACAAAACTACCCTTAAATTCAAATTTTAAAGTAAAAAAATTAAATAACAGATTTCTCTCTAAAACAAAACAATAAATTTATCTACTTTTGCTACAACAACTCAGAAACAATGTCAACATTGCTTAAACACCCTTTGTTTTTTATTAAATCGAAAAAACTACCCCTAAAACGTAAAAATTCAAAATTATAATATTAAAAGTAAAAACCCGCATTGGTTATCAAAACAACAAAATAAATTTATGTACTTCACTTTCAAAATTTCAAAAGCAATATCAAAATTACTTTATCACCCCCTGTGTTTTTTTTAAATTGAAAAAACCACCCCTAATATGTAAAAATTCAAAATGTATAATAATAATAATAATAATTTATGTACTTCTTTTTTAACAACTCAAAAGCATTATCAAAATTGCTCCATCACCCTTTATTTTTTCAAATTGAAATAACTATCCCTAATATGTACACTGAAAGAAAATGTATATTTTTTGTAAAAGTATTTCACAATTTGGGAAAAGTGCAACAAACAGAAATTTTTATATACAGAATACTAAACTTTAAAAAAATATATGTAGAATTTATTAAAGTTATATTAAAACATTAAAAATTGAATTTAAATTCTTCATATTTGATATAATTATACTAAATTCGATATAATCTTTTTTAAAGTTTAGTATTCTATATATCAAAATTTCGGTTTGTTGCACTTTTTTCCCAAATTGTAAAGCACTTTTACAAAATTTAATATACATTTTCTTTCAGTGTACATATTAGGGGTAGTTATTTCAATTTAAAAAAACAAAGGGTGATGGAGCAGTTTTGATAATGCTTTTGAGTTGTTAAAAAAGAAGTACATAAATTTATTGTTCTATTTTAAAAAGCAATGTGGTTTTTAATTTTTTTACTTTAAAGTTTTATTTTGTGAATTTAAGGGTGGGTTTTTCAAATAAAAAAAACAGAGAGGGATGGAGTAATTTTGACATTGCTTTTGAGTTGTCAAAAGAGAAGTACATAAATTTATTGTTCTATTTAAAAAAACAATGTGGTTTATAATTTTCTTATTATACATTCTGAATTTTTACATATTAGGGGTGGTTTTTTCATTTAAAAACACAGGGGGTGATAAAGTAATTTTGATATTGCTTTTGTGATTTTTGAAAGAGAAGTACATAAATTTATTTTGTTGTTTTGAAAAACAATATGGGTTTTTATATTATAATTTTGAATTTTTACATTTTAGGGGTACTTTTTTCGATTTAATAAAAAACAAAGGGTGTTTAAGCAATGTTGACATTGTTTCTGAGTTGGTGTAGCAAAAGTAGATAAATTTATTGTTTTGTTTTAGAGAGAAATCTGTTATTTAATTTTTTTACTTTAAAATTTGAATTTAAGGGTAGTTTTGTCGATTTAAAAAAAAATTGAGAGTGATGGAGCAATTCTGACTTCAGATTCGTTTTCAGCGGGCAAAATTACTATAAGATATGTATGTCTGGTTTAATGAACAGACAACTTTTTTTGTGTGCCTGTTTAATAGACAAATAATTTTGTAAACAGTCTGTTTATCTTATTGTTAGTGTTACGTCCGTAACTTCTTATTAATATACTTAATTTAACTATATAGTTTCACGTATATGTTTATTTTCATATATTATATTTAATTGATTATGCATATATCTTCTATTAAAATAATGTATTTCATCATGACATGATATGCAGTACTTATAATTCCTATTTTATGTGTGTTTTAAATTTGCATTATGTTCAGTATATTTTTAACAAATATTATAATTCCTATTTTATGTGTGTTTTAAATTTGCATTATGTTCAGTATATTTTTAACGAATATTATAATTCCTATTTTATGTGTGTTTTAAATTTACATTATGTTCAGTATATTTTCTAACGAATATTATAATTCCAATTTTATGTTCATTATTACAAATCCAGGAAAGAATAGTATTTTAAAAGAATGTCGAAAGAATAACGATTACGAGAAATTCAAGATTGAAGATACAGATTATTAATATGTACACACGTCACGCCTGTGGATCAAAGACAAAGTTGCGACCTCAACTCCATGCAAGGTCGAAGCGATGTCTTCCGACTTCAACTCGATCAAAGGTCGAAGCGATGCCATGCGCACTGAAATCTATTAAGGTCAAGACGAATTTTGTAGCTACGAGCATTCGTCTAATGAGGAAATTTTTATATAAAAAGGGAGAACATTTCTGTTTACAGCAGAGAATAATTTTTTGGAAATCAATCAATCATCAATCTACTATCCTAGAGTGAACTCCAAGTATAATTTAAAAAGTGATCAACAGTTTATCCCCAAGTATTATTTTGAAAATGTTTCCTCTAAAAGTGAACTTAAAAATTATTTTCAAAGTATTGCTTTGAAACGTACTACGGTTAAAGAGAATTATTTCCCCTCAGCAATTTTTACTATTTTCAAAAATATCAATTTGAAAATAAATTCAAGTATCTATCTTATATTGAAATAACACATTCCAAATTTCGAAGCATCGAAATTTGCTACGAAGCCGACGTCCGTCTGGAAGAAAGCTAATATTACTAAAATACAATACACGATCTCATTGGTGTAAACAAAAGGACTATTTCACGAACATTAAGGACAACTGTTTGAGGCCCTTTGGCGACTAGACCCCTCAACACCATTCAAGATCGGATTACCAGATAATATCACCACATCATTCAACACCAGTAATCGTTATTCTTAAAAGTAAGGTTTAGAATTTAAAATTATACTCATTGTATTTTTGTCAATACTTTTCTTTCTTGTTGGTTTTTTCAATAAATTATTCTCTCACAACATTTAGTAGGCTCATTGACTTATCCTCATCCCAAATTAGATTCTTTATTGAAACTAATTTAAAACGAGGAACGTTAGGTATATTTTAAAAAGGTTTCTCGTTTTGACGTAACATTAGTATGCGGCTTATAATTATCAACTTTTCAATTTGCCAAAATTGACTAGGCAATTTGAGAAATGCCTAAAATTTCTAGGAAAGACACGAATTTCCTGGCCATTTTTAGGTATTTCCCGATTTGCCTAGGCATTTCCCGAAATGCCTGGTCTTCAGGTTTTACCGGTAACACACACACACACATATATATATATATATATATATATATATATATATATATATATATATATATAAAACATATAGATTAGATTATATTTTTTTAATAAAATTAAAAGTGAATTAAATAAATTCTTATAATTTATTTTGTATAGATCGACAACGACCATTTTTAATAAAAAGTTATTAAAAGTTTAATTTATTAAAATTCTTGATTTTCAAAATTACGTTTCACTATTTCAAAAATATTGCTCCACATTAAGAGCATATATTACTTTTAATTATGTAATTTATTATTGAATATTTCAATTATTTGTTTGTAATAATAAATTAATATACTTAAATCTATACCTACACATAGTAATGAAAACAATAATAACAACATAATAATAAATCAATCAAAATGAAATAAAATTTTTAAAAGTATTAATTAATATAATTACATAAATTAATGTAAATAACTTTGCAAAGAAATAATAATAATAATTTTATATTATTTAAAATAATGTTTTTAAATAAAAACAAACAATTTTTTTGTTATTCAAATGTATAAATAATTTTATTTATACGTTTATAAATACACATACATATCTATACATATTATAGATACACATCAGCACCTTATTAGGGCCTCAAATGGGCCCCACTGACCAGATTGTTTATACTTTTTCTGCAAGCGTGTTTACATTAATTTATGTAATTAAATTAATTAATACTTTTAAAAAATTTTATTTTATTTTAATGATAAAAATAGTCTAATTTTAATAAAATATACTTATATTAATATTTACAGAAAATTTTTTTATAAATAATTTTAATTAATTAATTAATTAAACAATTAATATTGTAAATATTAATTTATTAAATAATACAGTCCCAACATTCAAATGGTAGTTTGAGTCAAATAACTCCCAAGCTTGCGTAGCTGTGTGGTTAGTGTATTCGACTTGCGTCATCGAAGTCTAGAGTTTGATTCCCAGTGCGTGCGATATTTTTCCGTCGTAGTTTTAAGTCTTTTTGTGTACAATGTATGTTAATTATGTAAAGCGAAATGTTCATTTAAGGAATAATAAGAATTTATTAATTATAGTAATAGTAGGGGAAAAGATTTGGTTGTGGACATGGTTCTGTTGTGGATACCCACGCAGAACTTTTGACAGAAATGAGATTTGTCCAATCTGACAAATATCACGTATGTGTTATGACCTAACGTAGTTTTCTATGCGAATACAAAAATGATTAGACAACTCCGCTTTTTACTATATATATATATATATAAATTAATTTTTCGACACGTTGAATATAACAAAAATGTATTTTTAAACATTGTTAATTGTTCAACAAATCGAAGTGAATAAATTAAAATAATAAGTTCAAAGCGTATTTACACAGTAAATATGTTATATTTTATGATCCAATACCAACTATCACAAAAATGTTCACAAGCAAAATTGTTTTCATGATATTTTAAAATGATCATCAAGTTTGGTTGTGGGCATCCAAATTAATTCGGTTGAGGACACCACTCTTATTTCTGATAAATAAGAGTGTGCATAAATTTTGTGGTCCAGCATGGAAATTAATATAATGAGACTTTGATGTCCGTACGTCGTTCGCAGTTATAGTAATTGTAGTAACTGGGCAGTTCAGGTTCAGTGTGAGAAATCTTATATACCCTTACATGGGGAGGAGGTAATGTCAAAATTAGAAGAAATCATCCTTATGTAGTTAATTAATGGCTACTTAATTAATTTTTTTTGCATTTTTACTAGATTGAATTTTTAATAAAATTTTTCTAGGCAACGGAATCAATTTATTTTCTTCACGAGCTAATGACCCTGGCTTTAAATACATATAGGGGAGAGTAGGCTACATTGAACCAGCGTCATCAGTGAACCACTTTAATTTTCTAAGAAATGACTGAGTGGAATTTTTTCTTATTTAATATATAAATTAGTATTACCGAAAGCGACTACGTCCAAAAAGTTCGAGCACGTAGGTTTATTATTTACAAAGAAAAACGAAAAAAACTGTTTTTCACGTACAAAACAAAAAATTTTGTGGAAATATAATGAATTTTTTTTATTGAAATAGGAAGTTTTAAAAATTAGTAAACTTGTGATTTATGTCGCTTAGGGTGTCAACTTCAATATTCCGATGTGATAAAGAATTTTAAGTCTTACATAAATTTATTATAAACAATTTTTGTTGTGAATGTCATGTGAATGCAGTGAGTGCGGCATCATTGAACCACCCGAAAAAGCAAAGAATTTTCAATTTTAAGAGTGGTAAAGTTGTCTGCTCTACTAATTAGTAAGAAAAATACTAGAAGACATGCTTTCATTACAATTGTGAACGAGATAAACTCAAACTGTCACTTTACCTACCTAACCTGACATCAAAATATATTAATCTCCTATATTAACAAATAATAACTCTTTAACAACAATTTTCTATTTTTTTGAGTGAAAAATAATATTTTTTACAATGTGTAAGTGGAAATATTATTTTTGAAGTAAATTGTAGTGTTTTATTAAAGGTGGTTCAATGTAGACACAGATTCTTCAAAATAAGAAAAGTGTAACTTGTTAGAAAAAAATTAAATTTAATTATTTAATCATAATAATTTGTGCTTGTAACGTGTATATTAACTAAAGGAGTACTTCAGCTTAATGTTGATACAAAAACCTGATCAAAATTTGTAAAATTTAATTAGTTCTTGGACTTTAGAAAATACCCGGTTCAATGTAGCCTACCTTCCCCTACGTATGTTTGCTTAATATCTACAAGGACACAAATTATGAGTCAAAAACGAAACTATGCTCACAACTGAACCTATTCTCCTAATGATATTAAATGAATAAAAAAATTGGTTTGTTAAAATTGGTAAAAAGAGTTGAATAAACCTAAACAGTATTTTTTTAAATAAATTTAAGAAGAATAAATACAGAATAAATATTATTTGTAATATTGTAACAAATAAATTAATTGTTAATTAATTAATTACTACTTATTAATTAACAATTCATTTTTATTATTATTTATAATAGGTTTTAATAGTTTTTGTGTTAATAGTAGCTTTATTTTTTGTACACTACCGGTCAAAATTAAGAGACCACTTGCAAAAGTGTCATTAAACACATGGATAATTTTTTATTTTAAAAAATTTAAATTAACAGTAATTAAATAATAATTATTCGTCATATTTTTAAATTAAAATAAAAAATAATTAATTAAATTAAATTAACTATTAATTAATAATTTAATATCCTTGTGCCTTAATAATAGCTGCACATACTCTCGGAATCCTGGCTGTAATTTTTTGTATATATTTTTCAGAAATTTACCCATTAATTTTTGCATAATTTAGAGGTGTGTTTAGAATCGTTATTCTGTAGAAAATGAAATTGTTTTCTTTTTAATTTTAATCTAAAAAGCATTCCAGGCTAAATGAAATTTTGTTGTTAATTATTTTTCCGCACTATTCCTTCAATTTTTAATAGATCACAAAGGATTTTTGACGACCAGGGGGTCGATTACGTAACTTTCACTTTCACTTTTACTTTCACTTTCACTTTCACTTTTACTTTCACTTTCACGCTCACATATTTTCACTTTTACTTTCACTTTCACTTTCACGCTCACATATTTTCACTTTTACTTTCACTTTCACGCTCATATATTTTCACTTTTACTTTCACACTCACATATTTTCACTTTCACACTCACATACTTTCACTTTCACACTCACATATTTTCACTTTCACACTCACATATTTTCACTTTCACTTTTACTTTCACTTTTACTTTCACTTTCACACTCACATAATTTCACTTTCACACTTATAGGTTTTCACGTTCACTTTTACTTTCACACTCAAAGATTTTCACTTTTACTTTCACACTCACATATTTTCACTTTCACTTTCACGCTAACATATTTTCACTTTTACTTTCACTTTTACTTTCACTTTTACTTTCACTTTCACTTTCACACTCACATATTTTCACTTTTACTTTCACTTTCACACTCACATATTTTCACTTTCACGCTAACATATTTTAACTTTTACTTTCACTTTTACTTTCACTTTTTCTTTCACTTTCACTTTTACTTTCACTTTCACGCTCACATATTTTCACTTTTACTTTCACTTTCACTTTCACGCTCACATATTTTCACTTTTACTTTCACTTTCACGCTCATATATTTTCACTTTTACTTTCACACTCACATATTTTCACTTTCACACTCACATACTTTCACTTTCACACTCACATATTTTCACTTTCACACTCACATATTTTCACTTTCACTTTTACTTTCACTTTTACTTTCACTTTCACACTCACATAATTTCACTTTCACACTTATAGGTTTTCACATTCACTTTTACTTTCACACTCAAAGATTTTCACTTTTACTTTCACACTCACATATTTTCACTTTCACGCTAACATATTTTCACTTTTACTTTCACTTTTACTTTCACTTTCACACTCACATAATTTCACTTTCACACTTATAGGTTTTCACATTCACTTTTACTTTCACACTCAAAGATTTTCACTTTTACTTTCACACTCACATATTTTCACTTTCACTTTCACGCTAACATATTTTCACTTTTACTTTCACTTTTACTTTCACTTTCACTTTCACACTCACATATTTTCACTTTCACGCTAACATATTTTAACTTTTACTTTCACTTTTACTTTCACTTTTTCTTTCACTTTCACTTTTACTTTCACTTTCACAACTCACATATTATCACTTTCACACTTATAGGTTTTCACATTCACTTTTACTTTCCCATTCACAGATTTTACTTTCACTTTTACTTTCACATTTACGTTCACTTTTACTTTGACTTTCACACTCACATATTTTCACTTTTACTTTCACTATCACTTTTACTGTCACACTCACATATTTTCACTTTTACTTTCACACTCACAGGTTTTCATTTTCACATTTACTTTCACTTTCACAAAATTTCACTTTTACTTTTACTTTCACTTTTACTTTCTCATTCACAGATTTTCACTTTTACTTTCCCACTCACAGATTCTCACTTGCACTTGTACTTTCACTTTTATATTCACAGATTTCCACTTTTACTTTCAGTTTTACTTTCACATTCACAGATTTCCAATTCCACTTTTACTTTCACATTTATGTTCACTTTTACGTTGACTTCCAATCTCAAGTTCACAAGTTTTTACATTTAGTTCCACAGATTTTGACTTTCACTTACACAGGTTTTTACTTTTACATTCACTTTCATGGATTTTTATTTTTACTTCCACTTCCACAAATTTTCACTTTCACGTTCAGTATCAGGAATTTATATTTTCACTTTGACAGATTTTCACTTTCCTAGACTTTTTTTTCCACTTTCATAATTTTATATTTTTACTTTCACTTTGACAGATTTTCATTTTCACTTTAATAGATTTATATTTTTACTTTCTTTTTCACTTTCATAAATTTTTAATTTCACATTCATTTTCACATTCATAGATTTTTATTTTCACTTCCAATTTCACCTTAAAAGATTTTTATTTTTATTTTCTTTTCATTTTGACATTCATAGATTTTCACTTTCACTTTGAAAGATTGTCATTATCAATTTTAATTTTTTTAAATTTTCATTTTTCCTTGCACATTGATCAACTTTCATTTTGAAAATCTTCTCTAGTACAAATTTTAGAAACCTTTACTTACCTACAGTAAGTAAGATATTTGGATTCAAATTTTAAATTTTTAACAAAATCATATGTTGTGTGCAACATTTGTATTCAAATACACTGAAACCCTACTTATTTAAAGTCTTGTTTACTTAAAGTCGCGTTTATTTGCAAATAAAAAAAAAATTTTAATAAAAAGAAAAAAAAGTGTTAAATGTGTTTCGTGTAGTTTTCAGATGGTGTTGTTTTAACACAATTTTGGTGTTATTTTAACCCCATTTAAAATGTATATTAATTTAACACCAATGTAGTGTATAAGCAACAATAGGATGAAGGCAGTCATTTTTTTAAGGTGACTTTTGTGATACGAGTGAACATGGCGTTCATTTTCTCCCATGGGCAAAAATAACGCATGGAATCATCTGTTATTTAGCGAAGACTAATGAAATGTATTTTTGTAAGTATATAAGTGAGCGATAAACCTTAAACAAAGTTAAATTTTCACTTTCATGAGATTTTATTTATTAACAAGAACTAAATTAATTTGAAGAAATTATTATTAGTAACTAGTCAACAAGTGCTTCATAATATTTAGATGATTTTTTAAATTATTCATTTAATCATAACATTTATAACATTAATTTGTGAAAAAAGTCCTAATAATGTTGTTCCTAACAATTACTCCTTCTACCTGTGGATCCTCATCTAATTCTTCATGATTTACATTATTCTGGACATTGAACTGTCTTGGTTCTTCTATATTAAAGCGTTTTCGTAAGTTGTGTAAAGCACAACATAAGTTTTCAATTCTTCCTGTAAAGTATTCAAATTTATGAAATACACACAAAAAAATTTCTGGCAGATTTAACTATTTTTAAACAACTCTCAATAATTTAATAAGTCCTCAACTGAATTTAAAAAGTTATATTAGAAAATCTATTATTTATACATATATAAATATTAAATTTTCTAATATAACTTTTTAAATTCAGTTGAGGACTTATTAAATTATTGAGAGTTGTTTAAAAATAGTTAAATCTGCCAGAAATTTTTTTGTGTGTATTTCATAAATTTGAATACTTTACAGGAAGAATTGTAAACTTATGTTGTGCTTTACACAACTTACGAAAACGCTTTAATATAGAAGAACCAAGACAGTTCAATGTCCAGAATAATGTAAATCATGAGGAATTAGATGAGGATCCACAGGTAGAAGGAGTAATTGTTAGGAACAACATTATTAGGACTTTTTTCACAAATTAATGTTATAAATGTTATGATTAAATGAATAATTTAAAAAATCATCTAAATATTATGAAGCACTTGTTGACTAGTTACTAATAATAATTTCTTCAAATTAATTTAGTTCTTGTTAATAAATAAAATCTCATGAAAGTGAAAATTTAACTTTGTTTAAGGTTTATCGCTCACTTATATACTTACAAAAATACATTTCATTAGTCTTCGCTAAATAACAGATGATTCCATGCGTTATTTTTGCCCATGGGAGAAAATGAACGCCATGTTCACTCGTATCACAAAAGTCACCTTAAAAAAATGACTGCCTTCATCCTATTGTTGCTTATTCACTACATTGGTGTTAAATTAATATACATTTTAAATGGGGTTAAAATAACACCAAAATTGTGTTAAAACAACACCATCTGAAAACTACACGAAACACATTTAACACTTTTTTTTCTTTTTATTAAAATTTTTTTTTAATTGCAAATAAACGCGACTTTAAGTAAACAAGACTTTAAATAAGTAGGGTTTCAGTGTATTTGAATACAAATGTTGCACACAACATATGATTTTGTTAAAAATTTAAAATTTGAATCCAAATATCTTACTTACTGTAGGTAAGTAAAGGTTTCTAAAATTTGTACTAGAGAAGATTTTCAAAATGAAAGTTGATCAATGTGCAAGGAAAAATGAAAATTTAAAAAAATTAAAATTGATAATGACAATCTTTCAAAGTGAAAGTGAAAATCTATGAATGTCAAAATGAAAAGAAAATAAAAATAAAAATCTTTTAAGGTGAAATTGGAAGTGAAAATAAAAATCTATGAATGTGAAAATGAATGTGAAATTAAAAATTTATGAAAGTGAAAAAGAGAGTACAAATATAAATCTATTAAAGTGAAAATGAAAATCTGTCAAAGTGAAAGTAAAAATATAAAATTATGAAAGTGGAAAAAAAAGTCTAGGAAAGTGAAAATCTGTCAAAGTGAAAATATAAATTCCTGATACTGAACGTGAAAGTGAAAATTTGTGGAAGTGGAAGTAAAAATAAAAATCCATGAAAGTGAATGTAAAAGTAAAAACCTGTGTAAGTGAAAGTCAAAATCTGTGGAACTAAATGTAAAAACTTGTGAACTTGAGATTGGAAGTCAACGTAAAAGTGAACATAAATGTGAAAGTAAAAGTGGAATTGGAAATCTGTGAATGTGAAAGTAAAACTGAAAGTAAAAGTGGAAATCTGTGAATATAAAAGTGAAAGTACAAGTGCAAGTGAGAATCTGTGAGTGGGAAAGTAAAAGTGAAAATCTGTGAATGAGAAAGTAAAAGTGAAAGTAAAAGTAAAAGTGGAAATCTGTGAATATAAAAGTGAAAGTACAAGTGCAAGTGAGAATCTGTGAGTGGGAAAGTAAAAGTGAAAATCTGTGAATGAGAAAGTAAAAGTGAAAGTAAAAGTAAAAGTGAAATTTTGTGAAAGTGAAAGTAAATGTGAAAATGAAAACCTGTGAGTGTGAAAGTAAAAGTGAAAATATGTGAGTGTGACAGTAAAAGTGATAGTGAAAGTAAAAGTGAAAATATGTGAGTGTGAAAGTCAAAGTAAAAGTGAACGTAAATGTGAAAGTAAAAGTGAAAGTAAAATCTGTGAATGGGAAAGTAAAAGTGAAGATCTGTGGAAGTGAAAATCTGTGAAAGTGAAAACCCGTGAGTGTGAAAGTGAAAATATGTGAGTGTGAAAATAAAAGTGAAAGTGAAAATCTTTGAGTGTGAAAGTAAAAGTGAATGTGAAAACCTATAAGTGTGAAAGTGATAATATGTGAGTTGTGAAAGTGAAAGTAAAAGTGAAAGTGAAAGAAAAAGTGAAAGTAAAAGTGAAAGTAAAAGTTAAAATATGTTAGCGTGAAAGTGAAAATATGTGAGTGTGAAAGTGAAAGTAAAAGTGAAAATATGTGAGTGTGAAAGTGAAAGTGAAAGTAAAAGTGAAAGTAAAAGTGAAAATATGTTAGCGTGAAAGTGAAAGTGAAAATATGTGAGTGTGAAAGTAAAAGTGAAAATCTTTGAGTGTGAAAGTAAAAGTGAATGTGAAAACCTATAAGTGTGAAAGTGAAATTATGTGAGTGTGAAAGTGAAAGTAAAAGTGAAAGTAAAAGTGAAAGTGAAAATATGTGAGAGTGAAAGTGAAAATATGTGAGTGTGAAAGTGAAAGTGAAAATATGTGAGTGTGAAAGTGAAAGTGAAAGTAAAAGTGAAAGTAAAAGTGAAAATATGTTAGCGTGAAAGTGAAAGTGAAAATATGTGAGTGTGAAAGTAAAAGTGAAAATCTTTGAGTGTGAAAGTAAAAGTGAATGTGAAAACCTATAAGTGTGAAAGTGAAATTATGTGAGTGTGAAAGTGAAAGTAAAAGTGAAAGTAAAAGTGAAAGTGAAAATATGTGAGTGTGAAAGTGAAAATATGTGAGTGTGAAAGTGAAAGTATGTGAGTGTGAAAGTGAAAATATGTGAGTGTGAAAGTAAAAGTGAAAATATATGAGCGTGAAAGTGAAAGTAAAAGTGAAAATATGTGAGCGTGAAAGTGTAAGTGAAAGTGAAAGTAAAAGTGAAAATATGTGAGCGTGAAAGTGAAAGTAAAAGTGAAAGTGAAAGTAAAAGTGAAAGTGAAAGTTACGTAATCGACCCCCTGGCGACTGTGAAAATCTATAAGTTGCGCTAAAAGTTTTCTGCACTGTAGACGTTGACACAATATCTTATTCTATTAAATTAATTTATTTTTTTTCTAAGTGCAGTTAATTTTTATTTATCATTGCATTTACTGAGATGGACAGTATGTTCACTTTTTCTCACCATCGTACATTTTTTCATCCCTGTTTATAATGATTTTCTATCAGTCTAGTTTGCAAATATTTCACGATTATTTTATGAACACCAGTTTTTGACACTCCAATTTTTTCCTATTTCGGCCCTGCGAGATGAGCGCCGGTCGAGCAAACAGTTGAATCATTGCCTTAAAAATCTTTTGCGAATGGTTAAAATAATTAACTCATAATTTAAAAAATAAGTGCATAGATTAAAGTGATCATATTCTTATTTTAAAGATGAAAATACAAGCTTTAAATTAGTATAAATATCAATTTTTTCTGAGCACTTTTCAAAAATGTGCAGCCTATCAAAGTTGGACATCTAAAATTCACTAATCATGAAAATTACAGCTAACTTTATTACTTTACATCTCCGATAATATTTTTCAATAAGTCTTAAACATAGGATCATTTAACAGCCAATTTTTATAATCTTTTCAAAACTGTCTTTAAAATCTTTCTACGTTAATATTTAACGAAGTTATCAATATTTAAAGGATGTCATGTTTTTAATGACACTTTTGCAAGTGGTCTCTCAATTTTGACCGGTAGTGTAGTTTTAACTTTCGTAGTAGATTTCTTTAAAATTAATAATAATTAATAATAAATTATAAATAAATAAATTAATAATATTTGAAAGTAAACATTTTTCTGTTCTTAAAATGCATAAAATATTTAATACCTTTAGAAATAAATTTTAAAAAAACCGAATCAGGGCCAGATCAGGACATCCCTGATCAGATTAGGCGTTTCGTCCCAAGTATGGCACGGATCTTTTGCATTGGCAACATTCATATTTATGGTTTTTGATGTGCTGAACACGAATCCGATGTCAAAAATAAGTTTCGACAGCTTCCAGTTGTCAGAAAAGCTGTCAATCTTTTTAAAACGACAGTTTTTGTGTTTAATTTAGTAAATCAAGCCAAATTTTGCTCATGTAAAAATATTTTGAGAACAACAAGGTCAAACTAAATAGCAATATGTAATATTGACAGTTGAAAGCTGTCAATTAAACTGTCAAACTTTTAAAAACAAGTTTTTGACTGTTTTTACATTAAATTACTCAGATAAAAATATTTTCAGGGTTTTGAGTTAATGTGAATAGATTGACAACTGTCGATTAAGGTATTAAACTTTTGAAACCCTAGTACAAAAACTAATGTAAATTAACAAATTTATGGAAAAAGGTATTATTTTGGAAAATAATACTTTTTGAAAATTTTGTTGTAAAATGTAGAAACAACTTTGAAACTATAGAGTATTAAACTTAGAGTATTAAACTTAGAGTATTAAACTTAGAGTATTAAACTATAGAGTATTACAACTTGTAGAGTATTAAAAAACGCTTCGATTGACCTATTTTTGAGGCTATTTTGATTAAAAATAAAGAAGTTATTGATATTTTAAAAACAAGTAGCATTAAATATTTTAAAAAAGTAAAATTTTAAGAGAATAAATGAGAGATTGTTTTGTTCCTTCAATTTTGTAACTAAAAATGAAAAAATTAGACAAGTGCGACTTGTACTTGCATTGCAATGGCGGGTTTCGTAGGCAAATATCAAAACAATACTTTTTTTTGCAACGTTTATTGATAATTAGTAGAATTAAAAGAAACAGGAACTAATTTTTAAAATTTTGTTCCTCTACTTATTGTTGTTTACAATATTAGATATACAATACAATAATTTTTTTAGTTATCTTATTTATCAAATGATTTTAATACATTTTTTAAATTGTTTTTGCTTTCTCATAAGGAAGCTTTGCATTCGTGGTGATTTTCAATTCTTCAAATGAAGGTTACATGGACTCATTTTTTGATAGAATAGGGGAGACTGGGGCGTAATGGCTAACTTTTCACTCTTTGTGCTTTTTTCTCGGCCATTTTTGTTTTAATTAAATGTTTTACTTCTAGAAAAGTTACTCTGGTATCTCAGCTTTCTTTAAAAAAACGTCCCGATATGACTCATACTTTTTTTCTACAATAATTTTTCTGGAGCAATGCAAAGCTATACAAAACACCCCAGGCCGGGGCGTATTGGATAACTCAATGGGCCTAATGAATAATGAGTGAAAATTAATATTTACGGACTCAAATCTTATTATATATTGTAAATTAAGTTTTGTGAATTAAATTTGATATAAAAAATATTATAAATATAATTATTGTATAGAAAATAAGATCAAAAAATATAACTACAATTATTTTCTAAAGACGTATTCTTCGGTTTTTTTTTATTAAAATTAATATTACAAAATTACATATCTGAAGTTTTACTTTCTTTTTTGTCCTTAATAAAAGTAAGTAAATATATAGTAAATTTAATTTAATTCATAAAATGATAACAATAAAATAAGGATTTTCAAAATACTTTTCCTGTCTTAAGTAAACAAGCAAAATTATTTGCTTTTACAGTACTCACAAATGAAAAAAAAAATATTCTTTGGTTATTTTTTAACATTAATATAACAATATTACAAATCAGAAGTTTAACTTTTTTAGTAATTTTTAAGAAAAGTAGGTAACTGTATAGTGAATTTATTTTAATTTATAAAATGATAACAATTAAATAAGAATTTTCGAAATACTTTTCTTGTCTAGTAAACTCGCAAAATTATTTGCTTTTACAATAATCACAGATAAAAAATCAATTATCGTCAGCGCAAGCGTCGTGGGCCCAAAGCTGACACGATGTGCTCTGAACCCACTCTTCGCCAGAAACGCTGTATTTAAATAATGCAAAACAATATATGCATTTAGTCTCCTGAATCATCACTTAAATTTTTTGTTCATTGCTTCGGCTTGTTTGTCACATTTGGTTTTTTTCTTTGGTAGTTGGGTTTTTTCATTTTCTTATTTTTGTTACACTTTTTGTATTGGCATTTTTTAGATAATTTGCTTGCTCCTCTCTTAACGCTTTCCTAACCGATGAGTCAGTCAAAATAGTAGTAGAGCGACGTTTTCTGGAACTTCTCGTAGTTTTCGTTTGTTGGGCATTTGAAAGAGGTTTTAATTTCAGTAGTGTTATAGGCGATGTTGTTTGAATTGTTTCTGAATTAAGCGTTGGTATTTCATTTTCAGGACGATTTAAAGAGGACTCTTTGAGGTTTACGCAATCATTCCGTTTTTGGTTTGTAATTTCTCATTTCAATCGTCGTTTAAAATCTACTATCTATCGATTTTAGATCAAAACAAATAAATACGTTGATAAACACACGAATATACTGCAACTAAGTGACAATTATGTAACCGCGAAAACGAACCTACGCTACGCCGATATAGTAGTTTCTACTCATGCAGAGCGCGGTGCATTATCCATCGCGCCCCAGGAAAAACTAACCATTACGCCCCAGGGGTACTTAACCAATATTTTGTAATTTTCATTCAATACAGAAAGTATAAATAATACAAATATCAAGCTCAAAACCTAATTTGATTTTTATTTTTAAAGCTATTTTAAAAAAAAAATGAGAGCGAAAAAATGAAAATTTTGAAACGTTACTTTCGTATGTCAAAAAAAGTTGTTCTACTATATTTCTTTCAATAGCGAATGAATATTATCGAAACTTCGTACAAAGTTGCAGTACTCCAAATACAATAACTTGTCTGTACAGCGAAATTATTTCGATTTACCAATTTTAAATAAATTACAATTATCCATTACACCCCTTAGCCATTACGCCCCGGTCTTCCCAATATGAATATTTAATTCTGAGCAAAATAATGTCCAAATGCATGTTTATATATATATATATATATATATATATATATATATATATATATATATATATATATATATTATTGATGAATCTAAACGTTCGTGGAATGAACAACTTGTTTTTAATTCTACCAATTATCGATAAATGCTGCAAGTATTGTTTTAATATTTGTGTACGGAACCCGCCATTACAGTGCGAGTACAACTCGCATTTGACCAGTTTTTTTTAATTACTGCATACAAATATTGCAAATAAAATATTCGTGTTCACTTATAGATTCTTGACAAATTTGTTTGTAGATAATTTCCCCACTTTGCCAATTCAGAATATAGCGCTCCTGTACTTAATTGTTTTGCTGTTATTTTATGAAATTCAACTATTTTATTTCTCTTGAATACAGAATTCTAAAATATTTATTAATAGCATTGTGTATGTTAAGAAGTCTTAAAGAAAGCACCCATATTAGAGCTTCGAGCCATAATCAAACCTTGATTCATGATCAAGCGTTGATCCATATTAGAGCTTCGAGCCATAATCAATTGTTGATCCACATTAGAGCTTCGAGCCATAGTCAAGCCTTGATCCATATTAGAGCTTCAATCCATAATCAAGCCTTAATCCATCTTTGAGTTTTGAGCCATAATCAAGCCTTGATCCATATTAGCGCTTCGAGCCATAATCAAGCCTTGATCCATATTAGTGCTTCGAGCCATAATCAATTCTTACTCCACATTAGAGCTTTGAGCCATAATCAAGCCTTGATCCATATTTAAGCTTTAAGCCATAATCAAGCCTTGATCCATTTAAGACCTTCGAGCCATAATCAATCCTTGATCCATATTAGAGATTTGAGCCATAATCAAGCCTTGATCCATATTAGTGCTTCGAGCCATAATCAATTCTTACTCCACATTAGAGCTTTGAGCCATAATCAAGCCTTGATCCATATTTGAGCTTTAAGCCATAATCAAGCCTTGATCCATTTAAGACCTTCGAGCCATAATCAATCCTGATCCATATTAGAGATTTGAGCCATAATCAAGCCTTGAGCCAATATAAAGCCTTGAGCCTATAAAAATCTAATAAATTTAAAAATAGGTTTGCAAAGAATAGGTTTTCTTTTTTTTACAAAAATAGTCGACTTGAACGAGAAGGAAAAAAAAATCAATTATTTTTGAAAGAAATTGTTAACAAAATTGTTTTTTAATTTTTACTTTTTTCCTTGACTAAAAATAAGTGGTGCAATATAAATAATAAAAATGAAAAACAAATTTATTTAAATTGTAATGATTTATTTATATTATTATATTATTAAAATTTTTATTGAAGTAGAATTTTTTATTTTTTATGTAATATAATAATTATATAATGAATTTAAATATATTAGTAGCATGTGTGAATGATATTTATTTGTTAATATATAACATCTGAATTGTTTGTATTCAGTTAGTTCAGATTGAGCGTCTGACATTGGTTTTCTTTTGTTTTATTGAAAACTCAAAATTTTTAAGACTAAACTGTTTGCTGATAACTAGCGCTAGTTTCAGCTTAATTAAAAATACCATAATACGTCTTTTTAAAAAGTCAACATTTTACTTCATTACATGTAATTCACATTCAACAGAAAATGTAACAGTAATTATCGTTATCATTCTTATACCATTCTGAGAAGTTTAAATCATTTCTGACCTTAGTTGATAATATTTATTTATTACACTTTAGAAAAATTGTAGTTTTATATTTATATGTAATTATTTTAAATGTTAATTAATTAAAGTATATATAATTTAATGTAAATGTAATTTAATAAATAATTTAATGAGTAAAACTGACTAAGTATGTTAGAAGACTAAAAAAAGTTTTAAAAGACAGATTGAAAACCTTATTAAAGCCGTGAGTCAAATTAAATACTGATTCTACCAAAAAAAAATAAAAATGTTGTTGTTAAATACTACCCTTGCTAACGAATATTTCTCAGGGCCTGGAAAATGCCTGGATAAAGACCAATAATAGAATTTATAATTTTTGTAACAAAAGAATTAACATTTCCAAGGCCAAACCATGTCTAGAAGTTTCCAATAGGAATGTTAATTATATTCTTCATTAATATGTAAATTAATATGTTATTGAAAAACAATTTATAATTTTATTAAGATTATTAAGATGGTAAGATATCATTTTATTAAGGGTTTTAAAAAGTATACTTAATCTTGAAAACAAACACAACAATAAAACTTTTTCTGAATAATTGAGGGGACAGATGTAATAACGGACAAGGACATCGAACTGATCTGATAAAAAATTTGTGAAAATTAAGGAAAAAAACAAAAATTGTACGTTTTGTAATTTCTTCTTATCTTTCGAGAAAATATATTTTTTAGACAATTATTTCGTTATCTCGTTGTAAGAAGATCAGACCGAGTGCCTCGTCCGTTATTGCATCTGTCCCCTTAATTCTATACACCATTTAATATAAAATCATTGCTTTCAGAGTTCTGAATAGGATGACAAGGTTGATGAATCATCTTTATCAACAAATTCTAGTCCTTATAGTACGTCTGAATTGGAAGATGTGTATGATAGATTGGCCTCAACAGAAACTTCAGAAATGGATATTCTAATTACTTCGTCTTCATCAAGTTTAAATGAATTCATATTTGATAATGATGATGTTCAAATGGAAGAACCTATTCAACATGCTTCAGAAGATGAAATAGAAAATACTGAAGTAAACGAACAAAATTTATCAATAAATATTGTAAGTGTATCTTCGCCAAATTTAAGTCTTCTCGAATCAAACGTTTACCTGTCCTCATCTTCTGAATCGCTCTTACGTACAAACTCTTTATCAGATGAAAGTGATAATAACACTGATAATGGCGAAAGCAGAAATGGTTGGCTGGAGCAACCAATATATACAGAAGCAAAAATTAATGGCGGAGATCCTTTGTACCAAATATTAAAGATATACGTTTCAAACCGATTTACCAAGAAAGCCATGAGCGATATGTTATCAATAATCCATTTATTGCTTCCCACAAATCATACAATACCTACATCAAAATTCAAACTATTGTCTTTAATTGATAAAGTATTAGTTACTTCTTAGTCAGATTTTGTAGTAAAGCACAGGATTTGTGCAGAATGTTTTAAGTATATAGGAAAATGGTCTGATGTGTCTGTAGAGCAATGTATACGTTGTAATAATAAAAACCTTGACAGCTTTTTTTAGAACTCAATTTAGAGTCTCAACTGCGAAATGCCTTTGAAATTCAAGACCTTCACGTTTTAATAGATGATTTTCGTACTCAAGGTGCAAATCAAAATAAAGAAAAATTGTACATATAGAATAATAACTTTCAGGAAATACTGGATAATTATTTATTTAAAACAATAAATCGTCACTCACGACGTTTCGATATCAACGTTGATATCCTCTTCAGGTGAAAAACATTATAATCTTATAACATAAAAACATAATAATTATAAAGAACAAGCATCTTTTTTGGGATGCTCATTCTTATTTATTTAAATTAACATTGTTTTAAAATCTGTCAATTCCACTTTCTTGCGGTGAAAGACACAACATGCAGAGTCTGAAAGTTATTATTCTATATATACATATCACTGGATATACGAATGTTTCGAAAAATTGTACGATATAACATCAGGTTCTGAATTTCGTCGTCTAAAAATAGAAGCTATACCAGAGTTATACGATTTGTTCCTACTTTGGTTTACAGATGGAGTTCAAATATCCAAGAGTGAAAAAAGTCATATATGGCCCATCTACGCACAAATAGTAAATATAGTACCAAATATAGATATTGTTTCTACTTTACAACATCTATACGAAAATGGATTTGAGTGAAACAATAAGATTTTAAATCGTACCGTTATTAGTAAAGTTGTAGCTCCTGTTGCATGTTTAGATGCTCTGGCAAAAGCAGCTACACAAAACACAATGCAATGTAACGCAGAAAATAGTTGCGGAAGTTGTGAAGAAAAAGGAGAAAGTTCTGAAACAGGAAGTGGATCGAATTGGGTTTTACTAATTGTTCATGATATTGCTCCTCTAAGGACTGCTGAACGAATGAATAAACAAACTATGATTGTAGAAAAATATAAACAACTAAAACATTTTAAAGGGATTAAAGGAAGTTCCATTGTTACTCAAATACCTGACTTTGATAGAGCCAAAGGTTTCGTTTCTGACTACATGCATGCTGTTTTACTTGGTGTAATGAACATGCTATTAACAATGTGGTGCAATACAACGAATAATGATGAAGATTATTATTTGAATAAAGAACATCGTAATATTTTGCGAAAATTGTCACCGGCTCAGTCAGTATGACTAATCACTCGTTTTAATATGTTTGTGATTTGTGAATTCAAATATTTTATTTTTTGTTATATTGTGTTTATTTATGGTTTTTAATTTATTGATGTGATGTTTATTTTATTGACTTTAACTACGTAAAATTGTGTTTTTTAAATTTTTTATTTATATTTTAAAATATTTTTTTAAATTATGTTGTATTATTATAAAAAAATTTTTATTAAAGTGACCTGATGATGGTGGCGAACCTGACCACCGAAACGTCGTCTATTTTATGAAAAAGTACAAGAGTTTTTTTATTTTACCTTTTATATACATCTTCCAAAAATCGAAAAAACTAATTTATTAAATTATTGTGGAAGAATTTACTAAATATTTAATGAACATCGTATGAACATGTATGAACATCGTAATATTGATGAGATTTTAGCGTCAATAACGCCACCGGATTATGTTACGCGTACACCAAGAAAGCTTTCAGATCTTAACGTTTGAAAAGCCTCAGAACTTAGAGCGTTTCTTTTATATTATGGACCAATTTAATGAACCAATTGATGAGATTTTAGCGTCAATAACGCCACCGGATTATGTTACGCGTACACCAAGAAAGCTTTCAGATCTTAACGTTTGAAAAGCCTCAGAACTTAGAGCGTTTCTTTTATATTATGGACCAATCGTGTTAAAGAATCATTTAGATGTTGCGCATTATGACCACTTTCTATTGTTTTCCCGATCCATTTATCTCTTATCAAAATAAGAAATAACCTCTACTGAACTGAATTTGGCAGATACACTATTGCATATTTTTGTAATTGATGTAGAAAAACTATACGGTCGTAACAAGTGCTCTTACAACATTCATCAGTTGAAGCATATCACATCTCACGTCAGAATGTGGGGTCCTCTTTGGGCTAGGTCAGCCTTCTCATCAAAAGACCATAACGGAGAACTAATCAGAATGGAACATGGTACTAAAAATGTTGATGTCGAATTATCAAATACAATTAAAATTATCCATGCTCATAAAAGCAAAAAATATTTGATGAATCAAATTAAGCAGATTGTCGGACATGAATGACACACTTATGGGCCACCAATTATAGGAAAAATAGACGATAGCGATCTTATAGCAATTTTGCATTCCACAGGTCTCACGAAACAGCAGTTTCTAGAATTAAAAATTTTTATTTTTAGCAGATGCTCAGTGAAGAACGAAATGTATATATCTCAACTATATACTGGACAAAAGAAACGATCAAATTTTCATGTGCAATGGACAAAAGACAATATTATTTACTTCGGTGGAATAAAGTACTTTCTAACCATCGAAAGAAAGATATACGCATTAGTTCGCTAAGCTATAGCTTCTAGTAATAAATCTAAAGAACTTAAAAACAGAGAACTTGAGTTTACCCTTAATGACATTATACGACATGTATATGATTCGTATTGCATTCATGCTATTCCAGTTTCGAGAATATTATCAAAAATACTCCATGTGCAAGACTACATATGTACATTTGCGAATGGCATTGAGAAGAAATAAGGTCTTTTATTATGAATTGTATAAATATTGTGGTTTCCAATGGTTTGAATTCTACTTAGACTGAAAATAATAGTTGGAAAGTTGACATTTAAAATAGCTGATCCAATATGAAGGACTTTTATTAGAAGATAATAAAATTCGCCTAAAAGTGGTTACTCGGGAGTTTTTGAAATCACTGATTATGAATTCATCGTTAATATGTAATACAATTAAAGCGAATTGTTTGTTTTTAAAAATTTATTACCATATTACATCAGCCATTTAAAATTTTTGAAAAGTATTATATTAGATTTATAATCATCTAAGGAATCTTCCAAGTAACGCGTTTCAAGCGAGTCGACAAAAATCAGATTCAATACATAAATATTGTCCAAATTCCAATCAAATATTCAATACAATTGGAATCACTTTAAAAATAGACGTTTCAAATATCGAATTGTACTACTCGTCTCAGTTTACATTCGATTCGAATCGACCAATTTCAAATTTAAAGTTTTTATTTTCGAATTAGTGGACTTGATTTGGAAATGAAGTCGAGTTGTAAAATTTATAATTCAAATTTTGCTTTGGCTGATTCGAATTAAAAGGAGACCGCATCGAATTTTGAGATTAGAAAGTAGAAACTTTAGTTTTTGAATTAATAAGTTTAAATCGAATTTTATAATGGTTCGAATAAATAAAATAAAACAATATATTTATTTTTTAAGTTTTGCACCACACAAATTATACACTAAACATTAATTACACTGGTCGACACGAAAAATATTTCAAAGATCGGATAATGATATTCTCATAGGATTTTCATCGCTGAACACGAATATGACCTCCAAATGTGCTCATCACGTCGAGAGTTTGAGAAAAATAGACGCAAAGTTTTAAGAACTCTGTTTTTGGTTTTTTTATCAAGTGTAGAAAATGATGCCGATGTGCTAGAAGTCTCTAATTCGGTTTAAATTAAAGCTTAAACTGTCAACTGAAAGAGTCAAATCGACAAAGTTGTGAATCAGTCAAAAATTTTCATATAGCACAACTTTTTAATGTTTTCACGCGCTCTACTTGTACTCATAGAGCGGTGCACTCCTGTGTGAAAAAATATTGTTGCAGTCTAGAGTCCAATAATTTCCTGATTAGCAATCATCAAGTCCGTTCTATTGTAGACGATCCATCAAGTCCCAAATCATTGTCGTTAGATGAGTCATCATATGATACATTTTCTTTGTGATTTTTAGTATTCGTTGTGGTTTCTGTTTTTTGTTAATACTAATGTGATATGATGTTATTGTTTTCTATATAATTTAATTTTAAATGTGCACTGAAAAAAATAGATTTTAATGTGTTTATACTTTTTATGTAAAAAAGTCATTAAAATTATTTTAAATATAATAATAATTATTACTCTATGAATAATTAGTCATAACATATAATGAAAAATTTTGAATAGACGTAGATTCGAATTTACTAGCACTGCTGATTAGACCAGAAACGCTGGTCTATTTTAAACGATAACGTGAAAGTTTCGTTTCAAAACTAATATTAATTAGCGAGCCCAAAAATGATAAATAACAATAAATAGCGCAAATAAAATTAATAAGTAATAGTGCCATAGTGTGCCATTTTCGAAATGGTTCTTGCAGTTGACAATTCAAGCTTTAATTTAAACCTAATTAGAGACTTCTAGCACGTCGGCATCATTTTCTATACGTGACCAAAAAACCAAAAACAGGGTTTTCTGAATCTTTCAGTCCATTTTTTCAAAATCTCAACGTGATAGGCACTTTCGAAGGTCATATTCGTGTTCAGCGATGAATATTCTTCAAGAATATCATAGTCCGATCTTTAAATCAGGGAAAAAGTAAATTTATGTAGATCAGTGTTATTAGGATCTATTATCATCTCAATTTTTACATTAATAAAAATGTATTTTTATAATGTGATAAATCTATTGTATAACTTTATTTAATAAAATTTTAATGTCTTAAGAACCCACGTGAAAATGTTCTCGGGAATCGGTCCCGGGAAATAACCGAGAGTCACTACCGGGAAATTCCCGGTACTTACTCCCGAGAAATTCCCGGTAAAATCTTTTGACATTTGTCTCCATATTTCTCAGAGAATTTAACCTCAAGAATAAAAATATACCACTATAAAATCTTCAGGATTGTATTCGTGATTGAGATGACTTTTTGTTTATTATAATAGTCACTTTAAGCATACAAATTGAAAGTCTACTATCAACATATTAAACGGATTTCGTTATCTAAGTGAGAAAAATTAATGGACATCATAACAAAAGGGTTTAAGCACCAATTTTTTAAATTAGCATTTTCCTATTTAAGAAATAAGTAACTATTTACACATTTCCATTAAAAATTTTCTTTTTTACTGAGTTTTTAAACAGTTTTCAATGAAAATTAGAATTATAAAATAACCTCAATTTTTAATAAAATTGGAATAGCAAAAATTGTTTTAATTTTGAATTATTGTTATTATTTATATGAATATAACAATTTAATTCGAGAATTTGTGTATTGCTTGATTTTAAAACAATCACTTAATTTAATGGAAATGTGTAAAAAGTTACTTATTTCTTAAATGGGAAAATCCTAATTTAAAAAATTGGTGCTTAAACCCTTTTGTTATGATGCCCATTAATTTATCTCACTTAGGTGTCGAAATCCGTTTAATATGTTGATAGTAGACTTTCAATTTGTATGCTTAACGTGACTATTATAATAAACAAAAAGTCATCTCAATCACGAATACGATCCTGAAGATTTTATAGTGGTATATTTTTATTCTTGAGGTTAAATTCTCTGAGAAATATGGAGACAAATGTCAAAAGATTTTACCAGGAATTTCTCGGGAGTTAGTACCGGGAATTTCCCGGTAGTGACTCTCGGTAATTTCCCGGGACCAATTCCCGAAAACATTTTCACGTGTCAAGATTGCTTTGCTGATGAAAAAGTTACAGGAATTGTTTTACTTTTCACATGCCACTTAAATTAGAATTATGAATTAATTTAACATTTGCTTAAAATTAAATCATTAAATATTTTTTCTAATGATTTAATTTTTGAGATTAAATTATCTTAAAATTACTTAAAAATAATAACATTGCATCAAATAAGGTTACGAAGTGTCGCTGAGAAAAAGAAGAAAATGAACTTTAAAAGGCGATATACAGAAAATTTTTTTAAGCAAAGAAATTAAATTTCAGAAAAATGTTAGAATAATTAAATATAATAAATATAATATATTATTGTTATGTCCCGAGCAAGAGAAAGGCTTTAAATAATTTTAATTATTTATTTAAATAGGTTGTTAAAACCAGTTAGCTGATTAATTAGGTTGGTAAGGCCTGATCTTTATTTTTATAGTAGGATCGTGATCACTTGTCAAAACTATGGGTTTTGCGTTAAAAACAAGAATAATATTCCTTTTATAAATTTATTGTTTATAATATTAAGTAAAGTTACAATTATTACAATTGGTTACTTACGTTTATTACACAATATTCGTTGACAAAGTACAGCAAAGTCGTTATATTTAGGTTCTTGATTTGTTTCGTTTCAAGTGAATGAAACTTAAAGTTTGTTATGTTACACTTATGTAACTTTCACAACTTTGTAGGAGTTTTGCTATAAATTAACAGTTTCACGTTATCTAAGTGTTAAATTATTTATCTTGCACCTTTTACGGAAAGAAACTTGTTTCTAAGTGATAACAATATAACTTGCACCTTTTACGGAAAGAATTAATGAAATTTACACTGTTAATTTTGTATAACAAATACGACAGTTAAAACAACAAAATTAATGATTCTAAGTGTTAAATTGTTATCTTGCACCTTTTACGGAAAGAAACTTGTTTCTAAGTGATAAATAATCTAACTTGCACCTTTTACGGAAAGAATTCGATAACTCGCGTTTAAACTGAAGGGTCGCTCTACAATGATACTATTCGCTCTGAATTACACCGGAACTTTTGACAATCGCTCTTGATTTTGCATCGGCTTATATAGGACTTTTGGTCTATGTATCGTGTGGGGAAATTAGTAAAAAACACGTTTCTAGCCAAAAGAGCATGTAACACGTTTCTTTCTAAAAGAGCATTTGTCACGTTTTTATCTAAAAGAGCATTGAGCACATACAGATGTAATATGATCTTTTATTTTCCCTTCTAGTTTCTATCTATCTGTTATTGAGACTTATAATCAATGCTTGAATTGATATTAATTGAATTCAAACATTGATACGAGTTTTTGATCTACTAATCGAATCGACAATCGATTATCGATTAATCGATTGTTGATTATCGATTAATTTCGATTGGACCAATTTAAAGGAATTTTAAATTAATTGTTGATAGCAGACAAAGAATAACAACATTTGAATGTCATTTTTTGATAATATTAATTAATTTTATAATTTGTAGTTATTCTTTCTATCATTCTTTTAATCATGCGTCATCTCTTTCATTCATGGCTTTGACACTAGTCGCAAAGGCGTAGTACGTGATTCAGTTTACTATTTCATTCAGATGAGTAGTAACACGTGCTAGTGACTCATGTGAATGAAGTATTATAATATTTAATTATGATTTCTATTTTATACTTCTAATTATAGGATTCGTGAAAAGTAATGTATTAATTTGAACCATGCCTTTGTACATTGTTTCATTGTTGTATTTATAATTCTTATTTAGTTAATTGGTTAACTAAATTAACAATTATTATTAATTTACAAAAATTTAAAATATGTCGGGATGTAACAGTCCTCCCTCCTTAAATTGTTCTTCGTCCTCGAGGAACTTAAAGAGTGTATTGCGGATATTCGTGATTTTACAATCTAGTGATTTGAGTGAGTTTAATAGTTTCTACAATAATTGTTTTGCTGACAAGGTAAGTTGACAACTTTAGTTTACTTTGGAATGTGGTAAACGTGTCTTTAGATAGGATACATGAAGGATGAGGTAAGTTGTTATGGAAATATTGGTGAAATGTCCCACGGTCCAGATGTTCATCACGAGACAAAGGATCTGCTGTTATCATCACTTTTGATGGCTGGTGATCTCAGGATTCGCGGTTTCCATGTCCATTATTCTCCTCAGTTTCCTTTTGAAGATGAGTGATACTGGTTCGATAAGCGACGCTTCTACCGTTGATTTTGTTAATTATAGTGTGGAAAATATGATTTCGGTATCATCATCGCTTCTTACTGAAGTTCCTTTCGGTGAGACAATTTAATGTCTAATTTTCCTTTTTTTTGTTTTTCTGTCCTTTTCTTTTGTTATTATGAGTGGATTAAATTCATCCGACATTGGTGATAGTGATTATATTGAACAATTTGATTTGGACTTATTTAATGATTCTATGAATCAGGGCGAAAATGTGCGGGAGTTAAGTGACACTTAGATGTTATTGGAAAATCTTAGTGTAGATAACCAATCTGTCATAGAAGAGACAATTGCATTGCCTTCGACGTCATTCTACAAGTGCTGCACCTGCTGCTGGTTTTTCGGCGTTTAATATCGAAGCTCGTAATTATGACAATTTAACTCGCCCACTAGGACCTTCAATTTCTAGTTCTTCGATTTTTCACATTTCTCAACACAGACTTTTGGGATTAAGAATTGTTGATATTGAGGAGTCATTGGGCATTTATCAATTCGCCATTTGGAGAGTGCCCTTCAGATCTGCTGCACGAATTATCTGCGATTTGTGCTCGTCAATCTTTGAGTCTCCTTTTGATATCAGTGTATTATAATATATAATATATAATAATAATAATTTTAAATTTTTCTCTCTTTGTTTTGATTGTTTATAGATTGTCTCAATAGTGCCTTTTCTCATCGGCCCTTTAAAATAGAGTTGTTGGTTCGAATCATTTTTGGCATCACTGAACTGAGTAGGATGTCTAGGGAGATAAGGAATTTGCGGCGTTCCCGAGGATTTGTGCCAATTACCAATTAATAAATCGTCCGAGCACGCAGATGAAGCTGGTGTTTCGGAAAATACCAATCTCTTGGTCGGTGGTCCGGGGAAGTTCGACGGAGGTGCAAAAATTAAAACATTCCAAATCCAAACTAGAGAAAAGGCTGATGCGTATGGTTGCATCCCTTGTAGTATCTTCTCAAAACAAGGCGTGCCTCACGAGGTAATGTAGAAGTTCTTCTTTAGTGAATTAATTGAAATTTTGATTGATTATATGTATTTCAAGGGTTTTTTTTGTTTTCAGTTTAAAGGGAAAAAATGGACGTTTCTGTCGTTGTGGGAGGTTTATTCCGATCAATCGAAGGAAATTGCCGTGTATTTGTGGTGTCAATACAATTGAATCCGAGGAAGAAGAAATAGATGTAATTAATTAATTATTACAATTTTTCATATATATATATATATAAATTTTTTCTTTTTGTTTTGTTTTTGCATACACATACATGAACATGCATACATACATTCACACATATACTTCTCTAAACAGTAATTGTACATTCTTTCGTATTTTATAATAAATTGGTTGTTTTTAATATAACATTTCTGTGTTTGAATTTACCTGTGCTTATTTGTCCGAATTTTATTACAATTTTTGAAGTTTTAGCTTTTCCTTTGATTTTAAATTAGCTTACATTATTAAAAAATTTTGAATTCCAATCTAGTTTTGATTTAAAACAGTATATTTATTTATGAATTCATCGATTATTATTGATTAATTTGGTAGTCTAAATAATATTCAATTTTTTCACGTCATTTCGTTAAATTATTAATTATCTTTGATTTTTCTTATATAGTTCATTGACAAAATCGATTTATTTATTGATTGAATCGGTAATTTAGGTTGAAATCATCGAGCGAAGCATCAGGGAAGAATGAATACGCAGGGAGTATATTTGCAAGTTCGAGCGGAGATTGAGAGACTTCAACGCTTGAGTAAAATGGCAAAGTCGGCATAGCCACAATGCGGCCTGAGAGTCCCATGCTTTCTTTTTAAAATTATTAATAAAATTATTATTTTTTTTTAAATTAATTCTCTATTTAAAAATTAAATTATTAATTAATCAATTGTATTCTTAATTTTATAATTATCTATTTACTTATTTATTATTATTGATATACATGTTTTTCATTTAAATTTAGCAAAGTTAACTATATAGGTAATTTTTACATTTATATTTTATAATTAACATTTAAAAATTCAATAATATTACGGTCTTAGAGCAGGAAACATAATAAGCGAACATGCGAGATAAGAGTGTTTGCGACAGCGCAACTTGCGTGCTTGGAGACTTTAATGCCGTTCAATCTCGCTTACTGCATAAGAGAGGCGTGGGCCCGACCGTATAGCTATTGGAGAGGAGGCGTATGCCTGTACACCGTGCGTCGCGAGAGACCCTCCTCTACTTTCATGCTGCCCTGATACCTTCAGCTCTTTGCTGGGACTTTTAAAGCCAATTATTATTAACAATAATTGTTAATAATAGTAATAATTATGTTCCTTGTTTACTTTGACGACTTATTGTTCTAATTTTATAGAAATATATGTATATTTTAAACTTACATTAATTAATTATCGTTTGTTAACTAGTTATTATTTAATAATCAATTAATGCTTAGTTTTAGAAATATACGTATATATAACACAGGTCCACAAAAAAAATCGATGAAAGGTTCATTTAACCAAACATGGTGTATTATACGTATTTTGGGCCGCTGAAACCGAATCTGAAGTCCGTTTTGCTCCATCACGTCAGGATTTTTTCCTAACCTCAAAATACATGTCGGATTTTACTTGACAGAAAAATTTTTTTTAAATTAACGGATTTAGCTTAATTTTGGGATAGAGGGGTTTGGAGGGGTCCCTGATTACGAAATTAAAGGCAAATTTTCAAAATACAAAATAGCGGATCCATTATGGCCGTCAAAATCTTCAAAAAATTATTGAATTTTAAAAAAATTCTTCAATTTTTAAGATATTCTACAATTTTTATAAAATTTTGTATCAAGGGATTTTCGAGGTTACTGATTTCGAAATTAAAGGTAGATACTGGGATTCCGACTCCCTGCATCGTACTTTTTTTTCGTGTGCCTACCATGACGGCGCAAAGGTGAGTCTAAAATGGGATTAGGGTCACGTACACGTACAACTAAACCCATTGCAGACTCACCTTAAGGAGCGTGATCCAGGGACTCTGCCGGATCACGGAACAACTCCGTTGCCCGCCGTCACCACGTGGAGGTGCCCTGGATGCAGGCACACGATATAATTTGTGGGCAGCGGTCCTAAAAACTTCTAGATATATACCAAGTTTAGTGAACATTAAAGAAATATTTATAAATCCGACAGCCATATTGGATTTGCTATTTTGTATTTTGAAAATCTGACTTTAAATAAGTGATCAGCGACCCTAAAAACCCCTCGGTACAAAGTTTTATGAAAATTCAAGAATTTTTTTTTTCTGACCGCCATTTTGTATTTTGAAAATTTACCTTTAATTTCGAAATCAGTGATCTCGAAAATCCCTTGATACAAAATTTTATAAAAATTAAAGAATTTCTTAAAAATTGAAGAATTTTTTGAAAGTTCAAGAATTTTTTGAAGATTTTGACGGCCATATTGGATCCTTTATTTTGTATTTTGAAAATTTGTCTTTAATTTCGTAATCAGGGACCCCTCCAAACCCCTCTATCCCAAAATTAAGCTAAATCCGTTAATTTAAAAAAAAATTTCTGTCAAGTAAAATCCGACATGTATTTTGAGGTTAGGAAAAAATCCTGACGTGATGGAGCAAAACGGACTTCAGATTCGGTTTCAGCGGCCCAAAATACGTATAATACACCATGTTTGGTTAAAGGAACCTTTCATCGATTTTTTTTGTGGACCTGTGTAATTATTATAATTATATTTTTTTTGTTAATTATTAGTTGTTTTTATTTAATTAATCAATTAGTCAACTAATTAATTAATTAATTGATTGTATTTTATTTTATTGTATATATTTCTATTTATTTAATTATTTATTAACTTATTTGTTGTTAGTGTTAGGTTAATACTAATTGTCATTAGTATTTTATTAATCAACAATTATTATTCCAATGCATTCAATCATTTATTTTTGCATATGGAATTAATACTTTATTAAATGTTCATATGGATTAATAATTATTGACTATTTATTAATAATGAAGCTTGATTATGGATATTATTTTTGTTAATCTAAATTTTAAGGGATATTTAGTAATTATAAGCAATAATGTGGATATTGTTATGATTTTTATTCGATTTCCATCGTGAAGAGCGAATTTAAAATTTTGAATTTGAATTATTTGCCGCTTTTTCATGATGGTTGCCGAACAAGACATGCGCGATGTATACATAGCTTCAGGGTCGATTCATGCGATCGATGTTTGTGAGCTTAAGGTTTTCGGCGCGCTGATTTGAATTGTGTCGCCTCTTGGCGGTTTATAGTGGCCTGGTTATTTCAACTCTGTTAGTGGCTCTATTTCTTCAAATTTTTCGGGATTTTTGGGCCTGATCCTCCCTCCTTAGAGTTTACATTGTCCCCAATGTATGTGAGCTCCAATTGGACCAATAATCCTTATACATTTGATCGATTATTATTCCATCTTTGTCTTCTCTTTGTTACGACTTTATAAAGTACGTATAGGTTTTTAACTACTATCAATGCTATCAATAATAATAATATTTTGAAAGCTATTGGTATATAATTAACAGCGTCAGATATGTGTCCCAAAAATGGAATTTCCATCTGTAACATCAAATTTATTTTAATTTTTATTCTTATTTTAGTTTTCATTAAAATGAGGAGGAAAGAAGAAGGCGACCGCCAAATCCCCTTCCTTCTTTTTCTTTCGTCCTTTTTTTAATTTTTATTTATTTATTAATTGGTAATACATATGGTTTTATAATATTCTTATTGCTATAATATTGATTAAGGGTATTATATAGTGATTATTCGTATTTTATTGGTATATAATGGATATACATATTTTTAATAATATTGATTATATTTATTTATTATATTTCTTAATTAAAGTTTGAAGTAGTGTTTTTATCTGAACCAAGTGTTTTTTCTACTTCATGGTTTTTATGATTAAGTTAGAATATTGATTGTAATATATAGGTTATAAAGGTAAGTTATGATTACTTAATATTATTATTGATTAATTATATTTTAGAGAAGTAATAAGGGTTATTTTAATTGATTATTATCTAATATTTTATAATATCAATATGTAATTCTTGGTGTAATGTATTAATTCTTGTAATTATTGATTAAGCATGGTATTAATTATAATTGATTATAATTTATATTTTAAGTAAATATTTGAATATAAGTATAATATTTTGTGATTATATGTTTTGTAATAATGTGATTTTCATAATTATTTACAACTTGATAAACATTTTGTTTATTATTCGATTATCACATTATTTATACAATTATTTAAATTTATCCTAATTATAAGGGTGAAATTTGAATTTTCGTTTCTCATTAACAGTTGGTATATTAGATAATTAAAGGTCATTTTATCATATTGTTCTCTAAAATTCGACAGTTGGTAATTTAGTTTATTAATTGATTGTTTAGTATTTAAATTTTTGTGTTTTATACTTTTGTTAATTAATTTGTATTTATTTTGAATTGTATGTTTTATTGTTATATTGATTTTATCTTTTTTTTGGTTGTTAATTTGATTTGGATGCTGTGTTTTTATGATCTCATCTAAGGGCTTTTATCGTGTTAGAATTTGCAAGGATCAGCAATTTTGAATATGAATCATTTGAAAACAAAACATCGAGATGAACGGAGGTAAGTGACATTTGGTTTAATTATTCTTTTTTTTACATTTAATTTTTTTATTAATTTTCTTAATAATTAATTAAAAAAATTTTTTGTTCAGAAAATAATAATTATGCTGAAGAGGGTGATCGTCGGGAAGGACATGCTGGGCCCAATGAGGGTGGTAAGTGTTTTGTTTTAAAAAATTTTTAAGTTTTATTATTTTATTATTTTATTAATATATAAAAAATTTTTTTTTGTTTCAGATTATGGTTATGAGAATTTGCTGGTGACCCGTTTTATGGGATGGGGCGGTTATTTATTCGCCCCCGTACATAAATTTAAAAATAATTGTTGCCGAGGACGGAACCCGGTATGTTCTTCTGCCTGGGCAGGCGAGATTTGGGCCCAGTTGTTAATTTTAAGGTTTTTATTTGTATTTTAGTATTAAGTTTTTATAATAAATAATTTTTAGTATTTTAATCATTGTTTATTTATTAGTTCCCTCTTTTTATTATTACTATTATATATATATATATATATATATTTTTGAATGGCCCGTATTTATGGGCTTTATTATTCATTCGTGTTTTTAGTTGCACTTATGTGCATAAATTTAAATTTGGGTGGGGAATTTTAAATTTTTATTAAAACTAGGGACTTTTGTTTTCAGTGGGTTTTAACCTGCTGGTTACTAAATTTGAATTTTGGACATTGATTATATGCATATAGATCTCATAGTGAATCGTACTTTAGGTTTTCATCCATGAGAGACTGAATTTGAAGACAAGGATAGGTATATGTTTTCATCCTTGAGAGACTGAATTTGAATTCAAGGATAGGTATATGTTTTCATCCTTGAGAGACTGAATTTGAAATTTTATTTTCATTTGTTTATTGTGATATTGCAATAAAATTTTGTGTTTTGGGCTTTGATTCAATAAGATATTACTTATTTGTTGCTATTTAGATACATTTTTCTAACCTGTTGGATATTTATTTTGAATTTTTGTCATTGATTATATGCATATAGATCTCGTGGCGTAAGCCTACGTAAGTTCGCGTTGAGCAGTTTCTCGTTGCTACCTTTATGTTCGATATATCGATATGCGATAATTCTACTTGAAATGCATATTATTGTTTAATTTTAACCTGTTTTTAATAAAATTTACTTATAATTAACAGAATTATTAATAATTATCTTCCTTTTATCATTTTAATTATTATTGAGATGTAATTGTTATTAATGAATGTAATTATGGGTTGTTAGAAAAGGACATATATATTCCGTTTTTCTTCGTTATTTACTATAATTTAATAAATTTTTGGGTTCTGTTTTTTGATTTAATAAGTTTTTATTTTATTGCTTCTGTTTAATTATATTTTTTTTTTGAATTTTTACTTAACAAATTTGTTTATTTATAAGAAATTTATCTTTTAGAAAAGGATAGATATACTTTGTTTTCTCTCTTTTCTGGTTGAATGAGTACTGTTATTGGTCAGTATTTATTATTTTAAGAATTTGTTTATGTTTTTCAATAGTCTGACCTTAATTTGTGTTGTAAATTATGGTCGGTTTACAATAATTTTTAAACCATTTGTGAGAATTTAAAGATTACGTTTTGTTAGAAAAAGTAAGATTTTAATTATTTCGGAATTATTTAGGATTGATTATTATTAATAATATTTTTAGTTATTTAACTAAGTGATTTTTAATGTTATGTTGCATTGTTTTCAATTGTTATAATCAATTAATTATTTAAATGATTATTAGATTTTTAGTTGGGTAAAACGAGAAAATTGAATTGTTTTATAGACTGTTAAAGAAAAACTTTAATTTCTGGGTGTTTAATCCCATGAAAATGTGGGGCCGGGTAGCTCCCAGAATTCGCCTGAATCATCATTTTTATCATTGAATGGGTTTTGTTTTTGTAGGATTTTCTTATTTCTAATCACACTAAAGCAATGTTCTTTGGTGTGTCCTCTTTTATAACAATATTCGCAGCAATTTTCCCATTTATACAATTTCAATTTTATTAGTGATGGTTCTTCAGGTGTCATAACGTAAATTTTGTGTTTTAATGAAAGTGGTTTCTCTTCTTCGCTAAAATAATACGTTTTTTCTAATTCTTTTAGAATCATTTTTGCAGCTGAATGTTCTGATTCTCGAATGGTCCTGCAACTTTCTCCCGTTACGATGAATGCATTACTATTTTTATCGTCCGTGACAATGCATTTGACTCTCCACAGTTTTCCGAATTCAGGACCAGTAGTTTTATCAACTGTGTAGGCTGGTTTAGTCAAATTATATTCTGCAGTCAATTCCTCTAGTATTCCTTTTGGGTAATTAATACCATCTATGTTACCCTTGGGGAACACATAATTTCTTACCAACTCTCCTTGGATTGGTGGAGTGAAAATGATTGATTTTGACATCTAAAAATTAAATTCGTATTATTATTTTATTCATGTGCTAATTTTAACTTATCTACATGTTTTTGGAACCTATTTCCATTATTATTTACAAGGATTACATTGTTTTTATCAAGATTATCCACAATTGTATATGGACCATGATAGTGAGGGTCAAATTTTTTTTTCATACCTTCTATTATGACATAGGCTTTGTCGCCTATTTTTCCTAAGAAAGGTTTGATTGATTTATCGTACCTTTCTTTGAATTTTGTTTTGGAGTCTATTAAATTTTTGGCTGCTAAAATTCTTATTCCAGTTAGTCTGTTTATGAGCTCTGTTAAGTAGGAACCATAGGTTTCTAATTTGCCTCTTGTGGAAAAGAACTAGGAGTACGGGCAGTTTTACCAAAAACTAACTCGTAAGGAGTAAAATTAGTTGCTTCATGTACAGAGGTATTGTAAGCAAACATTGCAAAAAGCAATAATTTATCCCAATCGTCACAGTCTGTGGTGTATTGTTTTATATAGTCTGCTAATACAGCATGGCTGCGTTCTAAAGCTCCGTTAGTTTGTGGTCTATAACCTGAAGTTGTTACTTGTTGGACTTTGAATATTTTGGATAGTTTTGACATTAATTTGCCAATAAATGAAGTACCTTTATCGGTTAAAATAACTTTTGGTGCTCCGTAAACTGAAAATAATTCTTTGGCAACTGCGTGAGCAATAGTAGTTGCTGAAATGTCGGGTATTACTACGGCTATGCAATATTTAGATAAGTGGTCTTGCATAGTTAAAATATGACAATTTCCGTCTGGGGTTGTTGGACGTTTTCCTGCAGTGTCCAATGAAACTTTGTCAAAAACGTCCAAAGGTGTGTCGGTTATAATCATTGGTTCCCTGGTTTTTGCTCTAACTAGTTTTTGAGTTTGACATGTGGGACATCTTCTCACAAGTTCTGTTACTTGTTCTTTAATTCTAGGCCAGTAAAATTTTTCGCGAATTCTTCTGTAAGTTTTTACTATTCCTTTGTGTCCCGCTATTTTACTTCTATGAAATTCGCTGATAATATCTTCTCTGTTTTCTTCCTTTGGGACAGAAACTTGTCCATGACAGATAGTTATATTGATATCGCTTTTATAGAAAATTGATTCAATTATTTGCATTAATTCCCATTTCCTTCATTCGTCAGTGAAATTACCGTGTCGAGAAATTCTTACTTCTTTACTTTTTCTTTATGTAAAAGAATTTTTAAATCCTGTATTCCTGAAATTAGATCTGCCTTTAATACTGGATCGTAATATTTATCTTTTACTAATATAGAATATACATTATGTTTTCCTCTTGGAGTTACAAGAATTTGTCCTTTAATGGGTTTTTTACTTTTAATTTCTTCTGGATCTATTACTGCAATATCTATAAGCAATCTGCTTATTGGAGTGGTAAATTCACAATCAGCAGATAGAAAATGCACGTAATTATTTCGATAATAAGTTAGATTTTCTCTGTGACTGGTTATATTCATTGATTTTTCAGGTGTTTTCGAATAACATGAGGGCAAATCTGGAGGAATACTTTCTAGGAGTGTTTTTCTTAAAGAAGTTGACTTAATTTTATTTTCCTTAATTTCATTTTCAGCTGTATCGCTTTCTTCTTCGTCGTCTGTTTCATTTTCTGATTCGACATCTGTTTCATGTAATGAAGTGTGATAAGGTGTTGACATAGCTTTTGGAGTTTTGAAGGTTACAGGTGTGTTGGGTTCTAATGATGTGGATCTAAAATTCACACTTTTATTTTTATTTTTGTCTATATCAACTTTTGTTGGTGTTTGGTGTATTTCTTGTTCTGATTCTTCGGCTTCTTTAATTGATACTTCACTATCTGAACTTTCATGTTGATCGTTTTCCCATATGGACTCGCCTTTAGCATAGTCCCATTGAAAATCTATTTTATGAGAAAATTCTGTATGGTCTCCTGGAATTAATTCATTGGCTGCTTTGTGAATACCTTCGTCGTCGTTTCCGTCGGAAAGAGTAAGCCAATCTCTAGGGGACTGTGGCGAATCCATTAACCAATCTTCATGTTGTTTTACGGATTGATTAAAACGAGATATGGAATTTCCTAGGTCCTTCGCTATTTCTTTTCTGCTTAAAAGCGTTGTGTTATCTTCTTCTTCAGAACTGTCTTCGCTTTCACTAATTGGTGGGTCTATCGTTAGTACAGTTGTTTCTGGAATTGGGAAGTTTACAACTTTGGATTGCGTTTCTGGAGGTGCACTTTTAGGACCTGGTATATTCTTGATAGCCGCTGGCGGAAGTTTCAAACTGGGAAGTACACTTCTACTTGCCTTTTGAATAGGAGGAATTGGTGTTTCTCTCTCTTCGTCAGTGCTACTTTCAGATGTATTTTCGTCTATTGTTTTTATTCTGGGTTGTAATGCTCTTCTTTGTGATACTCTTGAACCAATGGTACTTTGGTCTAGTGTGGACTTTAGAGTAGGTGGTTGAAATGTTCGTCGTTGTGCTACTCTTGAACCAATAGTGCTTTGATCTAAAGTGGATTTTGAAGTGGATGGTTTTAATTTTGATTTTGGAGGTTGTAATTTCGATTTTTGAGGATTAGAAGGAATGTTTGATGAAGTTTTAGTTTGGGTTTTTGGGGTTTTGTCAATACGTTTGTTGATAAAAATTTTTACTTGTTTTTGATCATTACTGGTTTCGGAATTTTCGTCGATATCTTCTTCCATAACATTTCTGGATAGAGCATCGGCATTTGTGTTTAACTTTCCTGATTTGTGTTGAAATTCGTACTCATAATCTCTTAATTTTAATCTCCATCTTATTAATCGTTGTCCTGGATCCTTTATAGTGTCGATCCATCTCAATGGCTCGTGGTCGCTAACTAAAGTAAACTTCTTTCCATATATATATGGCCTGAAGTGATGGACTGCATATAGGACTGCTAGACATTCTTTTTCAGTTGTGGAATAGTTTAATTCTGGCGCATTTAGTACTCTGGATAAATAAGCAATAGGCAGGTCGAATCCTTCTTTTTCTTGACTCAATACTGCACCTATAGCATAGTCAGATGCATCTGTTGTTAATGTAAAAGGTTTTTCATAATCTGGGTATTGTAAAATTGGGCTAGTGCATAAGGCTTCTCTCAGTTCTTTGAAACTGGCTTCTTGTTCTTGTTTCCATTCGAATTTTACATCCTTCTTGAGTAGATTAGATAATGGTTTGGCTTTACTCCGTCGCTACTTATTATATGGCCTAAATAGGCCACTTCTTTAAAAAGAAATTCGCATTTTTCCGGTTGTAAAAAGAGATTGACATCTTTTAGTCTTTGCAATAGTCTCTTTACCTTTTTCCCGTGTTCTTCTAAACTATTTGCATAAACGACGATGTCATCTAGATATACGAATAATTCGACTCCTTGGAGTCCAGTTAGAACTTGATCCATTAGTCTTTGGAATGTTGATGGTGAGTTTTTTAATCCCATGGGCATTCTTATGTATTCGTAATGACCATGCGTAGTGGAAAATGCTGTTTATGGTCTGTCAATGGGATCTAATTCAATTTGATCAAATCCACTGGCCAAATCAAATACCGAGAAGTATTAAGCGCCTCCCAAGGTATCACGTATACTAGTGATATTTGGCAGTGGATAGCAATCACCGATTGTCTTCTCATTCAATGCTCTGAAATCAATCACGATTCTCCATTTTTTCTTACCAGTTCCATCGATCTTTTTGGGAACTATAAGTAATGGTGAGTTGTATGGAGAGCAAGAAGGACCTATGGCTCCTTCTGTTTTCATTCTATCGATGACTTTGTCGATTTCTTCCTTTTGAGATGGAGAAAATCTGTATTGTTTAACATGAATTGGTATTTCATCTTTAGTAATGATTTTATGTTGAATTTTATGAGTTAGAGTTAGTTGTTCTCCTGGGAGATGAAAACTATGCGGGAATTCTGTAACTATCTGCTTTACATGTTCTTTTTCATCCTTATTTAAATGATCCAATCTTAAATATTCTAATATCGCTGAAACTCTATCTGTTGGTGGTGTATATTCTTCTTCTGTGGAGTAATCATCCGAATCTTCACCTGGTAATTTGTAAAATTCGAAAGGAATTAATTCCTGAGGTGGTATGTCGATTTCGGCGTCTTCAGATGTCATATTTATAGCATAGATGTGGCAAACTCCATCCTGATTGGTTACTACACCTTCACCTACTAGTAGTCCTTCAGCTGTTTTTATTAAAGGTAAATATCCTTCTTTTAATTCTGTGTTTAGAACATTGATTGGTATTACCTGTCTAGTTCTGGCCTTAATAGTTACATTTCTTCTTTTATTAGCCTCATTTTCTGTTAAAGCATCCCTGGCTTCAGTTGATTCTTTGTCTGCGAAAAATATTGGTTTTCCTAGATTTGAATGTGTAACAATTGTGTTATGCCAAAAAGAAATTTCAATTTTTTCTTCGCGCAGATATTCTCGACCTAATATACGGTCAGATTCTATAGGGAAATCTATAGGTACTACTTGGAAAGTTATTTGTTTCGTATTTATTTCAATTTGAACGGTTCCCAACGTCAAAATTTTTATAGGAACGATACCGGCTATGTGTTTAGCTTCTTCTCGGATTCTATTTAAATCTGGTAATATTATGTTTTCCTTGATTATGTTTACATCAGCTCCTGTATCTATTAACAAGGTTGCTGAAGATGTTTGAAAACTTGGAGAATTTATTATTATTAATGGAGATTCTCTTGCATTTCTGGCGTGGAAAATGTGTTTTGTAATGATAGAATCCTCGCATTGGCTGGACGCTCTTTGTGATCTCCACTCGTCGTCGCGTCTGTCCGTCGAGTTGTGTTTGAGTTTAAATTATTTCTTTCGAATGAATGAGGGGCTTGAGAACGGGGTGGTGTTCTATTTCCATCTGGATTTTTATTAAAGTATCCTTCTTGTGGAGGAGGATATGGGTAGAATGGGTATGAAGTATAAGGCATATAAGCATTAGGAAATTGAAAATTAGGTTGATTATGATATGGTTGTGGGTAATGATTGTTTTGCATATATGGGGGATATGGATTTCTCAAAATTCCAGTGGGGGTGGGTGAATGGGAACGATATCTCGTTTGATCATAAGGGTACGAGAATTGTACTCTATTACTAGGGCTTCTTTCTCGATTTCTATAATCTTGTGATTGATGTCGTGAATAATGATAAGCATTATAATCAGGTTTATAACTTTCGTGACGTTGTTCACATTGTAAAGCAATGTCGAATGCATCTTTAAGATTTTGGGGGTTTCGTGCCTCTATTACAGTTGACATGGAATCTGGAAGTCCTTTGATAAAAGATTCCAATGCACAGAGATTTAGAGGTTGCATTTGTATTTTAGCATTAGGAGCTCCATAAGAACTAGCGAGTGTCGCATTTGCCCCTGCTAATAATTGAGATAATCTGTCATAAAATTCGCTAACATTTTCGTTGCGATTCATACGAATTGTGGATATTTCTTGCAAATACCATGCATAGGACTTATGAGTGGAATATCTTTGTTTTAAATTATCTATTAATTCGATAATGGTTCCAAACGACTTACCTTGAGTACTGCTTCTAGCAGCACCCTTTCATTTAGCAAGAATAGATTTCAAATACTGATCCTCACAATTTTTTGGAATGGATGATGCAGCATTCAAAATATCATCAATAAAATCTTTAACCGGCATATTATGCCCATCATAAAAAGGAATATTCATTATACCTTGTTGTAACGCAAAACATTCCGCCATAGAATTTACCATAGTGTAAATAGTATTATTATCATCATTATTATCATCGTCTCTATATTCTTTTTGATGTTTATTTCTACGAGTCATTTTATTGTTTATTAGAATAGTTCGTTAATAATATCAAATGAGAATGGAAGTCCTAAAACTCCAATAATATCTGAATTATCGTCACAAATTATGGTTTGAAATTCTATCACTGTATGATTAATACAAATTTTTGTTTCCCCGTGTGTTCGTATAGTACCGTCTCTTAAAAAGTATTTTAGTACACGATTTATTCCTAGGAAGGGGTTAACTTTGTCTTCTTTAATTAAGTTTATTGGTAAAGAAGGATCTAGTATAAATCGACCTCCGTTGCCGATAAAGAACGATGAGTTTAGTAACAATTGAGGATTTAATTCGTTATTCTTTATTAAAAAGTGAAAGTATGAATTCATAAGGAAGTTCAAGATGGTGGTTTGTTAGAGGAGTCGCGACCGGCTTAAGGTACGTGTGAGAGTTGCCTTTAAGGTGTACGTCTGAATTGCCTTGCGGCGTACTACTTGTAGCTTTCGCGCGCGAAACCGATGAGTAGTTTAAGTAAATAAGAAGATGATTAATAATATTAACCGCGAGATTTAATTATGACTTCTTGTATTAATATGTTCTCCTAATACCTTTCTTGCGTGAAAATTTGTAAGCCCAATATACCTGTCAAATCGTTTTGTCTACTATTAATATAAGTTCGAAACTCGATTGGTTTATTTGCAATTATTATTTCTGTTGTTCCAGAAGTAACAAAAGAACCTGAATTTAGAGTTATTGATTCTGATCGGTCGATTACAATACCTGGCGCTAATTTTCTCTCGTTTATTAAATTAATGTTTAAAGCAGGATTTATTAAGAAAAGACCTCTTTTTTCCTTTAAATTGGCTGATGATATGTGAATATTTGGAAAAATATCCGTATTAAATTCAATATTATTAACGTAATAATTCATGGATATTTTCGGCAAGACGAATTTCGTATTATTCTACAAATGCGTCTAATAAATCGTTGTCTAAATGTATTTGCTCTCCTTCGAGCTCTTCTATCGTATTCTCTAGCAATTCGACTAAAGTGATTGGCTTCGAATAATCGATCTAGGAAAGGTGCGCCTAAAACACCAATAATTTCGGAGTTACTTTTATAATCGATAGTTTCGAATTTCAAAGAAAAATCACAAAATTCTACTATGGCACTACCGTTGGTGTGAATTGAATTATGTCGAAGTGTGTATCGAATATTTCTATCGATGTTGATAAATGAAGACAATACTGTTTCTTTTATTATATTTAATCGACTAGTATTATCGATAAGAAATATACCTTTGTGAGATGTTAAATCTCCTGAGATTAATTCGATTTGAGGATAATTAAAGTTGTTAATTATGTCAAAATATCTATTCATCTAGATTCCGATTATATGTATATATTTTTGTTAAATAGATAATTTATTTATCAGCTTATTGCTTATTTTATTATTTTTATTTCAATTTTTTCTTTTTGGACTTGTATACCAAATTATTGCAATTAATATTAGGTACACTATTATCATACAACAATAAACAAAACACATTAAATTTAATGAGAGTTTATTTTGTTATTTATTGGATTTTAATTACACCTTTTATTTCTTCAAGATTTGCTCCGTTTTATTTAATAAATTTTCGAAAAACTTAGAAAATTCTTCTTGAGTTTTCAATTCTTTAATGGTATTTTTTGCTTGGAAATTTTCTACAAATTTTTCTGATTCTAATGATGATTCAATATTAAACCTTCTTCGTGCCTTGATTCCTCCTCGATTTCTATTTTTCTTTGTTGTCGGAGTTTTATCGCGCATAATTCTTAACTGCAAATTAATGACATTTTTAGTTATTTAATGTCTTTAATAATTTTGTTTATTAATACTTCGAAATATTTAAAAGAAGCAGTTTACAATTAATTTAAAGAGTCAAAGAAACATTTGGAGAAGGTAAAAGGGTAAATAAATTGACAGATTCGCAGGACGACGTATTTGTCGTTTGATTAATGAAAATTCGCCGAACGGCGCAATAATAATTTCACAAAATATAAGTGAATGTGATTTTAATTTTAATTAGAAGAAAGGAAATCCTTAATTGAACGGTTCCGCCAGACAGCGCAGACTATTCTCAATTTCGAGCCGAAATTCGCCGGACGGCGCAAGGACAGCTCAAATACAGGATTATTTGAGGGAATTAGGAAATTGTTTATAAATTGTAAACAATTAAGAGTTAGTTGAATGTGGTTTGAATGTGAATTTTGAATTTAGAGTTAGTTTTGACTCTTAAATTAAAAATTGTAGAAATTTTTTTTTGTGATAAAATTTTTTTTGAATAATTAATTTGTTTATAACAAAAATGACAATCCCACCGCTGCCACCAAATCAGCTGTTATGTCCCGAGCAAGAGAAAGGCTTTAAATAATTTTAATTATTTATTTAAATAGGTTGTTAAAACCAGTTAGCTGATAATTCAGGTTGGTAAGGCCTGATCTTTATTTTTATAGTAGGATCGTGATCACTTGTCAAAACTATGGGTTTTGCGTTAAAAACAATAATAATATTCCTTTTATAAATTTATTGTTTATAATATTAAGTAAAGTTACAATTATTACAATTGGTTACTTACGTTTATTACACAATATTCGTTGACAAAGTACAGCAAAGTCGTTATATTTAGGTTCTTGATTTGTTTCGTTTCTAGTGAATAAAACTTAAAGTTTGTTATGTTACACTTATGTAACTTTCACAACTTTGTAGGAGTTTTGCTATAAATTAACAGTTTTACGTTATCTAAGTGTTAAATTATTTATCTTGCACCTTTTACGGAAAGAAACTTGTTTCTAAGTGATAACAATATAACTTGCACCTTTTACGGAAAGAATTAATGAAATTTACACTGTTAATTTTGTATAACAAATACGACAGTTAAAACAACAAAATTAATGATTCTAAGTGTTAAATTATTATCTTGCACCTTTTACGGAAAGAAACTTGTTTCTTAGTGATGAATAATCTAACTTGCACCTTTTACGGAAAGAATTCGATAACTCGCGTTTAAACTGCAGGGTCGCTCTACAATGATACTATTCGCTCTGAATTACACCGGAACTTTTGACAATCGCTCTTGATTTTGCATCGGCTTATATAGGACTTTTGGTCTATGTATCGTGTGGGGAAATTAGTAAAAAAACACGTTTCTAGCCAAAAGAGCATGTAACACGTTTCTTTCTAAAAGAGCATTTGTCACGTTTTTATCTAAAAGAGCATTGAGCACATACAGATGTAATATGATCTTTTATTTTTCCTTCTAGTTTCTATCTATCTATTATTGAGACTTATAATCAATGTTTGAATTGATATTTATTGAATTCAAACATTGACACGAGTTTTTGATCTACTAATCGAATCGACAATCGATTATCGATTAATCGATTGTTGATTATCGATTAATTTCGATTCGACCAATTTAAAGGAATTTTAAATTAATTGTTGATAGCAGACAAAGAATAACAACATTTGAATGTCATTTTTTGATAATATTAATTAATTTCATAATTTGTAGTTATTCTTTCTATCATTTTTTTAATCATGCGTCATCTCTTTTATTCATGGCTTTGACACTTGTCGCAAAGGCGTAGAACGTGATTCAGTTTACTATTTCATTCATATGAGTAGTAACACGTGCTAGTGACTCATGAGAATGAAGTATTATAATATTTAATTATGATTTCTATTTTATACTTCTAATTATAGGATTCGTGAAAAGTAATGTATTAATTTGAACCATGCCTTTGGACATTGTTTCATTGTTGTATTTATAATTCTTATTTAGTTAATTGGTTAACTAAATTAACAATTATTATTATTTTACAAAAATTTAAAATATGTCGGGATGTAACAATTATGATAAAGATTCAAAAAATTAAAGGTTAAATTGTCACGCTGATTTGCGGAAGAAAAAATCTTCCGAAAGAGTATCTACTGTCAAACTAAATTAGATTTCCGGAAACTTTTCGGAAATTATTTAAATTTGGTTTTATTATAATCTTTTAATTTAAAATAATTATATCAAATTTACACACAAAATAAATGGATGTATGTTTCTGGGAAAAAAATTATCAAATATTAAATATTTTGAAAAATAAAGGTTTGAAAAATGAAGGGTTAGATTGTCTCGCTTATTTGTGGAAGAAAAAATCTTTCGGAAAAATATCTCCTGTCAAAATGAATTGGATTTCCGGAAATTAATTAAATTTGGTTTAATTAAAATATATTTTAATCTGGAATAATTTAATCAAATTTACACAAAAAATAAATGGATTAATGTTTCTGGGAAAAAATTATCAAATATTAAATACTTTTCGAAAAATAAAGATTTGAAAGGGTTGAGAAAAATGAAGGGTTAGATTGTCTCGCTTATTTGCGGAAGAAAATAATCTTCCGGAAAAATATCTCCTGTCAAAATGAATTTGATTTCCGGAAACTTTCTGGAAAAAATTAACTTTCGGAAGAGAAATAATTTCCGGAAATTTTGAGGCAATTTTCCGGAAAGTTTCCGAATTCCTTTCACATGGGGTCCTTGGCACGGTCTGCGGGTGCGCGGAGAGTATCCAGAGTTCACGTCGCTAAAAGTTTAAGTGTTTGACTATATCAACCACACGGATGATGAAGAAGTTTTTACTCTTTCTTCCTGTAATTTCAAGGAGGAAAGGGAAAAATTTTCCCTTCTACATGTTAAAGGTCCAATTGATGATTTGAGATTTCTTCATCGTCAGTGCGGTTGATATACTCAAACAGGTTATATTTTACGACGCGACAAAAATGTTTTTTCACAGGTAATTTTAATTAGTTATTTTACTAATTGCTATTTATTAATCATACTTAAAAATGATTTTTTTGGAAACTTTGACACTCTAATTTATGATTTCCGAACAGAATGTGTTAAAATGTTAATTTTTAGGAGAGAAAAAGTTGTTTACAAAATGTGATTGTAGTGCCTGGCTTGTTTACATTTTGCAACTTGGACATAGCCTTAAGGTTATGTTATTCAGTGGTCACGTGCCCCATATACTTTTCTATGGAAAAACTTTACACTGAATAACATGACCTTAAGCGAAATTCTAAAGTATTGTCTGGAGAATTCGTCTTTCTTAAATTAAATCGTTTTATTCATTTGCTTTGAGACTTTTTTTACTTAATACAATGCCGGTGTTCTTAATCTAAGAAAATATTTCTCTTCAAATAGGTATGCAACTTAAACAACAGTTTTTGAAAACTATTCTTTGAGGTTTAGATGGCATAGTTGTAACGGTACGGCTTCTGACGCGTGCAATCCGGGTTCAATTCCTCCGACCGTGGAAAATTTTCTTTCAAGGTATATTTGTTGTATTTGGGATAAATATTAATTAAATGTAAATATTTTATAAAATAACAATTGTTCAATTATTTAAATAAAAATTATAAATTTTTATTAATTAAATAATAAAAATGTTTAACCAAAGTATTAGAAATAATAGGATGAGGGAAAGAGGGATGGGGATTCAAGTAAATAATTTACTGGAATTGAGAAAATATTTTTTTGATTGAAATGTATAATTTTTTCAAATCAAAAAAATATTATCTCAGTTGCAAAATATATTTGTGAGAACTAATTTATTCGACAAATTTTTTGATGCTATTGGATGTTCTTTGTAGAGATATATGTGTAGTTTTGTTTGATTTCAAAAAGATTTATTTAAATTTATTCTGAAATTTGAGAAATACATTCGGGGTAAAGTCGCTTACATGAAGTCGGGGTAAAGCCGCTCACTTATTAAATTTTTTGTAAGAAGACAAATCAGTATAAATAGTATTTCTTTTTTTTGGCAATCTTAAAATTCTCAGTATTAAAACTATTTATTCAAATATAAATAATATTCATTTTTTAACAATATTATTTAATTATTGGTTAATTAGTTGAATATTTAGCATTTTGAATGTCCCACATTTTGCGATTTGTGTCGATTTTTTCAACAGATGGCGCCGAACTATTAATATTTGTTGGCAACATATATTAGTCATTATTAGTGATTATTAGGTTATAACGGTTATAACAAACAACGCAAACAAATAATCAAAATTTGTCGCTGTCTTTTTCGGCTAAAAAAGACATAAATCTAAGTTTGTTGTCTTCGTGCAGTTAACGTTTTATCATTGTTTGTTTTTAAATTTTAAATTTTGAATTTAATTTATTATATTTTATCAATAATAAAATCTATAACTTGTTACATCCAAAATTGTAACTATATTTTAATTTTCTCTCAATAAAATATTATTTAAATTCACAGATGTAATTCATGAAACCTACCCAAGTAGAAATGTCCGGAGTTATGAGGAGTTAAACACTGGCATAATACTGACTCAGTACTGACCGTCGGTACTGACTTTCGGAACCCGATCAGTACTGGGAGTATATACTGACTCCAAAACCGAATCAGTAATATGTCGGAGTTAAAAAAGTGTTAAAATCAGTACTGGCAGAAAACTGGCATAACACCAAGTCAGTACTGCGAAAGAGTTATAAAAAACAAACAAACTTTGTTATAATGGCATCAAACCGGCCACTATTAATAACAACATCGTTTGATTTATTAACTATTAAAATATTTTCCAAGATTTTTAAAAACATTATTCATTAACAATAACGCCAAACACTTCATTAACATTTTATTAATTATTAATTAATAGGTATATCATAATAATAAATTATTATTTATTAATTATTCTTATTATTATGTGTTATTAATAATAAAATTTTTATTATTTTCTTTAAATGTAAAAATATATACATTTTTTATATTATTATTTAAATAAATAATTTTTACCATATTTTTATGCTATACCTATTAATTAATATGTAATGTCTTGTTAAAATGTATATAAATATATAAAACATATATTTATAATAATTTTTCTTGAAATAAATATATTATACAGTGAATTCATTATTATAGCACTGTATATATCCTTCGTATAATTCAAAAGGAAGTTTAAAAAAATATACTCTCAAGCTTGCGTGGCTGTGCGGTTAGTGCATTCGACTTGCGCCCTCGAGGTCTAGGGTTCGATTCCCTGTGCGTGCGTTTTTTTTCCGTCTTAGTTCTAAGTGTTTAGTGTATAATTCTCAACAGTGTTACATAAAATATAAATTTATATAATTATAAACAATAATAATAATTTAGTAATTAATTTAAATAAATAAGATTGTCTAAATTAATGGAAAAAAATAAGAAAATTTTTTTTAAAAACTTATTTCAATAAAAGGAATTTTGCTAATTATTTACATTTTTATTGATACTTATAAAAGTTTATTTACTACAGAAATATTAATAATAATTATTAGTACTCAATAAATTACTCCCTCTCCTTTAATAATTAAATAACAAATTAATATAAGCTTCTAAAGGTAAATTTTGTTTTAGAGAACGCGTTACAGCATTTTCCAAATTTGTTAAATTTTACCTGCGAATCAGTAATTAGGCGGTGTTCTGCCAGTGATATTTCAATACTGACTTAGTACTGACTGCCGGTAAAAAATCAGTACTGGACAGCGTTACCATCCAGGCATTTCCCACTACTGATTTAGTACTGGAGTCAGTACTGCTATACTGACAGTCAGTACTGGGTCAGTACAATGCCAGTATTACATTTCTACTTGGGTATACTTATTTAATAAACCAATATTTATTGTTTATAGAACTCATAATTTATCATTAATTAATCATACTGAAGACGGAAATAAGAAGAAATTTAATATATACAAAATAAAACTGTCGGGATTACTTTAAATTCTTAAAAAAATCAAGTCATCGGGTTTACGCCGAGGGGTGAGCGGATTTACCTTGGAAAATTGTGATTTTGAAATTTGATACATGTGTATTAAAAATTTTCCCTAAGTAAAACTAAGACAGATAAATCAAAAATTCTTTTTTATTTTGTTAGTAGAAATCATAAGCTGTCAAATTATATAAATTAACCTGGATTTAGAGAATAATTTCCTAGGTTTTTATCGTTCTGAAAAAAGTGAGCGGGTTTACCCCAATCTCCCCCACACTTTTTTTCACTGTAGAAGATAAATTTGTGCAGGAATAAAGATATAACGAAAGTTGCATCAATAGGAATTGTTTCGAGCTTAAATAACTCTCCTTACAAAAACATAAAATTGCCAAGGAAGATCGAGTGCATAAAAGACTTCAGAGGTTTATTTCTGATATAGTCGACACAAGAAAGAAATGCATTTATCCCCTAGGAATTGGCAGAAAGCGTTGAAACAGTTCAAGGAAATATAGGAATTCGAGACATGGCCTGGGCGGAGATTCCGCACGAACTTTTAATCGTAACTTGCGGCAGATCACCGGCAACGTACGGGAATTTTATTTTTATTGTCCCTCTGCTAGCACATTTGAGCCTTTCTATTTATTTCTCGGGGAACTAAACTATCCTTGACAAAATCCTTATATATTCTTATCGCTTAGTTTCCTTTACCATAAGTGTTGAGTAAAGACGTAACGTTAACTTGAAAATAAGTCTCTAATATTTAAAAAATGTTATATTATAACTTTTACTATTATATCGAACGTCATATAATTATAACGATTACTATTTTTAGAAAGTTTATTTATTATACAATACTGATTTACAAAAGAAACAGAATAATATACAATTTACTATTATATTTCAAAAACATTTTCTTTTGCAACCTACAAGAAAGAACATATGTTTCTTAAAATTTAAATTCAAGTCTTTAAGGTATGAATTGATGAAAGTTATAAATCTCAAAAAACACAATTTTTCGTAAAAAAAGAGAGTAAAGGATTTTGCGACTGATAGAGTCTTTATGAGAACAATTTCGATTCGTAAACGACGAAGTAAGAAAGAAACCGAAGACCCCTCCGATTAGGTATACTTGGACGATAAAACCTTCTTTGCGTGGATTAGTTCGCTCAATCAAGAAATATACTCAGAACCCCCATAAACTCTCCCCATGTACGAACCCCTATATGTTGGTTATGTACTGTCTCTTGTGCATACCCCCTGACTTTTTCCACCCACCAGCAGCCACGATTCCGATAGATACCTCACGACAAAATACTGCTTTCGAATAAAGTCATACACTTGTTTGAGTCCTGCTGTTCAATAATACGCCTTATGCTTCTGATCTATTGTCATCTCGAATACACACTGATATGACTTATCTATATTACAGTCGCAAATCTACTTTTTAACTGGTAACATTTTTTTCAGATAGTACGATATGTTTAAGGAATATTTAAGGCAATCTTTCCAGACAATATTAGCAATATTGTAGTAATAGTTCTGAACTGTGTAAATGTCTCATTTGTGACAATATTGATCACTAATATTATTAGAAACGCACGAATCTCCCCCCTTCTAGAACATGAATGAATTTATGTGGTATCGAAATAAAAACTTTAAATTTCTACTTATCAGAACAGCAATAATTCTAAATTTTCTATTAAACAAATCTTTATCTCAAAATTTAATTTTTATTAAATTTATTTATGAATAAATAAAAATTTAGGACAATTGAAAATTCAACATTCTGAAATTATATCTAATCAAAAAGAATTTCTGTCCAAAACCCTTTGTTAGGTGTTCATTAGATATTAAATAGGGTTCTGACCAGTGCTTCGACAGATTTCTTCATTTAAATGAAGTGTAAGTAAATTGAGTCTTTAATATTACTTTTATTAAAAAATTATGAGGAATTGAAAAAATAACTGGTTTAATAATTTTTTTATTTAGTGAGTTTGACCAGAATTTCTGGACAAAATTAGCTCATTAGATAGGTTCATTAGATTTTAAGAAGGGTAACATTTTTTTCATATTTTTTATCCCTCTTTTAGAATCTGTAATCAAAATTAAAAAAAAAATTTTAAAAGTTATGGACATTTTTTTGGAAAAAACGCAAATTTTTGACATTTTTGGGTCAAAAATGATTTTTTATGTAACCAGTGACCAGAATAATTTTGCACCATCAAATATCGCGTCCACAATATCTAAGCTTTAAACTTATGGACCGTACATTTAAAAATTTCAATATGGCGGTTCCAAAATGGTGGTTGATATTTATGAAATTGATCCGATTTATTTAAAACTTGTTATTCGGGGTTTTTTGACGTCGCTGATTATGAATCTCATGTCAAATTTTTTAAATTTTAAATGGTGAATCCAACATGGCAGCTATTTTTTTCAAAATTGATCGGATTTGCATAAAACCTGCTATTCGGGGATTTTTGGGGTTGCTGAAAACGAATATAAAGTCAGATTTTATAAATTGAAAATTGTGGATAATTTCTTACTTTATTCATTTAACCAAATACATTGTCTATTATTTAGTTATTTCAGAGAATGATTAGATTGGTTTCAAATTTTATACGTTCTTTAGCCATTAAAACATATATTTTCTAAAGGAAATGCAATTCAATGCAACACAATTTTCAATTTTTAAAATCTGACTTCATATTCCTTAATAGCAACCTCAAAAAACGCCGAATGACAGGTTTTATGCAAATCAGATAAATGAAATAAATTGAATTTTTAAAATTTGACTTGAAATTTATAATCATCGATGTCAAAAACCCCCGAGTAACAAGTTTGAAATGAATCTGATCAACTTCAAAAATATCAGCCTTAAGGGTATGTCCAAGTTGTGAAATGTAAACAAACCAACATGTAAACAAACAAAGCACTAAAATCATATTTTTCAAAGAGCCTTTTTTCTCACAAAAATTACCATTAGAAAACTTATTTTTACAAAAATGATGAATTAGAGTGTCAAAGTTCCCAAAAAAATCATTTTTGAGTGTGATCAATAAATAGCAATTAGTAAAACAACTAATTCAAAAGACCTGTAAAATAGCATTTTTGACGCGTCGCGAAAAATAAACAGTTTGAGTATATCAACCGCACTGACGATGAAGAAGTCTCATATCAGCGATTGGACCTTCAACATGTGGAAAGGGAAATTTTTCCCTTTCCTCCTTGAAATTACAAGGAGAAAGGGTAAAAACTTCTTCATCGTCCGTGCGGTTGATATACTCAAACACTTTAATTTTTCGCGAAGTCAGACGATTGCTCTACGCGCACGCGCAGACCGTGCCAAGGACGCATTGAAAACACTATACAAAAACACACATTTTGTTTCACTCTGAAACTCACATATTTTCACATACTTTCAGGTATACTAGGTATAGATACCAAATTCAACACTTCAATTTACCATTTTCATAAAAAAACTATTAATTTCTATTCATTTACAAAAATGCGATGGTCGAAAAAATCCTCAATATTCGGTCTTCTACTGTTGCTTTTTTTCGACCATCACATTTTCGTAAATGAATAGAAATTTACAGTTTTTTTATGAAAATGGTAAATTGAAGTGTTGAATTTGGTATCTATACCTAGTATACCTGAAAGTATGTGAAAATAAGTGAGTTTCAGAGTAAAACAAAATGTGTGTTTTTGCATAGTGTTTTCAATGCGTCCTTGGCACGGTCTGCGCGTGCGCGTAGAGCAATCGTCTGACTTCGCGAAAAATTAAAGTGTTTGAGTATATCAACCGCACGGACGATGAAGAAGTTTTTACCCTTTCTCCTTGTAATTTCAAGGAGGAAAGGGAAAAATTTCCCTTTCCACATGTTGAAGGTCCAATCGCTGATATGAGACTTCTTCATCGTCGGTGCGGTTGATAAACTCAAACAGTTTATTTTTCGCAACGCGTCAAAAATGCTATTTCACAGGTCATTTGAATTAGTTATTTCAGTAATTACTGTTAATTGCTTATAGTGAAATTTGATTTCATTGGAAACTTTGACACACTAATTTATCATTTTTATAAAAAAACCGGTCCAATATTAATTTTTGTGGGAGAAAAGGCTGTTTCCGAAATGGGATTTCAGTGCTTCGTTTGTTTACATTTTGCTTTGTTTACATTTCACAACTTGGACATGCCCTTAACATTGAATCCCATATTTTGGATTTTTAAAATTTGACTTGAAATTCGTAATTAGCGACCCAAAAAACATTCAGATACTACTTTTCATGAAGATAAAAGAAGAATTTAAAAAAAGTTCAAGGGGGGGTGTATTTTGTAATAAATTCTTTTGTCGATATTTTGGATCCGCCATCTTGAAATTTTAAAGTGCACGATACATCATTTTCAAGCTTGGATAAACCTGTAGGCACAGAACATGAGGAACGTTTTAAAGGACATGTCCAAGTTGTAAAATGTAAACGAACAAAAATGTAAACAAACCAAGCACTAAAATCACATTTCGGAAACAGCCTTTTCTCCCACAAAAATTAAAATTAGAACGCTTCTTTTATAAAACTGATAAATCAGTTTCCAAAAAAATAATTTTTGAGTGTAATCAATAAATAGCAATTAGTACAATAACTAATTAAATTAAACTGTAAAATAGCATTTTTGACGCATCGCGAAAAATAAACTGTTTGAGTATAATATCAACCGCACTGACGATGAAGAAGTCTCATATCAGCGATTGGACCTTCAACATGTGGAATGGGAAATTTTTCCTTTTCCTCCATGAAATTACAAGGAGAAAGGGTAAAAACTTATTCATCATCCGTGCGGTTGATATAGTCAAACTCTTAAAATTTTCGCGACGTGAACCCTGTTTATTTAAAATGCTATTTTACAGGTCATTTTAATTAGTTATTTTACTAATTGCTATTTATTGATCACACTCAAAAATGATTTTTTTAGAAACTTTGACATTCTAATTTATCATTTTTGTAAAAAAAGTTTTGTAATGGTAATTTTTGTGAGAGAAAAAGATGTATAAAAAAGGTGATTTTAGTGCTTGGTTTGTTTACCTTTTGGTTGGACATAGCCTTAACATTTACTAACTCTACTCACATTCACCATCCTACATATGTCTATATTCGTTAATGTGCACATTTACCAATTATGTCTATTTACCGTAACATATATATTAGTAAATATACATACTGTTGAAACGTAGAACGAAAAATTTGGCGAATGAAGGAAAGATTGTAATATAATAAAATATTCCAGACTGCGGACTACGAAATCTCAACTTTTCCAAAATAAGACCCACCCTAATATGTAGGGTAATGTGGGAGAAATACGACATCCCCTTTTTTTGAAAACGTAAGTCGCAGCGACCTCTCTATACTGTAATTTAGCAGGATTTTAAAATTTTTCTGGATAAAATACGAAACTTAGTTCTGAAACTGAGAATATCACTATCATATCATCATCCCATTATAATTCTTTATAAATACAAAGTTGCTGCAGTTTATTATCTTAAGTTTCTTATTCAGTCTCTATTGACAAATTATATTATTTAGCAGTATTCTTTAAACATGATGTACATACAGTAACAAGTTAAAGGTCAACATTTTTACAGGATTCACCCCAGGCCCAAGAGTATCAGAGTTGACCATTCACCTTGTTATCATACCAGTTCGTATTAACGCACGACTGCTTCCGGTTATTGTAGTACGTGTGTGTATACGAAAAAGGGGTGGATAAAGAGAATTAAGCTTTCGATTATATCTGCCGAGGGATATAGTCAAAGACCGTTTCCCGCCGTCAAACTGTATGGGGTCAGAAACGATTTCGGGAGTGTTTTTAAGTCCGGAAAATCAATGTTCCGCGAAATGTGGTAGTTGCCCCCCCCACTTCCATCAATTTTTCACGATCATTCGTCTTTTTTCTTCTCATACTATCTATATACATTCTATATAAGTAGTTGACTACAAATCCTTGTGATTTTTTTTCATATCTAAAAGCTCTCTTCTTCTAACTGCAATGACGTATACAGTCAAGATGACAGGGTAGTTTTAAACAATTCGACGATCAGCCCCAGTCTAGGGTGAAAACGTATCACCCAGAGAGATATAACCTTGCGATATGAAGAATTTCCTTGACTTTATTGCTCCGCGATAGGAAATATTGAATTAAGTTTAACGAATGTTTTTAGACCAAGTATTTTCTTCTTTTACTGATAAATAGAATATGCACTTCATTTTATACTACTTCTTCTCAGAGATATATTTACACAGATATATGAATGTAGGATTAAGTAAAATCATGATAAAACCAAAGAATGAATACTACCATAATAAAAACAAGTTGTGAATGCAGATGTTCATTACGTGAACATTTTGCTTCCTCTTTTCGATTAGGGAAAAAATTTGTTTCCTGGTGGAGAAAACATTGACGACAAGTGTATTTAATTTTTTTTAATTTCTATACAATTTAACATTTATAAAATCAAGTTCATTCGTGAAAATGGAAAGAATAACATTTTATTATACTAGCGCCTCCAACAGCTTTCAGCCGTCTTCATTGCTTCTGTACGATTCTTTTCTTACTTTTCTTTAATTTTTTTAAATTAAACTGAAGAGAGTAATACTTTCTAAGGTCAAGAGAATTTTTACATTTACAATGAATTTATTTGTGTTATGAAATTTATTTATAATCATAAAAAGCTTTTTATCTATGACGGAAATTGATATTTAGCAAATTCTTTGTAGGAATTGTTTATAACATTTTCAAAAATTGTGTACCAATTTCGGATAAACGGTAGACACATCAATTCCTTTGTAATGTCAAAATAAGTTAGTGGCGAAGAAAAGGAGATTTTTTTTTACTCTGAAAATAGTTTTTTATCAAAACTGTTTATAATATTGTAAAAAAATTTAAACAATTACAAACAAAGGTTTGTCTTTCTAACATTTATTCTAATGACAAACCAAGCAAAATGTGGAAAAAACATTTCTTTCCACTCTAAAATTCTTTTTCTATAAAGATTGTTTATAACATTTTTAATTATTGTTAAATAATGATAAATTAAAGTCTAAACCTTTCGCAACATTTTTATTACAAGAGAGCGTAATGTAATTAAAAAATAATTTTTTTCTGCGAATTTATTTCATGTTTTGCAAATTGCTTATAAAAATTGTTCATAACATTCTGAAACATTGTTAAATAATTTTGAATTTATTTTTTTTCTTTTATTATCCATTTTTACTGCTGTTACGTCCGCAACTTATTCTTAATACACTACATTTAATTTTAATAATTACGTGTTTATTCTTTTTTCAAATATTTAATCTTACCTATATATTGTAAGAAACTATTATTGTCATTAAAATGTTTGTTATTGTATAATTACAATCTCTATATATTATTGCACTATCTTCAGTATTTTTATGGTAATTAACCTATAGGTAAAAAAATTGGTCTATTTTGACATAACTTTTGACTTATGTTTCTGACCTATAGGTCAAAAAATAGGTCAAATTAGACATAGACGTTATTTATCCTCTTTTTGACCTTTAGGTTAAAAAATAGGCCGATTTTGACATAAGTTTTGACTTATGCTTTTGACCTATAGGTCAAAAAATAGGTCAGAATCTTGAAACAGCGGCGGCGTTGGCGGCGATATCTTTTTATAAGATATATATATATATTGTTGTCTTACAACAAATTTATAAATTGTAACATATACAAGAAGAGAAAAGTAATATTTAGAATTATGTAAAAACCTTTGCCACAGACAATATTAACCTTGAATAATATAATCAGAATAACGATTAATCATCATTTTAACGACCGTTTTATAAACAAGGAAATCAACGAACGAGCAAAGAAGTAACCTACTAAGGAACTTTCCAACAGTCCCATTCAAGCATTGAATCAATTTGTAAAGAGCAGCTAACCGAACGACTGGCCCATACCCCGACTTAAAATCCAGGCGATTATTCAAGTTTATAATAATCACGCATAAAATTGGAAAAACAATAAGGGGTAACCAGCTCTTCACAATTCCAGTTATCATCCAAAGCATTAAGCTTATGGGGGAAGTTTGATAAATAAAGGGCACCAGCTCTCTTAAAATCAGAGAGTAATTTTTTAAAACACCAGCCATAAGTTATCGAACCAGAGAGTTAAACACATCGTCTATAAGTGAACTAAAGAACATAGTTTAAAGTGAACTTCCAATTATTAAAAATCAACCCAAGTCTATCAAAAAAAATCAGTCGGTAAGGTAGAACACCCGGACCAAGCCGCGCCCAGTGTGCCTTTTTCTGAAAATCTGTTCAAAACCTAGTATCTCCTGAAGGAATTAACGAAATTTTATGGTTCTGGGACGAAAATTAAGCTTAATAAATGCAGAATACAGAAAAATTATACAAAAACAATGTTAACAAATTTTAAGGTTAAGAAGAAGCGTCAAAAGTTAGAAATTCTGTCAAAAAAATCACAAATGAATTTGATCGGATGGGAAGAAGAACTAGCTCTGACGCTCCACTGCACGCTATGTTGTCAGTCAAGAGTTCCAAATGCCGATAAAATTAAAGTTTGAAATTTTGAATTTTAAAAGTTCTACATTATAGAATATAAAAAGGTGCATCTTTTTTTCTTTTGAAATTTTTTTATAGGGCAATTAGTTTTAGTAGTAAGTGCAAAAAACTAAAAAAAAATAATTTTCATTTTTCATTCAATTTTAAAACATAAATCATCGTAGTTAAGACAAATATTAATAAAATTAATCGGTATTTAATATACAAACTCGTTAGGGTCTATAGAAGAAGAATATTTAATTGTTATTAATGATCTACCAGCAATCACATTTTCTTACCTTCGTCGACAAAAAGTCAGTGGGGAAGTTTCGAATCAAAAGAACTTCCAGTGAGACATTTGTTCTTCAATGTATAAAGATGTTTTCTGGAAAATTTCAAATTGTTTTATTGAAAAGTTTAGAAAATATCGAAGTTTAAACAAGTTGCGCTTGGCGCGCTAGCGAGTCGCCGTCTATAGAGAATAATATTCTGTATATGAATGGTCTGCTTCTCATAACTTTTACATATACATTTATTTACTATCGCAAATAAATTGTTTTCAATTATATGAAACTTTTATAATAATAATTAATAAAATTATTTAAACATTTTTTAAATGGAATACATAATATTCAAACCTTATATTAAATTATTATAATCAAACAAATTTTAATATGTGAAAATAAGAATGAATTAAATATTTTTTAAATACTAGTAAATGTTAATAAATAACTCAAACTAATGTTAAGGCATTTTAATAACATATTTAATAAAGTACTAGATATACATTAATTAAATTTTTCCACTTTTCTTTAGACTCATAATAATATTAATTTTTTACGTTCTAATAGAATATTTAACAATAACGTTAAAGGTAATATTTTGCATTCTTAAAACATACAAATTTTTAACAATAATTTGTCACGTAAAAATTTACATTCTTAAAACAAATTATTTTTTGGTTTTCTTCATTGAAAAGTTAAATGAAGTTTATTATTAAGTAAAAACTTTTCAAAAATATTTAATATTTTTAAAAAATGAAAAGTAAAAAATAAATTTTTTTACATATTTCGAACATTTTTTTAGTAGCCAGTGTTGAAAAAAGATCTACAAAAAATGTCTTTCCCTTGCAACTTAAATAACGCGTTAACGATAATACATCTTTTTTTTACTTTCAGTTATTCCTACAGCAGGTGACAACTTTGAATTACTTAATAAATCATCAAATGTTATATATAGCTAAAGCTTGGGCTTTATTTTCTAACAGTGGTTCTAAATTTTTTACTTCGAAATTTGATTCGTTCACAGTTATAAATGGAGGATTTCGCGCAGTACTTATGAATTTATATAATCATGCACATTAAAAATATTCAAACACAGTAATCTTTTATAATATTGATCATTCACTGGGATTTTCGGAAATAATAAATTTTTACCAAAGTCAAATTCAAGACATAGGACATTTTTCTTTTTTAAAATATTTTCTTTTAATTCTTTGTAGTCATTTACTCTTTTTTATAATCTGTAATTTCATCACTCATCTGCAATCTACTTTACCTGAATTCGAAGCATGTATTACAAACGTCCGTTCGTGGTTTTGAAAAAGTAAAATTAATATTGTAATTAAAATATTGACCGTACGTGTTTTCATCAATAGGCGGATTATTATTTTCCGTTATTGCTGCATATGTAATCTAAAATCAAGAAATACAACTTTTTTAAATTCAACTCTGAATTTTCAAAGTATTTTAAAGAAGTTTCCTCCCGCCTATAATGCGATTCTGAATGTGGAATAGAATTGCAATGTTCCTTTATTAGTTGTTTAACATCTTCCGTCAGAACGAATCGAATTATTTCTGTGCCTTCCTCGTTTATCACTGCAGCTTTCGTGATTTGACAGTTTTTTTGAATAGTTGCAAATCTTCCCTTTTTTATTTGAAATACGTTGCACAAAAATTGTCGACATACTATTCTTCTTTGAAACAGAGAATAAAAAGAATATTTCCAACGAATCATTTTATTCGTTGCAGAAAAATTAAACTTTTTAATGAGTCCACTAAGAATTAAATTTTGTGAATTATAGTTTCCACATTTGTAAAATTGTGAAAACGATTCTACTTGCTCTGACTCTTGAATATGAGAATGACAATTTTTTGTACATGATTCTACATATTTAAATTTTTTTTCTGGAACTAGCTTCTCTGACGAAGAAACATATTCTAGTCCCTACAATATTAAATAGTTTCATGTACTTTTTTAAAGTTAATTAAATTAATTTAATTTTATCTCATGACAATGGAACCTCAAAAATTAAACACTGTATTTAAAGCCTTTACTAAAAACGAGATGAGTAAGATCGACTAACTTCAAGTGTAGAACTTTTTCTTGATTGGCTGTTTTTCAAAATCCTTTATTTTGATTGGATAATCGTGAGGACATTTTATATACTGGAGTCAAAGCAGCTAACTTGAAGTGTAGAACTTTTCCCTCATTGGCTGAATTTATAATGAAATTTATAATGAGTGATCCTCATTGGCTGAATTTTGTAATGATGGTGCCCTAACACTTTTAAATGTTCGTTTTTCTTTTAAAGCAAAATTAAAAAATTGTAATTAATTAAAATTATTAAGAAAAACAGTTTAAGATAATAATTTTTACTTATAATTTTTAATGAATAAAAAGTTTAATAATAAAATATGTTTAATTCCATTATTTATTTTAGATGCTTTAAATTGTTGTGCGCGCATCTTTTTTCTAAAGAATTGTTTGTTCGCTACAGCCATGTAACTTCACCTCAGTGTGAAACTCAGTTTTTGGTTGATACGGAAAATTATAAATTTTACAAATCTTAGCAACTGTCAGCCATTTGGAAAGTGTGACACGTGTATTATTTTGATAAGAAGGCTATTATTGGCCAAGTGATTTTTCTTTTGAAAAGTGTTGATCGTGAATTTTGTGATTTTGTTTTTTGTGCATTTAAAAAAATATAAAGTACAATACATACGTTATACAAACAAGAGTATTAAAATACATGTAAGTACAATTTTAATTTTTTGTTAATATATATATATATATATATATATATATATATATATATATATATATATATATATATATATATATATATATTAGAAAAAGTTTCTTAATATAATATGAATTTTTTGATTTGTTAATTTGAAGAATTTAAATAAAGTTTAAGGAATAAAGGACATTTGCCTGTTATTTTGATTTCTGAATGTAGAATTTTGTTTTTTTAAATTCTTATGTTCATACATTACATAATTATATTATAGTGGTAATAATTTATGATTTAATATTGATTTATATTTGTTTTCTTAATCTTAATTATTATTGATTTTTCACCATTTTGGTACTTAGTTGTAACATGTGATTACGATATACCAGATATATACCAGATATACCAGATACTTTGTACACAGAAATATAGCCAAAAGATACAACATTATCAAATACCAGAATAGAAGATTATATAAACAGAAATGTTAACTGATATTCATATTGATGAATTCGAAAAATTATTAAGAAGGGAATCAAATTCTGCTTTTAGCATGCAATGTACTTTGTATTTATATACACTAGAATTTATTAGTCCGATTGAAAAAGATGAAAAGCATATTTTAATACTATTTATTGGACCTAACAGATCTGGCATTGGATTTGCACTTATTATGATGGAATGAGACTTTATATTTGTAATAATCTTAATGAAGGATGTTTAAATGAAGTTCAAAGGCAATATTTAAGTAGATTATATCCTTTTAAACCTCCAGTAGTTTTCACAACTGTTGATCAAGAACCAAAAAATAGTCTTGCTTGTGGAATATATTCAATAGCATTCGCAATATCAATATTTTTTAATATTATGTCCCACTCTGTCAATTACAATTATTGTAATATGATGAACCATTTAATATTAATGTTCAAAACCAATCGTTTGAGTAAATTTTCGTCAATTAGGTGGACTAATGTTAGAACTAGGATTGTTGAATATGATTGGAAGTGTCTTCTTAAGAATAGAGCTAGAAAAGAAAGTTTCCAAAACAGAGGAACTTTTTCGATTTGATTCTCATAGTTGACAGTTCAAGCTTTAATTTAAGCCTAATTAAAGACTTCTAGCACGTCGACATCATTTTCTACACGTGATTAGAAACCAAAAACAGAGCTTTTTAAAACTTTGAGGCAATTTTTCGTAAAATCTCGAAGTGATGGACACTTTTCGAGGTTGTATTCGTGTTCAGCGATTAAAATCCTATAAGAATATCATTGTCCGGTCTTTGAATCAGAGAAAAAGTAACTTTTTGTCGACCAATATATTTCTATGTACTTCTAAAATGAAATCGTCAATTTGTGACAGAAATGTTGGTTACAAGCGCACCTTTCGACAAAATAAACATACTTTTGTTTAAAATCAGTCTGATAATATTTCAAAGTCACATATAGAGACAGATTATTCTAATGAAATAAACAGTACATGTGATCATTTTTATGTAAAACTTTGTGAACATAAAGTTAACAGTGAATTATTAAAAAAATCAAAAAGTAATAGAAATGAGGAGGTAATTATTATAAACAGAAGTTTGTAAAGTACGGTTTCAACATCAATGGAGAATAATAATAGTACATCAGGAGAAGTAATACAAACAAATTATAAAGACAAAGATAATGTAATTATTGAAAATACAACAATTCATTCAAAACTCAACATTTCAGATGAAATGTTTTATGATATACAATTACAATGCTTGCCATCGAGATCATTAGATGATTGTAATGATTTAAGAATTGGCACAAAAAATAATAATTTCACAAATGAAAATCTAATAATAAGAATTAATTTTATGATTGTTGTAAACATGGCGAAGTCATTCTTAAAGATTTACCTGCACCTCCAATTATATTACAAAGTTTATTTGAAGGCACCCACAAATTATCTGAACATTTTTTCATAATATACGACCATACAATAATTCATTTGGTTTTGCTTTTTTCAAATCGAACTTAGTTAATTTTAACAATAAACGACCAGGACTGTATTGTTTTAAAATACATGGTCAGGTTTATTATCAAATGAATACATCTTTGTATACAGAAAGAAACGATACTCCTTCATTTGGACTGTAATTTATTGTTGATCAAAACGAAGGTTCCGAAATTCGTTGTAAGAATAATGTTCAATTAAATCGATATATTGTTGATGCAATTCATACAATAATGTATTTTTAAAGGGGTGGAAGATTATCTCAGCAATAGATTGTCGACAATTATGAGAAAATAGAAAAATATACGAAATTTTGTGTTTAAAGTATTTAACAAAAAACATTTTTTGCAATACAAAATTAGAAAGAATTTTTATGCTAAATAAAATTCTGATGCGTATATTTGTTTCCCTTCAATAAAATTAAGAAAATGACCTACTATTTCGTGCTTATATATGTATATATTTTTATTAATATTATTATTATTATTTCTTCTACATTACTGAGGTGAAAAAAATTAAGTTTGAAACATGAAAACGACATTGTCTCATTAAGTAAAAATTAGAAATGGATATCAATTGTTTAATTATAAAAATCCGAAAGCAAGTTACTCAAAAAAGAACAACAGATGAATAATATATTGTACCTCATTTCTTTTCTTTCTATTCACATTTTTCAGCCAAGAACTTTCGTCTCTTTTTCGTTTTCGACCTTTCGTCACACTCTCACTTTTTTTACGAAAAATGAAATTATTCATTTATCAAAACTTGTGTTCATTTAAAGAAACTTTCTTCTAGAAACCTTCTTTTGTGCTACAGTAACAAGTCAATTACAATAATAATTAAGACGTTTGCAAACGATCAAAATCAAAACAATAACGAAATAATTGCGAACTATCAGTAATAATTTGTAAATAAGAAATTTAAATCATAGAAATTTAAATATTAAAAGTGGAAAGTTTGAAAATATTTTTTTTATATTATTATAAATATTTGAAAATTTCACACATAAAAATATTTTTACGTAACAAATTAATAAGAAAAATATTTATTCATATAGATAATACCAATAATATTTTATTCGATTTATTTAGTAAAAATTTATTAATTTAAACATTAAATCAATTTTAATTTATCAATATAAATAAATTGTTAACAATTTATTTGAGTCAGTAAATAAATGTATATGTAAAAGATTTGAGAAGCAGGTCATTCATATAGGGGAGAGCGGGGCAAACCGGACCCCTTAACGGTTTTTTTACTCTTGTGACTAAACGAATCAACCGATTTCATTTGTCGAAGGCTTGTTTGAAAGATCATTTAATTGCGCAACTTTTTCCCAGATACACCTATACTTCATCTTTTATTGTTTAGTTGCTGTGTTAACTTTAAAAAATTTTGCAAACGGTCCGGTTTGCCCCACCCCCTGGGGTAAACCGGACCGTTTGGTTTTTTATTTATAATATTGCATTTTCATAATCTACAATAATAAAAAACATATAGAATCATGTAAACAATGGTTGTAGTAATGAAAATAATAATTCGGGATTGAATTTTAATTAAATAAAGATTTTTTTAAATAAAAAAATACAAATGTTTGTCATTATCAGAGAAACAATTTTAAAGGGTCCAATTCTCATTGGAAGACAATTTTTTTCATTGTAAGTAAATATTTTAATGAAAGAAACATTTTATTTAAAAATAATTTTTGTGAAACTTTAATTCAATGCAAATATCCTATGGCCGGTTTGCCCCACCAAAAACGGACCGGTTTGCCCCACAGGCTCATTTTGAGAATAAATGTTTGTCAATAAGAAACGCTTTGCAAATTCTTCAAAGTTTTTGGTGGTAAATATTCCTGAGGTATGTACCTTTAAAACCCAAAACCTAATATTTGGAAATATTACACGATTTCCTCAGAATTTTCTTATGAAAAAATTCGTAAAAGTGTAGAAAAAATCTTTAAAAAAAACTTTTGCTCCCAGCGTTGCACAAACAAAAGTAAAAAATGTCAAATTGAAAAAATAAGGTATACTACACATGGTTGTTTTTTTTAAATTTCTAAATAGCACTTTTGACAATTTCGCCATTTCGGAAATATTTATTTATTTCAAAATATACACGGGTTCAAACGAACCCTTTCGTACATAAGTACTGAGGTTGAGGTCAAGAAAACCTCTAAGAAAGAAAAAATTCAATTAGTTGTTAATTATTAATGGCTAAGTTAGGCGAATTAATTACCACGCACCATACGTTTACACATATACACACATTCGCACAAAATCAATTTAACAGTAGTTGTCGCAGTTCAGATATGAAACGAACAATCTTATCATCAAAAAAGTTAATCGAATTATCAATAGTATTCGCTTCTCTACATAATCTAATAATAAGTGAATTATTGACATAACTAGTTCTATGAAATTTTACATTGAAAAGAGAAAAATATCTTGACGATCTTGTTGGAACAGAAAGATTTATCATAGATAACATTGTAGGACAATTGATATAACCATTTAGTAATTTAAACAAAAATGTCATGTCGTTGTAGAGAAATCTAGACGAAAGTTTAGGAATGTTTAATCTAGCTCGTAAGTAGTCATAATTATGTTCAAATATGTTATAAGGTAAGTTTAACTGTCTAGCCGCAAAACGTAAAAATCGATTTTGAACTCGTTCAATTCGTATCAGAAGATAAGTGTAATAAGGAGCCCATATAACAGATGCATATTCTAATATTGATCTGACAAATGTAAAGTACAACATGATAAGGGTACGTTCATTGTGAAAGACACAAGCATTTCTCGTGACGAAACCAAGAGATCTGAGGGATCTACTTATAATGTCAGAAATGTGAATTTTAAATGTTACCGAAGTGTCAAGTGTAATACCTAGATCACAAACCTGGGTCACCCTTGGTATCTCTTTAGTACCAGATAAGTATTGATAAATGAGTGTACTTTTATCTTTTGAGAAAGAGATGACTGAGCATTTGTTAATGTTTAAAGACATATTGTTGATTTTACACCAATCTGCAAGTCTGTTCATGTCAGATTGTAGTTCTAATTGGTCTTGGTCAGTTTTTATAATTTTATATAGTTTGAGGTCATCTGCGTACAATAAGAAGGAGCTATGTTTAAATAATTGATTCATATCATTGACATACAAAATAAACAATAGTGGGCCCAAGTTTGATCCCTGAGGTACACCAGAAGTAGATACAAAAGGAATTGAGTAATTATTATTAATTCGTACAGATTGATATCTGTTAGTCAAATAACTTTTGATAAAAATCACTAAATTTTCGGGAAATCCGAGAACACGTAGCTTCGTCACAAGAATGTTATGGTCGACTTTGTCGAATGCTTTAGAGAAGTCAGTGTATATTGTATCCACTTGCACTCCATCCTCAAGATTCAATAATAAGAAATTCATAAAAATTCCCAAGTTGGTTGTAGTTGATCTAAATTTCACGAAACCATGCTGTTCATCAATTATAATATTAGTAGTTTTACTATAAATTATGTCAAAAATTAAACACTCAAAAATTTTTGCAATGAAATTAAGAATTGTTATTGGTCTATAGTTATTAATATTTTTGTTATCCCCATCTTTGTGAATAGGAATCACATTACCTTTTTTCCATTCATTGGGAAATATATTTGTATTCAACGATTTTTAATATAAGATAAACAGTGGCCTCGCGAAAGCTACACAACAATTTTTTAAGAGGATGGGTGGAATATTGTCAGGTCCAGCGTTTTTGTTTACTTTGAGTGCTCTTAATTTATCAAGAATGTTTTCATATGAGATATTTAAGTTATATAAATTTATAGAAGCATATGTAGGAATAGTATAGTTATCATACGTTGCACTTGAAGTTGTGTATACCGAGCTAAAGAATGTAGCAAAGAAATTACTAATATCAGTATAGTTATTAGCAAAGTTATCGTTAAGATACATTGTGTGTGGATATTGTTGTTTTTTACGAATAGAGTCAATATAACTCCAGAACACTTTTGTGTCTGAAATAATTGAATTTTCTGTTCTATGTAAGTAGTCGTTGTAGCAATATTTAGAAAGAAGTTTACATCTAGATCTTAAATGAGAAAAAGTTAAATAATTTGCAGTAGTTTTACATGATTTATATTTCTAATGTGTAATTTTCTTCGACAGTACAAGTTGCTTTAATTCAGCTGAGAACCAACGCGGATAAGCTGAAGACCGTATAGTCTTCGACGGTACATACATTTCTATCGCATGGTATATATGTGTGTAAAATATGTTTACTGCTGCTGCAGTATCACAGTCATCTAGTACAATATTCCAGTCGATGCTATTCAAGTGAGAATTAGTCGCCGCAAAGTTAGCATTTGTAAAATTAGGAATAAAAACTTGATTATTATTATTGTTTGTAATGTCGTCATTAGCATTTAATTCATCTATAACGATGTCTATAATTAAAGGAGGATGATAGTTATCAATTGGTATTATATTTTCTGTTGATAGGCTAAGTGCAAATTCATTTGAGTTACAAAAAACTAAGTCAAGAATGGAATTATGGTTGTTCAGGACGAGTTGATTTGTAACAAATTAGTGTAGTCGCAAGTGTCAGATATTAATGACGAGATTGACTGTTGTTTATCCGAGGATAAGTTTTTTGGAGTGCAAATAGGACCAAGACTGTTTAGACTCCAGTTTAGAAAGAGCAAGTTAAAATCACCAAATATGCATACTTTAGCTTCCGGGTACGAGTCAGAAATATTCTCAATTATTTTACACATATCAACATAACAACCAATTGAAGAGTTTGGCGGAATATAAAAACATCCCAAAATATATAAAGTATTATGTGTAATAAATTTTATAAAAATGTGTTCGACATTAACAATATTGGTAATGATAACAGAGAAATTCAAAAAAGTCTTAGCTGCAATCAGCACTCTACCTCCCATTAATGCTTTACTACTAGATTTACATCTGTCAAATCGAAAGATGTCAAAGTTGTGAAAACCCAATTCATGTGAGCTGATACCAGAATGTAGCCAAGTTTCAGTAAGAACAATAATATTAAATGTAGATAACGAAATGTTTTGACGCAGGTGATGGATTTTTGTTCGTAGGCCTCTTACATTCTGATAGGAAACACAGAGGGAAATTTGAGGAAAAGAGGGGAAATTGTCTGTGTCTACTACTGACTGAGTGACGTCACTGGTTATTGGTCGACTGATTGAGAGTTCACTTGAATTGTCACCGAGGTCTTCTTCGTATGTTGGTTCTTCACAATGACTGGGTTTCCAGTTCGAAATATTATTTTTAAATTGTCTTCCCCATCTTGTTGGCGGGCAGCTATTTGTTTTTTGTTCGATCCTGTGTTATCCACATATTTTTGATAGTTAAGGAATGCTGTTCGTTTCGCTTGGCAGCAACAAATATTCTCTGCACTGCTTGTGCCCTCTCCACCGTCGCAAAAATAAGTTTCACTGGGTGAGGTTTCCGTTGTGAATCCTGCGCAATAATACCAAGTCTGAGTGTTTTCATGTTCTCAAGATATTCAAGAGAGACAAACACACTCAGAATGTTTACAACAGCTGATCGGAGGTTATCGTTATTATGTGTAGTATGCGTGTTAGCATGTGTGTCAATTTCGGGAAACCCAAATAGGACAAGATTTTTCTTCCTTCGTTCCCCCATTTACAGTTCATGCAGACATTGACTAGTCACAGTTTGTGCGTTAGTTTGGACGTTAGTGGTATTATCAAAATTTTGTAGCTTACCCTCAAGGACAACCAAACGGTCAGATATATTTTCAATTTTAGCTTCGTTAACACTCGTACGCATACCAATGTCATCCAATTTCGTGTCGATGTTATCAAGTCTTGAAGTGAGAGAGAGGTTCATGTCAGCAATAGCCTTTAGTACCAATTCATTGCCATTGGAAGAAGATGGAGAGCTTGAACGTAATCTGCAACACTTTACATATGTACCGTCCACATTTGTTCCAGTTTGTGCTGCACAACTAGGATGGTAGAGAGCATTGCAACCGTCACATTTAATATCATCCTTGACCGTTTTGTTACATTTGAAGCACTTTGGAGTCGACATTGTCACTGTGTTTTGTAGGTTAGAAACGTAGGTGAATTATAAATTAGTTGTGGGAAAGATGATTTCACACTTCGTGACCAAAAATTCTTACAAAAAAAGGAACAAAAATAAATTCCGCACTTAGTACTTATGTTACAATTTCACAAAAAACGCTAACTTGTGTGAAAAAATGCAAATAATGAGAGACTGATATACGAGCACGTGTTAATGTTTCGCCACCTAGCGGCATATATGACTATTGAGGGGGGTCCGGTTTACCCACCGATCCGGTTTGCCCCACTCTCCCCTATACAGAATATTATTCTCTATAGACGACGACTCGCTAGCGCGCCAAGCGCAATTTGTTTACCCTTCGATATTTTTTAAACTTTTCAATAAATCAATTTGAATTTTTCCAGAAAACATATACATAACAAAAAAAAAATTTTTAATTAAAAACCCACTAACTATTAATTAAAAATAATAGATAAATGTTACGCTTAAACAATTAATTTCTAAAAAATTGCTTCCTTAATATTAGTAAATAACAACTAATCATGGTAATAATGCAATAGCAAAATAATTATTCTTAATTCATGCTAATATTATAAATTAACTAACAAAACAAAAAAACTTACAATTTACTATAAAACAATTATTAATAAACTATTTAATTATAACATATTATTAACGTTTAATTGATAACAATTTGTAATAATTGTTTGGTTAATGGTAAAAAAATTAATAAATAAAATATTAAGTTTAATTTTTACAAGCAAAGAAACAAAAAGAAAAAATTTTTTTATATATTAAACAATTATTACAAACAAATATCATGATCGAAAGGAACTGTTGTCTAGTCTTAAGTATCAGGCGATTAGAAAGAGTAAAGAGCGTACGCGCCAAGTGAAAAGTTGTTAGACCCATACGTACTATCCAGTACTTGCACGTCGGATCTTACTTCTCTCTCCTCACACCGAGCAAAGCTAGAACTCGCTATGTCATCCGCGCTAACGTGTAGCATTGCATTGCGTCAAAATCGTCATCTCTGTATGTAATTTATACTTCTTGTTAGAATATATATCCCTAATAAGAATTCTAGTACAAAACCTTTAAATTGTCCAAATTTAACAATAATTTGTTATTAAATAACCTCATTCTCTAAAAATAAATGAATATTATAAAATTATTTAAATTATTATGTAACTAGTTAAATTATTAGAAGTTATAGAAATTTAATTATATTATAGAATAAGCGTATTGAGGTGATGTAAAAGATCAAGTTATAGAAATATACAAAATATTTATTAACAAGACTTTCGCTCTCATACTACAAAAACCATTATACACTAAAATATAAAAACCGGACAAAATATCGAATTAAGTACGTTTAAAATTATATATATATATGAAGCGTTGGGTGCAAGAAGGGCGTTAGGCGGATAACGCCCGTTTTGATATTATTGAATGAGAATTATTACAATATCCTCTTGTTCATATCACCCAAAATTTATTTCGATATGAGACTTCTTGACGATGTTATGAATAAAAATCTGCGTGAATGTCACATAATTTTGTAATTTAAAATGTTTTTAAATAGAATTTGCATGTAAAAACAAGTGAAAATCGACACTTCATTAAAAAAATTTGGTTAAAAAAATTTTCATTAAAAATGTCCATTTTTTTAGAATTAGAAATGATTTAAGGCTTAATTATTTTTTAGAAATAAAGAAAATCACAAAGTATATCTAGAAATATTTATAAATTAAAGTTATCGTGAGTTTAAAATTCAAATTTCACTAACGCCTAAAACATTGTGTGGTTAGGCGAGTGGCTGGGTGCAAAAAGGGCGTATAAATTAGTTTTGAAAAACATTATTATTAAATAGTTAATTGCAACTTTCTCTTAATTTTAAAATTGCATTTGATAGCTTAATAAAAGACTAATTAATTAAAAGATTGAACATCCGAAATTTCCAAAGGTGATTCCAGTTTTTTCACCTTTATTTTTGGACATTCTAACGTGGCGACGGACTCTCGTTTGACACTGGAAGCTGAAATAAAAACAATTTCAATTATGCCAAAGTTTAACAATAAAAAGAGAATAAACAAATAAACCACATAAAGAAAAGAAGAAGAAGTAAAAATAAAGTACCTGGCTGCGGTTCCCAAGATGGTCCTGGTTGCAGCTCAGATGAGACACCAAACACAGTTTAAACCGTCATTTCAACAAACCCCGACATACAATGCGATCCATCAGATAACGCAACATTTCGCACATCTACAAACAACCAGTAAAAAGAGTATTTTAATTAACTTACACATAATTATAAGTAAAACAAACAAACGGAAAAAGAAGAAAGAAGACATCTAACCTTCAAAATTTTCGCAAACCTAGTAGAATCGGTAAATTCCGATTGTGGTATTTCAACTATCGGAATCTGGCAATTCCCACAAAAACATCCTTCCAGACGGCCAGAACGACTAAAAACAAAACAAAAATAAAAATTATATACATTTAAAGACAAAAAGCCTTATTAGAAAGAGAAAGAAGAACTTACAATAGTAAATTAAACATGCTGGTCATCTCCCTATAATCAGCAATTGCTTCCGCCCTCAACCTACGCAAAGCAGCCTTCCTGGTTTTAAGATCTATTAGTATCGTCGATAAGCAAAAGATGTCCGCATTGCTAATGAGCAACGTAATTTCAACAAGAAGAACTAGGGCACTGAATGATAGTCTCAATTTCAAATTCCGCAATTCCTACAAAGTTACTGACAATTGAAATTGTTATTTCGGGACGATGAAAGATTTAAGGGGGGAGGACTGTTACATCCCAGTAACATTCTTAATTTCACTTAAATTTTTAACTTTCTGAATTAAATAAAATGTTCAATACAAAAACGAATATAGTTTATATTCAGGATAAAAATATGTAAATAATAAATAAATGTAATAACAAATATCAGCAACTTTCCAGGAATTTAGAGCAATCCTTGTTATTTATCATAAAATATGTAATTTTGAGAACCTCAAGAAGCGCGATAAGTGAACGACATAGGAATGTAGTAGACGAAAGTAGGTGAAAAGCGTGGCGTGAAAGTATCGTTCACGCGAGCTGTTACTCCTAGTCAACAGTATGTAACTCGATCTTTACTTTCCATATATGGTACAAATTTAAGGTCATTTATCGAGGAATGTGAGCTCCTCAAAAACAAGCTATAAATAGTACAATTCTATCCGCAATTGCCAATTAGAGAAAGAATTAGTGAAAAACTACAATTAATGAGACTTGACACGCAAAATACGACAGTTAATATATTGAAATTATAAATTCTAAGCGTCAAATTGCCTTTTTTGCACCCCTTAGGGAAAGAAACTTGTTTCTAAGTGAAAAACAAAGTAGACTTGCACAATAATCGAGTACAATTCTATCCGCAATTGCCGATTAAAGAAAGCATAATTGAAGCATAGTTGAAAGCATGTAAAAATAATTTAGTGTTAAAGTAAAACAAAATGTGTATTTTTGCATACTGTTGTCAATGCTTCCTTGTCACGGTCTGCGCGTGCGCGAAAAGTATCAGAGTTTACGTCGCAAAAAATTTAAGTGTTTGGCTATATCAACCGCACGGATGATGAAGAAGTTTTAACCATTTCTCCTTGTAATTTCAAGGAGAAAAGGGAAAAATTTCCCCTTCCACGTGTTGAAGGTCTAATCGCTGATATGAGACTTGTTCATCGTCAGTGCGGTTGATATACTCAAACAATTTATTTTTCGCGACGCGTCAAAATGCTATTTTACATGTCATTCAAATTAGTTCTTTTAATGATTGCATTTTATTGCTCATACTAAAAAATAATTTAATTGGAAACTTTTACACTCTAATTTACCATTTTCTTAAACAAAGTGTTTTAATGTTAATTTTTGTGAGAAAAAAGTGTATTAAAAAGGTGATTTTAGTGCTTTCTTTGTTTACATTTCACAACTTGGACATGCCCTTAAGTATATGCCCTTAAGGCTTTATCCAAGTTGTAAAATGTAAGCAATCCAAAAGGTAAACAAACAAAGCACTGAAATCACCTTTTTCATACATCTTTTTCTCTCACAAAAATACTATTAAAAACATTTTTTTTTACAAAAATGATAAATTAGAGTGTAAAGGTTTCCAAAAAAATTATTTTTGAGTGTGATCAATAAATAGCAATTAGTAAAATAACTAATTTAAATGACCTGTAAAATAGCATTTTTGACGCGTCGCGAAAAATAAACTGTTTAAGGGGGTATTCTGGTGTTTCGGTTTCAAAAAATCGATTTTTTTTGCATGTTTCGGAAGTACTATTTTTGGAGAATTCACTATCTAAATAATAGCCCGAAATACCAAGTATTATGGAAGTAACATCTCATAGTCGAGATCAGGTTAGGACCGCACAGTGGGGAGAATCGTGAAAACATACCAAAAACATCAAAATATTCTTCGATTTACATAATGCTTGGTAGTCTTATGTTTTCCGGGTTGCTGATTACGAATCCGATGTCAGATTTTAAAAATTCAAAATGGTGGATCCAATATGGCGTCTGAAATATGGCCCCCGAGTAACGAGTTTTAGGTGAATCTAATAATTTTTAAATTTTTTCGTCCGCCATATTTTATCCGCCATTTTGAATTTTTAAAAACTAACACCGGATTCGTAATCAGCGACTTCGAAAACCTCCCGAGTAACAAGCTTTAGGTGAATCTAAAGATTTTTAAATTTTTTCGTCCGCCATATTGGATCCGCCATTTTGAATTTTTATAAACTATCACCGGATTCGTAATCAGCGACCTCGAAAACCCCCGAGTAACGAGTTTCAAGCGAATTTAACCATTTTTGAAAATGGTTTATAGTTAATTACGATTGTTTACCTTTAAACGCGTTTTTTTCGAAATTACATTTTTTATAGCTGCGGTGGTGATTAAAAAAAATCTATCCGTCCGATTGCTCTAATTTTTTACAGCTTATTCTATACAACCATGGCTATGATCCGTACTAGAATCACATTCTTTTAATAACAACTTTGTTTTATTTTTAACTTTTTGTCAATAAAAAACAGACGAATTTCGAACCTTTTTGTTTATAAGTCCGCCATTTTGTTATTTTTTAACAAAAATGTTTTATTCTAGTACGGGCCATAGCCACCGGCATATAGAACAATAACACAGGCCGACAAAATTTTGTCGAATCTCTGAACCAAGAACCGGATAGTACTTTTTCAAAGGTTTTTGACGTGCTGAATTCGAATCTGACCTCAGAATTGCCCCACCACGTCAGGTTTTTGAGATATTTTAACCTAAAAGTGCCAAAAACACGTTTTTTGGGCATTTTTGAAGTCCTGTACAAACAAGAGAAATTTTTTTTCCTAAATTTATTTACGGCATCTAAAAGTACTAATCTTCCCCTTTAAAAGGCCTTTTGAAACATTAAAAAGTCTTTATTTTTACTGAGATATCATCATTTTAATTTTTTGAATGTGTTCAGTAAACGAATATTGACCAATTTACCACATTCAAAAAATTCAAATGACGATATCTTAGTGAGAAATAAAGATTTTTTCAAATTTCAAAAGGCCTTTTAAAGGGCAAGAATAGTACTTTCAGATGCCGTAAATAACTTTAGGAAAAAAAAATTACCTGTTGATTGTACATGACTTCAAAAATGCCCCAAAAACGTGTTTTTGGCACTTTTAGGTTGGAATATCTCAAAAACCTGACGTGGTGGGGCAATTCTGAGGTCAGATTCGAATTCAGCACGTCAAAAACCTTCGAAAAAGTATTATCCGGTTCTTGGTTCTGAGATTCGACAAAATTTTGTCGGCCTGTGTAATCAACTTGATTTTTTTGTTTCTGATGACGTCATCGGATATACATATTTTATTGTTAAATTAATTGTTTAATAATTAATAAAAAATTTGATAAAAGTATTTTAAAAAAAATTTTTTTAACAGTTGTTAACATAAATTAAAAGTTAGAAAAGTATTTAATCGGATTATATTTTATGTTGTATTAAAAAAAAATTTTGAAATAACCTTCCAAAACAGGGCCGAACACCAGAATACCCCCTTAAGGCTATGTCCAAGTTGCAAAATGTAAACAAAGCAAAATGTAAACAAACAAAGCACTAAAATCAGCTTTTTTATACATCTTTTTCTCTCACAAAAATTACGATTCGAAAACTTTTTTTTAGAAAAATGATAAATTAGAGTGTCAAAGTTTCCAAAAAAATAATTTTTGAGTGTTATCAATAAATAGCAATTAATAAAATAACTAATTCAAATGACCTGTAAAATAGCATTTTTGACGCGTCGCGAAAAATAAACTGTTTAAGTATATCAACCGCACCGACGATGAAAAAGTCTCATATCAGCGATTGGACCTTCAACATGTGGAAAGGGAAATTTTTCCCATTCCTCCATGAAATTACAAGGAGAAAGGGTAAAAACTTCTTCATGGTCCGTGCGGTTGACATAGTCAAACATTTTATTTTTCGCGACCTGAGACTTTGTTGCTTTCTGCGCAAGCGCAGAGCGTACTGAGAATGCATTGACAGCACCATGTGGAAGTGCACATTTTCTTTTGAATAAAACTTGGTTGTTTTTTCATTTTTTTCAGCTATGCAAGGCGTAGTTACCAAATAGAATACGTCAATTCACCATTTTAATAAAGAAAATGTAATTTTATATTCATTTGTAAAAATAGGAACCGCGAAAAAAAGTTCACAATTCGGTCTTCTGTTACTGCTTTTTTTCGCGGTTCCTATTTTTACAAATGAATATAAAATTACAATGTCTTTATGAAAATGGTAAATTGAAGTATTGAATTTGGTTACTACACCCAGCATAGCTGAAAGCATGTGAAAATAACTGCGTTTCAGAGTAAAACAAAATGTGTCTCTCTGCATAGTGTTGAAATTACAAGGGAGAGGGTAAAAACTTCTTCATCGTCCGTGCGGTTGATATAGTCAAGCAGTTTATTTTTCGCGACGCGTCAAAAATGCTATTTTACAGGTCATTTTAATTAGTTATTTTATTAATTGCTATTTATTGATCACACTTAAAAATAATTTTTTTGGAAACTTTGACACTGTAATTTATCATTTTTCTAAAAAAAAGTTTTCTAATCGTAATTTTTAAGAGAGAAAAGGATGTATAAAAAATGCTGATTTTAGTGCTTGGTTTGCTTACATTTTGCAACTTGGACATAACCTTAAGTATATCAACCGCACTGACAATGAAGAAGTCTCATATCAGCAATTGGACCTTCAACATGTGAAAGGGGGAATTTTTTCCTAGAAATAGTAAGGAGAAAGGGTAAAAACTTCTTCATCGTCCGTGCGGTTGATATAGTCAAACACTTATATTTTTTGTGACGTAAACTCTGATGGTCTCCGCGCACGCGCAGACCGTGCCAAGGACGCATTGACAACACTATGCAAAAAGACACACTTTGTTTTACTTTAACACTAAATTATTTTTACATGCTTTCAACTATGCTCGGTGTAGTAACCAAATTCAACACTTTAATTTACCATTTTTATAAATAAAATGTAAAATTATATTCATTTGTACAAATAGGAACCGCGAAAGTAGCAGTAACAGAAGACCGAATTGTGTACTTCTTTTCGCGGTTCCTATTTGTATAAATCGTCGCTTGCGGGCAGAAACATGCCGACTCAGCTAAATGGTGAAAAAGATGCCGTTTCAAAAAGAAAAGTGAAAAACATGCCATTTCCCGAAAGCGCTGAGAAACATACCTTCTTCAAACGAACGGTGAAGAACATGCCTTTTCAACCGTTAATATTAAATATAATATTAAATAAATAATTAATATAATAATATTAATAATTCTAAATTAATCAATTAATTAAATTAATTAATTGATCATTAATTGTTTATAATAAATATAATGTTATTAATTATTTATAATTAATATAATATTATTAATATAATATGAATATAAAATATTAACGGTTGAAAAGGCATGTTCTTTACAGTTCGTTTGAAGAAGGTATGTTTCTCAGCGCTTTCGCGAAATGGCATGTTTTTCACTTTTCTTTTTGAAACGGCATCTTTTTCACCGTTTAGCTGAGTCGGCATGTTGATGCCCCCCAGGCGACGAAATGAATATAAAATTACACCCGGCCGATGGTTGTCCACTACCGAACATCATCGATGTCTTTGATGTGCTGGGAGAAGCGGATGATTATCCTCTCCCTGTCGCGGCTGCCGTCTTTGATGGCATGGGTGTGCTGGGGCTGGATGCATATCCTTAGCCAGACATTACTGCCATTCTTGACGGCGTTCTTGTCGGTGCAGACGGCTCCAAGGATTTTGGAGGAAGCCAAAGCAAAAATTCTGAGGATGTGGGACTTAGCAGTTTTAAAGAAAATGTTTTAGAAAAGGTCGACCTGATCCCAAAAATACTGGAAAATATGTGGCGTGCTTGCAGAAAGCAGAGGAACATAAGCAAGGATGTTAAGGATGGAATGGTGGCAATGGGGAAGGTGCACGAGGTGCTTCGCAGTAACCTGCGTTTTATACCTAAGCCCTTTATTAGCCCAAGGAAACTAAGGTCGAATCCTGAAACTCCTAGATCGATGTCGCACGCCACATCCAGCAAGAGAGAATCCATCGACCCAAGAAAGCGCCCCAGAGAGTTTGAATGTCCGGAGACTGATTCTAGTGTGACCACTCCCAAGGGTAAGAGGGTTAAGAGCAAGGAGACCATGGCAAACCCTACTGCTATGGAGACGGAGGTGAGTAAGGCTGCTTCGGCCAGGGTTGCTTCTTATTCGGAGGCAACTGCGGTAAATAAGCCTCAAAACGAGAAAGACTTCGAAACCGTCTCCAATAGGAAACGGGAGGCCCGTAAGAGAAAGGCCTTAAAGAAAGCAGAAGAGAGGGAGAGACTTCAGAAGCGCCCCCCCAAAATAAGAACCACGGAGTCAATAAAAATATCGGCCCAGAATCCAGAGACCTACTATGATCTTTTAAAACTGGCAACAACTTCGGTAAAGCCAGAGGAAACCGGCACCGAGATTGTGAAAATTAGAAGAACTCTTAAGAAGGAGGTTCTTGTTGTGGTCAAAAGGGGGGTGAAACTTCAAAGTTCGCTGAGAAACTTACCTCCGTCCTTCAGGACAAGGCCGAAGTTACGGCTCTTGTCAGTAAAAAGACCCTCGAAATTCGAGAACTCGATGAAACAACTTCAGAGGCATGACATGAGGTCGATATCCTGTTCTGCAGTGAGCAGTATCAAAGAAGCGACCTCGCACCTTGGTATCAGGATAAGGCAAAGAGAGCCGCCATCAAGCTGTGCAACCCAGATTTGCGGGTTGACAAGTTTTTGGAGACAAGCAGCGGGTTTGTGTGGATAGAGGTGGCTAATTTACGTATGTATAGCTGCTACTTCTCACCCAACGACCCGCTGACCACCTTCGAAGCCAATATTGAAGACCTAAAATCGAGCCACATAGAATCCAAGCTGGATGTCATCATCACGGGCGATTTTAATGCAAAGTCGCCAGAGTAGGGTGAGACGAGGCTCGACAAGAGAGGAATTCTGATTGGAGAAATAATCTGCAAGAATGATTTATTAGTTGTAAACCGGGGAAAAACATGGACGTTTAGACGAGGTGCAATCGGATCAATTATAGATCTAACGATTGCATCGTCTAATATATTTAGCCACATAAGCGACTGGCGGGTCTCTGAGAAATATACAGCAAGTGACCACCAGTACATTGAGTTCTCAGTCTCCCCTAGTCGCAAAACCTTCTCGTGGAACATTAAGAAACTTGACAAGAAGAAGTTCGGCCGGTCCCTAAAAGAATCTATCTTAATTGAGCATTCTGGTTGGGTTAGGAGGCCTAAAACTCTAAATGGAGAGGTGCGAGCGGTGCGAAATATAATCGTCACCGCTTGCAATGCGTCGATGCCACGTCGCAAAGGCGCCTTTCCAAGAAAAAAATCCTTGCACTGGTGGTCAGAGAAGCTGGCCTCCTTGAGAAAGGAATGCCTCAAAGCAAGAAGGACATACACTCGATCTAAGGGAGATCCCTTGCTGAAAGAGGCTTTCAAGGAGGCGAAAAAGGACCTCAAAAAGGAGATCCGCAGGTCGCAACGACGTAGCTGGAAGGACCTAATCGAGGAAGTCGATAAGGATCCATGGGGTCTGGCTTTTAAACTCGTGACTAAGAAATTAGTGACGAGGCAAAAGACCCCCGGCCTGGACAAACCCGATTGGGTCAGAAAGATAATAAATTCTTTGTTTGCTCTTGCGGAGCCATACCTTAGGACGGACTGGAGTTTTTGCAAAGTCCAAGAGGAAGAACTCTTCACACTTAGTGAACTACAAAAAGCAGGCCAAAGATTGAAAACAGGCAAGGCGCCTGGAATCGATGGGATAAGTAATGAGATCCTAAAGTTGGTTATCGATACTTCACCCCAGATTCTGCTTCGATGCTTCAATCTTTGCCTTGAAAGAGGAGAGTTCTTCCGCGACTGGAAGCGACAGAGGTTGGTCCTTCTAAGGAAAGGTGAAAAACCTCTATATAAGGTTTCATCGTACAGGCCTATATGCCTGCTAGATACGATGGGTAAACTCCTAGAGGATATGGTCCTGCAGAGAATGCAAAGCCACTTGACCGAAGAGAATCGTCTATCCGATCACCAATTTGGTTTCTGTAAAGGCAAGTCCACAGTTGATGCCATCCAGGCAGTTGTGGACATAGCCAAAGCAGGAAAAAACAAATTGGGACCTAAAAAAAAGAGTTTCTGCGCGTTGGTAGCAATTGACATACGCAACGCGTTTAATTCCGCAAGATGGAAAGATCTCATCGAGTCGATGAAAAAGAAAAACATGCCGCCCTACCTGTTGCGCATAATGGATAATTATCTTAGCGACAGGTGGGTTATATATGAGGGATACACCTGCACTCTTAAGAAAGAGATGCAGCGTGGGGCTCCTCAAGGCTCGAGGTTGGGTCCATTTGTATAGAATGTATCTTATGATGATTTTCTGCGAATGGATCTGCCCGAAGGTGCGGTGATCGTCGGCTTTGCGGACGACGCGTTGTCCGTGTGCTTTTCAAAAAGTGAGGAGGCTCTTGGGACATTAGTGAACGAATGTCTGCAACTAGCAAAAAGCTGGCTGGATACCAGAGGTCTTGAAATGGCCCTGGAAAAGACCGAGGCACTGCTGGTCACAGACAGACGTGGTTATGAGCTCCCACGAATCGTGATAGACGGATTCGAGGTCAAGTGGAGTAAGCAAATTGAATATCTTGGTGTGGGAGTTGGATAGAAGGTTAAACTTCCACCACCACATGGCTACGGCGTCAAATAAGGCGATCGAGTGTGCGGCTAATCTTTCACGGTTAATGCCGAACGTAGGCGGACCCCGTGAATCAAAACGGAGACTGGTGGCGAGTGTCGCCCACGCTAAAATGCTCTATGCAGCACCAGCGTGGGCCCCATCCCTGAGGAGTAAAATATGTATTCCAATCTGTGAAAAGTTACTGCCAGTGCAGAGATCGATAACTACGCGTATCATCTCTGCATATAAGACGGTATCTACGAGTGCTGTGCAGGTCCTTGCAAGTTTCCCGCCAGCAGATCTTTTGGCGAAGGAAAGGGAAGAAATGTTTCTCTTTTCTGAAGAAAGAAGTTCCTTGGATGAGGAAATAAGACCAAGCAAGTGCCTGATCCGCAAAGAAGCGAGGCACAGGCTCATTTAAACAGATTTTAATTTGTTTGATTTTTATTAATTTATTTTGTGATTTATTTGTCCTTTTTCAATTTTAATTTGTTTTGTGATTTTTATTTGTCATTATACACTTTTAATCTATTCTGTGCTTTATTTGTCCTTATATACTTTTAATTTATTTTGTCTTTTTATTTGTCCTTATACAATTTTTACCTTCTGACATTTTATATCTGTTAACTTTATATGTTTCTGTTCTAGAACCGTTTAATATTTTATCTATTGACATTTTAACATTTGTTTTTTTTATTGTTGTTGTGCTGTTAATTCCGCTTTTATATTGAAATAGTTTTAATCATTTTTTTTAACTATGGACGCAGGATAACCGCAGAGAAAAGCAGAAAGTCGCATTAGCGACAGAGTTGGAGCGCCACCCTCGAAGGCTAAAGTCTTACGACAGTTCCGAGGGAGGTTGAAGGGCTCCAGAAGAAGGGTTACGGGTTTTAGTGGGTCGGGCAGGTAGTAGGTCGCCAGTTTATTAAATTTATTATAACATTTATTTATTTATCTTTTTTTTTAATATTTCATTATGTTTTATTTTATCAACCCCACATAACCTTGGAGTGCGGAATCCAACGTATCTGTAGGCAGATTTCCCAAAAGTCCCTGAGCAAAAAAAAATATATATATATATAAAAAATTACAATTTCTTTATGAAAATGGTAAATTAAAGTATTAAATTTGTTTACTACACCCAGCATAGCTGAAAGCATGTGAAAATAACTGAATTTCAGAGTTAAGCAAAATGTGTCTTTCTGCATAGTGTTGTCAATGCTTCCCTGGCATGGTCTGCGCGTGTGCGGAGAGCATCAGAGTTCACGTCGCGAAAAATGAACTGTCTGAGTATACCAACCGCACGGACGTTGCAGAAGTTTTTCCCTTTCTACATGTAATTTCAAGGAGGAATGGAAAAAATTTCCCCTTCCACATGTTGAAGGTCCAATCGCTGATATGAGCCGCAGGATCCTAGAAGAGCACGTAAATTTTTCTCAGCCGAAATGAAAGTCCCCTGGACATCCAAAATTCGACTTTCGAATTTAAATATCTTATGTCTTCACCAAACGTGACAAGATGTGTCATAGGCAGAGGGGGTCATCCGAAGTGTGACATAACATTTTTTTCCTTTAAGACAATTTTTACTAAAACCAAGATTCAAATTTAGGGGGGGTTCAAATGTCTCTCTTTTCAATGCAATCAATGAATGCGATTTCGATTTAAAAGTTCTAACTGAAGAAAATATTCCAGTTGTAAATTCTGTAAAAAGTTGGACTGTTAATCCTTGGACTACAGAAGATGATTAGTCTAGTTTTAAAAACAAAAGCGAAAAATGGTGATAAATGCATATCAAAAATAGGGGGCGGGTCTTGAAACGTGACGTCTTTTTTTTGGGGGGTAGGGGTTTAATATTGCATGACAGGGGGTAAAGGGTCGGCCTAAAATCTCAAAAAACTGCGTGACATCATTTGGGAACGCTGCTTTTGAGACTTCTTCATCGTCAGTGCGGTTGATATACTCAAACAGTTCGCGACGCGTCAAAAATGCTATTTTACGGGTCATTTGAATTATTTATTTTACTAATTACTTTTAATTGCTTGTAGTAAAAAATGATATTTTTGGAAAGTTTGACACTTTGATTTACCATTTTTTTAAACAAACTGTTTTAATGTTAATTTTTGTGAGAAAAAAAAGTGTATTGAAAAATGTGATTTTAGTGCTTAGTTTGGTTACCAAAAGGTTTTTTTTACATTTTACAACTTGGACATAGCCTTAAGTATGCTATCGGTTAGCAAAATAGTTGTACTTTTAAAATATAAAGTAAAGAAATTCTGATTTCAAGATTGCGGAATCAAAAATTTAAAAAAGTAAATGCATTATAGAAAAAAAACTTAAAATTTACACTAACATTTAAAAAGTTTGCAAATTTGATTCAAAATGTTTACTCGGGGGTTTTCAGAGTCGCTGATGATAAATTCAATGTCAATTTTAAGAAATTCAAAATGGCGGATCCAATATGTCGGACAATTTTAAAATAATTTGTATTCGCTTAAAACTTGTCACTCGGGGGTTATCGGGGTCGCTGATGACAATTCTGATGTTAGTTTTTATAAATGGCGGATCCAATATGGCGGACATTTTTTTAAAATTTGATTCGCTTCAACCTTGTCACTCGGGGGTTTTCGGGGTCGCTGATAACAATTCAGATTTCAGTTTTTCTAAATTCAAAATAGTGGATCCAGTATGGCAGACGTTTAAAAAAATTTGGATTAGCTTGAAACTTGTCACTTGGATGTTTTCGAGGTCGCTGATGACGATTCTTATGTTAGTTTTTCAAGATTCAAAATAACGTATCCAATATGGAATATTGAGGACATTCACTTCACCCATGAAATGCATTAGAAAATTTCAATAGAAAAAATCCTCGAGTGACAAGTTTCAAGCGAATCCAAATTTCTTTAAAAAAATGTATGTCATATTGGATCCACCATTTTAAAAAAACTGATATCAGAATCATTATCAGCGACCCCGAAAACCCCCGAGTATACATTTTGAATAGAATTTGAAAACTTTTTGAATGTAGGTGTAAATTTTGATTTTTTTACTATAATGCATTTACTCTTTCAAAAGTTTGATTCTGCTAGCCTGAAATCAGAATTTCTCTATTTTATATTTTGAAAGTACACCTACACTGGAACTCCCAAGAGAGTCACCAGCTGTGGTCGCGGCGTTCAGAGACGTCAGGGGTGTACAGATGGACGGGGTCTAAATCAACTAATGAAAAGTAGGAGTGTAAATGTTAAGTGTTTCTTAAAGGCCCTAGTTATTTACATATTTGAATCCTATTTTTTTATGATTTTTTTGCTTCAAACTTTTTATTCACTGTTATATAAAATTAAGCAAATTGCAATGAATTAATACCAATCATTTTTTTAATAATTTAATCCAAATTTTTAGTAATCGTTTGATCAAATTTGGTATTTGTTTAATATTTTTGAGAAAATGTTTTATTTAATTAATTCAAATAATATACTTTATTTTAGCATAAAAGGGCTTAGGGGGTTAAGTATGCAAAAAGTGCCCCCGCTTCTATTTTTCTCAAATTTGGCCCATATGTTACTATCCATATGACTATAACTTTCTGCAATTTTGAACTCAAAATTCGCTTTTTTGGGGGAGTTATGGAGGGGGAAAGCAAAATCAAAAAACTTATTTTTCTCGAAAACTACTGAACCGATTTTAATGAAATTTTAAGAGGTTGTAAATATAGATAAGACGATTTTAGAAAAAAAAATCAAAATTTTTTTTTCAAAAAAAATTTTTGAAATTTTCAAAAATTTTTTTTAGGGTTATTTTTTGAAGTGACCACTTTCTCTTTTGTTGTAAAAAGTACCTTATAATGTCCCCTTTAACATATATTTTTTTCAAATTTTTAAAAAATATGGTTTTTGAGTAAAATGTCAAAAACCATGGTCATGCTATTTGTCACGTACGGTAATGCACATATATACATATGGGCCATATTAATGTGATAGGGTATAGCTAAATAAGTATGGAAAAAGTGACCCGAATATATTTTTCCCATTCATTCCTACTCACTTAAAAATAACTTTTTCAAATTTTTAACTTAAAATTTTGAGTTTTTTGGAACTTATGGAGGAGAAAAAATCGAAAAACGCATTTTCCTCAAAAACTACTGTATGTATTTTAATCAGCTTTGGATATGTTGAAAAAACAATTAAAGAGATTCCAATAAAAAAATTTCAAATTTTTTTTTCAAAAAATTCCAAAAATCTTTTTTTTTTTGAAAATTTTAAAATGAAAATTTTTCGAAATTTTCCAAAAAAATTTTTTTAGTTCTATTAAAGTGACATTTTTAAGTATTTTCTCATTTCATTCTCTTATGTGATCTACTTAATAAAAAAATTTTGCTCGACATAATTTCAAGGTGTGTCACGGTAAATAACTCAAAAACCGTACCCGGAACATTTTTATGTTGTATGCGAATGGTTAACTGATTAATTATTTACTTAATTACAAAATAATAGTTAGAGGTTTTCTGAATGCAAGCCTGAAATCGATGTCAAAAAAATTATTTCCAAAGACAAATCCAAAAATTTTTATTTTTACATTTAAAATTTTTTTCTTTTTGGATTGTTGAAGCGGTACATCACACATTTTTTATTTAACTTCTTTAACAGTCTTACTTTTTAAAAAATAATGTCCAAGATGATTTTAGAGTGCGACACGGTAAAAAAACTCCAAAAATCCTAAAATTTGATTTTAAAATTTTCGAAATTTTTTTTTTGTCCAAAAATATTTTTTTATATCAACTTCAGATTTGTATTTATCAACCTTAATAAGCCACTATAGTAATAAGTTGCAAAAATATTTGACAGTTTTTTTAAAATTAACCATTCGCATACAACATAAAAATCTCCTGGGTAGGGTTTTTAAGTTATTTACCGTGACACACCTTGAAATCATGTCGAGCAAAATTTTTTTATTAATTAGATCACATAAGATAATAAAATGAGAAAATACTTAAGAATGTCACTTTAAAAGAACTAAAAAATTTTTTTTTGAAAATTTCGAAAAATTTCCATTTTGAAATTTTCAAAAAAAAAGAATTTTGGAATTTTTTGAAAAAAAAATTTGAAATTTTTTTATTGGAATCTCTTTAATTGTTTTTTCAACATATCCAAAGCTCATTAAAATACATACAGTAGTTTTTGAGGAAAATGCGTTTTTCGATTTTTTCTCCTCCATAAGTTCCAAAAAACTCAAAATTTTAAGTTAAAAATTTAAAAAAGTTATTTTTAAGTGAGTAGGAATGAATGGGAAAAATATATTCGGGTCACTTTTTCCATACTTATTTAGCTATACCCTATCACATTAATATGGCCCATATGTATATATGTGCTTTACCGTACGTGACAAATAGCATGACCATGGTTTTTGACAATTTACTCAAAAACCATATTTTTTAAAAATTTGAATAAAATATATGATAAAGGGGACATTATAAGGTACTTTTTAAAACAAAAGAGAAAGTGGTCACTTTAAAAAATAACCCTAAAAAATTTTTTGAAAATTTCAAAAAAAATTTTTGATAATTTTTTTTGAAAAAAAAATTTTGATTTTTTTTTCTAAAATCGCCTTATCTATATTTACAACCTTTTAAAATTTCATTAAAATCGGTTCAGTAGTTTTCGAGAAAAATAAGTTTTTTGATTTTGCTTTCCCCCTCCATAACTCCCCCAAAAAAGCGAATTTTGAGTTCAAAATTGCAGAAAGTTATAGTCATATGAATAGTAACATATGGGCCAAATTTGAGAAAAATAAAAGCGGGGGCACTTTTTGCATACTTAACCCCCTAAGCCCTTTGTTTCTATTATTATTATTAAAAAATGAGGTTGATAAGAGGTTTCTGTTTTTTAACATGTGACAGGTTCAATCAACCACTTCTGTAGGAATATTAAAAGCTGTCATACCTCTTTTTATAGATTCCGGAGAGGCCTGACTAAAAGATGCTTCTGTGCCCATAAAAACACCTACAGCAAAACCCTGACTCTGCAGTTGCCCATCAATTAGGTCAACTGCTCTCACCAGACCTGTCTCCGTGGAGCATCCTGCTCTATATGCATATTGGTCCTTTTGTAGCGGGAACCGCTCCAAAATCTCACTGCGGATATATCTATCTATCAACATTTCAACAAGTTTTAAAATGAAGGATGTAAGACTAATGGGACGGAAATCTTTCGGTGAGGTATACCCGTTCCTGCCTGCTTTAGGTATGAATACGACTTCAAACCCCTCCACGCTGTCGGGAAATATCCCAGAGTCCGACTCGCTCTCGCAAGCCTCACTTATAGCCCAACAGCCTCGTCCATCGCTCTTTGCAAGAGGACAGGGTAGACGCCATCAGGACCAGAAGCTTTGATAGGACTAAAAGATTCAGTGGCCCATCTGATCCTCTCGGCATTTACGATCCTGTTAGCCAGCTGCCTTCGCGGCCGATAATCAGCCAGTGAAAGGTATGCTGGCGACCCAGGGTCATGTCCGCCTTCTCCCGACCTTGAAAAGCCCGGAAAGTGTACCTGGACCAGATAAGCCAAGGTCTCATCGTCCGACTCAGAGAAATTCCCATCCGACAATAATAATGTGCCCAAAATTGCATCAGGGTTCTTGGCAAGCAGCTTATTCAATCCGGCTGCCTCTTTTCCTTTTTTGATGCTGGAAGTGAAAGCATTTCAACTAACTTGTTATGCGTTCCTTATTTTGTTTCTATAGTCGTCTCTCATTTTTGTAAAGTCAGACCAACCATTAGTCGTGCGCCTTTTCTTGGCACGCTTAAAGAGTCTCCTAGTTTCTTTCCTGAGATATTCTAATCTCTCATTCAACCAGCAAACATCTTTTACCGAAAATACTTTTGTCGGTTTGTAGCTACCTTCATAAGCTGCCATAATAGTCTTGTAAAATCATTGGGCGCCTCATCTAGGGTTTGACAATCTCTTATCTTACCCGGTAATCTAGAAAGTGTCCTTCGAAGTTCTGAGTTGTAGCTAGCACAATCCGTCTTTCTGTGATTACGAATCCACTTAGTTTCGTATCGGACCGCAGACTCCAACTCGAAAACTATCAGTGAATGGTCAGAAAGTGAAGGTTCACTAGAAACTCTCTATCTTCTTACTTTATTTCCAATGCTTTGGAGCAGATAGTGATGTCAATCACTTCCTGCCTAATCGCATTGATAAAAGTCGGGGTCGAACCCCTATTAATAATATCTAGATCTGCTCCGATTAAATATTTCAGAAGCTCCTGTCCTTTCCGATTGTCCTTTGAGCTCCCCCACACTGTATGTTGTGAGTTTTCATCGCAGCCAAGCAGCAGAGGAAATCCCTTTTCCATACAGTAGTCCACCAACCTACAAACTTCAATTGGCGGATTATTTTTATTATCATATGGAAAATATGCCGATTCAACGACCGTCTTACCTATACCTCCCAGGTTAGTTACTGTGTGGTTCCCGGGAGAAACAGCAGACGCGCAGACGGTCTTGCAACATTTTGAGGCCATAGGTCATAGGTGGCCAACAGGGGTGACAAGAGTTTTCTTCTTGTTGCTCAAGTCCCTGAAAGTCAGGCGAGGGCTATAGAGGCCCCCAAATTTAGGCCTCACTATTACTTCTGGCGGATAACCTTTAAGGTCACTCTCCCTGATCGGGATAACTCAAACAATGTAGAGGTGGGTGAAGAGCAAACATAATTCACTGCTTGTAAGCTCACAGCTACTCAGATTAACTTGCATCATAGCAAAGGCGCCTCAGCATTACTAATGAGGAGCATAACTAAGATGCACACAGGCATCTCACTAATCCAAGAACTATGGTTATTAAGAGATGTCATTAGGGGGCTTGGTGAAGCTGGTGTAATCTGTTACAGGGACTGCAGAGCTGCCAAACCCAGGGCGTTAACGCAACTCCACTATTGGATCTGTGCTCAGGGGACCTAATGGTGGTGGTAACTAACCTGGGAGGTATAGGTAAGACGGTCGTTGAATCGGCATATTTTCCATATGATAATAAAAATAATCCGCCAATTGAAGTTTGTAGGTTGGTGGACTACTGTATGGAAAAGGGATTTCCTCTGCTGCTTGGCTGCGATGAAAACTCACAACATACAGTGTGGGGGAGCTCAAAGGACAATCGGAAAGGACAGGAGCTTCTGAAATATTTAATCGGAGCAGATCTAGATATTATTAATAGGGGTTCGACCCCGACTTTTATCAATGCGATTAGGCAGGAAGTGATTGACATCACTATCTGCTCCAAAGCATTGGAAATAAAGTAAGAAGATAGAGAGTTTCTAGTGAACCTTCACTTTCTGACCATTCACTGATAGTTTTCGAGTTGGAGTCTGCGGTCCGATACGAAACTAAGTGGATTCGTAATCACAGAAAGACGGATTGTGCTAGCTACAACTCAGAACTTCGAAGGACACTTTCTAGATTACCGGGTAAGATAAGAGATTGTCAAACCCTAGATGAGGCGCCCAATGATTTTACAAGACTATTATGGCAGCTTATGAAGGTAGCTACAAACCGACAAAAGTATTTTCGGTAAAAGATGTTTGCTGGTTGAATGAGAGATTAGAATATCTCAGGAAAGAAACTAGGAGACTCTTTAAGCGTGCCAAGAAAAGGCGCACGACTAATGGTTGGTCTGACTTTACAAAAATGAGAGACGACTATAGAAACAAAATAAGGAACGCATAACAAGTTAGTTGAAATGCTTTCACTTCCAGCATCAAAAAAGGAAAAGAGGCAGCCGGATTGAATAAGCTGCTTGCCAAGAACCCTGATGCAATTTTGGGCACATTATTATTGTCGGATGGGAATTTCTCTGAGTCGGACGATGAGACCTTGGCTTATCTGGTCCAGGTACACTTTCCGGGCTTTTCAAGGTCGGGAGAAGGCGGACATGACCCTGGGTCGCCAGCATACCTTTCACTGGCTGATTATCGGCCGCGAAGGCAGCTGGCTAACAGGATCGTAAATGCCGAGAGGATCAGATGGGCCACTGAATCTTTTAGTCCTATCAAAGCTTCTGGTCCTGATGGCGTCTACCCTGTCCTCTTGCAAAGAGCGATGGACGAGGCTGTTGGGCTATAAGTGAGGCTTGCGAGAGCGAGTCGGACTCTGGGATATTTCCCGACAGCGTGGAGGGGTTTGAAGTCGTATTCATACCTAAAGCAGGCAGGAACGGGTATACCTCACCGAAAGATTTCCGTCCCATTAGTCTTACATCCTTCATTTTAAAACTTGTTGAAATGTTGATAGATAGATATATCCGCAGTGAGATTTTGGAGCGGTTCCCGCTACAAAAGGACCAATATGCATATAGAGCAGGATGCTCCACGGAGACAGGTCTGGTGAGAGCAGTTGACCTAATTGATGGGCAACTGCAGAGTCAGGGTTATGCTGTAGGTGTTTTTATGGGCACAGAAGCATCTTTTAGTCAGGCCTCTCCGGAATCTATAAAAAGAGGTATGACAGCTTTTAATATTCCTACAGAAGTGGTTGATTGAACCTGTCACATGTTAAAAAACAGAAACCTCTTATCAACTAAAGGAGACTCAGTCCTGAAAGGGACAGTTAAATCTGGATGACCCTAAGAAGGTGTTCTTTTACCCTTGCTCTGGTCCTTGGTGGTGGACGAACTACTGAGAACTCTGACCAAAGCAGGATACCATGTGATTGGGTATGCGGACGACATTTTGTTAATAGTTCCCGGTCACTATCTCGACGTTGTACTTAAAGTGGCCCAAAAGGCTTTAAACCAGGTAGGCAAATGATGTAAGAAAGTGGGTTTATCTGTAAATCCGGGGAAAACGGAAGCGGTTATCTTTACTAGACGGTATAAGTGGAAAGCCTCGTGCTCACTTACGCTGTCCGGAAAAGAGATCCAACATACAGAGCAGGCAAAATATTTAGGAGTAATCCTGGATAATAAACTGCTTTGTACCTCTTCGACAAAAAGTATAAGATTAATACACCTAGTAGAGAAGATTGGATAAATGGACTGACAAATATTCTAGCTGACTGGGAAGTCTGGTACACAGATGGATCAAAAGGAGTTAATGGAGTTGGTGCAGAAATCTATCATGTTACCTCTCAAGTGGGACACTCTTTAATAAATGGACTGACACATATTCCAGCTGACTGGGAAGTCTGATTCACAGATGAATCAAAAGGAGGTAATGGAGTTGGTGCAGGAATCTATCATATAACCTCTCAAGTGGGACACTCTTTTAAGTTAGGGACCACTGTTACTGTGTTTCAAGCCGAAATTGTGGCGATACTTTATGGTGCTGTTAAAGCCTTGAAAAATTGTCACGACAAAGATAATTTTATTCTTTCGAATAGCAAGGCAGCTATTTTCTTCTTGAAACAATACGTATCAACATCACGGCTGGTCGGTGACTGTCATGAGGCACTTAACAAACTAGCTGAAACTAACCCCGTTACCCTTCTTTGGATCCGTGGTCACAGTGGATTCGCGGGAAACGATAGGGCTGATGAGCTACCTAAAGTAGGGGCTAGAAAACAACGTATTGGGCTCGAACCGCACATTAGTGTTTCCAATAAATGCCTGACTCTGAGAATTAAACAGTGGATATCTGCGGAACACCAAAGGGAGTGGCGGGCAACTAAGGGCTGTAGACAAGCCAAGGTAATCATGAGAACTAGTATTAACCCTATGAGGAAAGCGGAATTCCGCAAATTAAATAGGAAAGAGGCCAAGATCATAACAGGGCTATTAACTGGCCATGGTGATCTACGCTATCATCGGCACAAAATGGGGAACACGAAACCTCGATACACATGTTGTGTCACTGCCCTGCACTTGTGAAGGAGCGGGAACACATTACGGGCTACTTCTTTCTGGGGGAGACCGTTATTGCTACCAGAAACTAGAGCCTTTAAGAAACACTTGAAATTTACACTCCTGCTTTTCGTTAGTTGATTTAGACCCCGTCCATCTGTACACCCCTGACATCTCTGAACGCCGCGATCACAGCTGGTGACTCTCTTGGGAGTTCCAGTGTAGGTGTACTTTCAAAATATAAAATAGAGAAATTCTGATTTCAGGATGGCAGAATCAAACTTTTGAAAGAGTAAATGCATTATAGTAAAAAATCAAAATTTACACCAACATTCAAAAAGTTTGCAAATTATATTCAAAATGTATACTCGGGGGTTTTTGGGGTCGCTGATGATGATTCTGATATCAGTTTTTTAAAATGGTGGATCCAATATGACAGACATTTTTTTAAAGAAATTTGGATTCGATTGAAACTTGTCACTCGGGGGTTTTCGGGGTCGCTGATGACGATTCCGATTTTAGTTTTTCAAAATACAAACAGGCGAATCCAATATGGCATATCGTGGAGATTCACTTTACCCATGAACTTATTGGAGATGTGAAATGCGTTAGGAAATTTCAATCGAATTTTAAATTTTGATCTCTCCTTATATCTGTTTCAATAAACCGGCATTTGTAATATTTTTTGCTTTTATAATAAAAACAACACAAGATTCTAATGAAATTTCTTCCCATTTTATACCTTCAATATAGTATTCTCTCCACAATACAGTTATAATTTTAACTATTAACCTTTTCAGGTTTTTGCGATCATTAATCTACGCATATACTTATATAAAGTTACTTCTTCCTCCAATTGTTTTTTATATTTCCATATGAAATTCTATTGAAATTTCCTAATGCATTTCATGGGTGAAGTGAATGTCCTCAATATTCCATATTGGATACGTTATTTTGAATCTTGAAAAACTAACATAAGAATCGTCATCAGCGACCTCGAAAACATCCAAGTGACAAGTTTCAAGCTAATCCAAATTTTTTTTAAACGTCTGCCATACTGGATCCACTATTTTGAATTTCTAAAAACTGAAATCTGAATCGTCATCAGCGACCCCGAAAACCCCCGAGTGACAAGGTTGAAGCGAATCAAATTTTAAAAAAAATGTCCGCCATATTGGATCCGCCATTTTTAAATACTAACATCAGAATTGTCATCAGCGACCTCCATAACCCCCGAGTGACAAGGTTGAAGCGAATCAAATTTAAAAAAAAAGTCCGCCATATTGGATCCTCCATTTTTAAAAACTAACATCAGAATTGTCATCAGCGACCCCGATAACCCCCGAGTGACAAGTTTCAAGCAAATCCAATTTTTTTAAAAGTGTCCGACATATTGGATTCGCCATTTTGAATTTTTTAAAATTGACATTGAATTTGTCATCAGCGACTCTGAAAACCCTCGAGTAAACATTTTGAATCAAATTTGAAAGCTTTTTGAATGTTAGTGTAAGTTTTAAGTTTTTTCTATAATACATTTACTTTTTTAAAATTTCGATTCCGCAATCTTGAAAACAAAATTTCTCTATTTTATATTTTGAAAGGACAACTATTTTGCTAACCGATAGCATACTTAAGGCTATGTCCAAGTTGTAAAATGTAAAAAAACCAAAAGGTAAACAAACTAAGCACTAAAATCACATTTTTCAAAACACTTTTTTTTCTCACAAAAATTAACATTAAAAAAGTTTGTTTAAAAAAATGGTAAATCAGAGTGTCAAAGTTTCCAAAAAAAAATCATATTTGACTATTTGCAATTAAAAGTAATTAGTAAAATAAATAATTCAAATGACCTGTAAAACAGCATTTTTGACGCGTCGCGAAAAATAAACTGTTTGAGTATATCAACCGCACGGACGGTGCAGAAGTTTTTACCCTTTCTCCTTGTAATTTCAAGGAGGAAAGGGAAAAATTTCCCCTTCCACATGTTGAAGGTCCAATAGCTGATATGAGACTTCTTCATCGTCAGTGCGGTTGATATACTCAAACAGTTTATTTTTCGCAACGCGACAAAAATGCTATTTTACAGGTAATTTTAATTAGTTATTTTACTAATAGCTATTTATTGACCACTCTCAAAAATGATTTTTTTGGAAACTTTGACACTCTAATTTATCATTTTTGTAAAAAAAGTTTTCTAATGGTAATTTTTGTGAGAGGAAAAGATGTTAAAAAAGGTGATTTTAGTGCTGGGTTTGTTTACCTTTTTGCTTGTTTACAATTTACAACTTGGACATAGCCTTAATGTAAATTTTGTTTTCTGAAAATGTTGAATATTGGTTTTTCTCGAAAAGAAATTTTCGACAGTCTTATCTTAACCCATTAATGCCTAAATGTCTAACATTTTTAATTGGATTTCAATACACGATTTGAAGCATTTATAGACAATAAATTTCAGCAGCAATGAGATGTTGGGGGTTTTAGGGGTCGCTCTTTTAGATTCTGGGTTCAAAATAGCGGTTTGATTAACTCAAAATCCAATATGGCGGATATTTTGAAACAAAATCTTAAAAAAATAAGTACACTTTTTAAAATATTTTTTTCAGATCTAAAAATTTTTTCTTAACCTTTCTTAAGTATGCTATTGGTGACCAAAATACACTGGAACTCCCAAGAGAGTCCATCGCAGATTCTTATGTGACTCTCTTGGAGAATGACCTTGATCTTTTGAAAATGTAAACATTAAGGGCCGTAGAGTCTATGAAAACAATATTTGTACGTCCATATGAAAAGGGCCCACTGATTCTATTTATGTAAATGAATATAAATGGGTAAGAATTCCTGAAGTGGACCCTTATTTTCTTTTGGGTAATGACCATAAATGATACTTATATATTTTGATAGTCCATGATGTCACTAATAATACCTCCAAATGATTTTTCAAAATTTTAATTTTTGTAATTTTTATAAACAATTAAACTTTTTTGCACCGTTTTAGAAAAAAATGAATTTCTCGAAATTGGCTAAACCTATTTCAATAAAACTTGTATCGTTAGAAAGATTAGAAAACGTACTATCCAGAATAAAATATAATATGAATAAAAAGTTTAATTTTTTTAAACAAATTATATTTTTAATTTTTATTTTTATAAATAAACAAGGTTTGCAAAAATAAAGAACCGGAACTCTCTAAAAGTTTAGAAGTTATATCATTTTGCATCATCATTCGTGAGGAAGCTTTGTAGTCGTTTAATTTACAAAATTTTTAAAAATCCTTTTGACAAATTTTCTTCTATATAGGACTATGTTATATAAGACCCTGAACAATTGTCCAGATGTATGTATGTGTGTGTGTGTGTGGATCCCGATTTTTGTGAACACGATAACTCGAAGAGGTTTTAACGAATTTGGCTAAAATTTACCAGGTATATTTATCATAAAAATATCTCGAACTGGATTGATAGACTTTAAAAAATTCTCAGAAAAAAATTTTTTTTTGACTTTTTTCTAAAAAAAAATTTTTTTCAAAAATTTTTTTTTTAAGTTGGTTATTGAAGTTAATATATAATAAAATCTTATTCTTTGCATCAAGACGAATCGATTTGTATATAAAAAGAATAAATTGTATGAGAATTTATAGAGTTAATTACAATTAAAGCTGAAAAATTCGCATTTTTCTCAAAAAATGAGTTCTTTCCGCAAAATTATGTTGCTGTATAAGAAAATCTTACTCACTTATTTCTGAAATATTATTCTTTGCATCAAGACGGATCGATTGGTATATATAAAGTATATATTGTATTTAAATTTATAAAATTAAAACCAATTACAGACACAAAATTTGCATTTTTAATAAAAATTCATTTTTTCTTAAGAATCATGTTGCTGTACAATAAAATGTTATTATTTATTGAAAAATAAATCTAAAATCTTATTCCTTGCATCAAGACGAATCGATTAATGTATGTGAAATATATATTCTATTGAAAATTATAGAATTAATTACAATTAAAGATTGAAAATTCATTTTTTTATTAAAAATTTTATTTTGTTCATTTAGGATTAAAACAAATTTTATAAATATTTTTTTGATTTTATAAATATTAGATCGAATTAGAAATTACATAAAAATTAAATATACTAAATATACTTAATTATAATTATAATAAATATAACAAATTTTTAAAATTAATTTTTAATTAGATTTGAAGACAACAACATGGAAAATATGTCAATACGTGACAATAAGTTAGTGCTTCCTCCACGAGGAAGCAAAATGTTCATGTAATGAACATCTGGATTTACAACTTGTTTAGTCTCGCCGTGCGCGAGCTTTCTCGGTATATAATGTTCACAATGCGATACGACGCCACAGTGGGATTTTTTTACAATTTACTGTTCAAAAATGTATAGCGCTTACAAAATTTGAGTTTTTTTAAATTGAAATGAACTAAATTTTTAAATTTTCATTTGTTTATAATTATTTATTTAAGTCAAAATTGTCAAATTAGCACAATTTTTAAAAAAGTACGTTGAATTTTTAATTTTATTACTGCAGATGACCAGAATCAATTGAAATTTATGTAATATGTTCTCTACATGAAAAATAAAGAATACAAAAATTTTTTTCATTTGTTATAAACAATGTTAGATAATAAATAGTTAACTTTGGTGCCTCTCGACCAAAAAATTTTTTTTACATTTATATTTTAAATTAGGCTTATTTTAAGAATATATGTTCTTTTTTTGATATGCAAATTATTTTAATTGTTATAAACAATATTAGTTAACAGATTGTTAATTTAGGATTCTCTCAACAAAAAATTTTTTTTCTTACATTTATCTTTTAATTAAGGTACATTTAAAGTACGTATGACCTTTTTGTTTAATAATTAAATTATTTTAATTGTTAACTTTGGATAAAGTACATATGTCCTCTTTGTTTAATAAATAAATTATTTTAATTGTATTAAACAATATTAGTTAACAAATAGTTAACTTTGGTTCCTCTTAACCAAAAAATTTTTTTTACATTTATATTTTTTAATGTAGGCTCATTTTAAGAATATATGCCCTTTTTTAAGAAGCAAATTATTTTAATTGTTATAAACAAATAAGCCTAAATTAAAATATAAATGTGAAAAAAATTTTTTGGTTGAGAGGGACCAAAGTTAACTATATGTTAACTGACATTGTTTATAACAAATGAAAAAAAAATTGTATTCTTTATTTTTCATCTAGAAAACATATTACATGAATTTCAATTGATTCTAGTCATCTGTAGTAATAATTTTAAAAATTCAACTTACTTTTTTTTAAAAATTGTGTTAATTTGTTAATTTTGACTAAAATAAATAATTATAAACAATTGAAAATTTGAAAAAATTTAGTTCTCTTCAATTTGAAAAAACTCAAATCGGTTAAAAATTGTAAGCGCTAGACATTTTTGAACAGTAAATTGTAAAAAATCCCACTGTGGCGTCGTATCGCACCGTGAGCATTATATACCGAGAAAGCTCGCGCACGGCGAGACTAAAAATGATATAACTTCTAAACTTTTAGCGAGTTCCGGTTTTTTATTTTTGCTATTTCATGAAAAGTCCCTCTTTATAATGCTATAAAAAAGTGACCACAATCGATTGCGAACATTGTTTATTTATAACAATAAAAATTAAAAATATAATTTGTTTAAAAAAATTAAACTTTTTATTCATATTATATTTTTTTCTGGATAGTACATTTTCTAATCTTTCTAACGATACAAGTTTCATTGAAATCGGTTTAGCCAATTTTGAGAATTTCATTTTTTCTTCTAAAACGGTGCAAAAAAGTTTAATTGTTTATAAAAATTACAAAAATTAAAATTTTGAAAAATCGTTTAGATGTATTATGAGTAACATCATGGACTATCAAAATATATAAGTATCATTTATTATCATTAGCCAAAGGAAGATAAGGGGGCCACTTCAGGAATTCTTATCCTATTTCAATATTTTTTTGGACATTATTAATTATATTACAATAAGTAATTTAAAAATTTTTTTGTAGTATTTTTATTTCATTTTTGCAGCTGCAGGTGTCGTCCTTTACTTTTCATTCAGAGACACTTTCCGGGTAAACTGTTTTATTTAAATTCAAAATTTAAATGAGATTTTAATCATATTTTTTATAGGCTATTTTGTTACCTCAAAATTTATTTAAAAAATAAAAATTATAAAGCATTAAAAATGCTTTACAATTTTTTGTAAATTTTTCCAACAAAATTGAACAAAATGTTTGCTGTTAGGGCGATTAACCTTCGTATAAAATTATATTGAGTTAAGATGGTCATGAAAATTACTATAATTTTTTTTCATGTTTTTAAAAAAATGTTTTGAGACAGTAAGTTTATAATAAAAAGGAATATTTTAAAGCAAAAAAATAAACTTTTTTTTCAAATCATTGACCAGAAAATCTTGAAGAAAGTTATAAATTAATTAACTATTTTATTAATAATGAAAAAATTATTATACTGTGATAATTAAGGAACAAATGAAATATAAATAAAATAACTATATTTATTAAGTCGAGTACATGTTACAGAATTATTAAAGATCAAGAAATATAATAAACGTGAAAATAAAATAATGAACTTAGAATAAATTTGATCACTAAATTTTTTTGAAATAGTGTATGTCGCTGCGCGAATTAACATTGTAGGTGCTGATGGGTGATGCCCTCTGATGATGAATGAAGAAAAATTATTGAATTTTGAATGAGAGAGAAATTGGGTAGACTTGTACGGACTTTCGTATTAGTCCAGTCGCCCTGTGATTTTTCGTGCCAAAATTGATACCTGAACTCTAATTGTGGATTCATAAAGTGTGGGGTGGTTGTATGAATAAGTATATGTTTCCCACTCGAGATTTTTCATGCTGCGCGTTATAAACAATTATAACGCAAAAAGTGCAAAAGGTGCCGAAAAACAGTTTTTTGATGACCGTTCTTTCCCATCAAATTATAGGGGAAAAAGTTGTTAATAAAAGTTATAGAGCTCGGAAGTACCTTTAAAATGATAGGCCATATGTTAAAATTGGTCCATTTGTTTACTTGAAAATGAATTTAAACCACTAAAACTGGCACTTTCTTATTTGTTTAATAACTTAAACAAAAGATAACAAATTCTTTTAATATTCTCCAAAAATGTACCTCTCAAGACCCTCAAGATGTGTGCCAAATCTGAATACGATTCGATAAATAGTTTATGAGAAATTCCATTTGTTAACTAAAAACACGATTTTTTAAAATGGAATTTCTACATTTTTGGCCGGATAAAAATCAATTTTTTTTGTTGGATTCTCTTCATGAAATGTGAATCTATCAATCACAATTTGTAGCGAATTGAATTTTTACAAGAAAACTGGTTTTTTGGGGGGAGAAATTTTTGGCTTATAAACAAATGAACACTACATCAACAATTTTTACTTTAACAATTTGTCATAAACGCCATTTGATTACTTATTCTTTCCTGCAAATTTTGCAAAAAAAAATTTTGATCTAGGTCAAAAGGGAGGGGGGAGATAATTTTTTTATTTCAAAAAATTCCTGAGCCTTTAATTATTAATATTTTTTATTTTTTTTATTATATTTTTTAGTTGATTAGTCATACTAATTATAAAAAAATCAATCTAAACATCTATGCACTTCTTGTTCGTAAAAAAATCCTAAAAAGTATGCAACGTTTGAATGCAACGTAGAGCAGCCTATCTGCTCTAGGCTGCATAGTGGAGGACATCATCAGACGCTCGCGCTAAAGTTGAATTCAAACTTTTAAATTCGTAAAAGTTGTCATAACATTCAAACAAATTGATGAATTTTGATCATTTTTTTTTTAAACTGGGCTAAAATTTTCTCAGGAATTCAAATTTTTTATTTGTTTTTTGAAAAATTTATAAATAATGTCAAAAAATTATTAATTAAAAAACATTTTTTTTTGTTTTTTTTAAATTCATTTTTTTCAAATATTTTATTTTTAACTGCTCGAATAATAAAAGAAACACTAATTAATTATTTTTGCATTAAAAGAATTAAGGTTTTTGAAAAAATGCTTTTCGCAGAACAATATTAAACTAATAATTTGACATATATTTCGAAAATACCTCAATTTTGGGTAAGAAAAAAGTTCTGCGAATAGCATTTTACCAGAACACCTTAATAAATTTGTATTACTTTTATTATTCGAGCAGTTAAAAATAAAAAATTTGAAAAAAATGAATTTAAAAAAAACAAAAAAAAAATGTTTTTTAATTAATAATTTTTTGACATTATTTATAAATTTTTCAAAAAACAAATAAAAAATTTGAATTCCTGAGAAAATTTTAGCCCAGTTTAAAAAAAAAATGATCAAAATTCATCAATTTGTTTGAATGTTATGACAACTTTTACGAATTTAAAAGTTTGAATTCAACTTTAGCGCGAGCGACTGATGATGTCCCCCACTATGCAGCCTAGAGCAGATAGGCTGCTCTACGTTGCATTCAAACGTTGCATACTTTTTAGGATTTTTTTACGAACAAGAAGTGCATAGATGTTTAGATTGATTTTTTTATAATTAGTATGACTAATCAACTAAAAAATATAATAAAAAAAATAAAAAATATTAATAATTAAAGGCTCAGGAATTTTTTGAAATAAAAAAATTATCTCCCCCCCCTTTTGACCTAGATCAAAATTTTTTTTGCAAAATTTGCAGGAAAGAATAAGTAATCAAATGGCGTTTATGACAAATTGTTAAAGTAAAAATTGTTGATGTAGTGTTCATTTGTTTATAAGCCAAAAATTTCTCCCCCCAAAAAACCAGTTTTCTTGTAAAAATTCAATTCGCTACAAATTGTGATTGATAGATTCACATTTCATGAAGAGAATCCAACAAAAAAAATTGATTTTCATCCGGCCAAAAATGTAGAAATTCCATTTTAAAAAATCGTGTTTTTAGTTAACAAATGGAATTTCTCATAAACTATTTATCGAATCGTATTCAGATTTGGCACACATCTTGAGGGTCTTGAGAGTTACATTTTTGGAAAATATCAAAAGAATTTGTTAACTTTTGTTTAAGTTATTAAAAAAATAAGAAAGTGCCATTTTTAGTGGTTTAAATTCATTTGCAAGTAAACAAATGGACCAATTTTTACATATGACCTATTATTTTAAAGGTATTTCCGAGCTCTATAACTTTTATTCACAACTTTTTCCCCTATAATTTGATGGGAAAGAACGGTCATTAAAAAACTGTTTTTCGGCACCTTCAAAATTGTTTATAACGCGCAGCATGAAAAATCTCGAGTGGGAAACATATACATATCCATACTACCACCCCACACTATATGAATCCACAATCAGACTTCAGGTATCAATTTTGGCACGAAATGACCACCTTTTGCACAGGACGACTGGACTATATCTATTAGACGTAAATCAGAATTTTAATTTAACTTGTATTATATATATAATATAATACAGTGCCAATGCTCAAATCATTCACATAGAAGTCATTCTCCAAAACGGATGATACCCTTAGAAAGCATGTCCTTTCGTCATCCGCAAGCCGTTTTAAACATCGGGCAGATAGAAAAGGTGCAGCAGATGTTCCGTAAGTCACCGTATTAAGGTGATAACTTTTTAACAGCTCATTCTTGTCGAATATCTTTTGATACTGCCTATCATCAGGATGAACAGCGAACTGACGAAACATTTTTTCGATGTCAGCAGTTAGGACTATCTGATGTTGTCTAAATCTAAGAACCAATTGGAAAATAGTAGGTTGAATCACAGGTCCAGTCATCAGTGCGTCATTGAGAGAAATTCCTGATTTTGATTTGGTGGAAGCGCCAAAAACGACTCTAAGAGTAGCAACAAGTTCTGCATTTTTCAAGACACAATGATGAGGAATATTATTATATTCCTCATCATTGTGTCTTGAAAAAGTCTGATCTTGAGTCTGATTCGAATCAAACTCATCCAACTCCATATGATTCAAGTCCAAGTAGATCCTCATGAATTGATTATATTGATCCTTCAATTCCAGGTTACGCTCGAACCTCCTCTCCATTATAAAAAATCTCCTTTTTGCAGCATCATAAGATGATCCTAAAAGATTTGGTTTATCATTTAACAGTAATCGTACCTAGTATTTGACCCGATATTAAACGCTCAGTATTTGATACGAAATGCCCCTCACATGCTTCCTCTTCAGCTGATAAAAATCCTTTTTGTGAACATTCCTCCAATTTCCAAAAATTTTCGAGTTGAATACTTAAAGAATATCTTATAAGGTTGCTTGAAAATCTCCGTTTGCATGCATAATCATTTATCCTTCCAGCAACAATCCATCACAACTTGGTGCTCCGTAATGAAGTTCTAGGTACAGAAAGTGGAATTCTATTCATATACAAAAGATCATAAAACAGTTTTGCTCCAATCAAGACATCAATTTCAGCTGGCCTGTCGAAATTTGGATCTAATAATTTGATATTTTTTGGAATTTTCAAGATTTCTTTATTTAAAGGAATATTTGGAACATTTCCTGTTATTTTAGGGAGCACTGGGAAATCAAGTTTGGCAGAATAAGAAGATGTTTTTGATTGGAATGTCGCAACCACCCACTCAGAAGTGTTGACTTCCTGATTATTAACAACCTCTATAGTAGCATTAAATTTTGTTCTTTTTAATTTAAGGCGATTACCTAAGTCTAAAGTTATAATATTAGGTTGAGAACCGCTGTCTAAAAAAGCTCTACATTGGTGCTTAATCGCGTTAATATCAAGTATATCAATAATTGCAGTCGACAAAATAACTTCTGAATAATCATTTATGTGCATATTTTTTGCTTGAATCGAATTATTAGTGATATTATTATTGTTATTATTATTACTTTTAGTTGCAACTGAAACATGATTTGAACTTGAATCTACGTGCAATAATGTGTGATGTCTACGGTTACAAATAGAACAATTTCTCGATTTGCATTAATTAATTAAATGGTTTCGCCTTAAACAATTGAAACAGAGGCCTTTTTTCTTAACTATTTGTGTTTTCTCATCATAACGTAATTTGGTAAATTCTTCACAGTTTTGAATAAAATGATTACCCTTGCAATAGTAACAACTAACAACACCTTGTGTATTTGCAAATGTTTTTCCTAAAATTTTTTTAGCATTATTAGATTGTAATTTAGAACTTTGATTAACACTTTGTTTTGTCTGATTTAAATTGCTGTTATTATTATTTGCAATCGGATGTTAACTTTCTAACAGCTGACATCTTTCCTTCAAAAAATCGATAAACGTGTCAAACTTTGGTACCTCACTACCCTTTGCCGAACGTTCCCATTCTTTACTTGATTCTCTATCTAATTTACTCGATATTAAATAAATTAAAGAAACATCCTATGAAACCGTTGGCTGTCCCAGAACCTGTAATGCTCTCACGTGCTTGAGAACAGTATCCAATAAATTTCTTAAACAAGAGGCAGATTCTTTGTTTAAAGATTGTAAGTCAAACAAAGTTTGCATATGATTTTGAACTATAATACGTTTATTATTATATCTATCTTCGAGCAATTTCCAAGCTAAAATATAATTTTGATCTGAAGTTTCTATGTTCTCAATCAAGCAAGCAGCATAATTTTTAATATAAGATCTCAAATATCTTAATTTTTGTACGTTCGGAATAGTTTCATCGGTATGAATTATGGCAAGAAACGAATCACGAAAACCCAACCATTCTTCGTACCCCCCTCCGAGAAAATGGGAAGGTCCAGTTTAGGTAGTGGGAAACGTAAGCGAATAGTTGACGCCTCACTATTTGAATCAGAAGCACGAGAAAGGGCAATTTCACGTAAATTTTGTATTTCAGATTCATGTTGTATACGAATCCTCGTCTAAAGTTCGGTTATGCGCGCACGTTGTCGCTCTATCTCACTCTGAGTGTCACTTTCATTAATAATAATTATTATTTTCGAACTCGGTACGCTCCGCTTCTCTTTCCGTTGTGGGAGCAAGCAATTCTATGACTGCCTGAGCTCGATCATATTCAAGCCACGTTTCTTCTATTTTTTTTAAACGTATTTTTATTTCATTTATATTAATTGCATCATGTGATTCATTTTGTATTTTTTCTAAAAATGTTCTAAATTTCCTTAAACGTGATTTTGAATTTGTTCGAGCTTGACGTGCACTGTCAAGTTGGTTAATAGACATGATAAATAAAATTAATTAAATTACAAGTACAAATTAAGCAAAAACAAAACGCACGATAAATACAAATACTCTTACTGCGATTATAATATTCAAACAGATGACTCTGACGAAAACTGCTATTGACTCCAAACACTGCAAGTAGCTGATATTGTCCTTGAAACCTGTTGTAGTCTTCGAAATCTCAAATTTTATCAATTTTAGTTTCAAGAGCCTGTTATATTTAAATTCAATATTTCCACTCAAAATTCGAATGAAACCAATATTAAGCCTCTGGTAGATGGATAAACTCTTGAATTAACTGAAAAAGTCAGGCCAGGTGCACCGTTGATAATTTGTTAAATAAAAATTCGTTAAAAATCCTTGATATATGTATAGTATTGATAATTGTCCAATTTTTTGATAACACAACACATTGATAATTTATTAGACGTCCTTTAATTGTATATTTTTTAAATCACAGTTCATTTTGCACAATTTGGATATTTTACAATCCGGCACGAAGGACCATGTTCAACACGTGAAAGTCTATTATTAAAAACATGATTTTTTATTCTCTTTACGTGTGGAGGGGTTAAATAAACTTTTTATACTCTTCAATTAATCTTCACTTCGACAGAAACTTAGAATTTATTTAAAGTAAAAGACTTATTTAAAGAACAGATTAAATATATATATATATATATATATATATATATATATATATATATATATATATATATATATATATATATATATATACGTTGGATGAAGCTAAGAAATTAAAAAGAGCTTTGGTCCAGATAACAAAGGAGCTGGATTGAACCTATGCAAATAGAACTCAATTTGTCCTGAGTTGACTGATCATGCTGGGAAAAATATCGGTAAGGATGATCAGGTGTTGGGTGGAGATCAAACTTCAAAAACTCTGGGTTTAAGATGGAATGCGTCTGAAGATGTGTTGAAGTTTAAATTTGAAATGAAATCGGAAACCAAAATCATGACAAAGAGAGCAATTTTATCTAAAGTTGCTCAATTATATGATCCACTTAGGATCATTTCACTGATCGTCATTTTTTCGAAGATTCAAATGCAAAACTTGTGGAAGCTTAATATTGGTTGGGATGATCCTTTACCTGGGGGTCGATTACGTAACTTTTTCAGATTCCACATTCCGATTCCACTTTTAATATTCAGATTCCACATTCCGATTCCACTCTCAATATTCAGATTCCACATTCCGATTCCACTCTCAATATTCAGATTCCACTTTCAGATTCCACATTCCGATTCCACTTGCAATATTCAGATTCCACATTCCGATTCCACTTTTAATATTCAGATTCCACATTCCGATTCCACTTTCAGATTCCACTTTCAGATTCCACATTCCGATTCCACTTTTAATATTCAGATTCCACATTCCGATTCCACTCTCAATATTCAGATTCCATATTCCGATTCCACTTGCAATATTCAGATTCCACATTCCGATTCCACTTTCAGATTCCACATTCCGATTCCACTTGTGGAATCTGAATATTGAAAGTGGAATCGGAATGTGGAATCTGAATATTGCAAGTGGAATCGGAATGTGCAATCTGAATATTGAGAGTGGAATCGGAATGTGGAATCTGAAAGTGGAATCGGAATGTGGAATCTGAAAGTGGAATCGGAATGTGGAATCTGAAAGTGGAATCGGAATGTGGAATCTGAATATTAAAAGTGGAATCGGAATGTGGAATCTGAAAAAGTTACGTAATCGACCCCCTGAAGAGTCATTGATATCATGGAATGAATATAAGGATCAACTGAGTTTGTTGGAGGATTGGAGTATTCCGAGATTGGTCAAGATTTCTAGGATGACGAATTATCAGCTTCATGGGTTTGCGGATGCAAGTCAGAAAGCATATGGTGCTTGCATCTACATACGATCGTCGGATGGAGACCAACATTTCGCTATATTATTATGTTCTAAATCTAGGGTAGCTCCATTGAAGGTCATTTCTCTCCCGAGATTGGAACTTTGAGCTGCGAGTCTTCTGATCACGTTGTATGAAGCTGTGAAGGACGCTCTAAAAACAGATTTCAAGAAGTATTTTTGATCGGATTCCATGATTATTCTCAATTGGATAAATACACCATCCTATAAATTGTCAACCTTTGAAGCTAATCAGGTGTCGGAGATTCAATCATCTTCTGATCCTACTGAATGGAGACATGTACCGAGTAAGGAAAATCCATCAGATTTCATATCGCGTGGCCAGTTACCGAAGGATTTCCTTGTGAACGACATGTGGAAGTATGGACCTGCGTGGCTTTGTTTGGATGAGTCGAATTGGCCGAGTCAACAAATACAAATTGATGATCATGAATCAGCAGAAGGGATAAAATATCCAGTTTTATCTATACTCAATGCAACAAAAAATGATCTTTGGAAACGATACTCTTCATTGACTAAGTTGATTCGCATCATTGCATATTGCTTCAGATTTTTTAATAAAATTCGCAAGGAAGGGATCAATTCAGGATCACTGACAGCTGAGGAGATTAAATTTTCATCTGATCGAATTTTTCAGCAAATCCAACGAGAAGAATTTCCAAAGGAGTTCCAAGCTCTGTCGAAGAAGATGAAGATTTCCAATGATTCCAGGATTTTTAGATTGACTCCTTTTGTTGATGATGGATTTCTACGCGTGGGAGAGAGACTGGAAAATTCCGACATAGAATATGAACTCAAACACCCTATCCTAATTCCTAAAAATCATCCGATTATTGATCTTCTTGTTCGTGACACCTACAACAGATTGAAACACGCATGTATTAATGCTACCTTGTATGCAATACGCGAAATTTATTAGATTGTGGACGGTCGTTCAGTTGTAAAGAAAATTGTACATAAATGTTTTAAATGTTGTCGAGCAAATCCACGAGAAATAAATTATTTGTTTGGCAATTATCCCAAAGTTCGTGTAACTGACAATAGGCCTTTTGAGAATACTGGAATAGATTACTGTGGTCATTTTTATCTAAAAGAAAAGCGTTTTCGAAATCGAGCAAGAATAAAGGTATATATAGCTGTCTTTGTTTGTTTGTCTACCAAGAGCGTTCATTTGGAGTTAGTCAGCGATCTGTCTACGGAATCATTTATTGCTTGTTTAAGGAGATTTTTTTCGAGACGCGGAAAGGCGAAGGCATTATATTCAGATAATGCTACCAATTTTTTAGGAGCAAGCAATGAGCTTCGGGAGCTTCACAGCCTGCTTAACTCTGATGATCATAAGAATAAAGTTCAAAAGGATCTAGCTGATCAAGGAGTAGAGTGGCATTTTATTCCTCCACGATTACCACACTTTGGTGGATTGTGGGAAGCGGCTTTGAGGTCCCTGAAGCATCATCTTCGAAGAGTGATGGGTGAAACATTATTGCATTACGAGGAGATGTGTACATTGTTATGTGAGATTGAAGCGATCTTGAACTCGCGTCCTCTAACACCCATGTCGACTGATCTGAATGATCTTCGAGTAATAACACCGGGACATTTTTTAATAGGAAGGTCATTGTTGACTATTCCTACGAAAGATTATTTTGATGTTAATGTAAACCGCTTGTCTTCGTGGCAGCACGTTCAAAAAATAAAGGCAGACATTTGGAAGCGCTGGTATAATGAATACCTCAATGAAATTAATGTTAGAAATAAGTGGTTTGCTGGTGAAAGTGGGAATATCAAGGTTGGTACATTGGTTACATTGCGAGAAGACAATTTACCACCTTTGAGTTGGAAGTTGGGTAGAATTGTAGAGGTTGTTCCAGGAGAAGATAAGATCGTGAGAGTAGTAAAAGTAAAAACATCTACGGGAGAGTATGTACGCAGTGTTTAAAAAAATTGCTCCACTTCCTGAATAAATGTAAAGGATATTTTGAACGAAGCCGTTCAAGGCTGGCAGTATGTCGCTTAATCTAATTTCAACTTTTTCGATGACTGTACTGCATATTCATTTAGAGGTCTTTTTATAAATTGACAAGATTTCAAAACGATTTTGGAAGACATTATTTCTCCTTCAATTTTGAAAATATTTTTCGTTGAAACCACATTTAGGTAGATGGTTCCTGCAAAAATTTCAGAAAATATAATATTTCAATTTAATTTAAACTATGTTATTAAAAAAATAAATAAAATTGTTTTCTTACATTTTAAAAAAATTAATTAAAACACTCTTTTAATCAATCAAATTAATTTGTTTACCTTTATAATTCATTTTTTCCATTACTTCGATCTTCTCGCATTTCTGTAAGTAGGTAAGATCTCCGTCATCCTGTTGTACTCTAACTTCTAGTCTATAAGTACCGTCCGTTATTGCTTCCGCGAGATACATAAATGATTTCGATTTTTCCTTATTCACTTTAGTGAATAATGATTTAATAAATCCTTGTATTTCTAAATAAGAAAACATTGATGTCATTTAATTACATTATATATCATATAATTAAAAAATCAAAAAAGTGTTATTTAGAATTTATAGTATTATTATAATGTCAAAGAAACAAAAAATCTTATAATAATAACGTTTAAATTTGATAATAAAAAGTTTGATAATTTTAAACAGTGAGAAAAAATAAAAAAAATTTATTTTAACCACTTCGGCGGCATGGCGTTCCAATTGGCGTTCCATGAGTAAGTGGCAGAAGCGGCAAAAAAATGCGAAAATGGCGTTACCAAACCAAATGTTATTTATTATTTAAGATGAATGAAGATGAATAGGACAAGAAAAAATTAATTTTTAGAGATCTTAAATGGTTTTAAAAAGGTTTTAATGTAGCCAATTTTTAATACTTTTTAAGAATGGCGTTCCAATATTCACCCAAAATAGTTCGCAATTTTGAATCCGCCTATTTGAATTTTTAAAAATCCATATAAGATTCATAATCTCAAATAATAAATAACATTTGGTTTGGTAAACTTAATTTGTTTACAGAATTTAGGAATTAAGTTTAAATAGGAACGCAATTTACGCATTTTTTTGCCGCTTCTGTCACCTACTCATGCGACGCCAATTGGAACGCCATGCCGCTGAAGTGGTTAAATCTGAATATGTAACGAATATTTAGAAAAACAAATGTTACAGAAATTCGAATAAATATATCAGTAGTTTTAGTTATAAAGAATTTAAAACTTACTGAAATCACCCAATGTAGTGTTAATTTCATTAAATTTGATTAACGCTATTTCTTTCTCTTCTTGTTTTTTACTCTCCATTTTTCCGAGAATGTTAACTTGGCTATTGGACTGGAAAACAAATTCGAAGGGAATTTTCCCACTGTTAAAATTTCCATTGCAGGACCTTGATCCAACTCCATCCAGATGAACGATCTATTTTCATTTTAATTAATTAATAATATATAAACATAATTTTACAAAAAAGATAATAAAAATTCTAAATGTTTAAATTAACGAAATTTATTTATTTCTTCTACAAATTGAATTTTCTTTGGAATAATTTTGCGATACTATTAAAAAAATTATTTATTGAATTTTGAAATGTAAAATTTCAATTTTTATTCTGACTAGTAATTTATGAATTTATCTTTAGTAAAAATATTTCGTTCATTTGAATGTGCAAAACTTAGAGATTAACAGAAAATAAAAAATAATTTATGTTCAAAATACTTTTCATTTACATATTTTTTTAATTATAATAAATAATATATTAAATAAAAAACGTACTTGGTTGCATTTAAGGAATGGCATTATTCTCTCAATTTGGATGTCCCAAACTTTAATTTGTAGCCGGTGACCAGCTGCATTATTTAGGAAGAATCGTAATACTTTTTTTCGCTGCGCCCCTACGAATAGATTATGAAGTCTTTTATTTCATCAATAAATCCAAAAAATTCTCTGCAAAATTAAAATTTTTTTTTCTATTTTAATTAATAAAATAATATTTTGAATATAATATATTTACAGTAAATGGAATAAAATTATTCTTATTTATAAAAAATTTCAATTAATTTTTTAAACATTAATACAATTTTTCAACTTTTTTAAGGTTAAATGTTATCAAGCATAAGAATAATCAATTTGTCTGATCATAATTAAAAATAGAAAATGGCTGTTCAAATAAGCTTTAATTTAATTATTTACAAAAAAATTGTTTTAATTGTTATTAATACTAATAAATAATTTTAACCGATGATAAATCACAGTGGTGAGACTCTGTGGCTTGCGATCACCGAGGTTAAGCAACATTCAGTGCGGTTAGTACTTGGATGGGTGACCGCCTTGGTGCCCGCTATAGCCCGGTGTTTTTCTCACTACTTTCGTAATTTATCAAGCGGGAGGTTTGACGTCAAAGTATAATGGTGTGCACTGTCGATTATTGTCCGGTACACACCATTAGAACTTGACTGTCGATAAACCGGTTGTACTCAAGAGAGGTTTTTTACAGTTTCCCTCTCCTCTGGAGAGAAAACCTAATTAACAGGTGGTCCAGGCAAATGCGAGTACTCCTAATAGAGCCGTCTGTAGACGCAAATTAGGTTAATATTTAAAAAATTATGTATAATGGTTATGCTTAATCCAAAAAAGTATTTCTCGGGGACTCTTGTCGAAGTGCGTAAGGCCAATAGGGCAGGAGTATAAACAATAAAAATAAATAAATAAATAATTTAATCAAATGATAATTATATTTTTAAGTATATAATTTAGTTTTAATAATAAAATTTGTTGCTTTTATAATTGAATTCAAACTTAAACTGTGTTGTCATATTCGATGATTTCTCGCAGCATCTCGTTTGACAAGAAAAGTGCTTCTGTCCCTTTATAATATTCCTCCTTGTTAAAAATACTCATTTTTAGGGTTTCGTGGCCAAGGGCCAAAACCCTTATAGCGAGACTTCGGTGTCCGTCCGTAGTTTTTACGTCTTAAGTGTTAAGTATTCAGTCTTAAGTCTTAAGTTCTTATGTCCTAAGACTTAAGACTTAACTTCGGTATAAGAAGGTCTTAAATCCTAAGTCTTAAGTCTTACCGTTGCCATGGAAACTTCGGTATAAAAAGGTCTTAAGTCCTAAGTCTTAAGTTTTACGTCTTAACAATCGTTGTCATGGAAACCATTGCTATGTTAATGGTTGTCATAACAGCCGTTGCCATGGCAACCGTTGCTATGTTAATGGTTGTCATAACAGCCGTTGCCATGGCAACCGTTGCTATGTTAATGTTTGCCATAACAACCGTTGCTATGGTATACCAATTACTTCATTAAAATTTTAAAACAATTAATTTAAAAAAAAAATTTTTAAATAAATTATTATTATTTTTTTTATTCATTTATTATCATTATCATCATTTTTGTCATTTTAGGCCACGAAACCCTATGATTTTTTAAATTGATTAAATGAATCAAGTAATCAAAAACTGAATTTTAACGAAGAAGCAAACAAACTTGAAATAAATGAAAAAGGCAATTGAAGATGTGTATCAACAACTTCAGATGAGTTTTTACATTAAGTTATGAAATTTAAAATAAAAAAAAACATTTATAAATTTACAATAATTCATTTTTTATTAAAATTAACATTAAAAACAATTTTATTTAAAATAATTAATTTACTTTATAAATAAAATTTATGTGTCTTAAAATTTTTTTTGTCTTATATTGAAAACTTAAAATGTTTACTGAGATATAAAACGAAATTAATAACTCATATTAAAAGAATTATTAATTAAAGTTATTTTTTTTATTATTTGTTACTCTCTCCCTGCATAAGCAGCAGGGTTCGAGGCAAAAATTCCAATACAAAAATCCTTACAGCTCACATAGAATTCTAACATTTTAACCTTAACCTAATATAAAATCTAAATCTATCTGCCAAGTGCCTGGGTTTCCGTTTCCAGTTTCGTTGTGCTCAATTTGGCTTCGTCAATTATAAAACTAAGAATTATTTCTACGTTCCCACCCTCGCTCTAGTTTTTTCTATTTCTTTTATCCACTTCTCATCTTCTCCATTTCCATTCAACACCATACATACTCGTTCACTTATACTTCTTTCCTCATATCCTTCCACTCTTCCACATCTATCCAACACATGCTCCCAGTCTTCAATTTCAAGCTTACCCACTCTACACAATATTTCATCTTCACTCATCCAATACTTACACTCATTCATTCCCTTTCCCATTCTGAACCTTAACACTATATTCCTTATCCTTTCATCCATTATTTTCACTAAATATTTCGACAACCCTTCTTCCTTGACCATTTTGTACCACCTGTTATATCTAGACTCTCTAATCTTTTTCCATCTATTTTCCCTGTCCTTCTTACTCCACTTCACAATCATTTTCTCAGCGTTTTTCTCCCTCTCTCCCATTGCTCTCCATCTTTCTCTTTCCCAGATAGTCATACTTTTCCGCCCCTTTCCCTCTTCTTTTTTAATAAGTTCACAGCATCTTTTTGCTAGCCCACTTCCCTTTCCCTCCGAAAACTTTCTCTTCAAACCAATCGCTCTTTTTCTCTGCCTTACTACCATTTTCTCTCTCTCAACCTCCTCTCTTATCATGTACCCCGGACAGCTTCCATTCAACCCCATTCTCCATCTTAGATATCTCTCATGCATACTTTCCATACAGCTGACCTCTTTCTAACCCCAAATTTCCACTCTATACCCAAAAAATGACCACACTAGCATATCAAACATCCACACTCTTTTTCTCCAATCATACTTAAATCTTCTCATACCTATGCTCCATACATTTTTATAAAATTTCCTGCTTTTTCCACTCATCTTTCCTCTTCTGAATCCTGTCTGGTTATCAGGGATGCATCTAAGTTCCCCCACCCTCTTATCCAACCTCTTCTTTAGAATCTCCGCGTACACCTTGTATCCCACTGGCATCAAGATGACCCCTCTATATTCATCCACCCGTTTCCCTTCTCCTTTCTTTATGATTGGTACTATTAGGCCTGTTTTCTACTCCTCAGGCCACCCCTGAGTGTGGGAGGGAAAGCCCTCTCACACTTCATTCACCACTTTCCACATTTCTTTTTTAACCCATTCTCCCCCGTATTTTAGACCCTCCCCTTCCAATCCATCCCCTCTGCCGCCTTTCCTCTTTTCATCCTTCCTATCGCCTCTTCTACCTCCCCTATACTTATTCCTGTATCCTCCTTATTTTCTGTCTGCCTTCTCCTCTAATTCTTTTCTCTAGGACCCCGCTTGAACTTTTAAAATACTCCGTGCATTCCTATATCTTTATTTCCTTATTTATTCCCTCCCACTTTTTTCTTTCCCTATTTATTACTCTGCCACCGTCTTTTCTATTTCCTCCATGTATCTTCTTTTTTCCACCTCTCTTTCTCCTTTAACAGCTTTTCATGCATCTTGTGCCTCTTGTTATATAACTTCTTCTCTATCCATCCTTTTCTCCATGCTCTTATATACTCTCTAAACTCTTTTCTACTTCTTTCACATCCTGCATCCCACCACCTCTTTTTATTGCCCTCTTTCGTTCCTTCTGCCTTTATTTACCCTTTTACTTTCATGATTACCTCTCTTAACTTATGAATCCTTTCGTTTACATCCATAACTTCCTCTTCTCTTGCCGCTCCTTCTTCCTGTATCCTTTCTTCATATTCCCTTAATTATTCTTGTCCCCATCCCCCCATTTTTATCTTTCTGTTCATTTTTCTTCATTCTTTCTTCTATCCCTGCCCTCTATCCCCTCCAACTCCACTATTAGTGGAAAGTGCTCCAAATCCACCTCAATCCCTACCTTCATACTACTGATTATTTTCCTTACCTTATCTTCTGCCAGAACATAATCGATCACCGTATGTCCCCTTCCTACGTATGTAAATTCACCCTCCTCAACCCCCTTTACATTCTCATTCACAATTGTCCATCCCCTTTCCGCTAATATCCTCAGCATCTTTTTCCCTTCTTTTCTACTTCACCGTGTTTAGATTTTCTTATGTCTCTTCTCTTCTTCTTTATCCCATTTACGGCCCCCTTTTTCTCCCGTCCACACATTCAAATCCCCCCCAATCAATACTTTCTCGTCCTTCCCAATAGCCATCCAATCCTTCTTTCCCTGAAGGTCCTATACTCATCAATTTTTAAAGGTTTACCCCTTAACTTATTTTTCGCCTTCATTATGTCCCATTTTTCCTCTTCGTTTCCTAACTCTACTATCCATACACTCGGTTTACCCCTTTTTTTCCTCCAGCCCCCCTTATCCTCTTTATGTGCACTTCCACTCCAATATCCTTTATTATTTTTTCCATTTCTTCTTTAACCTCACTTTTTTCCACTTTCAACCCTTTTACCACAATCCTTTCTCTTCTTCTTTCTATCTCAAACCCATCCATTTTTACCATTTTTCCCACCCTCCTTCCAGATCACTCAATTTTTCTAATTTTTCCTTAATTTCCTTAAACTCTTCCACCTTTCTTTTTCCCTTTCCTTAGATCCTTCCTCTAATCCATCTAGTTAATCTCATACCAGTTCTTTCTCTTTTCTCTATTCTTCTTCATGTTTTACCCACATTTCTCTTATTTTTCCCATTTCCCACCATACCTTCTTCATTTTTTCATTCATCCTCCTATTTCTATCTTCTTCCTTTTTTTCTACCCCCTCTTATCTCTTTCCTTAACTCGTCTAATTTTCGATTTAAATCCTCATCCATTTTTTTGATCATATTAAGTACCGCGGTTATTTCCTCCTTAGCCTCCTCATCATCTTTTTTATCCTTATCCTGTTTTTCCTCTTTATCACCCCCACTTTTATCGCCCTGTAAAAAATCTCCCATCATTTTTATCGAAGTTCTACTCACCGATCTTTCCCTTCTATCTTTGCTTGACGGCCTTCCTACTGGTCTTTTAGAATTCTCGCCCAGCAAGTCTACAGCATGAGCGTATGTCTTGCTCGCTTTATCTTTCCGAGAATCTACCCACCTGCTATCTCTCTCTCTCTCTTGGGTCTGACTCCTCCCTCCTTGTCACCGTTGCGCTACTACCGTCACTTGTTTCACCGCTATTCAAATTTTCTACTTTCTCTTCACATTCTGAATTTTGTCGCCCTCTGTTGGACTTCCTAGGAGTTCTCCACATAACCCTACCTTATCCACCTATTTCCTGCACGCCTCTCTTTCACACACTCAACTATCTCACTCTACTACCTAACCTAAAAAACACACCACGCTCACACTTATATACTTTTTACTAACCTTCTAGCATTCACTTTCACACACACTATATATCCTCTTATTCCTAACCCACCTTTTAAACAATAAAATTCAAAAATATCCAAACAACCGAACCGGTACAAAATACCACTTAATCAATAAGGATACCGGAAACGGAAACCATTTAAATTATATTATATTTAGGGGAAAGTGGTCTTATGTCGGCACTGTGGGTAAAGTCGGCACCCCCCGTTGTTGCAAAAATGACGCACATGTCGATTAAATAATTTTGTGAGATGACATGTCAATAAACACGGACATAATTTATGCACAAAATTTCTATTCTTGTTTAATCTACACATCGTGAGCACGTTTTTATTTTTTTCCACAAACTGAACATAAATTTCGTCCTTTACACGGAAGTAGCTGGAGGTAAGTAAATATTTTGAAAATTCCAGATAAGTGAGTGTTCTGATTTCTTTATTTAATGTTGTAACTGATGGGTTATGTCAATTTTTAAATAAAAATTTTGTTGTTTGTGTAATGATTTAAAATTTGTATACATTGGTAATGGTCCTGAGAAGGCACCAAACAGGTGGTCCTTAGTCGGCACCCATTTGTTTATTTTTTTATGTTTTGCCTTATTTTTGTTTTTATATTTTTGGTGTTTTTACTCTACAGATATGGGGCGCAGCTTTATAGCTGATTATCACTTTCTAATTAATTTTTTTTCAATTTTTAACATTATCATAAAAAATATTCTGCTTTTTTATAGTAGCTCTGAACACAACTAAAAACTCACCAGAGTCAATAAATTCAATTTTCTTATTATTTTCATCCAAATATCTTAGTATGCCGACTAAGGACCACTCTCCCCTAAAAAAATTAAAGATTATTAATTTTTAAATTATTATGAAATGAAAGCGAATTAAGAAATATATTTTTCGAAAATTGATTTATGGAAAATTAACTATATTGATCAATAATAATAACAATTACATAAATGTATATCACACAAATATTTATCAAAAATATAAAAATTAATTTGTAAATATAATCTCTTAACATAAAATGAGGAAAGTCGATTTCGTTAATAAAAATATCTTTTTATGGCATAAAAATATTTTGAAGAATTTTAATAATCAAGATATTCTTAAAATTATATATAAATTATATTTTCAAATATAAATTTTTGAATAATTCCAAATTTAAACTAAAAAAATCAAGCAATAACTAATTTACTAATTCTTGTTAATTAATTTCAAGAATTTTAATAGATTTCTTCACAAAAATGTAATTATTTTCGTAAATAATAATATTCTTTGCAAAAATTCAATAATTTTAATAAATATTAATTTTTTTGCAAAAATTCAATTATTTTTAAACAAAATTTTAATAAAATTTCGTGAATCTATGCAATTATTTTCTAAAATTTTAATAACTCCTTTGGAACAGTTCAATTATATTTTAATTAGTAATTTTATTACAAAAATTTAATTATTTTCAAAAAAATGTCACGAAAGAATTAAATATTTTTCCTTAATTCGTTATAAAATATTTCTAATTAATAAATCCCTTGTAAAAATTTAATTATTTTCATGAATTTTAATAAAAATTTTTGTCGACAAATTCAATTCTCTTCAGAAATAATTAATTTTTTTGCAATAATCCAATTATTTTCGAAAATTTTAATAAAAGTTAATTTTATTATTCATAAAATACAATTATTTTCAAAAATCTTTAATTATTAAAATTATGAAAGAAATTTTTAAAAACGAAATCAATTAAAATTTTCAAAAATGTTAAAAAATTCTTCCTGAGAATTAAATTATTTTCCTAAATAATAAAATTCTTCGAAGAAATTATATTATTTTTTTCAGCTAATTGCATTTTATCAGATTTCTTCAATTGATTTTAACAGTTTTTGCAGAAAAATTGTTTATTAAAGCTCATTATTGTTTAAATTTAATATTATATTTAAATCTAAATTTATTCAGGGTTCCCAAAAGACAAAAAATATCAGGAAAATGTCAGAGATTTTTATTAAAGTTTTGTAATAATTTTAATTTTGGATAAAAATTTAATTATATTTAAATTTTAAAAAAAGAAATTTTTATTAAAATTTGAATTATCTTTAAATTAATAAAATTCTTCCCTAATTTTAATTATTTTTAAAAAATTTAATAAACTCTTTGCAGAAATTCAATTCTCTTCAGAAATAATAAATTCTTTTGCAATAACACAGGCCAACAAGATTTTCTTTCGAAGAATCAGTCAATACTTTTCCGAAGGATTTCGACGTGCTGAATACGAATCCGACCTCAAAAAGGACCATCACGTCAGGTTTTCGAGATATTTTAACCTAAAAGTTCAAAAAACCTGTTTTTAGTTATATTTGATGTCATGTAACATCAAGAGATAATTTCTTTCACTTAAAGGTTAATCTTGCTACTAAAAGTGCTACTCTTCTCCTTTAATATCCATTTTGAAATTTTAAAAAATCTTCATTTTTCTCTGAGTAATGGTTCATTGAATTTTCTGAGTTTGGCGAATTCTTCGAAAACTAAGTAGAAATAAAGAAACTTTGATAATAAAGCAGAATTTAACTACAAACATCTAAATGCGAATTCGATATTCAGATTGACAGAATTAAAAATGGAATATTTTAGGGAAATACAATCAATTTTAAATAAATCGTCTGCCATATTCTATAGGCCATTTTTTATTTTGTGAATCTGATATTGAATTACTATTCAGTTATATCGAAAATCCTTATAACTATTTAAAATTTAGATGTTTGTAGTTAAATTCTGCTTTATTATCAAAATTTCTTTATTTTTACTCAGTTTTCGAAGAATTCGCCAAACTCTGAAAATTCAATGAACGATTACACAAAGAAAAAAAAAGATTTTTGAAAATTTTAAAATGGATATTAAAGGGTAAGAGTAGCACTTTCAGTTGCAAGATTGACCTTTAAGAGAAAAAATTATCTCGTGATGTTATGGTGGATTCCACGTCAGTTCAACACACTTATTTTCATGACTTGTTGGGATTTGGCTGTACTTTTGTAAATTTATTACTTTTATAGTGATAAACAACTCCACCAAATATTTTTTCAGAATTTTGAAAATTACCAAAAATATGTCATTTTCAAAATTTTTGTCTTTTTTTAAAATGCTATAACTTCGGTTCTAATTAACCGATTTTGTATTTTGAAAAAAGGATTTCTTTGGTTTTAAGTATATTTTAAGATACAATTAATATAAAAAAGAAAAATTCAAAAAATTTTTTTTGAAATTTTAAAAAATTAAAAATTCGTTTTTGAAAAAACATCGTCTGGAATTTTTTTTCAAAATTTTACTAAATGTTAGGGCAAATGTGCTTTAAATGTCCTGTAAGTTTCATCTTGGGATCTCAAAGGGATTCGGAGTAAAAAAATAAAACGGAACCACAAATTACGAACATATGGGGCAAAATTCCTTAACTGCCCAGGTAAAAAAATGAATTTTCTCTAAACTTTGCTAAAATTTTACTATAATTAGTGGAAATATAAATATTAATTTTTTTTAATTTGATAAAATATTTTTTGAGTTATGGAGTTTCAAAATTTGGATTTTTTTGAAAATATCTTTTTTTCGATTTAATATATTGATAAGTAAAATTAATCAAATTGAAAGTATGAATAGTGATTTTTAAAAGGGTTTTCACTGGCTAGAAGCTGGTGACCTTTTTTCTATAGGCCATGTAGAAATTAGAGTGGGACCATGAGAATTTTTAAGAAAAATAATAATTTATCATTATTTTACATAGAAAATAATGATTTATAATTAATTTCTTCAAAAAGTTCCAGTGTCCCACTCTAATTTTTACAAGGCTTATATAAAAAAGTAAGCTTTCGATTGGGATAGGTACAGTAGAACTTGGTTAATACAATTTTGTAGGACCCGTACTAAGAATGCGTCTTATGCGGGAAAACGTATTAGGTGGGATATAAAATGTATAATGTTTAATTGCAGAGACTACCATAAACGAGCGTCTTAAGCGTGAAATCGTATTAACCGGGATCTACTATATATCTTTTAAACTTTCAAGTGGGTTATATGGTTTGTTTAACATTACCAACCGAGTACCGGCTGCCACTGCAAGATGGCGCCACCGCTCAATTCAAACCCTCTTGGGAGGTATTTCAATTTTTATTTTTAAATTAGAAGTGTGTTAGAAGGGGTGTTCTGGGTGATCTACTTTACCGACTTTGATGATAATACTCCTATAAAAAGCCGGTAAGTTACCGACTGATGGCAGTATTACCGTCAGTCGGTAAGGTAGATTTCCCATCATTTTTAGTCAAGTTTGTATATAAGGGTTCGACATTACCGACTGATTACCCACTTGGGTTTTGTTAACTTCAAGTTATCTCAGTAGTCGACGTTTGTGGTAGGGGTGTTGCGCGCGCCTCTGGACTAGTGGGGAGTTGCGCAGTAGGGGAGGTGAGCATAGTGGGGACTGGGGTATAAGTTACGGAGCGCGGGCCACAAACATCAGTTGCATCTTGTATGGTGCAACTATTTACAGGTTTTCAGTGTTCCAGAGTCAATTTTCAGTGATTTCAAAGTTAATTTTCAAAGTTTTTTGTTGATTTTCTTTTTATTATAGCTTTTTTATTTTGTATTAGGTTTAAGGTTGTGTTGTGTTTTTACTATTTCAGGGATTTCTTCTCTTTTGTATTAGAATGAAGGTGGTGGTGGTTTTTTAGTTCAGGATTTTAAAAGTTTTTCTTAGTTTTAGGTGTATTTTTTAGTTTATTTCAGTTTTTTTTAATTTAGCTTTTAAATTACATCCTTGAAATTGATTTGGATTATCCGGATCAACTTCATGAAAAGCATAGTGATTTCCCATTTTGCCCAGAACGCTCAAAGCTACCAGGGTCAAAAGAGGAGAAGCTCCTAACTACCCTCCTATCAAAACGAAAGCACGCTCTCCATTATCGTGCCTTAAAACAAGCTATTGACAACGGTTTAGTTTTAATTCACATTCATCGCATCTTAAAATTCAAACAATCTACTTGGCTTAAAAGTTACATCGACTTTAATACAATACAGAGAACAAATGGTAGTAATGAGTTTGAAAAAAACTTGTTTAAATTAATGAATAATGCAGTATTTGGTAAAACAATGGAGAACGTGCGAAAACATGTGGACATTAAAATTGTGACAAAGTGGGAGGGTAGATATGGAGCTGAAGCCCTAATAGCAAACCCTAACTTCTACAGCAGGACTATCTTTAATGAATATTTAGTTGCTGTAGAACTTAGGAAAATGGAGATTTATATGAACAAACCACTTTATGTTGGCTTGGCAGTTTTAGATGTTTCAAAAACTTTAATATACGACTTCCACTATGATTATATGCTAATACGGTATTCCGCGAGCCAACAAAAAAATTTTAGGAATGATGAAGGATGAGTGCAACGGAAAAATTGTAACAAAATTTGTTGGCTTGCGGAGCAAAATGTACAGCGTTCGCGTAGAAGACAAAGATTTCATAAAAAAGGCTAAAGGTGTAAAGTACGTCGTCGTAAAGAAAAATATTTATTTTGACGATTATGTTTATTGTTTACAAAATGTTAAAATGCAGTATAGAACGCAGTATTCAATCAGGTCAAAACTTCACAAAGTCCAAACATTAAAACAAACAAAGATTGCATTAAGTCCTTTCGATGACAAAAGATATTTGTTAGAAAACAGCACCGACAGCCTTGCATGGGGGCACTATAAAATTGTAGACATTATGGAAGAAGAAGAAGAAAATGGACCATTGTAAATAGACAAAAATTGTTAATAAGGCGAGAGATGGGAAGGAATTGGTTGTTTGAATAAAAAAACAAATGTTATACATTTTATTTTTAGTTTATTTGAAAAATACCTTAACCTAGTTACATCTTTTTAACTTATTTTAACTTTATTTTAACTATATTTTAACTATATTTTAACTTATTTTAACTTTACTTTAACTTATTTTAACATTAATTTAACTTATTTAACTATAATTTAACATTACTTTAACGTTACTTTAACTATATTACATATCAGATTTTTTTATCCAACTATTATGTGAGCTATCGAATCCAAGCCATTTCACGTATACATCATTACCAGGAGTCTTAAGAACTTTTTCTACAAGGTAAACATCAGGATATTGGACTTTCAGCAATTCTTCTTCGTAGAAACCACCTTCGATGGGTTGATTTTGGTAATCTTTCAGCTTGTATGTAACAGGTTTTGTTGACTTAACTTTATCCACGGTAAATATTTCCGTTGCTTTTTTGTACTTGCTAACTCGAACTGTGTCTCCAACTTTGAATTTTGATCTTTTTAGCGGAATTCTACGTAGTTTACGGATACGTCTTAGCAGTTCTCTTGTATCTTCTACGGTGACATCTTTAGGTTTCATGCCAATAGTACGATGCTTTTTATTATTGTACTTTAACATGAGAGTTGGTAAAAGATTAATCCATTTATAATTGCCTTGCAAACTGAATTCTGGCCACATCATATTTTTTAAAGTGCGGTTAAATCTTTCAACAAGTGAGGCTTTTAAATTACAATAGATAGAATAGAGATTTATGTTAAATTCTTGCATTAAACTCTTAAATTCAGAATTGTAAAATTCTTTTCCTCTATCAGTATGCAAATTTTTTGGAATTCGGCCTTGTTTTAGAATAGTTTTCATCGCCAATGAAATATCCTTTCCATTCTTACTCTTTACAGGTACAGCCCAGACATATTTGGAAAATATGTCTATAATTGTGAGCATGTATTTGAAACCTTACAATTATTAGAATAAGAATAAGGTATCATTTTAACTAAATCTGCTTGCCAGGTTTCATCTATACCACGCATTTGAACTTTTCGACAAGGATAATTTTTTCTACCTTGTTTATGCAGTTCAGTTACAACTGTTAATTTTTGATCATCCATCACTGTTGTATAAATTTAGCCTCTTTGATAATGTAATTTTGCTGCGATTCAATTTCTTTAAGTTTTTCGTTTACTCTGTCCTCTATAATTCGGATATAAATATTCAAATCATCTATAGCTGATCTTAAAGAAGATGTAATTTGAAGAACAATTTTTATCTCGTTTTTAATAATTTTCTGTGCAAGTCTTAAGTTTACAGCGTCTTGTTGCTCTTCAGCGTCTTGAACGTTGCAAAGTCTTTTGTTGTCAATGTCGTATTGTCCACTTGGAGAAATTTTAAGTCCATTATCAGAAGGTCCAGGAAGTCCACGACTTGCAAGAGGCCTTGACAAGGGATGTCCAAACACATCAATGCTCATTTTAATACTAAGCTCTATTTGCTTGTACTCTTCTAATATATAATGTGAGCTTCACGTAGTTCTTCAATAATTGACATAATTTCATTATTGTGGCTTGGATTTCCAGCTTGCTGTGATGCTACTAGCAGACGTAATCGGTCAACTAGTTCATTGGGATCATCCCAATAGATGTAGTCTAAGTTAAATTGTTTCTTTACAATCATAAATTGAGGTAATTTTTTTAGGGTTTCATGGCCAAGGGCCAAAACCCTTATAGCGAGACTTCGGTGTCCGTCCGTAGTTTTTACGTCTTAAGTATTCAGTCTTAAGTCAAGTTTTTCTTAAGTTCTTATGTCCTAAGACTTAAGACTTAACTTCGGTATAAGAAGGTCTTAAGTTCTAAGTCTTAAGTCTTACGTTTTAACAACCGTTGCCATGGCAACTTCGGTATAAGAAGTCCTAAGTCTTACGTCTTAACACTCGTTGCCATGGCAACCATTGCTATGTTAATGTTTGACATAACAACCGTTGCTATGTCAACCGTTACTATGGTAATGGTTGTCATAACAACTGTTGTTAGGGTAATGGTAATGGGTAATTTACATAGTTCTACAATTTTTGTATATTGCTAAAAATAAATTATTAAATTCTTAATTTGTTAAAGTTATACTTTTTGATAATATATTTTAAATCACTCCTATTCCATATTTTCATTGAAAACATATATGCGACATGAAAATACTCGAAAGTACTAAAAGAACCAATTACTTCATTAAAATTTTTAAACAATTAATTAAAAAAAAAAATTTCTAAAATTATTATTTATTTTTTTTATTCATTCATTATAATTATCATAATTTTTGTCATTTTAGAGCACGAAACCCTATGATGTAGGCGCGTTGCGCCTGCTTCTCTGCCTGATTTTTTCATCTTTCTCTTCAAAACACCACTACCCTTCTTTGGTGTACCCTTAAAAAGTTTTTCAATGACATCCGTGTATTTAGAACTCCTGGTTACGTTGACAAGTCCGCTGTAACTATAATGTTTTCGATGTGCATTTGTAGCTACAAGAATTTCTTTATAATTTTCCAAATCATCTGAACTTATTAATGCATGATTAGGTCTTTGTCTAAATAAAAGTTCAAGCAATCCAGCAGTTTTTAAATATTTTTTCTTTCCAGAAAGTTGAATATGTGAACCTTCTAAATCAACTAGTGTATCTCCAATTATAAAAGAACCAGTAGGAAGCTTACGTAGCCATAAACTATGTTTAAAAAACTTTTCCTGTTTTTATTTAATAATTGAATAAATTTATTTGGTAAATTTTCATATTTAAGTTCTTCTTCTTGTTGAAAGTTGTTGCTATTATCAAGTAGAGTGTCATTGAGTAGTGTTTTATCAATTTCCTCTTCCTCATCAACAGCAGTTGAGAAAGAAAAATCATTTTCATCCTCTTTTTTAACTTTTTCTTTTTTAATATTTTTGAATGGTATGTCAGTTATGTTCACCAATTTTTTAAGAGGAGTTACTAATGGTTCAAAAGTTTTTTTCAATACTGTTTCTGCAGCCTCTTTACCCATTTTGAGTAAACGATGCTTACGTCGAATAGCATCACTTGCTTTTGCTATTTGACGAAGCGTTTCTTGTTCTTTTCTGTACATGTTTTCTTAGTGACAAGATAAACTATACTAATGAAAAATTCAATAAATTTCTTATATTTATAGTGAAATGAAGCAATCAAATCCTCTTCTATATCTCCCTTCATTAAAATTACGGTCCTTATCAATAACAACAAATTCATATTTGTCAGATTTCCAACATTCTGAACATAAATCGCGAAATTGAGTATAACTCATATCTGTATTAACATGATCTTCATAGACATGTTTCAGATTCTTTTCATCTTGTCTAAATAGAACCAGTAAATTAATGTTATCTCGAACTAGATGTTTAGGAATACGAGCATACGTTTGACATAAATAGAAACTGTCAACGTTTACATGTCTACCGATACAAAAGAAAGCTCTAACATTGTTTTGCTTTTCACAAGCAATGTCATTAAAAAACGAATATTGAATTTGTTTTAGCATCTTTTGGAGATACTACTTTTTCATGTTCGCTAAATGGAAAATATTCAACACCATCTACCTGACTGATTACATTTTCTAAAAATTTATATTTCGGTTGCTGTAGAGATTTAGAGTAGAGGTAAATATTTTCAAAACTTAGACCATTTGGATGTATTATTAGGGAAAGAAGAGCATTTGTTTTACCACAATTTGAGGGTCCACAGAAAACTGCTCGAATGCTGTCTGAAAACAGACTACCATGACGTTTAATATTTTTTTCATTAGTTTCAACATCTATACTAGAGATTGGCAGTGCGACAGGTTGTTTCGTGAACTGCATCTTGATAGTAACTGTCCTAAAATCTATAAATACCTAGCTTTTATAGTCCTTCTGTCAGTGTCACGTCAACCTTTGTAGAGTAAAGAATGATTCTACATCAAGAGGTGAAAAAAGTCGATATCGAGGAAAAGGTTTAATTAATCGTATTATCAATAGTTTACCGTTTGAGTTACATTTACCAGGATACCAATTCTGTGGTCCTGGTACAAATCTGGCAAAGCGTTTGTCTCGAGGTGATCAAGGAATTAATCCATTAGACGCCGCATGTAAACATCACGACATTGCATATTCAATGACGCAAAATTTGACGCAAAATCGTCAAAATGTTGAAGCAAGAAACGAAGCAGATAAAGTATTGGCTAAGAAAGCGTGGGAACGTGTTAGAGCTAAAGATTCTAGTGTGAGTGAAAGAGCAGCTGCTTTAGCTATATCTGGAACCATGAAAGCTAACTCCAAATTAGGCATGGGGGTGAGAAGAAGAAAGTCATCTATAAAAAAAAATATGTAAGAAGGAAAATTGTTGATGCTGCACGAAAAAGTATGGTTCTTAGTTATAATAATACTGAAGAAACGAAAAGCAATACAGAATGTTGGTGGTAAATCCAAAATTTTATCTCCTAGAATTCTTCCTGTACCTACTAAAGTAGGTGGAATTTTACCGCTAGTTCCAATTTTTGCTGGACTTAGTGCTTTAGGGGCTCTTGCTGGAGGTGCTTTAGGAATAGCAAGAACTATTAATAAGGCTAAAACAGCTACTGAACAACTTGCAGAAGCTCAGCGCCACAATAGAACTATGGAAGCTATATCGCTTGGAAAAGGATTACATTTAAAACCTTATCGACAAGGATTAGGTCTCCACTTAAAACCCTACATTCAAGGAAAAGGAATTAATAATCAAACATCAATAAAAAAGAAGCGAACAACAAAGAGAAAAAAACTCGTTTTGAAGCTACCTCACCGTCCACTCACTGATTTTGATATGTTAAAGTATGCCAAAGCTGCCAAAATACCTCATTTTCGTGGTATTTTTATGCGAAATGAACTACCTGTAAGAGGTCCTCACAAGTATGAATCAGAAATAATTAATCTTGATAATAAAGAAGGTGCTGGAACACACTGGGTAGCATATAAAAAATTTAAAAACGAAACAATTGCGCGCGCATGTGTTGTACTATAAAGTCGCTCTTTTGCCCTTGTCCGTACTTCTAAGTATTTTTTTAGTAGTTTAATATATTTCTATATTTTTCCCTTTTGTGCCATACAATATACTGGTGATCCCTCATACTACTGAATTTTTTTTTACAATTACTGTGCTGAACTGGAGTGCATTTTATGTTTTCTGTTTTCAACAACAGCCTAACCTAACTTTTGAAGTTCAAGCATGGACAAACAGAAGGAAAAATCTTTGAATACAAAAACGTGTTTAATGTGTAACCAAGCGGTTGTAACTCAATTAACTACTTGCAAGATATGTGATGCACCCTACCATCCTAGCTGTGCTAAAAAAAATACTGTGTTGCCAAATGGTGCATACTCCAAGTGTTGTCGCCCACGTTCTCCCTTGCCTGCGTCTCACACAGACTCGAGCAGCTCCGCTGCTCCCTCAGGGAGTGTGCCATCTTATCCTCTGACAAGTGAGAGTATGGAGTTGATTATCACCAAAACAATAGAAAGAGCGATCGACGGATTAAAGACTGGCATGAATGATAATTTTCAAACGTTGTCTACAAACATAAACGCTCTGTCCGCTAAATTTGATGCTGTATCAACAAGAGTCGAAGAGGTTACGTCAACTGTCTCAGAACATTCTGACCGGATCACAGCGCTAGAAGGTACATTACTAAATTTAAATGTTTCGTCTCTTTCTAACAAATGCATGCACGAGGTTCAAGATCGTCTTTCTCGTACGAATAATCTTGTTCTTTTTGGCTTTCCCAAATTCAATAGGGAAAATACTAACGATCAAAGTAGTTCTGACCATCTTAACCTAAGGCAATTGTTTGAAAAGTTTTGTTCTCCCGCTCTTCTTGTTGAAATGAAAATTTCGAGAATTGGTGTGTTTGCGCAGACGCAAAAGCACCCGAGACCTCTGAAGATTGTCTGTGTAACGAAAGAGGTGGCGAGAGAAATTCACTCGTCATTTATGGCAGCGAAAAGAGACGACAAACTTCGACTTCTTGTGGAGAAAATGCGTCTCTCTTGGGATCTGACAAAGGTTCAGATAGAGGAATTGGCAGCGTTGAGAAGGGAGATGGAGAATCGACGAAACGCAGAAGAGAGGGATGCTCGGATCATTTACCGTCATGGCGTTCCTGTGGTAGTGTCGCTCACTCACCAACAGAAATCGAAGGACAGTGTGCGTACACCCAACGCACATCAACTCATATAGCTGGCTCGTCGCATGTATCGGAGCGTGCCGAGAGTGATATCCCCACCCGTCAAGTGCGAAATACTGCTACAGATAATACACGGCCCTTTACAGTTTACTACCAGAATGTTAGAGGTTTGAGAAGTAAACTTGCCGATCTTCGAATATCTTTATTATCTGTTTTTTTTTATTTTTATTTTTACTGAAACTTGGCTTAACTCGTCAATTAATTCAAGTGAACTCAGTTTTTTAAATTTTGATGTTTTTCGTACTGACAGAAACTGTCTTTCCAGCAGATTTCTGCGTGGTGGGGGTGTGTTAATAGCTTGTGATTCTTCGCTACGTGCGTCTAGGATTATGATAAGTGATCCGTCAATTGAATATGTTTTCATTAAATTTTATTATATGTCTTCGTTATTTATTATTGGTTCATTTTATATTCCGCCTAATTCAAAATTCAACATATTCGTGTCATTATGCAATATATTAGATAAAGTTGCAAATTTATATCCAACAGCAAAATTGATAATCGCAGGAGATTTTAACTTGCCATTATTTTCGTGGAGATTACCTTCTGAAGGCGGTCCTTGTTGTCATTCGAAAGTCATAATTCACGCGTGTGTAGTAGAATTGTTTGTCGCTTATCGGAAACTTTGGATTTTTTAAACCTCACACAAATTAATGCGTTCGTCAATACAGCTGGAAGTATCTTGGATTTAATTTTTGTTAATTTTCCAAACTATATTTTGGAGTTAGCCACAGAGTGTGTTTTGCCGATGGATGCTTATCACCCACCTCTTGTCTTTACGATACCTCTTATTACTCCAGCTAACAAACCAAATGAAGTTAATACTTCTTATAATAAATTTGATTTAAGCACGCTAATTTAACTTTTTTGAATGCTTTCCTTCTGAATGTCAACTGGAACGAAGTTTTAAATACTCTAGATATCGATGAAGCAGTTGCAATATTTTACGATATTGTTTTTAATGTTTTTAGTTCACTAATTCCAATAAAATCTTTTAAAACAACTAGTCATCCGTCTTGGTTTAGTAAAGAGCTGAAACGTTTAATTTCCCTTAAAAAGGCGGCACACATTGCATATAAAAGATCCAACTCTGTGTCTGATTACCTTGAGTTTTCTCGTCTGAGGTCCGAATGTAAGTCTGTATCTAAAAAATGTTACAACGATTATATTGTACGCGCCGAAAATTCTGTTGCTTCGAATCCGAAATATTTTTGGACATTTGTGAATAATTTACGACAAGACTCGCGAATTCCATGTGAGGTTTTTTTGGTTCTGCCTTGGCAAACTCTAGTGAACATGTCGCTAACTGTTTCAAATCTTTTTTTAAATCAGTTTATAATGTTTCGTTCCCTAATAAAAATAATAATATTACAGACAATTCTTATTCAAACTTCAATTTTGTTAATTTATCGTACATTACTAAAGAATCAATTATTGCAAAACTTAAATTACTTGAAGATGAAAGAATTTATCAATTATCCGAATCAAATCTCTCGAAAATAAATTTCTTGAGTAAGCACTAGATTTCGTTATGAAAATACAATATATTTTTCATATGTATCGACAGCGCAGCTGTACTAATACAGAAACCTGCTTTTTATGAAAATCATTTTTTCGAAATTAATTAATAATTTCAAAATTATCAAAGAACTCAGAAAAATTGATTAGCATGGTGGGATACGAGCCCACGACCTTTCTATTGCCGGTAGACTGCTCTAACCACTGAGCTACATGCACCCCAAGATTCTTCGAGTTCCTTAATATATACTATACCTCCCTGCATTATTTCATGATAATGTAGGGAGTTTCTTGAAGATGGTAAAGCCTTATTTTCAATTCATAGGCAAATATAATTGAAGAAAGTGAATTTATCATTCGGTAGTATTAATATTGAAGATGAAAGAATTTATCAATTATCCGAATCAAATCTCTCGAAAATAAATTTCTTGAGTAAGCACTAGATTTCGTTATGAAAATACAATATATTTTTCATATGTATCGACAGCGCAGCTGTCCTAATACAGAAACCTGCTTTTTCTGAAAATCATTTTCTCGAAATTAATTAATAATTTCAAAATTATCAAAGAACTCAAAAAAAATTGTCTACCGGCAATAGAAAGGTCGTGGGCTCGTATCCCACCATACTAACCAATTTCTTCTGAGTTCTTTGCTAATTTTGAAATTATTAATTAATTTCGAAAAAATGATTTTCAGAAAAAGCAGGTTTCTGTATTAGGACAGCTGCGCTGTCGATACATATGAAAAATATATTGTATTTTCATAACGAAATCTAGTGCTTACTCAAGAAATTTATTTTCGAGAGATTTGATTCGGATAATTGATAAATTCTTTCATCTTCAATATTAATACTACCGAATGATAAATTCACTTTCTTCAATTATATTTGCCTATTAATTGAAAATAAGGCTTTACCATCTTTAAGAAACTCCCTACATTATCATGAAATAATGCAGGGAGGTATAGTATATATTAAGGAACTCGAAGAATCTTGGGGTGCATGTAGCTCAGTGGTCAGAGCAGTCTACCGGCAATAGAAAGGTCGTGGGCTCCTATCCCACCATGCTAACCAATTTTTTCTGAGTTCTTTGATAATTTTGAAATTATTAATTAATTTCGAAAAAATGTCAGGAGAACCTCATGTGTGATTTGGAGCGTATTCAGAATAGATTTCTGCGTTTTGCGGCAAGACAGATTGGTTTGCCTTATAATTATTATAGTCATGACTACGCTAACCTGAGAATGTTACTCAGAATCCCACTGCTTAACCAACGATTTATATTTTCAGATTTGTTATTTTTGTTTAAGATTGTAAACGGTTTTATCAATAGTCCGGAGCTATTATCATTGTTCGGCTTATATGTACCACACAGGATTATTAGAAACGCTCCTCTATTTAAGATTCCATTTGCTAGAACTAATTATTTGTTTAATTCATTAACTTATAGACTGCGTAGAGAGGCAAACCAGTTTGAGAAGGATATTAATTTTTTCGGAAGCAATTTGAATGTCTTTATCAGTGAACTACGTACTTTAATTTATCAATCTAATAATTTATAGTACATTGAGTTAGTTAAACTTAATGTTATTTTTTTGTAAATAATACTGCGCAAACAGTACAGTAATTTGTACAAATGGGCATCACTTGAATGTTGCCCGTGTACCTTAAATAAATAAATAAATAAATTTTGATAGTTTTGACAACCTTGCTCCACCAACAGATCTTGTCATTTTCATGGGTGATACTAGCTTAATAAAATATAATCATAAAAGATATCAAAATTTTGACACATTTGTATGTGGACACTTGTGTCTTAAATTTTTATGTAATCAACTAAATATTAAGAGTTCTTTTAACCTTTATAAGACTATGTAACACCTGTAAGTTTTCAGTATAAAATCTGACAGCAACATGAGTGATTCGTTTACTTTAACGTTAACAGGAAATTCTTCAGTTCTTGAAGCTGAATATTTCCCTCCAGTAGAACTAAATTTAAATAAAAGTTATGTACTTGGTTTTGTTGAACTTTTGACTTTTAATTCATTTCCAATTGTTGATAAAGGAAATAACAAATTTTACGTTGGAAATCAAGTAATTGATATTCCAACTGGAAGTTATGAAATTAAAGATGTTGAATCGTATTTACAAAATTCTGTAAAACCTGGAACTGTTATTAGTAAAAACCTAATAATAATACATTGCGCAGTATTGTTGAATCTAATTTACCAATTGATTTTAAAGCTAAAGATTCAATTGGTAAGTTGTTGGGATTTACTTCACAGAAACTATCATCCCACAGAGCACATACTTCTGATTTACCTGTTGCCATTTTAAAGGTTTACTCAATTAGAATTGAGTGCAATATAACCTCTGGAGCGTATATAAATAACCAAAAATTTCACTCTATCCATGAATTCTTCCCAAGCGTTCCACCAGGATATAAGATTGTGGAAGTGCCTGCACATGTCATTTACCTTCCGATTGCCACCAAGACAATACATATTATACAGCTACGAATTGTTGATCAGGACGGTGATTTAATAAATTTTAGAGGAGAAACTATAACAATTCGATTGCACATAAAGTCTTAGTAATGGGAATCGTTTATAATCAAAGAGCTGTTGTTGGTGGAAACTATAAAAGTCAACCAATATGCAAGAGTCAAATCAGTCTAAATTTGTCTCACAAGGTGTTAACACCTCAGAATCGCCTCTTTCTGCAAGAACTAGGTCTAAAAGTTCAAGGAAAGAAAATAAGACAACAAGACAATTAATCTACATATTTGAAATATGAAGATTTCGACTATATCAGCAGATAGTGACATCTATTAGATGTCATTTGAACTCTTTGGTTTAGAGTTAGGTGTTACATATGATAATTACTTCGATATGGTTGTCGATAAGTAATTAATTTTTAACTTAATTTTTGATCTGAAAAAATAAGCTGCGTGAACGAATGCACTGTGCATCTGTGAGGACTCGAACCCCAGTTCATAGCTGCCTGTCGCGGGACCTACGCCTATCAATGCACCTTGCCAACACAGCCTGGACGTACACGCTTCTTATATTCTCAGATCAAGCCCATCACTAGTCAAGAGTTATATAGTTAATGTTAAAATTTATTCGCTGATTGAAAATTTAAAATATGAAGATTTCGACTATATCAGCAGATAGTGACATGTATTAGATGTCATTTGAACTCTTTGGTTTAGAGTTAGGTCTTACATATGATAATTACTTCGATATAGTTGTCGATAAGTCATCTCCATCATCTTTTAACAATAGCGATGAAATTCGAATCACAGTACAACATCAAGACTTGTGCATTTTACCTAGTAAAAGTTCATTACACATTTTTGGTAGATTAACTAAAAATGATGGAATTACTCTTACACAAAACGTGCATTTAAGTAATAATGCTGTATGTTTTTTGTTCGATGAAATTCACTTTGAACTAAATGGTATTGAAATTGATCGCTGCAAATACGTTGGACATACTACAATTATGAAAAATTACACATCGCAAACATCAAATCAGCTAAATTTTATTGAAAATGCTGGATATTCAAAAATTGCAGCTGATGCAAGATTTGTATTGGAAAATGGCTATTTCGATGTCACAATACTACTCAGCATGATTTTTGGGTTTGCTGAAGATTATAAAAAAATAATTATGAATGCTAAACATGATCTTATTTTAACAAGAGCACGTTCTGACGTTAATGCTGTAATTCAAACAGGACAAGGAGAGGATGAGGAATTTAAAATTTTCATCAATAAACTTGAATGGATGGTTTCATACGTTTTACCTTCAGACAATAACAAAGTTAAATTGTTAAAATATATTGAAAAGGATCCATTAATTTCGATAAGTTTTAGGTCATGGGAAATGTATGAGTATCCTTTAATTCCTACAAGTTCAAAAGTTTTGTGGCAAATTAAAACATCAACGCAATTAGAGAAACCTCGTTATGTTATTGTTGGATTTCAAACAGCAAGAAAAGATAATCGTAAAAAATATGCCTGTCATTTTGACCATTGCAATATTACAAATGTTATACTCTTTTTAAATTCACAATATTATCCTTATGAAAATTTAAATCTAAACTTTGATGAAAATCAGTACTCTCTACTTTATGAAATTTACGCTAATTTCCAACCATCCCATTATGGTAAAGATTCAAAACCTATTTTAACAAAGGATATTTTTAAAAGTTTATTTCCTCTAATTGTTATTGATTGTTCTAAACAAAACGAGTTTTTAAAACAAGCATCAGTTGATGTAAGGTTAGAATTTGAAGCAAGAATCAACATGCCAGCTGAGACCACCGCCTACTGCTTAATCATCCATGACCGCGTCATACAATATAAGCCAATCAGTGGCGTTGTAAAGAAACTATTGTAAAGGAGTGGGGGTCATGTGGTAGGAGTAATTAATATAAAAGCAGCTGCTGTTGGTCAAAAAATTCATTCCTGCTTCAACATGGAATTCATTGTAGACGTTCAAGGATTTAAAATACCAAATAACGAGTTTGTCTTCAAAGAGTTGGCAATACTTCCTCTACAGTCAGATGCTCAACCACTAGTTTTCCTGTTCGAACCTGCTTGTTCTTGGAATTCATTGCCAGGACGCTACAAAAGTGAAAACCTCTGGCTAACTCATAATTACCATGGAATTGACTGGACAGCTGGAGATGTATAATACGATGAACTTCAATCTATTCTACAAGGAATTCTGCGAGGTGCTAATGCAATCTACGTTAAAGGATGAGAAAAGAAGACTTGGCTTGAGAAATTCTTACTTAATGTGCAAAATTTAGAAGATTTTAATTGTCCATTGTTAAAAAAACTTGAAACTAAATTATTGTTAACGCCATGTAAACATCATACTCTTTATAGTGAAAACTGTTTCGCAAAAAATGTTAAACTTCTTCAAGAATGGTTTTTGGAACCATCAAATCGATATATAAGTGCTATTATTATTGCAGTTGACGAAACTGACTTTACTTTAAAATCTTTCTACGAAAATTGTGAATCTTTTTTGTAAATATAGTTTTAGAAAAAAATATTATTAATTTAAAACAATGCTTTTTTAATTTAAAAACCCTTTAATTAAAATATTTTTTTTATAATTCCTAAAAATAAATCTTATTCTAATTCTAAAAAATAACTAAGAGGAGAAGGAAAGTAAATTTAAAACCAAATTCATAGGTAAAACTTTGTGTGTTTATTACTTTCGAAATTTTTTCAATTATATACATTTCTTTACAATTAATTTTTATAATAATTTAAACTCTACAACATTATATGGTCCGCCAAGATACTTTATTTGAAGTTTTTTCGATATTACTGCTTCTTTCATCATTCCCAAGGTGGATGGTTCATCTTCGAAGAGTTTGATGAATCTCGTTGGTAAGTATATGACAAAATTAGCATTAATCTCAACAATGATCCTAGGACCATATTTCGTTTGGACCTTCTTCATTTTTGTGACGTAATACAGTCTATCTTTCATCAATTCCGCAAGCGGCTTCGTCGGCAGGTAACCTTCAAAACGGCCAACAGAGTTAACTTTTTCTAGATCCATTTTTTAAAGATACTTGAAGCTGTAAGAAAACCTTGAACAAAAAAAACAAGACAAAGAACTGTAAATTATATATAAACCTGTAATATAAATAGAATTCAAAAACTATCATAATGCTGAAAAAAAGCTAAACTAAAAATGTTGATGTAATATGAGGTTAATAATAATGAGGAATATTTTATACATACTATTACTTGGAAGACCTGCAAGAAAGAATGATTTTTGGCAGCATGTAATCACTTTATATAATCGGTGCCCCCACTTTTTTCAAACCCCACCACACTACTATGCATGCGCAACTCTTATGTAACCATACGTGCGCAGCTGCATCTCATATCCATGACGTGGATGACGTCACATCCAGTTTCATGTTTGGTAACTTAGTAAATTTAAAGAAATACAAAAATCACTATAATTCACTAGGATAGAAAAAATTTGGTTTAAGTAATTTATTAGACTTAAATTACAAAATATTTTAATTAATCATTAAATTTACATTGAGATTTTGAATTCAATGGAAAACCTTTCTATGTCCAAAGTATATAATCGAAGAATCAATCAATCTCTATACAACAAACTATTCAATTTCCAACTTTTACGTAAATCATTACGTTACGTAGAACAGAACACGGATCAAAGAATGATACAATAAATGTAGTGAATTAGACTTTACTACATTAGATGAATGTTTAAGATGCCATCCCATGTAGGTGTAAATGCAGAAATCGTTTAACCAATAAAATCTATCTGTTAAATAGAAACCTTTGAACAGATAGATCTTATTGGTTAAATGTTTCCAACGCTTTTACTTCCACATGGGATGATACCATTAAACTATTCAACTAAAATGAGGTTAGGTTGTGTATATTTTATCAACAATATTGGAAATATGTCGAAACTAGCCGTTCTTACCATGAAAAAATTTACATTTTTCTCTGAGTAAAAATTAAATTTATCTCCGAAGCCTTCCTTTTCAATAAATAACTGAATGTAGAAGTAAATTTAACAGAATATTTCGATGGTAATATAAAATGAGGGTGTGAGATTTGTATGTTATATTAAAAAAAACATATTTTAATTGCGCCCTAAAGTATAAAAAAAAGTATAAAATTTATTTTTCATATCCGAAGCCTTTTCCTTGAAATATGCTAGTTTTTCTTTTGTTTTTAGTATTTACCTGCATTGCATTCAAAAAATTAACCCAAATTACCATTAAATCAAATACTTTAAATACATTAAATTTTCATCTAATTGAATATATTTGGTATTAAAATATACAAATTATTAATTTTTAAGCAGTGTAATTTTTCGTGAACGCGACATTAGCGTGAATTTTTTATAGAAAAGCTCTTTAATTAAATAAAAGTAGTTTAATGGAGCAGCAATAATATTTTACAAATAAAAAAAACTTTAATATTTTTAAGAATTAATTTTGCGCAACCTAAAAATCTTACTCTTGAGAATGAAATTAAGTAGTTTTAATAGAAAAAACCGGACAAGTGCGAGTAGAACTCGTACTGAAACCGAGGGTTCCGTACCCTCCATTAAAACTTCTAATTTTTTTCTTACAAAAAAATTTGAGTTTTTCGCTAAAAAAAATTTGAAGCTCAAATCTAATCATGTTCGGTATATTTTTCTTGAAATCTACAAATGGAAATACATAAAATAAAAAAAATGCAGTCCAATAGGCAAAGAATTGTGAAAACCAAGGGGGGGGTACACACTTTTTTTTAAACGAAAATTTTTTTTAGTTTTTCGCAAAAAAAATATGAAGATGAATTCCAATAATTTTTTCTGTACGTTTGTTGGAATCTACACGAAAAAATAAACAAAAATATATAACACCAGTTCACTAGATTAAGAATTGAGAGAACCAGCAAGGGTTGAAGAATTTTCGAGCTTGCAAAAAGAGATTTTAGTTTTTCGATGAAAACACCATGAAGATCTATTCTAATCACTTCCGCTATATTTTTCCTGTAATCTATGCATAAAAACGAATAAGTATGCCAATTTTCAGCTCTCCAGGTAAAAAACTGTGGGCGCCAGGGGGGGGTACATGCATTTTTTTCAAAATTTTCGAGTTTTTCGCAGAAAAAATTATGAAGATCGATACCGAATGTGTTCGCTATATTTTTCCTTTAATCCAATTTTGAAAATACATATGCATACCAATTTTCAACTTTCTAGGTAAAAAACTGTGAGCGCTAGGGGGGGGAGGGGTACATGCCTTTTTTTTGCGAAAAATGGCCAAAATTTGATGTTTTTCGTCGAAAACTCCATGAAGATCAATCCCAATCACGTTCGCTATATTTGTCCTGTAATCTACGCGTGAAAATACATAAGTGTACCAATTTTTAGCTCTCTAGATGAAAAACTGTGAGTTCTAGGGGGGGGGGGGTACATGGTCATTTTTGTAACCATTCCAATAGGGTTCCTACCGGGGTACGGAACCCTAAAAACCGTATAACTGAAGAAAAAAATTAATTGAAAAACTGAAATTTAAAATTGTGACTTTCAGAAGATTCACCCAAATAAATTCAAAAATATGTAATAAAGAAATCTTGACTAAAAGAGAAGTTTAAATTTTTATTTGAAAAATTAGATTTAAATTTAAAAATATTAATTAATTAATTTGTTTCTTAAATCTTAAACTGTTATAACTAAAAGAAATATAATTTCAATACAAATGATAAGTGGATTAAAAATAATGAAAAATTAAAAAAATAAATTAATTTAAAGTTTGTATGGTTAAATATGTAATTAAATATAAATGATTACATACAATAAGTCTTGATGTTCAAATTTTTTTATTTTGAGTGAAGTGAAAAATAAAGGTGTACAACTAACTTTATACATACAACGTTGTATTTACACATTGATTGAAAAACGTTTTTAAACATAGAACGTTGTGACTTAATACTTGACATATCTCAAACATAATATATATATGGGACGTTCCACGTCAAAGGGAACAGAGCTGTAGCCAAAAATTGGCGCAATGAAAAAAATCGTGCAAGTGCTTAAAAAAATCGTACACTCGTCTACTTTTGAAAGCAGTTGGGCGATGTTGAAAATCCAATATGGCGGCTTAATTACAAGCGATCAAAGTTTACAAAATCACGACCCTATAAATAATATCATTAATAAAAATGACAAAAACCAAGGAAAAAAATTTATCATTTTTTTTAACGTTTTCCGGGTCGCTTAATACAAGTCTGACGTCACATTTTAATTGCAGTTTGAAAATTCAAAATGGCGGAACCAAAATGGTGGACAATTTTTAAAACACTTTGAAATCGCTCCAAAATTATTACTCAGGGGTTTTCAGGGTCGCTGATTACGAATATGACATCAGATTTCAAAAATTCAAAATGGCGGATCCAATATGGTGGACACTTTTTCAAAAAATTCATCAGATTTGCTTGAAACTTATGCCTCAAGGGTTTTGGGGTCGCTGATTACGAATATGACATCCGATTTCGAGAATTCAAAATGGTCTTTTGGTAACTCTTACAAGAGCCAGTTGTTTTAAGATAAAATGTACTTTTTAGTCTTTAAAGAAGCTTATAATCGACATATCGATCGGTAAAATGCTTTTTTCTCGATGACGTATTAGTTCTAGTTGATACCTAGTTCTAGTTCTACATGATAAATGAATATATATTTGGTAGCCCTAAAAAGGGCTGATTGTTATGATGTTTTAGGTACTTTTTATTTATATTTTTATTTTTAGGCTTTGATAAAGTTTATAATCGATATATCGATCTATAAAATGCTGCTTTTTCGATGAAATATTTTGTTCTAGTTCTATATGAAAAGGAATATATTTTTGGTAGCCCTAAAAAGGGCTGATTGTTATAATTCTTTCGCGATTGATAGATTCTGTGTGGGGGTTGATACTTGTAGAAATACCCCCTATGTCCTTTCGATCAAGCATTTTTCAGTAGTGCATAATGCTCAAAGGAGTTGTGGCGCTTGAGTATCGTAATACTTTGAGCGTCTTTTCTGGTTCGATTATGAATCCGTGCCCATTTTGGATACTTTGAACCGGAGTAGAATTGGAAAACCTTTTTGCTAAGTGTCTTTGAGCTGTTTTATGTCTCGCTGAATTATAATAAACAATTTTTATGTTCTCAAACTTTTCTACAGCCCATGAAAAAAGAGCTTGCGATGTCAAAATTGCGTCTGTTGGCTTAGCCTGTAAACTTGCGCGTGTAGCTTCTCGCTTAAAAGTTGCACCTATTCCATCGCAAGCTCCTTTACCATGAGCAGTAGCATGCATGTGCCACTCAGCTTTTACGTTAAAATCTTCCTCGTGGTAGACAAGGTTGCACATTTGAAATCGGTTTTTGTAATGCTGCTTAGCACCGTCTGTAACATAAGTAATCTTCTTTACTTGAGGAACTACTTTCTTAATTTCAGGTATTAAAAATTCTTGCAAAATATAAACGGCAGCAGTATCATGTGTTGTGCTTTCGGACAATGCAATTAAACTACTATGCAATACCTTCATTCCAGATTTATAATAAAAAATTGCTGGATGTACAGTACACTTTCTTTCAAATTATTTTTTAGGTGCGATAAATACTTGGCTTGGTTTTTTGATATAAAATGATGAGGTATTAATTTTTTTTAAATGATCACATAATTCGACAACAAAGTCTTCTACCCCAAGACACTCTTTCTTCAAAGTGCAACGATCAGTTGTTTGCCACGTACTATAAATTATTTCCTCAACGCCTTTTTGCTCAAAAATAGCAGTGAGATAAGTCGAGAAATTTTCAAAATTGGGACAAGATGAGCACTGATTTAGATGACATTCAGGACGTGGATTTTCACAAATCACAAACTTAATGCAATCCTTGTAATTTCGAATTCGATTTTGTGACCCCTCCGTCAGCCTTTCCAGATTGGAAGCATCCATCAGAGCGTTGAAATTTTCATGAATAGTGCAAACGCATACACTATGTGTCCCTTTGGCTCCCACTAGAACGCAACATTTTGGCCTTAATTCTGCAAACTTACTTAAACTGATTGGATATTCCGGATTAAGTTTTTTGAATTCTTCATGTAAATTACTTACATCACCCAGCAATAAACGTTTCTGAACTTTTCGTTTTTCCCCATTTACTTTAACAGTGACCGTATCTTTTTTATTTGGCATAACTCTACTATATACATCACTCTCATAAAATTGTATGACCTTATCAACCGTAGTAGTAGGTAACTTCTTTCCTACTTTCAGAATTGGCATTGATAATACACCTTCGGTTTTCTTCAAATCTCTTGCCTTTTTAGCCATTCTGATGGATGTTCCAAATTCTTCTGCTACTTTACGAAGAGGCCAACATTCAGGACAAATGGTGAGAATACTGACACGAAGTGGATCATTAGTTGGTAAGGTTGTAAACTTTTCCTTTAGTCCATTTAATAGTACGTCTAATTCCTGTTCCCTAGTCAAGCGAATTCTTTTTTTGGCGGAGAATCTATTTCAAGGTCTACTTCTGCAGAATCTTCTTTAAAATTGTGTAAATCTACAGCGTTTGTGCTATTTTCAGGAACAGACTTATTATTTTCATGAAATGAGGTACGACATTGCTTACAAATTTTTAAATTCGCGTACTCACTGCCAAATTTTTCAATCATAATCTTCGACATACATCTTAAATCTTTTCCTCTGTGCCCGTCAATTTGAAAAGGATTTGCGCACCGATCTGTGCGATGATTTGAGAGAGTAGGATTTGTTGACGACATTATACATTTATTTAAAACTGAGACCTAAATAATAACAAATCTCTAAAAAAAACTTAAAATACTGACTAATACTAGAAGAATAATAAACACTATATTAAAAAAAACCGACAAGAAAACAATTTTGTATATAAAAACCTTATTGTAGTTGAAACAAAACAAAAAAATACTGTTTTATATAAAGAACACAAATCTATGATCGAACCAGAACAAGAACACTATTTCCTATAACAATTAGTAGTATGCTGCTGTGACAAAGGTTGAACAAAAAAATACTATCTAGAGTATCAAGCAATGCACTTTAAAAGAATAAGACAATTGAAAAACACTATCGCCAATTGCAAAAATAATTTTTTGACAGAGCAAGAACAAAAAACTATCGCATAGTACAATTAGTAGTAAACTGATGTGAAAAATCTGAAAAAAAGAACTGTCGTGAATATCAATTAAAGTACTCTGCCAGGATCAGAAAAAAAACACTATCGGCAATAACGAATACAATTCTTTGACAGAACCAAAACAAAAAACTATCGCATATTACAATTAGTAGTAACCTGATGTGAAAAATCTGAAAAAAGAACTGTCGTGAATATCAGCTGAAGAAAAAGCACTAAAGTGAATATGCAGCAACGCACTCTACCGGGATCAGAGAAAAAAAACACTATCGGCAATAACGAAAACAATTTTTTTAAAGAACCAAAACAAAAAACTATTGCATATTACAATTAGTCGTATACTGGTGTGATGAAAGATGAAGAAAAAAAAATAAAGTGAATTTCAATTAATGCACATTGCTAGGATCATTTTCCAAATTTGATGTCCTATTCGTAATCAGCGACCCAGAGAACCCTCGAGTCAGAAGTTTCAAGCAAATCTGCTGAATTTTTCGAAAAAGTGTCCGCCATATTGAATCCGCCATTTTGAAAAAAAACATTTTTTTGACATCTGATGTCATATTCGTAATCAGCGACCCCGAAAACCCCTGAGTAATAATTTTGGAGCGATTTCAAAGTGTTTTAAAAATTGTCCACCATTTTGGTTCCGCCATTTTGAATTTTCAAACTGCAATTAAAATGTGACGTCAGACTTGTATTAAGCGACCCCGAAAACGTTAAAAAAAATTTTGATAAATTTTTTTCCTTGGTTTTTGTCATTTTTATTAATGATATTATTTATAGGGTCGTGATTTTGTAAACTTTGATCGCTTGTAATTAAGCCGCCATATTGGATTTTCAAGATCGCCCAACTGCTTTCAAAAGTAGACGAGTGTACGATTTTTTTTAACACTTGCACGATTTTTTTCATTGCGCCAATTTTTGGCTACAGCTCTGTTCCGTTTGACGTGGAACGTCCCATATATATATATATATATATATATATATATCCTAATAAATAAAATAAATAACCTTTATCACATAATATGAAGTTAGCTTGCAAAAAATATGCAAAAAAATGTGTGTTTTAATAACCTAAGTCATTTTGAAGTGAAAAACAGACGCTTTTAACAATTTGAAAAACGATTTCACTACAGAGGAATCTCTGAAATTTATAATAGTAAAATAAGAAAAACGCTTTTAAACGATTAAGGAACTTTTAAAGCGGCATTACAACCAACGAATCTAAGCGTATTAAATGAAATAATAATACGAGATTTTATAACTATAGGCGTATTAAGTAAACGCTTTTAAAAAGAAATTAATTTTTAAGCGTAAAATATTCAATGAATCTAACCGTATTAAACGAAATGATCCGACTTTAAAATTATGTATATTAAATGAACGCTTTTAAAAAAATTGAAAATTTTTCAAAGCATCACCACAGTTAACAAATATTAAAGTATTGTACGAAATAATAACACAACACTTTGTAATTAAAGTAAACGCTTTTAAAAAAATTAAAAAGAAAGATTTATCACTTTAAAAATAAAAATTTATAAAAAAAGAATAAAATGGCCGTAAAATAATGTTTCAACACAATTTTCACTTCACATACAATTTCCCTTCTTATATATTTTCACTGTCCGTTTTAAATTTTTTTCATTGGATCAATGTTCTCTTTTTTTATGCTTTTATCATTGGTCTCGTTGATTTTCGGATACAGGGGCCTACTGCTTCTTCTTCAACTGCATCTCCTTTTTCAAGAGTTTTTTTAGGCATCAAACATTGGCGGTATTCAAGCTTGACAGCTTCCACGCGTGGTTCGAAAATTTTTTAATCTTTCAGCTTGACTAATTGCTTCCTTTTTTGTTTTTTTACTAGGTTCTGGTGATGATGGTAATGACAATGAAGTGTCAGAAGAGTCTGAAGATGATGATGGTGGTGCAGATGATGATTTATTTTTTATGATTGAATTTTTCGGAGAAGTAACCAAAAGTTACCTATAATATACCTGTGAGTTCGGTGCTGGAATTGAGTTAGATGGAAAATTAATTTACTGCTACTTCCATCTTATCTACTCACTCTACGACGTTTTTCAGTGTCAAGAAATTCTTCTGAAGTCCCAGGATCTGTACAATTTTTACGGTAAGCTGAAGTTTCAGCTTGAGTTATACATTCAGGTTGAACAGGCATTGATGTTGCGGGATGAAGTGGAGTTCTATTCTCATATGGTGTTCTGTGATGCATATGAAGCCCTGGCTGTGCTTGGTATTTAAAAAATCCTGTTTGTGATCTCGGTGGTGCAATAAAACCAGTTGGAGCTGTAGCTGGTATAGGATATCCTGTTTGTACTTGTGGTTCAGCTTGCATCCTAGGATGAACTGTAGATACTGAACGCTCAGAACCTCTAGTATTCACGGGATTTGCAGGTTGATAAAAATGAGAAGAATGAGATGATGATGGTCGATTATGCAAATAGGAACGTGATGAACGTTCACTATGTTGAAAAATATGTGATATGCGCTGATGTTCATGAACCTGAAACATAAAATATTTTATTTAATCAATTTATAAAAATATATACATTTCATTCAATTTTATACAATTTTATATTATTTATATGAGGCATTTCATTTCAAACCGTTCCACCGACAAAAAACAATCGCAAGGAGACATATTTTCTAATAATTTTTATTATATAATTCTTTAATTGTTTATAATATATTATACACTGATTTAAAAGAGAATTTCATGAGCTTTCTATTGCTATTTTTATTATTTTAAATTTTTGCCAATTTCGTAGAGAAATTGCTGTTTGAAATGTTAAACTCTTAATATCTCAAAACACCCCCCCGACGATTTTTATCAAAATTATATGAAAATAAAGCGTAAATTCTCTAGTTTCTATTCCCATTTGATATATTATGGACATTTCATGGGATTAATAGAAAAAAATTATTTAAAAAATGTGTTTTTGAAAAATTTGACAAATATTACGAAATTGAATGTAAGTTGAATGGGTTAAGGTTCAACTTCATACTATTTGTAAAATTTTTCAAAAACACATTTTTTAAATAATTTTTTTTCTATTAATCCCATAAAATGTCCATAATATATCAAATGGGAATAGAAACTAGAGAATTTATGCTTTATTTTCATATAATTTTGATAAAAATCGGCGGGGGGGTGTTTTGAGATATTAAGAGTTTAACATTTCAAACAGCAATTTCTCTACGAAATTGGCAAAAATTTAAAATAATAAAAATAGCAATAGAAAGCTCATGAAATTCTCTTTTAAATCAGTGTATAATATATTATAAACAATTAAAGAATTATATAATAAAAATTATTAGAAAATATGTCTCCTTGCGATTGTTTTTTGTCGGTGGAACGGTTTGAAATGAAATGCCTCATATATTTTTTATTTATTTTAAATTTATTTTATATTATAATTTTTAGTTAGTGATTTTATAACCTGAAATAAAATATTTTATTTAATCAATTTATTAAAAAAAATATATATATATTTCATTCAATTTTATACAATTTTATTTATTTTAAATTTATTTTATATTATAATTTTCAGTTAGTGATTTTATAACCTGAAATAAAATATTTTATTTAATCAAATTTATTTAAAAAAATACATACATTTAATTCAATTTTATACAATTTTATATCATTTATTTATTTTTTATTTATTTTAAATTTATTTTATATTATTATTTTCAATTAGTGATTTTATAACCTGAAATATATTCATGATCAAACCTAAAATTGACTTAAATTAACTTTTTTAAAATAATTTTTAAAAAATAATTTAATAAATTTTTTTAAATAATTTTTATTACACCTAAATCATAATATAACAATAGAAGTAATAATGTAGAAAGAGTAATTGTATTTTAGAAAATTGATCGAAGTAAATAATAATCAATAACTTTATGAATTCTAGAATTAAAATATTCATTTTATATTACATTAATTACCGATTTTACATAATATATTATATTCTTTGTTTAGAACTATCTACAAATAAATGAAACAAGAATTGATTTGACTTTTTTACCAAAAAAAAGAAAATTTGTATCTCATTCTTTAATTAATTGGCCGTGTCCGATTTAGCCCCACCAATTTTCGGATTTTCGTTTTTGAGGTAGTCACCTTCGAAGCAATATATCTTTAAAGCTATTGTACTTTTTTTAAATCGAACAAGTGCGATTTGTAGGTGAAAGTACAAGTTTCAAAACGGTGTATTACACTTTAGCAAAAAGTATGTTTCTGTATGAGTTTTCTGGTCAAAGACCAAATCCGTCCGGTTTAGCCCCGGTAAACAGTAGATGTTTTAGCTAAATTTACTAATTTAAAAATAAGTTGGACGTCTATATTTTTACCTCAGCTCACCTACAAGATGTTTTGAGTATTGTCACTATTTTATTTTGACAATTGGCATGCCATAGTGTAAGTTATTTTTTAATGCAATAAAATATACTTACTAATATAATTATTAACTCACGAATATTTTGTCATATTGTCCATTTAAATACAAAAATATGAATTTCCTGACATGCATATAGTAAAAAATTTCTGCAAAACCAGTATATTAATAAATTGAGTCAAATAACGTATAAAAGCGAATAATATTTAAAAATTCATTATCATGAAAAACGAATGCAAGATGATTATTATTTACTTTTTGGTGCAAGACAATGCTTATTCGATTTTCCGTGCAATAAAATGCTTATTTAAAATTGTGTGCAAAACAATTGCCACTGACAGAACAATATATATTTACTCTAAATCTTCCTATTAATAATAAATTGCAATTAAATATCTGAGAATTTCAGTACGTGTCTATTGTTATAAGAAACTTTAAACACGGATCCTATCACACGTATTAAGAAATATTTTTTAAGCAATTGCAATTATATATTATACTGAATTGAAAATTTTATAAAATTCATAAAATAAGCCAATTTCAGAATGTACATTTTCGCATAGAATGTTGAATAAGCATTTAATTGCACGGAAAATCGAATAAGCATTGTCTTGCACCAAAAAGTGAATAAGAATCATCTTGCATTCGTTTTTTAATAAGCATTATATGAACGGGTGGCGTCGATTATCATCAATATATTATTATCATCATCCATACAATTATCATCATCAATAAATGAGGCATTTTACGTGTAATGTCCTAAGTTGAAATTTCAACTTCTTGAAAAAAATTGAAACTCGGGGAATTTGTTGTTCTATCAATTAGAAATGTGCCCCAAAAAATATTTTTGACTTTTTCGAAAATTTGAAGGGGGTAGAGGGGGGTCAATTTGACTAATTTTGCTAACACTGGCTACTTTGTGAATTTTTTCTGAACGTACTTTTAATGGGAAAAATTTTTCAGAATATGTTTCGGAAAGGTTTTTTCGTCCTCTTTTCAATGATGAATTTTATTTTTTAATATTTTAAAAATTTATCCCAATTTTTGATAATTAATATTTAAATTTCGATTTCCCAAAAAAGGGTCCGTTTTATTTGAAAATAAATTATTGCAAACGAAAGCTGAGGTTTTTTCCTATGCGCATGTAAATTTTCAGAATGCCCTTTTTCTTTGTTTTTGAGTTATTAAATTTCAAAGAATAAATTGCTGCGCGCAGCGTTACGGTGGCACTGAGCCGCGTGGTACCAAGCGTGATGCGAGGTGCCCGCGAGGTAGCGCGCAGCAATTTATTCTTTGAAATTTAATAACTCAAAAACAAAAAAGGGCATTCTGAAAATTTACATGCGCATAGGAAAAAACTTCAGCTTTCGTTTGCAATAATTTATTTTCAAATAAAACGGACCCTTTTTTGGGAAATTGAAATTTAAATATTAATTATCAAAAATTGGGATAAATTTTTAAAACATTAAAAAATAAATTTAAAGATGTATTTTGGTGTTGACCAGAATAAATTGTAGTGAGAAGATGTAAAATAGTGTTTGTTTTCGCTGGTCTTTATTTATACAATTTCAAAATTCGAGCTTTCGTCTTTCCATGAAAGACCTCATCAGGTTATATCAAATCAATCTAAAAAATTGTTTTACAAATTAAAAAAGAAAACAAATAAGAAATAACATATAAAATAAAATAACATATAAAATAAAATAAAAAAGAAAACAAGTTCAAAACATAATCATTTTCTCTTTATAAAGAGATCACAAAAAGAATTCTCACCATGTCAACATACAACAAAAAAGTCACAGACACACAAAAATAAAACATAATGTCAAAAATACATATAAAAAACACATATATAAGTCAGCATTAGACAGTACTGTGGTCTACATTTTTTAAAGATTATTATTTACTAAAAAACAATAATTCTCGTCAGCTGTCAAAAAACGTTATAACCTCAAAACCATGAGTGTTCGTTTACAATGCCTAAATTCTACAGTGTCATTCACATGTCGTCGAAACTTAAAGTTCTATTCACATTACAGCGAAGTCACAAATATTTAACCATATATCATAAAAAGAAAAAAAAAATCTTTTTTGACTAATTAAAAAAAAACAATTATAAGGACATATCGGATATTAAATTAAAATATAAATCACTAAGGTTATTTATGTCGGTTCGTTTGTTTACAGAATTACTAAATTTAACAATATAAAACATTTCCTTAAAAAGTCGCTTCCTGAGATTCGACTCATTACAAATAATTTTGGTGTTATTGAAATTGAAGATGTGGTCATATTCATGGGAATGTGCAACTAGAGAAGAAGCTCTTTTATCATTTTTGCAATCTCTCTTATGGGTACTGACCCTGTCCTTTATATAGTTCATAGTCTGACCGATATACACCATCCCACATTCGCATGGAATCTGATACACAACGTGACTTTTCAAATCGAAAGGTGTAATATCTTTATGCTTTGAGAAACAACCAAACGGATCCTTATTATACTGAAAAACAACATTAACATCAAACTTCTTAAAAAATTTTATAAAGAAAATGTGAAGTTCGTCAATGAAAGGAAGAGATACACATTTTCTGAGGTCAATAGTTTTTGATTTGTTGACTACTCTCGCATTAGAATCAAGAGGATTTGTAATTTTTTTGAGCCTCAAATCAATATACTTTTTAACGAGAAATGCCGGATAATCGTTTGAAATTAAAATATTTAAAACAGTATTTAAATTATCGTTGATGAATTCAGTCTCAGAAAGTTTTACCGCTGTATCAACAAGAGAGTAAACGATCGAGATTTTATCCTTCATACAAATGCTTGAGTTGAAATTTACATATCTACCTGAAAAAGTTCCTTTTCTAAACCAATTTGTTCTTAATTTGTTATTATCTCTCATTATTAGGGCATCCAAAAAACCAATACAATTATTTTCTTCAACCTCAATAGTAAATTGGATTTTTGGATGATAGCTATTGAACACATATAACAATTCGGGAATTTTATCACGTGGAATACATGTCAGAATGTCGTCAACATATCTTCGATAAAAAACATACTGAAAGTTAATTCTTTTTAAAACATCAAACTCTAATTTTTCCATAACGAGGTCAGCTATGACACCCGATAAGGGGGACCCCATAGGTGTACCAAAAATCTGTCTATAATATTTGCCTTGGAAAATACAGTATGCATTATCCAAACAAAACTCAAGCAGTTCACAAAAATATGTATCATCAATGCCAGTGTGTTCTCTAATTTCCCTCCATTTTAACTTTACACATTTTAGTACCAAATCCTTAGGAATATTTGTAAAAAGGGATTTTGCATCTAGAGAGACTAAAATAAAACCATCCGGTATATAAAAATCTTTCATCTCAGAAACCAAATCAAAACTATTTTTAACAAAATGTTCAGTTTTTCTAATGACCTTCTGAATCGGTTTACTTAAAAATTTTGAAAGATTATATAAGGGGGATCCACAGAATGAGGTGATTAAAAAAGGTTATGAGGTTATTAAAAAATAAAATTCACCATTGAAAAGAGGACGAAAAAACCTTTCCGAAACATATTCTGAAAAATTTTTCCCATTAAAAGTACGTTCAGAAAAAATTCACAAAAAGTAGCCGGTGTTAGCAAAATTGGTCAAATTGGCCCCCCTCTACCCCCTTCAAATTTTCGAAAAAGTCAAAAATATTTTTTGGGGCACATTTCTACTTGATAGAACAACAAATTCCCCGAGTTTCAATTTTTTTCAAGAAGTTGAAATTTCAACTTAGGACATTACACGTAAAATGCCTCATATATATATATATATATATATATATATATATATATATATATATATATATATATATATATATATATATATATATATGTGACCCTCCACGGTGAAAGGGACCTTAGCTGCTTAAAATTTTAGGTTATGTTTAGAGTAGTTTTAGCTTTATTAAAAATGTATTATTGATTATTTAACATCAAAAACATATTTTTCTAAAAATATTGCATATAATAATGAACTAAATATTTATAGTTTGTAAAGAAAAGTAGTCATTTTTATTTATTTGTACTTCCAATTTTAGTTCTGTCAAAAACAGCTAAGGTCCCTTTCACCGTGGAGCGTCACATATATATATATATATATATATATATATATGGGACGTTCCACGTCAACAAAAACAGAGCTGTGGTCAAAAATTGGCGCAATGAAAAAAAACTTTCAAGGGCTTAAAAAATACGTACACTCGTGTACTTTTAATAGCAGCTGGGCGTTTTTGAAAATCCAATATGGCGGCTTAATTACAAGTGAAGAAACTCAACAAAATCACAAATCGACAAATAATATCGTTAATAAAAATTACAAAATCCAAGGAAAAAAATTGAACGAAACTTTTTTAAACGTTTAATACAAATTCGAAGTCAGATTTTGATTAGAGTTAAAAAATTAAAAATGGCGGAAGCAAAATTGTGGACAAATTTTAAATCTCTTTAAAAACGCTCAGAAATGGTTACTCGTGGGTTTTCAAGGTTGCTGATTACTAATATAACCTAAGATTTTAAAAATTAAAAATGGCGGATCCAATATGGCGGCCAATTTTTCGAAAATTCATTAAATTTTTTCAAAACTTGTCCTATGGGGGTTTTTTAGGTCGCTGATTGCAAATGTTACCTTAGTTTTTAAAAATTTTAAATGGCGGATCCAATATGGCTGTTGATTTTATTAAACATTTATCAAATTTGTTCGAAAATTTCCTTTAAGGGTTTTTATATGTCGCTGAGTATTCATAGGTTTTCTACTAATATACTAAAATACTAAAATAATATGTAGTCGAATTTCTTCACTTGTAATTAAGCCGCCATATCGAATTTTCAAAAACGCCCAGCTGCTATTAAAAGTACACGAGTGTACGTATTTTTTAAGCCCTTGAACGTTTTTTTTCATTGCGCTAATTTTTGGCCACAGCTCTGTTATATATATATATATATATATATATATATATATATATATATATATATATATATAAATGGGTGATTCTACCGAAATACTCCTTTTTGTGAGATACAAACAGAAAAGAAAAAAATCATTATTTATGGATTAATGCAGTCAATTATATTGAGTATACAATAATCTACCACCTCTATAGCATGATCATGTTAGCTTTTAGCTTTTAAAGTATATATTTTAAATTAAAATTTACAAAGAAATTAAGAGGTTAAAATTTGGCGCCGGCGTTTTTTTCTATATATATTTTTCTATTTACAAAAAATTATTTAATAATTATAATTTATTAATATTAGGGGGAAGTCCCCTAACGCCGGACGGCACCTAGCGCCGGACACTTCTAATTCTTCAACAAATGACAAATCATCGGATTAAAAAATTGTCAAAAAAGTCGCGGAAGAACGTAATAATAAAGAATCAGAGAGCTCGGTTTGTCAATAACGCGAATGACCTCGATGAGAGCACTAAATTGTTTTTTTATCGAGAAGACGTTGTATCGTTTAAATTTCAAAGTGCGATTGCTACTATAGTTTTGTGCTTACGTGTTTATTTTAACTTGCATTAAAGAGAGGATTTAACTATAATTCCAAGACTGTAAAAGTTTTTTTTATTTTCTTAACGGTGTTAGTATAAAATAACATAATTTTGAGGATTGCTTGTCCCCTAGTAACGGACACAAGGAATTCCCCTAGTACCGGACAGTTAAAAAATTGGTTTTTGTAGGTAAACTCAGCCAATAAGTGAATAGTTAAGTCACTTTTGTTTTATCTGAATATATTAAACAGGAATATACGTTGAATCAATCATTCACTTAATGTGAATGTGTTTTTGGTAAAATGCACTGTAAAATTTAAATAAAAAATAAAAAAAAAGGTAACACATTTTTTTCTAAAGTTGATGATTTTAATTTACAATATCTTTGGCAATAACACTTCACTTAATAATATCTTGCACGTAAAATTAAAAGTTTTATACTGTCCGGTACTAGGGGACAATTTCAAAATTGTAGTATTTCGATACCAAAACTAAATTGAACTTAAGAAAAATGTATATCAAAATATTCTATTTTTGTTAATTGATTTTGGTGTTATCTATTGTAGAGTTAATTAATTCATAATTGAAGTCATATTTTTTGAAGTAGTTTTAATTTTATTCTATGAAAACCTTAAATGTCCGGTACTAGGGAACTTTCCCCTATCTATAAATTTGATAGATTTTGAATCATGTTTATCATGTTTATAAAGGACAACTTTATGTGAAAAAAATTGCGATCAATTTATATATATATATATATATATATATATATATATATATATATATATATATATATTAATATTGTTTTTATTAGAGGTGAGAGGAATGACGCTTTAGGTTGTGAATCTCTGCTTATGTCTCAATTTTAATTTTTTTAACGCAAAATAATTACATTTTTTAAAAAGTAACTTAAGAAATTAATATTAGAGATGTTAATTTAAATATTGATCACAATAATTAATCAATATCTCTACCCACAGCAAAAATATTGGATAATATTCAACGAGTGAGAGGAATGACGCGGTACTACATGACAAATTTCATTTTTTATATTTCAAAAAACTACACGACATATTTTATTCATATCTTAGAAAATTATTCTAAAATATCATAACTTTTAGAAAAAACTGATAAAGTACCTATTTTCATGTTTTAAATAATTGTTTTACGTATTCAAAAAATGAAAAGCACTTAGATGACAGGTTAGAAAATCGATTTTAAGGTGGTAAAATATTTTAAAAATGTATTAAACAATAAAATTTTACAACTTTTTCTTGCAGAACATTTAGAAATAGTGGTAAAATAGAGAAATATGACTTGATATTTTCCCAAATGATTATAATTATTTAGAAAATAACTTTTTTATTTATTCTTATAGTAAATAAGCCGCTCTTTCCAACGCAATAAACCGCAGCTTTTTAGCTGCATTAGTTTTCTCACAATTTCACTTCAAATTTAGGTACTTTGACAAAAAACAGTGCAAAAAAACTAACTTGGTAAACTTCGAAGTCGTTTTTCTCGAAATCTATTTTTCGGGTCGTAGGTCCTGTGATGGAGATAAACCAATACGAGGAATAAATACTATTTTACCTTTAGATTTTCAACTAATTATTTCTGCAGAAATGACGTTTTTTAATAAAGATTTAACAACTAATCTAGTTCCATTGCATAACACTTGAACTAAATTCATATTTTGTTAATAGCATAATTATACTTCCTACCTTCAACGATAATTTATGAGCAGGTAAATCATCTGGTGTTAAGTTCTTTAAAAATTCTACTGGAATAAAATTGTTCATGTCTTTTAGATTCTCATCATCAACATGTGAGTCATTACTATAATAAACTACTTCTTTTCCTTCTAATTTTGATAAAATGCATTCATTTATATCTAATACGTCAGCATTAGCTAATGAAAGTATGAAAGAAGAATAAACAGATGAATCATTTGAATTTATTGATGATGATCCATAAACTTTATCAATTAAATTTCCATTTGAAATTAAATCTGATAGAATTTCTAAAACATTATTTTTTTTCTCAAATGTACTTTCAGGATTTCCATCACCGATACTTAATAACTAATTTGAAAACTCTGTCTGATTCTTATCTAATGTAACATTCGCATGGAAAGACCTAGTTTCAAAATGACGCCACAATATACTATTTTTTACACATATTTCAACAATATGAGTACGATTACCATGTGAAACAATTGGTAAAAATTGTCGAAAATCTCCTGAAAGCAAAATAACTTTACCTCCAAAAGGTTTGTTACATTTTGTAATATCTCTCAACATACATTCCATTGCTTGCAAGGCGTATTTAGGTACCATTGTTATTTCATCCCAAATAATGTTATGTTACAGGTTGAATTTTCAGTAATTGGTATAAGAAATTTGAACATATTATGTGATGCTCGATCACCTTTCAGGAGATTAGCAGTAGCTTCTTTTTTTAACAATTGCAATGCTAGCGCATTGTTTTCTATATCTATAGAATTATATTTTTTGAGAAGTTTCTTATCTATATGTATCAAGCCAAATTGTTGCAATGTAAATCTATGAAAACTGAGAACTTCATCAATTAAAACTATCGACTTTTGAATCGAAACATCCACAGGTAAATTATTATCAAGAATCATATACTCTTTATATTTATTCCATAAATCTACGACATTCACAGGCAATCCAAATACACATATGTGTGCAAATAATAGACAAAGTTCTTTAGGAAATTTCATACTTACTGCTTCACTCAAACAATTATCCCATTCATTTCATCTATCATTAAATTTCGTGCGCGAGCTGCTTCTACAAAAGTTTTGTACGTAATACCTTTATATGTATTTACGTCTTCAAAAGATTTTGCACCACGTACATACAATAATAAAATTCTCAAAAAATATCGTTCAATATCTTTAGGACTTACAAAGTACATTCGTGAAATTACAGATTTAGTATATCGTTCTCTTTTTTCTAAGTTTTTGATTGCTCAACGAATTCAAAATGATGCGGTATTTCTGAATACAAATACTTGTGTGCTTCAAGATCTTTAGAATTCAACTCGAACCATGCTGTCAATGTCGTACTTTTAAATTTCTCAATTGCTTCTTGCTCCATTCCTTCTTTAAAACATAGTGATTGTTGATTAGGCGAGTATTTAAATAATGTTGTGGTTCATCATAATGTAATACCTGAGTACTGTTATCTTTAATACCCACTATTGCACAATCATGACCCTTATAACAATATTTAAATAAATATTTAACACCACCTATACTACCACATGCTACAACATTGATATGGCATGCAAACTTTTTACTTAAATAAGGATTGTAGGGTACAATCATCGAATTGTGTGCAGTACTTTTAATTGAATCATCTTTGTTATTAAAAATTAATTTTTAACCATCATTTCTTCGCTTATATTCTGGATAATTTTTTGAATGATAATTTGTTTCTGAAGAAAATGGTTTTCGATATTGTTTAATGCAAATTTTTTTTTCAGGATCCATACAAGGTGAATTCATATTTTGCTATCCACAAGGTTCATCAACTTAAAATTGTTTTACAATCTTATAAAGTTCTGTGTATTTTTTTCGTCAGGAATTTCTGCTCATATTATTTTATCAACAGATTCTGCATCTCGAATGAGATGATTTATCTAAATAATGATTTATTTAAAAAGATTATTAAATGTACATGTGGCAATCCACGCTTTTGGAATTGTATTACGTACACATAGGAAAGCAGTGGTCCAAAAATTCTTTTATCTTTTAATTCACTCATTAGCGCTGTCACCTTTTGTTGAAAAACTCGAGCTACAATATCTGGTCGATCAGACGCAATTTCATTATCTAATAAATTTTCTGTAATTTTACGCCATTTTGGATTACATGTCATTGTGATAAACAAACCTGGTTCTCCAAATTTTTGAACTAATCGCATAGCATCCATAAATGATTGTTGATACGAACGTGGTCCTCCAGTAAATGTTAAAGGTAAAATAGTTAATCCACATATGAATATCTCTTGGAGGTTCATTTTTCAATTTTGCTCGCTTTTCTTCTTCTAATTCTACTTCTGTCATCTTTGTAATCCTTCTACATAGGGATTAACTTTTCTTAATAATTTATCTATTTCTGTCATTATTAAAGGTTCACATTTATCACCACGTCCTTTAAGAATATCTAATTTAGCACCCATGCTAGTGAAAGCGGACGAACTATTGTAAGAACGAATATTTTATCTAAAATTATTACCTTTAAAGCTAGAATCAATTAATAACTCTTTTAAGAAAATTGGGTAGAGGAGAGTGGGGCAAACCGGACCCCTAACGGTTTTTTGACTCTTGTGACTAAACGAATCAACCGATTTCATTTTTTGAGGGCTTGTTTAAATGATTATTTAATTGCGCAACTTTTTCCTAGAGACACCTATACTTCATCTTTTATTGTTTAGTTGCTGTGTTAACTTTAAAAAATTTTGCAAACGGTCCGGTTTGCCCCACTTCCTGGGGCAAACCGGACCGTTTGGTTTTTTATTTATAATATTGCATTTACATAATCTACAATAATAAAAAACATAAAGAATCATGTAAATAATGGTTGTAGTAATGAAAATAATAATTCGGAATTGAATTTTAATTAAATAAGTATTTTTTTAATAAGAAAATAAAAATGTTTGTCATTATCAGAGAAACAATATTAAAAGGTCCAATTCTCATTAGAAGACAATTATTTTTCATTGTAAGTAAATATTTTAATGAAAGAAACATTTTATTGAAAAATAATTTTTATGAAACTTTAATTCAATGGAAATATCCTATTGTCGGTTTGCCCCACCGAAAACGGTCCGCTTTGCCCCACAGGCCCATTTTAAGAATAAATGTCTGTCAAAAAGAAACGCTTTGCAAATTCATGAAAGTTTTGGGTGGTAAATATTCCTGAGGTGTGTACCTTCATAACCCAAGACCTAATATTTGCAAATACTACACGATTTCCTCAGAGCTTCCTTAAGAAAAAATTCGTAAAAGTGTAGAAAAAAACTAAAAAAAACTGTTGCTCCCAGCGTTGCACAAACAAAAGTAAAAAATGTCAAATTGAAAAAATAAGGTATACTACACAAGGTTGTTTCAAATTTCTAAATAGCACTTTTGACAATTTCGCCATTTCAGAAATATTGAGGGGGGTCTGGTTTACCCACCGGTCCGGTTTGCCCCACTCTCCCCTAAGGTTTTAAATCATCTAACTTTACCAACTCTTTATGACAACAATGAGTAAATAATTTATCTGGCGATCTTTTACACAAAAAAATGTAATGCATTACAAAATTTACACTCAACATTCATTAGATATAAATAATTTTCTGAAACTTTACTTTCATCGAAATGTTCAAGAGGCACAATTGAAATTCCTACAGTCTCCAATGTTTTGTTATTTTTTTATTCAATTTACTTCTTAAATCCTTTTCTTGGCGTACTTTCTTTTCTACTTTACATTCGAATATCAATTTTTTATTTTTGCATGCTAAATTTTTTGGAGTCTCACTTTCTTTTTGTTTTCCATTTCTGTTACTAATTTTTCTTTTTTGTATATTAAATTTTGGATTAATCGCACCTTTTTTTCATTTTCCGTTTCTGTTAATAATTTTTCTTATAATATATTTTAAATTTTGGATTAATCGCACCTTTTTTTAATTTTCCGTTTCTGTTAATAATTTTTCTTATAATATATTTTAAATTTTGGTTTAATCGCACAATTTTTTCGTTTTCCGTTTCTGTTTCTAATTTTTGTATTTTGCATGTTAAATTTCTTTCTTGTCGCATTTTTTTCATCTTCCGTTTCTAAAAAATAATTTTTTGTTAAAGTTTATGAAACTTTTTTGTTGGCGCTCTTTTTCCCATTTTCTGTTTCTAAGGATAATTTCATTTTTTACTTATTAAGTCTTTTTGTTGGCGCTTTTTCTTTTCAACTTCACTATCATTTTCTCGATTATTACATTTTCTTAATCTATCATTTTCTAATCTAATTATTTTCTGCTTATACGTTTCTTCAAGTTTTGCTTTCATTCTCCTCTCTTTATCTTTCATTGCAAGAATTCTCTTTTTTCAATTTCTTTATTTTGACGACGTTTGATTTCATAATATTTAATAGATAAAACGCTATTAACATTATTTCTAGAGGGAGTCTCAAAAGAATTAAAAAGTTTTTGTTCTTCACTTTGAAATTGCTCTAATCTATTCTCTAAAAGACTCTTCCAATCACACTCTACAATAAATTTTCTATTATTCGTCGCTCTCACTGCTCGAAAGGAACTTAAACAATTATTTTTAAACATTGATTTTAAATGCCTTCTTATTTCGTAATTTTTGTTATCATAATTAACCCTTTAACGACGAGATGTGCTGCTTTTCAACATGAATTTCAAACGCCTACAATTAGTAGAAAGAAGCTATTAAATTGTTTAAAAGTCCATATCCTACTATTTTAAGGGTCGCTCTTTCGAATGGCGTGGTCAAAATTTTCAAACAATGATATTAAACCCTTCTTTTTTTCAAAAATACTTAAAAATGTCAGTTTTTTTAATGCAATTTTTTTAAAAATAATTTTTTTCTCCGCCATAAATTTTTTAAATAGAACAAAAAGTATCAGAAACGTGTTCCTAATAGTTGTACTTGAAAAATATCAATTTCTAATTTTTATTTTTTTAAATTTTGAATTTAAAATTGCGCCTGAAGGACAAAAAATTTCCTAATTTTACGTAAGGTTACAAACTTTTTCAAAATTGCTCAAATCAAATTGAAATTTGTTACTCAGGGGTTTTTGGGATCGCTGATTACGAATCTGAAGTCAGATTCAAAAAATTCAAAATAGCGGATCCAATATGGCGGTCGAATTTTGTAAAACTCATTTAATTCAGTTAAAACTCGTTACTCGGAGTTTTTTGGGGTCGCTGATTACAAATTTGAAGTCTGATTCATAAAATTCTATATGGCGAATCGAAACTGGCGGCTTAATTTTTCAAAATTACTTGGATTTGCTTGAAATTTGTTACTCGGGGGTTTTTTAGGTCGCTGATTACAAATATGAAGTCAGATTCAAGAAATTCAAAAGGGCAGATCCAAAATAGCAGCTTAATTTTCCAAAATTACTGAGATTTGCATGAAATTTGTTACTCTGGGGTTTTCGGGGTCGCTGATTTCGAATATGAAGACGCTTTTAGCCTTTAAATAATTAAAGTTGCCCGATTCTCACCACGAGGAGTCAAGAAGTCTCATATCGAAATAAATTTATGGTAATATGAACTAAAGGATATTGTAATAATTTTCATTCAATAATATCAAAACGGGCGTTATCCGCCTAACGCCCTTCTTGCACCCAACGCTTCAATTTGTATTATGCGCTTTTTGAAGCAATTGTTACAGTAATATAACTTGCATGTTTTGCAGTGTTTCCTTGTTTGGAAAAAGAAAGTCTAAAATTTTTGGCTATGTGCATCAGCAAAAATTATTTGAACAAAGTAAGAACTGAAAAAGTAAAAAAAATGATTCTCTATATCGTCTACCTCGTAGTGAGAATCGGGCAATTTTAATTTTTTAAAGGCTAAAAGCAACTTCATATTCAAAGTCAGCGACCCCGAAAACCTCAGAGAAACAAATTTTATGCAAATCTCAGTAATTTTGGAAAATTAAGCTTTTTTTGCCATTTTGGATCCGCCATTTTGAATTTTTTGAGTCTGACTTCATATTTATAATCAGCGACCTAAAAACCCCCGAGTAACAAATTTCAAGCAAATCCAAGTAATTTTGAAAAATTAAGCCGCCATTTTCGATTCGCCATATAGAATTTTATGAATCTGACTTCAGATTTGTGATCAGCGACCCCAAAAATCTCCGAGTAACGAGTTTCAACTGAATTGAATGAGTTTCACAAAATTTGACTGCCATATTGGATCCGCCATTTTGAATTTTTTGAATCTGACTTCAGATTCGTAATTAGCGACTCCCAGAACCCCCAAGTAACAAATTTCAATTAGATTTGAGCAATTTTCAAAAAGTTTGTAACCTTACGTAAAATTCGGAAATTTTTTGTCCTTCAAGCGCCATTTTAAATTTAAAATCGAAAAAATATGAAAATTAGAAATGGATATTTTCCAAGTACAACTATCGGGAACACGTTTCTGATAATTTTTGTTCTATTTAACAAATGTAATGGCGGTGAAAAAAATTATTTTTAAAAAAATTGCATTAAAAAAACTTGACATCTATAATAAATTTTGAAAAAAAGAACGGTTTAGTATCATTTTTTGAAAATTTTGACCACGCCATTCGAAAGAGCGACCCCAAAAATAGTTGGATATGGACTTTTGAACAATTTTATGGCTTCTATCTACTAATTGCATACACTCCGCAATCAACACTACCATCAGCTTGTTGATCAACAACTACAAAAACTACTGGTGGTTCAAGAGGATATAGTTTTTGTAAAAAGTCTCTTTGTTGAACGTTTAAACATCCCCGCATTAACACTATCATAATTATAAATTCTTAATCCATCGTAATGACTACAAATCCAATGACCTCCTTTAGCATTACCGCTAAAAAGTATTTGAAAATGTTTTTCACCCTTGTTTATCGGCTGAATGAGATGAGGCATTTGTATAAACAAAGTATCGCGCATATTGGACAAATAATTTGAATCTTTACTCAGTAATTTTTTAAATTGAAGCATATGGTTATCATGTAACATTTTATTAGGATCGTCAATAAGTTTATAATCATCATTATTTAAAATATTAAGATACCTTTCTCTTCTTGCCACAACATTATTCTTCAACTTTACAGGCACCATACTCTTCCAATCTAAAAATTTTTTTATATGTGACTTCTAGAAGCTTACCAATTTATATTATAATAATTTTATTACCGTCAACCGGGGCTACTTTGTGCACGCGAGATTTTTAATGAATAAAATTATTATAATGAAATAATTTAATCTGCTTTTTTGTGAAATGAAGGTTTGCTTATATGAGAATAGAGGGCAATAAATGTTATTATTTAATTCTTTGTCAGGTAACAGAAAAAAATTTCTAATAACGGAAAATTTGTATCAAAAATTTTGAAAGATCTGAAAAATTGTATCAGATATTTTAGAGTTTTAATGTGTCTCATTAACTGTGCTAGATATTTATTGTCAATTATGTTGTAATGATAAATACTTAATGCGCTAACTTTTTATTGATTATTTTTAAAAAATTGAAAAAACTGAAAAACCAGAATTCTATGGGGCTATTTTGTGAACTTAAAAAAATTAAGTAATTTTTAGAAATGTCTTATTTAGTAAGAAAATTAGATTCTGTGTGTCATTTTTATACATTTATGTCTTACTGTTTTATCAAAAAACTATAAACAATTTCTCATGTTTTTCGTAAAATAACTTCGAAAATAAATTAAATAATTAATTGTTATTTATTTAACCTTAGAAAAATTAATTTCATATTTTTGAAAAATATTATTAAAAACGTTTAAAAAAGATCTTATTGAAAATATGTTTTAAAGTCACTTACAAATGTTTAAATGATAGTTTTATAATAATATATTATTACAAAATATATATGGGTGATTTTCAAATAACTGTGATTTTTTTGAATAAGACATTTTCCTGCTAAAATAGTGAACCAAATTTGAAGTTTATTACATATTCCAGTATATTTTTGTTATTAAAGTATATGTTCAAATGAAAACTACAAGATTTTAAATATTTCTAAAGTTACGATGAAAAACGCAAAGAAAATGCAAAAGTTACATGCCACGGACCTGACATTTGTCCACGGTCCTGACATGTGTGTCACAGTTAAAACACGTAAAGAAATAAAAAATCGAATAAATATTTTGTTTTCAATGTTTGCACTTCAAAATAATACCAGTAGAAGTCAATTAAACATAAAATTGAGTAATAAAATCACGATGACGTTAACATGTGTTGGTAGAAAGTAATTAACAATTTAAAACATGAAAAAAGTGCTCGTGTACGTAGAATATCATTGTAATAAAAATATTTTTATATGTAAAACATCTGGTTAGATTTGGCCTACAAAGTACTTAAAAGATAGTTTCAATATTTGCTTACGTGAAAATTTCAGAACAAAATTTTAAAAAAACGTATGCCACGGACCTGACATTTACCCTATTTTCTTAATTTTAACTATGATAATGTTAATGTAAACAAACTGAATATTAAGTATCTTTAAGAAGAGACTTCTATTAAGTGATTTATTTAGTGAGTGGCAAAAAATAATAATTTTATTAGTCATTTATCTATGGGGACATGCAAATATGACAGTTATTTGAAAATCACCCATATTCAAAAAATTGGACAAGTGCGAGTTGAACTCGCACTGCAATGGCGGGTTCCGTACACAAATATTAAAACAATACTTGCAACATTCATCGGTAAATGGTAGAATTAAAATAAACAATTAAAATAATATATTAAAATCATTTGATAAAAAAATAATTAAAAAAATTGAAGTATATTGTATATCTAATATTGTAAACAATAATAAGTAGAGAAACAAAATTCGCATAATTAGTTCCTCTACTTATTATTGTTTACAATATTATATAAACAATACTTTAATTTTTTCAAATATTTTTTTTACCAAATGATTTTAATTTATTATTTTAATTGTTTATTTTAATTTTACCATTTACAGATGAATGTTGTAAGTATTGTTTTAATATTTGTGTACGGAACCCGCCATTGCAGTGCAAGTTCAACTCGCACTTGTCCAATTTTTTTTAATTTTATTAAAAAATTGTTTTTTAGATTTTTTAATATATTTTTTGTGATCAGGTTATAAAAATATACTAATAAACTCGATTTTGGTTAACAGATCAAATAATGTAGAAATAAGAAAAAAAAATTTTTTAATAAAAAAAATTACAAAAAAATTTTTTTTTTTGATTTTTTAATATTTTTTTGCGATCAGACTGTAAAAATATACTAATTTAACCCATTTTCAGTTAAGTAGGTGAAATAATGTAGAAATTAGAAAAAAAAATTTTTTACTTAAAAAAAATTTTTTTTAATTTTTTTTAAATTTTTCAATATATTTTTGTGATTAGACTGTAAAAATATACTAATAAACTAATTTTCAGTTAATTAGATCAAATAATGTAAAAGTTAGAAAAAAAAATTTTTTTCAAAAATTTTTTAGTTTTTCCTTGACAACGCAGTGGCCATTATTACATAGCAAGTTCTCTATATTTTTCCTGTAATATTCGCGTTAAAATACACCTGTATGCCAAATTTTAGCCCTCCATGTTGAATAGTATAGAAGTTAAGGGGGGAATAGTCACTTTTTGTGCATTTTTGGCAAAAATCTTGTTATTTCCTTGACAACGCTATCGCCATCACCTCCAATCACATTCTCTATATTTTTCCTGTAATCTACATGTGAAAATACGTATCTGTACCAAATTAGAGCTCTCTAGGTCAAATAGTTTAGCCGCTAGGGGGGAGGGCACGATTTGGCTACGGACACAAGAGTCTCACCTATAGGGTTCCATCGGTACACCGAAGGTGTACGGAACCCTAAAAAAGAAAAAATGTTATTTAATACCTGACTAATATATGATTTAAAGAAAGTTTGTTAATTTTTAGTAAATCCAGATTTTAGCAAAATCTTAGTGTTTTATTTTACATTTTGTTTTATTATATCTACAAAAAAGTGTTTTCTATCTCATTATTTTTTTTAATTTACTCTAAAGTATTTAAGCAAAAGATTTAATCAGGCAGAAACGATCAAAGAAATGTTTAGGAACATTATAAAAAGTCAAAATTTCGATGCACAAAATAGCCCCATCCCGAAGGCTATTTTGTACACGACTTTTAATGACTACAACTCAGACAAACAATTTTTTTTCATTGCTCAACTTATAGAAAGTCTTTGGAAGAATGTCCGCAATAAACATCAAAACTTGGTTTTCTTTTTTTTTCTAATTCTGAAATTAAATAATCATTGAATCAAAGAATGCTATTTGGTGCACAAAATAGCCCCGATTGATGGTATTTTATTTTATAATTATTATTTATTTATCTTATAAATTAACAATGGTATTAACATTTAAAAATTGTAATTATTAATTAATTTAAAACACAATATTTTTAATAAAAATTTTTTGGAATTGTTATACTGAGTCATATCCATTTTTTGACAATTTTTAATAATTAGTGTTTTTTATTCCACGAGACTTGTTGAATCAAAAGCATAGATTATTAAAAATTTTTCAAAAAATTGACATTACTTAACATTCTTATCCGACGAATTATTGATGAGAATAAAGATTCTGTTAATTGAAGGAAAAGTATAGAAATAAAAATTATTATTTTAGTAAGTATTATTTTTATAAAAGATTGAAACTAATTCTTCTTACAAAGATACATGATTTAAAAAAGGCTAACAAATTTTTTTTGGAAATACCAACCAAAATATATAGTTAATTTAAAAAAGTCAACAAAAATTTAGTTCATCCATAAAACAATTTATGCAAATAAAAAAGTAACAAATATAATAATTTCAAAAAAAATTTGATCTTGTAAATTATATATAACAATAAAAAATATTTCTCATACAAAATAAAAATTTGATCGTGTAAATTATATATTGCATAAAAATATATTCTTTATAGGGGAGAGTGGGACAAATCCGCCATACTAACAGTTTTTTGACTCTTGTAACTAAATGATACCATCGATTTCACTTTCCGATCATTTAATTGCACAATTTTTTTCCAGAGACACCTATTTTTTATCTTTTATTGTTTAGTTGCTGTGTTAACTTTAGAAAATTTTGTAAACTGACCGGTTTGCTCCACCCCCTGGGGTAAACCGGTCAATTTTTAAAGGTCCTAGGACCTTCAAAACCTAAGACAAAAGGTTTGGAAATATTACACGATTTCCTCAGAATTTCCTAAAGAACAAGTTCGCAAAAGTGTGTAACGAAAGTCATAACAAAATTTTTGTCCCCTGTGTCGCACAAACACAAGTAAAAACTGTCAAATTGAAAATATACGGTATGCAATACAAGATTGTTTGAAATTTGTAAACAACACTTTTAAGGGCATGTCCAAGTTGTGAAATGTAAACAAACCAAAATGTAAACAAACAAAGCACTAAAATCACATTTTTCAAACAGTCTTTTTTCTCACAAAAATTAATATTAAAACACTTTTTTACAAAAATGATAAATTAGAATGTCAAAGTTTCCAAAAAAATCATTTATGAGTGTGAACAATAAATAGCAATTAGTAAAATAAATCATTCAAATGACCTGTGAAATAGCATTTTTGACGCGTTACAAAAAATAAACTGTTCGAGTATATCAACCGCACTGACGATGAAGAAGTCTCATATCAGCGATTGGACCTTCAACACGTGGAAGGGGAAATTTTTCCCTTTCCTCCATGAAATTACAAGGAGAAAGGGTAAAAACTTCTTCATCGTCCGTAGGGTTGATATAGTCAAACACTTTAATTTTTCGCGACGTGAACTCTGTTGCTCTACGCGCACGCGCAGACCGCACAGTGGGACGAAAAACACAACCGTGGACAAATTAACATAGATCCCACAAATATAATCCGATTTTAATGTTCTTGGCCTAGAAACAAATTCTAATTGTTGATAATTTTTTTAAACGAATCATAATTGTTATTAACCATTTAGTGGATTAATTATAAGTTGTTTGTTTTCTTTAACTTTTAGTAATAAAAATCCACTTAATCTTTTGTATTTGAGACCCAAAATTAAATACCAGTTAAACTTATTATTGTGACTACACATTTGTAATTGTTTAAACAATTTTTATAAACAATTTTAGTGATTTTAGTTCCTATTACCAAAAATTACGAATTAATGTGTACAATGTGCACTATTACTGGTCAAAATAAACAAGTATTACATATTATAGTTAATATTTAAACAAAGCATTGTTTAAACAATTCTTAATTAACAAATGAGTAGCGACGTTGTTTTTAGTTGTTTAAAGTTCGTCTTTTTTCTAAATGTCGTTAAATGTGGTACATTTTTTAAATATTTAATAAAATCAATTGATTAACAAAATGTTTTTAATTATTCTACAATTAATAACAATTTTATAATCAAACTATATGTTCAAGCTGTATTATAATAACATATCCTTTCAGTTTTTTCTATACTCTTTTTTATTTACCATAGTGTATCCATACGTGAAGATCAACTTTACATTTATTTAATTATCAATTTTAATAACATTGAAATCAACGTTAATTAACAAATTTAAAAAAAGTTGGTTTTAGACTTCGCACCTTAGCTTTATGATATAATCATTTTTAGTTAATCTATATTTCTAATGCCTTACTCAAATTAAACAATTACCTACAGTTTGTATTATTATTATTTTTACTTATTTATTTTGTAGTATATTTCTTGTCTTCTATAATAGTAAAAGTATGCTGAAAGTGTATATTAAAAGAGAAAGCATGTATACATTCAAAAGTTGGCGCCAATATTATGTACTTGCTGCTTTGTCCGGTAGGGTGCGCCATGTTTGATTTTTCTCACAGGTGAGATGTGTAAAAATTTACTGTAGGTAATTGTTTAATTTGAGTAAGACATTAGAAAAATAGATTAATTTAAAATGATTGTGTTATTATAGTACAGTTTGAACATATAGTTTGATTATAAAATTTTTATTAATTATAAAATAATTAAAAACATTTTGTTAATCAATTGATTTTATTAAATATTAAAAAAATGTATCACATTTAATGACATTTAGAAAAAATGAACTTTAAACAACTAAAAACAACGTCGCTAATCATTTATTAATTAAGAATTGTTTAAACAATGCTTTGTGTAAATATTAACTATAATATGTAATAGTTGTTTATTTTGACCAGCAATAGTGCACATAGCACCCATTGATTCGTAATTTTTGGAAATAGGAACTAAAATCACTAAAATTGTTTAAACAATTACAAATATGTAGTCACAATAATAAGTTTAACTGGTATTTAATTTTGGGTCTCAAATACAAAAGATTATGTGGATTTTTATTACTAAAAGTTAAAGAAAGCAAAACACAAAAAAACAACTTATAATTAACTTACTAAATTGTTAATAACAATTATGATTATTTAAAAAAAAATTATTAACAATTAGAATTTGTTTCTAGGTTAGTATTTTAAAATTTTCGGCTTTGGCTGTTATAATAATCGCTTTTTTTAAAAAGTTATCTTTATATTAAGGTGAAAAAATTTTTTTTAAAACTTTAACATTAAATAAACATTTGACAAATTTTTTTTTTGAAAACACGATCAGAGGCGTTGTGCAGAATTTTATAGTTTTTGAATCAAGGCCAAGAACATCAAAATCGGATTATATTTGTGGGCTCTATGTTAATTTGTCCACGCCTGTGTTTTTCTTCCCACTGTGGACCGTGCCAAGAATGCATTGACAACACTATGAAGAAAGACACATTTTGTTTCATCGTCAGTGCGGTTGATATACTCGAACAGTTTATTTTTTGTATAGCGTTAAAAATGCTATTTCACAGGTCATTTGAATTATTTATTTTACTAATTGCTATTTATTGATCACAGTCATAAATGATTTTTTTGAAAACTTTGACACTCTAATTTATCATTTTTGTAAAAAAGTGTTTTAATATTAATTTTTGTGAGAAAAAAGACTGTTTGAAAAATGTGTGATTTTAGTGCTTGGTTTGTTTACATTTTGCTTTGTTTACATTTCACAACTTGGATATGCCCTTAATACTTCCGCCATTTCGGAAATATTGAGACATGACCGGTTTACCCACAGGTTTAGCCCACTCTCACCTAGAAAAAAAATTTAACTGTGTAAATTATATAAAAATAAATTCTTCATTCATATAAAAAATGTCATGTAAATTATATAAAAATAAATAAATGTATTAATAATTCTAAATTTTTTCTCGAAAAATAAAATTTTTGTTCTTTTAGAAAATACTATTATTAGCAATAAGATTTTGATTTTTTGTTTAAATTAAGAATAAAATGCATTAAATTCTAACATTGTCTCTACATTTTATTTTTACAAAAAAATGTAGGTTAAAAAAATCGTTGCCTTTAAAAAAATGCGAAAAAAGCAAAAGAAAAAATATTAACATATTTTAATTGCATAATAAATAAAAAGATTTTAAATAAACAATAATAATAAATAAAAATCTCGTGTCTCGTTAACACTACGAAAAAACGAACTATATCAAAACACAAAAAAGTAATACTCAAAACACCAACTTCAGAGTGTGAGGGACAGAAAAAGTGAATGAATGAATGAAAGAACATTCAAATTATTATAGTTAATTAATTAATTTTCATTATGTTAACACACTTTTTAAATGAATAATTAAAGTGAAGGTAAGATAACAGATAAAAATATACTTTTTATGAGAAGAACAATATTTATTTATTTAATGAATATTAATATGAATTAAATACTTAAATCAACAAATAAAGTTTATTAGACACACGTGTTACGCATGAAACGCCGGCCAGTTACTTTGTGCAATAAATCACCTGATCCGAAGACAATCCGAGTTTAGCCGAATGGCGGTAATGTAGTGCGCTCGACTCACTTTTTGATAGAAGAACTCGCTTGCTGGGTGTAAAAACATGATACATCGGATTGGCGTTGAAAAACATGATACCTCGGTTTCGACTTGAAAAACATGCCATATCGTCGTTTGATTTGAAGAACATGACAACATACAAAATTATTTAACCTATTTCTTCTTTGAATTGACATATTATGAAGCGAAAGCATTTGTTTCATAAAAGTTTAAAAGATTTGACACATTTGAAAATTAGCGGTCAGTGGTATCAACTGAAAATTGAAAAGAAAATTTTCTTTTTCTACGTATCATGTTCTTCAACTTAAACGACGATATGTCATGTTTTTCAAGTCAAATCCGAGGTATCATATTTTTCAACGCCAATCCGATGTATCATGTTTTTACACCCAGCAAGCGAACTTAGGTCTATCCAAGCAAATCAAATCCAAGGTTTTTATCTCGATGTCAGCGCTCAGCTTTGACCACGTTTTCGATAGAAAAGCTACGTATGTGACTTTAGCGGACTTTTTCCTTCTTATCTTATATTCGAGCTCAAAGCCTCGTACGATTTTTAAAATACGTAAAGCACTTTCCTTAAGTTTTTGTCATTTATTCTTTTATTTTCTAGAGTTTATAAGATTTTAATAACAAGTTTTTTACAACAAATAATTTTTAAAAATAATTTAAACTATATCTATCAGATGCAGTTTTTTTCAATGAATCCATTGATATCAAAAACTCATTTTTTGTCAAAATGTCGCTTACCTAAGTTTTTCCTTAGTATGGCAATACATATATATATATATATATATATATATATATTTTTAACTATTAATAAATATTAACATTATAATTAATAATAATGAAATAATAACAATTGAAATGTTAAATAATTGATAATAATAACACAAAATTTAACAACAAATAATTGTTATTAACATATTATCATTTTAACTTTATATTATTATTAACAGTTATTAATAATGAACAATAAATAATAATAAGAATGATAAAATAACAATATTTATAGTTAATAATAATTAACTAATAATAATTAAATGTAAAATTAGAATTAATTAATAATTAACAATTAATAATAATAAAATTGTAACAATAATAAAAAGATAATTGAAACAACTATAATTATAAACAACTATAATAATAACCATATAATTATAACAAAATGTAATAATATTATAAAATTATAACAACATTTATAAAAAACGAATTGTAATAATATATTAAAGATAATGTACATATGGTGAGCACGTGTGATCTAATAGTGAGTCACCACAAGTGTTCCTGCAACATTGGATTTCTCCAAATGCATGACTTAGCGAACTTTTTCAAAAATACATGGCTTAGCGAACTTTTTCTAAAATACATGAACAGAATTTGGTATAAAAAGGGCCAGACTATCAAACAGAAGTCAGTCTAAAATTGGAAGTCATCAAAAGTAGTCACCCGGACTACAGCCTTAAAAGTAATCGTCAATAGAAGTCACCGGTATATCAGTCTTAATTTTTTTATCATCACAAGTGGTTCTCTTCGTAATAGTGCCCTCAACCCCAGTATAGTAGTTGTCCTGAATCTACACGTGAATTTCTAAATTCAGTGCATCTTGAAGTCAAATTTGGTATTTAGAAATATCGTTCGAGTTGTGACAAAAGCTGAAAGAAACATAATACCTATTCAACTGCCTAATTTACGAGTGTCGTAAATCATCAACCTGCATCACTTAGTAACCCATTAACGGACAATTGCCATTGTATCTCAAAAGTCGCAAGCCAGGACCAAACCCCGCTGTTTTAAGGTAAACACAAAAACCACATAAGACTCACATTTAGAAAGCTAGTGCTCATTTCATCTTTGCATAATTTTGATATTTTTTAAATATACTGTGTTCAAATAAATTTATTCTTTTCATTTATCCAACCTCGTCCCAACTTTAATTTTTATAAATTAAAGTTAAATCGAGAAAAAATAGGGAATATAATAATAAGGTAAGACATAACAATATTAAAAAAAATATGTCTAAATTAATTAACACAAATATTTTATTAATAATAATAATAATAATAAAATATTTAATTAAATGAAAAATATAATTCACAAAATAAAATTACTTAGACGTTTTGATTTCCAATATAATGCAATATTAATTGTGGGATAGATTTGAGTGCTTGTTTGTAAATAAGTATTTTTGTTTTTAATTGAAAATTTGAAATATACACTATCGAAAACTATGATTAAATTTATATTGTAATTTATATTGTACAAAATCGAAGAGAGACTAACTACGATTTCCAATATTATAATATTGGAAATCGTAGTTAGTCTCTCTTCGATTTTGTCAACTAACAGTTGTATTTTATTAAAATGGCCTGTGTTGATAGAGTTATATTTGAAAAAAATGTAAGGAAGTTATTAAAGGTTGTAGTTATCGAAGTATGTGAAGTGAAAATCAATTGGAAAATGTGAAGTCAATTTTAAAAAATTCTAAGTGCGGTTTGAAAAAAGATCTTTCACATTACCACATATTCTCATTTTTCTATTTGCCGGGTGCTACTTAGGCAATTTCCTTAACGCCTAGTCAATAAGCTAAATGACTAATTGATTTCAGGCAAATAGAAAAATAACCATTTTTCACGATTCATTTATGTACTTGCCGGCATTTAGCCCAATGCCTAGGCATTGGGCTAAATGCCGGGTTTTTGTATTTGCCTACGACATATATATATGCTGTTCTTGTATTTTTAGAACTTGGTACTAAGTGTTAAATTTAAATTGTATAGGGTCTATTATTTATCATGATATTCAGTTGACAATAGTTAAATTAATTATGGATAATGATCAGTAATGATGCATTTGACTTGACAATCTTGAACATGGAAATAGTAAAATTTAGTTAGGAATTGAAAGATTGATGGAGTTAATTAAAATTGACGAGTTACTGTTACGGGACAGATTCAACTAACGAGCGTTTACTTTCAAAAGAGAACCAGCAGTGAGAGTCAATCAGACGGCAGTTAACAAATTGTTGGGGTGACTGGAAGGGGTTTGTGGTTTGCGGATAGAGTTAACAGGGAACACATAATACATTGTTACCCCATCTTCTCATCCCCTACCACCTCATCGTTTTAGCCTCCCATTAATTCACCCCATGCATCTCGTGCGAATACTCGATAGAGATGACTACCTCATAATTAACATTTACCCTAATGTACGCGCAAACAAGAATTATTTTACATTACAAAACTTTCTAAAAAATTATATTAAACATTTGATCAGAGTATAATCTATATTTCGGGAAGTTAATGTATTTTACCAATTGCTTTTACTATTTTATAATGTATTACCAAAGACTATTTTTACATGGAAAGAAATGTACAGGTTGTTGTATCCATATAAACTTTCCTGCGTACCACAATGTTGTAATATCCAATATCTCCAAAGACATCCCTGAAATATTTTATGATAATCCTTCGGGAACGTTTACAAATTACGTAACGCTTTTTTTTGGAAAATTTGTACCCCCTCTCCCCCATGTAACACGTTGTTGCATACATTAGCGCCTTTTTTTCTGCAGTACCCAATGGGAAATTTACAACTGGCGGAGTACTACGCCAACACTGTAAGTACTGGCAGCTACGCTGACAGACAGCACTGACGCAGCACTGGACCAGTGCTGGCTGAGAAAATTGCCACAATAAATGATGTATTGTTATTAATTAGTCGTAAATTAATAATTATAAATAATTTAATAACAAAATGGTAAATAATATTAATAAATAGTCATTATTCATAAAATATTTCTCTTTTTAAAGAAATTGTATTAAATATGGAGACTAACAATGGATATAGTAAATGAAGTAGAAAAAAAATTTTCATAACGCGGTGCAAAAAAGGGCACTTTTTACACCTTGTTATGAAAAATATCGTTCGTAACTTGTGCTCGCACAAGTTACGAAATATACTGTTTTTTTATAACATTTAAAAATTAAATAATAGACAAGCACAGTAAGTGTGAATTAGATTTTCATATTTTAGTACTAGTCCAGTCGCCCTGAGAAAAAAGTGGTCATCTTTGCCAAAATTGATACCTGAAGTCTGATTGTGGATTCATATAGTGTGAGGTGGTAGTATGAAGATGTATATGTTTCCCATTCGAGGTTTTTTAAGCTGCGCGTTATAAACAATTTGGAAGGTGCCGAAAAACAGTTTTTGATGACTGTTCTTTCCCATCAAATTATTATAGGGGAAAAAGTAGTTGATAAAAGTTATAGAGCTCGAAAATAACATTAAAATGATGGGTCATATGTTAAAATTGTTCTATTTGTTTACTTGTAAATGAATTTAAACCACTAAAAATAGCACTTTCTCATTTGTTTAATAACTTGAACAAAAGTTAACAAATTCTATCGATATTCTCCAAGAATGTACCTCTCAAGAGGTCTCAAAAGGTTTCATGTTCGCTAAAACTTTCTAGAAGTCGCTATAATTTTTTTCACAAAATAAAAAAATTGATTATTTTAAGTATTGTGTCGACATATATATTTTTTATGTATACAAGGGTGTTCATCTTATTAATAGTGCTTTTGACTCTTTTTCTTTTCAAAATTGCAAGTTTCAAAAATTTACAAAATTAAAAAAGATGAACACCCTTGTATACATGAAAAAAATATATATGTCGACACATTACTCAAAATAATGAGTTTTTTTATTTTCTAAAAAAAATTATAGCGACTTCCAGAAAGTTTTAGCGAACATGATACCTTTTGGAAAAAGTTCCTTTTTCCATCTAGAATCCACAAAAAAATTTTCAGAAAATTAAAAAATGATGCTTTTGAGAAAATTAACTTTTTTGATTTTTTAAAAAATGGCCGCCATTATATTAATTTTCAAAATTTTTCAAATTTTCAAGTTTGTAAAGAAAGTGTATCAAAAACACTACCAAAATCAAGTAACAGAATAAAAAAATATTAATTTTTGTAAAAACTAGAAAGATTTAAAAATAATTTTTTATTTGGTTAAACCCTAAAATCACTATGTACCTTAAAATTTTTAAATACTCATGACTCTGCGAAAAATTTTTTTTCGCCAAACCAAAAAATACGTATCTCTTTATTTGTCCTACACTGAGAAAATATTTTGTATAAAGTTTAGTTAAAAGTTGGTTAAAATGGCTACACATAGGCATTTTAATAATGTTTAAAATTCTTTTGTATGGTTATTAAAATGCATTTTCCAAAGAATGTTCAAAAAGTAATTTAAATATTAAAACAGACATTAGATTAAACTTTGGTATGCATTTGATCATAAACTGATTTACTATTTTTAATACTTTATGCTGTACTTTGGTATAGATATTTACCTGCGTATGTCACAGTTTGTCCAGAAGTTGGGTAAAATGAAAGCGCCACCACGCAACTATACTATCAGGAATGTATGTGAAATTCTAGGAGCCCTTAGGAAATTTGTCCTTTTAACAATATTTATAAATGTATTTTAAAATCTATCAAACCTTAATTACTAACATTTACTTTTAACAAAATAGTTAAGGAAGATCAACGATATTAATTATTAACAGTAATTTATTATTTTAATTATTTAAAAGTTATAATTTACATGAAATAAAGATATTATAGATTATGATGTTAAATTAAACTATTTTCTTTGTTTCTTATTTGCTTTTGTGTCTGTATAAATTTATAAAAGAAAAATATGTATAAATAGAGAAATATATATATACGTGAAAAAATCTGTTAATATATAAATTTAAAATTATTTTATCTTTTAATTAGTTATTTATTTTAAAATAAAATAATATTTATTTGGATAAATATTTATTTTAATTTATTTTTATTTTAACTTTTTAAATAGATTAATGTTTTATTTATATTTGTAAAGATAAGTTGAAAAATCTAAAGAAATTTTTAATTTATAAATAATAACACTTCATTAATTGATCACGAATTGTTTTATTTAATTTAAAACCAATAATAAAATAATAAAACTAAAATAACAAGTAATTAATTAGTTATTCATTTTTAATCCGTTTCTCGCAAGTTGTGAATCAACTCTGTCACTTACTATATAAGGACAGTTCAAATCATTCATTTATATGAATAAATGTGTGGGAACTTAGTCTTACATTATATGTGTGTATTAGGTTAGGTTATGTTATATGTTAAAGAGTGTTGTATTTGTGTTTTTGAGTATTTATAAGGTGTATGAGTGAAATAGAAATATTGTTTTTCTAACACACGCACCGAAAGTACATCATTTCTCACCTATAAAGAGGGTGGAAAGTACGTCTTTCCCGGAGGCAGGGAGAGAATGTTACTTTCCCTCCCCGCTGTGATGTCACGGGGAGAGAAAGTAATATTTTCTTCCTGCTGCTATAAAAGTTTGTAATTTTTTTTTTAATTTTTTAAAAAGGTAAAAAGAGCTATATATTTTTTAAGATTAACTATGTGTCATGTTGTTATTTTTTTTATTAATAATGGATTTTAAATAAATATGACAACAAAAAATTCCATTAAATAATTGCATATTTGTACTTTCGTTTACGTGTGTTAGAAAAAATAGAATGTGCACCACGGAAGGAAAAAGATTTTCGTCTCGTGTGTTTGCAGTTTTCGACTTCGCTCGCACTCGCCTTCGGCTCGTACGCTCGCTACGTCTCGAACTACAAACTTCACCCTCGGGAAAATCACTATTTTCCTCCCTAGGTGCACAATATACTATTAATGCAAAATGTTTAGGTAATGCAGAAATTCGTACAACATATAAAAATCAACAATCGATAATTAATTTTTTTTATCGTTTTAAAAATGTTGGTAATACAGGAATTAGTCCTAGGAATCAACCGTCGGTATGTAGGAATGATGATTTTACTAGTCTCCTCACCACATTTCCTTCCCCACATTTTACCAATAGCTTGTTCACATTTTACTTAACTTTTGACTGAAATTTAAGTTTCCATAGGTCACTCTCTGAAATGTGTTGAATACGTTCTCTCATTTTTTTGTTTCTATTGTGTTCAAACGTAGACTAGACTTTATTCCAACACTTTTCTTTTCTTTACAAAGTATTGTTGAAATTCTATGAAATTTAATTTAAAAACTGACCAATTTTATTTTCACCTTCGAAAAATTTATTTTGAACTACAGTTGGTTAAACTTTATTCAAAAGCGCATGTGTAGCCATTTTTCTCAACTTTTGACTAAAGTTTGTACAAAACATTTTCTCAGTGTAAAAAACAAGAAAAATCACATTAAACTTGATTTAGAATTTTCAACCTATTCGCCCTGCATAAATTGAATTAGAAACAGCCTACTTATTCTTTCCTGCAAATTTTGTGTTAGGGATTAGGAAACCGAGGATCTTGAAATGATAATAAAACTTGAAAGTACGAAGTAATTCTCATTTACTTGAAAGAAAAGTAATAGTGTTAATAAATGGTTAACAATATCAAAAAGGCTTCATAAAGCGAACTGAATTGGATGGCTAGAAAAAGTGTAGCTAACCTTTAAAAAGAGGATACATTAAAGAGCGGGAATTGTGAATTTCTAACATTCTCCCTCAATTCGAGCTTATTTAACACAATATTCAAAAAAGACCTAGTCCAGTGACACAAAAATGATGTTTTGACCCAGGCAAAGCCTTGGTAAAAATGTCTGCAACCATTCTTTCGGTAGCCAAATAACATAAATTAATCGGGTATATTCAAAGAGCTTGACGGATAAAGTGATGCCTGACATCGACGTGTTTTGTTCGGGAATGAAACACGGGGTTTTTTGATAACTTGGCGGCTCCTTGATTGTCATTGTATAGTTCGACACTAGCAATCTTCGAGAATCCTAGATCCTTCAAGAATCTTTTAAGATGAATAGCCTTCTTAGCTGCATCCGAAACGCCCATATATTCGGCTTCTGTCGTAGAAATTGCGCCCCAGGAAAGAATAAATATCCAACCAGAATCGACGATCTATGGTACAGTTGGCCCAATCGGCATCGACGAATCCTTCGAAATTTGAATCAGTTTTCTTAAAAGAAAGTTTGAAATCGATTGTCCCTTTTAGATATCTGAGAATACGTTTAGTCGAAATCCAGTGAGAGCTGTTATTTTCAAAATTAAATTGGCTCAATGAGCTCATGGCGTGAGCAATATTCGGTCCTGTTCCAATTGCGAAGTACATTAGCGCACCGATGAGTTCTCTGAATGGATATGAAGAATTGCATTCTTCTTTTGAGTCAGCAGTCAATTTAGCACCTAAAACGAGAGGAGTGCGAACGGGTTTACAATCAAACAAACCGAATCTTTCGAGAACATTTCTGATGTATCCGGTCTGTGATAGAGAAATGCTTTTCCTGTCTTGAATGATCTCTATTCCTAAACAATACTTTGCCAGGCCAAGATCTTTGATGCTAAATGCTTGTGATAATCCACGTTTTACGGGAGTGATCTTTTTCCTGTCTCTTGAAATTAGCAGTATGTCGTCGACATAAACTAGAATGAAGACACTTTTGTCCTTATTTACGTAAACAAAAGGGTCAGCGTTGGTGGGGAGGAAATCCATATTTCGCAGAGTTTTGTACAGTTCCGAATGCCATTGCCTCCCAGATTGTCGCAAACCATAAATAGCTCTCTGCAATTTGCAAACTTTGTTGTTTTCTTGGAGATCTTTCAACATAATTCGCGTTTTCCTAATTAGGTCCTCGTCATCTTCTTCCTCAGCAATTCTCTCCAGTGTTTCATAAAGGAAATTGGGTTTCTTTATATAAATTTCGGAGTCAATTTTTCCGTTCAGGTAGGCGGTTGTCATGTCTAACTGATATATTTCCATTGAATATTTTGCACATAGACCAATTAAGAGTCTTAGTGAGCTAAGACGCGCAACTGGAGCATGGATGTCCATAAAATCGATACCCGGTTTCTGGGAAAATCACAAGGCGGGCTTTTCTCTGTTCCAATTGTTCATCAGCAGCAAGCTTATTTCGGAGTACAAATCTTGAGCCTATGATGTTGGTTGAATCTGAAGTATCCACGATTTTCCAGGTGTCGTTTGAAACTAAACATTTTACTTCATCTTTGTCGTTACATAAGTGGGATGTGCACCAACTATCGATGCACCTTTTATGAGCGATTTCTTTGTCGTTTGATATTTGAGCAGATTCTTCTTCGATGTTCGGACTTATGAAATAAGCTTCGTCGGCAATATTGGCGTTTTGATTTTTCAAATCCCTTTTCTTAAAGCAGTTGGCAGCCTTATGTCCAATTTTTCCGCAAAAAGAACACTTGTATTTGGGTCGATTTCCGAAAGAACCTTTTCCCTCGTATTGCCCGCTATTCCGATCGCTATCTTTCGGCAAGCTTTTGCCTGGATGCTGTTTCACGTACATTGCACCGGATTCCAACTCGTTCACTTTTTATTTTCTGGCTTCAACTTCCTCAATTATTTTGATTTTTAAAGGTTCAGGGTCTGGTAGATTATCACGAAATTCCATCGCGCAACGGAAATTTTCAAAACTTTCGGGTAAAGTGTTGAGAATTATAATAGATAGAAGATCTTTGTCAATTTCAATTTCCATATCGTTGAGTTTATCGACGGTTTAAAAAAAGTTGCTAAGTGATTCTTGATGTCCTCACCATCTTGCAGTTTTCGTTGTGTCAATTGTTTGAGCAATGTTGCTTTACGTCTAGGACCTTTCGATGCATAGACTGTTGCCAATTTGTCCCAAACATCCTTTGCTGTTACACAGCCGCGAATTTGTCGAAGTTCTGAAGGATTAATCGATAAAATGAGATCCGATTTCGCCTTACGATCCTGCATTTCCCAAGCGTTATATCTCGCACGTGAAGCTTCATCGGGATCATCGGGTATTTCAGGCTTCGGTGTATCTCCATTTACATATCCCCACATGTCATTTTTTATTAACAGAGCCTCGACTTAAATACACCAAGTATCATAATTGTCTTTGGTGAGTGTCTCAAGTCGAGTTGAGTTAACGATGTTTGTTTGACCCATTATTTTATAAAAATGTAAATTTGATGCTAGCGTCACTAAAAGAAATTTAAATGTTCATGAACTTACACACCAATTTAACACTAATAACACAGGCACACAAAAAAAAAGTTGTCTGTTCATTGAACCAGACATACATATCTTATAGTAATTTTGCCCGCTGAAAACGAATCTGAAGTCAGAATTGCTCCATCACCCTCACTTTTTTTTAAATCGACAAAACTACCCTTAAATTCAAATTTTAAAGTAAAAAAAATTGAATAACAGATTTCTCTCTAAAACAAAACAATAAATTTATCTACTTTGCTACAACAACTCAGAAACAATGTCAACATTGCTAAAACACCCTTTGTTTTTTATTAAATCGAAAAAACTACTCCTAAAATGTAAAAATTCAAAATTATAATAGAAAAACCCACATTGTTTTTCAAAACAGAACAAGAAATTTATGTACTTCTCTTTAAAATTTCAAAAACAATATAAAAATTACTTTATCACCCTCTGTGTTTTCAAATTGAAAAAACCACCCCTAATATGTAAAAATTCAAAATGTATAATAAAAAAAATTAAAAATCACATTGTTTTTTTAAAATAGAACAATAAATTTATGTACTTCTCTTTCGACAACTTAAAAACAATGTCAAAATTGCTTCATCATCCTCTGTTTTTTCAAATTGAAATAACTACCCCTAATATGTACACTGAAAGAAAATGTATATTAAATTTTGTAAAAGTATTTTACAATTTAGGGAAAAAGTGCAACAAACCGAAATTTTGATATAAAAAATACTAAACTTTAAAAAAATATATGAAGAATTTAGTAAAGTTATATTAAAATATTTAAAATTGAATTTAAATTCTTCATATTTGATATAATTATACTAAATTCCATATAATCTTTTTTAAAGTTTAAAATTTTTATATTAAAATTTCGGTTTGTTGCACTTTTTCCCCAAATTGTAAAATACTTTTACAAAATTTAATATACATTTTCTTTCAGTGTACATATTAGGGGTAGTTATTTCAATTTGAAGAAACAAAGGGTGATTGCGCAATTTTGATAATGCTTTTGAGTTGTCGAAAGAGAAATACATAAATTTATTATTCTATTTTGAAAAACAATGTGGTTTTTTATTTTTTTAGTTTAAAATTTTATTTTGTGAATTTAAGGGTTGGTTTTTCAATTTAAAAAAAACAGAGGGTGATGGAGCAATTTTGACATTGTTTTTGAGTTGTCGAAAGAGAAGTACATAAATTTATTGTTCTATTTTGAAAAACAATGTGGTTTTTCATTTTTTTAGTTTAAATTTTTATTTTGTGAATTTAAGGATTGGTTTTTCAATTTAAAAAAAACAGAGGATGATGGAGCAATTTTCACATTGCTTTTGAGTTGTCGAAAGAGAAGTACATAAACTTATTGTTCTATTTTCAAAAAACAATGTGGTTTTTCATTTTTTTATTTTGTAAATTTAAGGGTAGGTTTTTTAAATTAAAAAAAACAAAGGGTGATGGAACAATTTTGACAATGCTTTTGAGTTGTTAAAAGAGAAACACATAAATTTCTTGTTCTGTTTTGAAAAACAATGTTGCTTTTAATTTTTTTTACCTTAAAATGTTATTTTGTAAATTTAAGGGTAGGTTTTTTAAATTAAAAAAAACAAAGGGTGATGGAACAATTTTGACAATGCTTTTGAGTTGTTAAAAGAGAAACACATAAATTTCTTGTTCTGTTTTGAAAAACAATGTTGCTTTTAATTTTTTTTACCTTAAAATTTTATTTTGTAAATTTAAGGGTTGGTTTTTCAATTTGAAAAAAAACAGAGGGTGATAAAGCAATTTTGACATTGTTTTTGAGTTGTCGAAAGAGAAGTACATAAATTTATTGTTCTATTTTAAAAAACAATGTGGTTTTTCATTTTTTTAGTTTAAATTTTTATTTTGTGAATTTAAGGGTTACTTTTTCAATTTAAAAAAAACATAGGGTGATGGAGCAATTTTGACATTGCTTTTGAGTTGTCGAAAGAGAAGTACATAAATTTATTGTTCTATTTTAAAAAAACAATGTGGTTTTTAATTTTTTCATTACACATTTTGAATTTTTACATATTAGGGGTGGTTTTTTCAATTTGAAAACACAGAGGGTGATAAAGTAATTTTTATATTGTTTTTGAAATTTTAAAGAGAAGTACATAAATTTCTTGTTCTGTTTTGAAATACAATGTGGGTTTTTCTATTATAATTTTGAATTTTTACATTTTAAGGGTAGTTTTGTCGATTTAAAAAAAAAATTGGGTGTGATGGAGCAATTCTGACTTCAGATTCATTTTCAGCGGGCAAAATTACTATAAGATATGTATGTCTGGTTCAATGAACAGACAACTTTTTTTTGTGTGCCTGTGTTATTATTACTTTATACTACATTCATCATATTTTTCGATTTACCAATCGCAATTTTATTTACATTAACTTAAAATTTCTAACGCTTGGGGATTCGAACCTACACCTATCTAACATTATAACGCACCGAAATCGAATACACTAACCACTATACCACGCTCGCATGGAAGTTCAAATTCATAATAGAATTTATGAAGTGCCACAAAAAGAAATGACAAGAAACTAACACATCAGTGTTAATTTTAATATTGAAACAAGATAACTAATAATACCTACTAGTAAATTTATAAAAACAAACTGACTGCAGAATTGAATATTTTATTTACCGTAAGTAAATACCCTGAATAAAAAGTGGGACCGATTTCAGACTAATCCGGAATTTGTCCGCATCAGTACGGTTTATTGTGGAGTTTTCTCACCATGAATTAAGTTTGAAATCAAAACCGTTTTTTATAACTATTGAATCCGTAATTAGTCCGGTTTAGTCTGCAGTTATAGTCAGATCATATGCAACTAGTAAATACAGAAGTAATCCGGTTGGTTTAACCAGTGAATCCGCAGCTAATCCGAAACAGACTGCTTATGGACAGGTTTTTGTCGCTCGGAATTTGTCCGGATAAATTCAAACTCAATGCGGTTTGTGTAAAACCAGTGAATCCGGAATTAGTTCGATCTAGTCCGAAGTTAGTCTGATAATACGCAACTTGCAAATGTGAAATTATTAAATCCGAAATTAATCTGGTTTTGGTCAGGTTTTTGTCAGATGAAATTATAATTATAGTTTGAATTTATCTGCATTTTATACAAATTGTTTTTAATATACAAATTCAATATTATACCAAAATCATTCCTGATTAAGTATTTGAATTGGATTGAATATGGATTGTTTTGAACTGTCTGTGGATTATACATATTTACAAAATCTTATAATAATAAGACTTATTTTCGGACTGGGGTGATTTGATCGGATATTATTCGGATTGACGCTGACTATTACCGGATTCTTTGCATACAGATTTTGGATTGTTCCATACTTGTTTCGGATTAAAATTCTTTTAACTGGATTAAATTCGGATTGTTGCATACAATTTTCGGATTCTTATCATACAGTTTTCGGATTGTTTCGTACTTCTTTCTGAAAAGGATTTTGCCACACTTACTTTCAAATTGTTGCGAAATAATACCGGATTTCTTGCTTACAGAGTTCGGATTGCTCCGGACATTTTGCGGATTAAGTTTTTTTAACTAGATTAAACTCGGATTGTTGCGGACTGATTCCGTATTCTTTACATATTGATATCGGATAATTCCGTACTTATTTTAGAAGAATTCTTCACCGGTAATAAATTCGGATTCTTGCGGACTAATTACGGACTGAATTCGTAGACATTCAGGATTACTCCGGAGTGTTTTCGGATTTAGGTTTTCGTTCGGATTGATATCAGACTATCGCGGATCATTTTCGGACCTTTTTAGTACAATTTTCGGACTAATCCGTACTAATCTGTCTGTATTTAATCCGGAATTAGTCCGAAATTTTTACCAGGGCTTACTCCCGGATTGTATTATCATTTCGGTTTAAAAAATGGAATAGTAAATATTGTTAAAAAACATGCGGATCAACCAGTTAAAAAGGTTCTTTTAAAAATTGGCATCGACGGAGTTCCCATATCAAAATCATCAAAAGCACAATTTTGGCCTATTCTTGGTTGCATGGAACCCTTTTCTGACGTATTTCTTGTTGGTGTCTATTTTGGGCATAAAACCTCATTCAGCAGAAGATTTCTTGGATGAATTTCTTAAAGAAATTCAAGTTTTGGGAGATAATGGTTTAGAGTTCGAAGGGAAAATTTTGCAGTGTCAGATCAACTGTATTATTGCTGATGGTCCAGCTAAAGCTTTTATTTTAAATGTAAAAGGTCATTCAGGATACTGGAGTTGTACCAGATGTAAAATACGAGGAAAATACAAAATGCATCGAATTTGCTTTCTATACAAGCGCAGACGATTGAGTGCATGTAATCCCATGGATTACATGCACCTTTTTTGTCTTGGCTGTACAAAAGCTTTGATTTACTTGTACGTAAATAAGTAATAAGTATTACGTTCTAAACATCGTCTACGAACGTGGAAAATTCAACAACTGTCTAGGAATCTACGCTTTCTGAGAAAGTATATTCCAAAAGAATTTCAAAGAAAGCCCAGATCGTTAAAAGATTTGAAATTCTGGAAAGCAACGGAATTTAGGCAGTTCCTGTTGTACACTGGATCCATGGTTTTAAAAAATATATTACCAACAACATTGTACAATCATTTCAACACACTGCATGTTGCTATTAGAATTTTGTCAAGTGATTATTTTGTACAGAATGAGGAAAACGTTGACTATGCGGAGCAAATTCTTTTCCATTTTGTTGAATCTTTGGCTGCACTTTTTGGTGAACATTATGTTTCACACAATATGCATAGCTTGCTGCACCTCGCAGATGACGTCAAAACTTTCGGGAAATTGGATAATTTTAGCGCGTTTAATTTTGAAAATTATATGCAATATTTGAAGAAATGGATGCGGAAAGCAGAAAAAGCCGCTCTAACAATTAGTTCGGCGATACGAAGAATTTTTGTCGAATGCCAATCAGAAAATTGAAGAGAAAGCAGCTCTTGTTCAACTGTGTCCACTCTCAGAACATTGTGTAGGTCCACTATTGGAAAACACCCATTCACCGCAATATAAGAAAATAATTTTACGAGGATTCGAAATAAGTATTACGAAATTGGCAGATAGCACAGCCCTGCAAATTTGGACTTTTTTTTGTGCAAATAAGATGGCTCCAGGTGTTTCCGAAGGCATTTTGCGCGCTGAACACGAATCTGGGTTCAAAAACTTTCCATCACGTCAGGTTTTCGAGAAAAAGGGGGTTGAAACCCCTAAAAACAGCGTTTTTGGCCATTTTTTAAAAATTGTAGAGCTAAACACTGACGTGCTAGAACCATCCCTATTGTCAGAAATTGACAATTGATCTTTGCTCTTTAAAATGAGCCCAAAGCCAAATTGATTGCATGAACCCTTAAAGCAGGGGGTGGGTATATGTCAAGGGGTGCAAGAGAAAAAAAAACGCATTACGGAGGTCCTTAAAAATCAATCAGATTTACTTGACAATTGTTACTCGGGGGTTTTTGGGGTCGCTGATTACAGATCTTCATTCAGAAACGAAGAATATGTTGTCAGCTCATTATATAATGATTTTATATAAAAATATCTTTAGGTATCTGAATTTTAATATAAAAATTTTATTTAAATCAATCATAAATGTTATATTAATATTTTAATATTGCTAAAATATTAAAAAAATTTTATGCAACAATTAATAAAATTTATAAATTAATTTAATTTAAATAGTTTCATAAAATTGATTTTTTTTATTTAAAGGTTTTTCTGTCTTCATAATTATTTTATTCCTTTCCAAGAAAAATAATTTTTTAAAATTATTATCATTATTATTGATTTATTTATTTCGAATTTATATATCTGTAATGAATTAAATTATGCTATTTTAAATAAGCCCACGCCAGTTTGACAAATCAGTTAGCGCTTGCTCATTATTGCGCGCAGAAAGTGCGCAAGCGTCAATAAGCACTTAGGATTGTAAGACTAGATGGTTGGTATGATTGTCGTTGCCTCGTGGCCTTTATCTTTCGTGAGGGAATCGGCGTGCTCACATGCATGCATTGTGTTAAGTTATTCCATAACAATGATGAAATTCATGATATAATTTTTATTTATTTATTTTCGTTCACACTGTAGGTTTTAAGTATAGTAATTCCAAGCGCAAATTCAAAATATAATTTTAATTAATATACTGCTGTATTTTTAATGTTAAGAACATTTTTAAACCACAAGAACAATTACATTTACTCAATTTACTACCAAAATATTTACAGTGCAACGTAGTAACACAATTTGTTAATTTAAATTTTTTTAAAGAATCAACCAAATTACTTCAAAATAATACAACATTTTCAATAAGTTATATAAAGGGTCATTCCAGTGAAAACCGTCTAAAGCTGGTTGCTCAATGATTTAAAAAAATTCTGTAATAATATATAATATTCAATAAAATTGGATTATATTTTAGTGGTTTATAGCCCCAAATATATTTTACATTCTTTTTAATATTTTTTTTTAATTTCTAACTGGTTATGCAATCTAACATAACCAATTATACGAAAACTCAGTATAAATCATTAAAAATATATTATGAATACTGCTTATTATTTTAAATATATATGTTTTTGCTAAATTCATCTAAATAAACAAAAATTTTGTGAAAATAACTCACCAGAATCATCGAGCAACCAGCTTTAGACGGTTTTCACTGGAATGACCCTAATAATAAATGTTAGTTTCACTTCAGTTAAAATTTCTGCAAAACAAGTTTATCAATTTACTTATGTTTACTTAATCTTTGAAATATTTATTAAAATAGATTATTGCTTTACTTAACTTGGAAATAAAATGTACTTCATTAAAAATTTTATAACTACAATTAACCAAAATTCCATTTTAGGGACATTTGAGCGGGGATTTCAAAAATTAAAAGCTTATGAAAACGAGTCAGATGTAAATACCGATTATGAGTCAAAGAAAAAGAGGAAATTAAAAAAATCAAGAAATCCTAACAGCAATTTGCATGTGAGATCGACGAAAAAATTATCAAACGAGATTACATGTCCTTCTTTAAAAGTTAAAAAACATTAACTCTTTTTCTAAAACTACCTCTTGGATTAACTGACAATGAAAATAGTACAAAAGTAGTTCAGTCGCCTTCCACAAAATCTTCCACAAAATCAAAAGCAAATGATTACTCTCCAAAGAAAAACAATATTTCCGAGAACAGTCCAAAGCGAGCAAAAACTACTTCTTGGTCTGATGGTAAGCAAAATTATTTAAAATCCAATATATATTTTTCATTTTTTCATTTCATTCTTTTTTATTTCATAGATCAAGCATTTCGAAAAAATGTCGCTAAGTTTTTAAGTGACATAAAATTCATGTTAAACATTCAAAACGAAAAAATTGATGAACTTCATGAAAAGCATTCAGAAAGTGCCATTTTCAATGAAAGACTTTTAGTGTGTCAATCAGAAGTAATTCAAAAACATGTGAAAAAGGATCAGTCAAGTCAGTTTCGCTCACAATTTCTAGTCGCAATATTAGATAATTTACAAAAAATCGAAAACAACCCTACATTATCAGAATACAGAAATGATATGGTGAGTTTTATTCTCTAATCTATTTCCCTTATTCGTAATAACCCTTTCAAGTTCAGGTTTTTTTAAATTAATTTTATTATCTAGAATAATATTTGTTTTCAAAGTGTATGTCTCGTTTTTTAACATTAATAATTCTTTATTATTTTTTATAGACAAAAATACGTCTAATTTTTTATTATTAAAATTTTAAAAATTGGTATGTGGCTTTTTGATAATTAAAATGTCACTTTAAAAAATATTTTAAATAGTTAATTATATTAAACTATAAAAAAATTCACATTTTTTACGACGTTAAAACTTGTCATTAATAAAAATGTAAATAATTATATTTTCTATTACGTTAAATTATAAATATAAATTATATTTATTTCATCAAAAATTATTGATGAGTCTTTCTTATTCTTTCTGATTATAATTTCATTTCAGTTTTACGGGTAAATCTATTGTTTTGGTTTTTTTTGAAATTATCAAAACTTTTTTTTGTCTAGGTAATTGTTCTTAAATATTAAAAAAATTTATTGACACTTGTTATCTTCTCAGTATTTTGACCAATAATATTTATTGTTTAGATTTCTTTCTTCAGTGGTTTTGGAGGGAAACGTGTGAAGGAAACTACGTATACAGTCATGAAATATGCTTTTACCAACGCAATTGGAAGTTTATTTAATTGGTTGGGACTAAAAAATAAATTAAAGTTCTCAGATCTACATTTAACTAAAGTAATAATGGGTAAGCAATAATTCATTACACATAATTATTCATATTTTATATAAGTCAATACATACGTTTTTATATCTTTATCTTTCATATATTGAAGAAGAGGAAAGCGATAATAATTATTTTTAATCTTAATGAAAATTAAATAAACTTGGATCAAAATCTGACTTTCTGATTAAAAATTTATCTATCAATTATTTTTGTAATAAAAATTTTAATTGAATTTGTTTACAAAATTTTTATTAAACCTTATAGAAACCGTTCGCCAATCATGTCGAGTCAAAGAAATTGAGGTGATAGAAGCTATCAAAGATTGGCTTCGCCACGCACCTGCTAGACACCTTCGAGAGTCAGAAAACAATAAGCCTGATGAGGACGGTGAGCATGATGGCGAAAATCTTTATGCATCAGACCAAGAGCGACTTTCCATTAATTTGAGCGACACTGAAGGAGAAAGTGATGATCCCCATATGGATATCGAAATAAACTTTCAAAATTCAATGAATATCTCAGATTCATCTAATCATAGCACAAATTCTCCGACTGTTGAGATTCAATCCGATAAACCTGTCAAGAATTAACTACACTATAAGTGTAAAACACTTGTTTCAATTTCAGAGTGATAAAAAAATTCTTTCAAACATTTTTTAATTCATCGTTTGACAGATTCGTGAGTTCAGACTAAAATAATTTTAAAAATGTTATTTAATTATATTTTTAATTGAAAGTTTATCTACAATAACATAATGTTAATGTGTTTTAAAGGTGTAAATACTAGAACTAAGTTTTCTTAGAGATACTAAATGATATATACATAACTTGTTTTGAGATGTAAAAATATAAATGCTTTTTTATTTAAAAGAGAATTTAATAATAAAATATTATTATGACTATAATTGTGTATTTAATCATTTTGTTTGCTTGGAAAATTTATAAAGCTTAATTTCATTTCAAAATTTTTAGCTAAATTTTATTATATTCCATGTGGGATATCCCACAGATATCCCGCGTAGGGTATCTCGTATACGAAATCTTGGGAGACAAATCTCGCATAAGATATCCCTGGGATATCCAGTGCGGGTTACCTACGAGACGGAAATTTGGATATCCAAGGGATATCCCAGGGATGTATGTGATATCCTAGGGATATCTCCAAAATATCCCGACATCCCGCTGGATATCCCAGGGATATCCTTTTGTTATGTGGGTGCTAAGTTGAGCTGAACTCAGCCACCCGGAAGGCATATCTCCGAAACTAATAAGTCTAGGAACCTCTCCCTTGCGGCAAAATTTAGTGCTAGTTAAATGCTCTCAGAATACATACTTTCCATTTTTAAAAATTAACCCCTTGACTCAATAACTTACCCCCTCCATATGGGTGTGTGTCGCAAAAGTACATTATACATTCAATATTTATAAATGTTGACGCAGCTTCGTATTCAGGGGCTTTAAGAATCGCTGATTACGAATCAGACATTAGATTTTCAAAATTTAAAATGGCCGATCCAATATGGCTGCCTAAAAAGAAATTTTTAAGGCGTCTCTAGAAAAAAGCACAATGGAGGCAGGTGAAGCCTGCCGCATCTTGATTCTCCTTTTTTAATACAGAAAGGGAGGCAAACTGACTGCCTAGTTGGTACTAAAAGGTAACAAACCCAGACCAAACACCCCTCCAACATTTTAAAAAAGACGATTTTTAATGTTAGACATATTGGATAGACCATTTTGAAAATCTAATGTCAGATTGGAATGTAAGAATATCAGATTCGTAATCATCAGCGATCCCGAAAACTCTTGAATATGAAGCTGCGTCAACATTAATTAATATTAAATGTATAATGTACTTTTGCGACACACAATTTTTAAAAATGAAAAGTATGTATTCTAAGAGCATTTAACTAGCACTAAATTATGCCGCAAGGTAGAGGTTCCTAGACTTATTAGTTTCGGAGATATGCATACCGGAGTGCTGAGTTCAACTGAAGTCAGCACTACTACACATTTTTCGCAAAATTTACGCAGCACAAAATTATTTTTTGTGGCATAAATTAGCACTAAATTATGCCATAAACGCCATGTCAATCCATTGAAGTTGTAGTGCCAGCTTCATATACCTATATACATTAACCACTTTACTGGCAGGGCGTTCCAAATGACGTTCGACGCGCCGAGATCTAGACTGGCAAAAACAAGGAAATGGCGTTCCTAACAAAACTGTACATATTACTATTAATTAATATTATAATATAATTTTCGCGACGTGAACTCTGTTGCTCTACGCGCACGCGCAGACCGTGCCAAGGACGCATTGACAGCACTATGCAAAAAGACACTGTTACGACCCGAGCTAAGGTTAGGTTAGTTTACTAAATTTTTAGTAAAATGGAGACAAGTTGCTGATTAGTCAAGTTGGTAAGACTTGACATTTATTTTTAAGTGTGGATTCGTTTGACTCTAAAGAACTACGGGTTCTCGTTAAATAAATATATGCATATTCCCTTTTATTAACATTTATTCATTAAACATTTTGACAGTTAACAATATGAATCTTACTTACAATTGTTGTGTACAAAGAAGAATGATACAATGAGTGAGCTGCAACCAGTTACGCTTCGCTGCTTACAGGGATGATTTATGAGTTTTGTTTTCAGTTCGTTATTTTAGCACTTGTAGCACTAAACTACTATTTTTTAACAGTTAATTCACAAATTCTAAGTGTTGATTCGAACACCGTACCTTGATACAAAAGAAAAGTTGCCTTCTTAATGTTTTCGAAATAACTTGCACTAATTTGATTAAAAATTAGAAAGAAAATAGTGAAAAGACTGTTTTAATGATACGACGATAGTATTAATTAAGATTGCTAATTATTAGTGCTAATTACTTCTTAATAAAGAAGACAAGTTTTCTTTTTAAACACCGAAGTTAACAACTTAAATTAAACGATCGAAGGGCCGACTCACGACACTGTTCGGGCAGAAACTCACCGGAGTATTTGACGTTTGTTCTAAGAAAGTTAGGGGTTTATATAGTAGCTAAATGCTACTTGATTGGGGATGATATGATTAAGGGGCACGTAATTAAGCTAAAATCTAGAAAGCACGTATTCTTGCCGATTTCTAGAAAGCACGTACGAATTGGATCGTATGTCATACATAACAGTCATTTATTCTTAGGTAGTAATCTGACACTCGTTTTTCTATTAATTTGTTATAATTTTACATGCTCGTTCACCTATACATTTACATGTGCACGTGTTTTTAATTCGAATCTTAAGTCTGGTGTCTGAAATCGTAAGTTCTTGCGCTTGTATCACTCATTGCGGATTATGATAAGCAAGCGGCGGCCGATTAATTACCATGCGCGTGAGCAATGAACCGACCGCCGACCATTTATCTCACATCTCTAGATCGCGGTCGATTATGCATTCAATTGTCTTAGATGGTAACTCATATGCGCAACTTACTAGTTTATCTTACAGGGTTTAACATTCTATATACATGTATGTATATTTTTACATGTTATTTATTGATTGATTTAATATATATTCATATATATCCATATTTTATAATTATTTTTGTGTTGTTTTTATTGAAGATATATATATATATATATATATATACACATACACATATATGTATATAGGCCTAATTTAAATAATTTAAAAAGTTATATCTAGGGATGTAACAGACACATTTTGTTTTACTTTGAAACGCAGTTATTTTCACATGCTTTCAGGTATACTAGGTATAGATACCAAATTCAACACTTCAGTTTACCATTTTCATAAAAAAGCTGTAAACTTCTATTCATTTACGAAAATGTGATGGTCGAAAAATTCCTCAATATTCGGTCTTCTACTGTTGCTTTTTTTCGACTTTCTCATATTCGTAAATGAATAGAAATTTACAGTTGTTTTCTGAAAATGGTAAATTGATGTGTTGAATTTGGTATCTATACCTAGTATACCTGAAAGCATGTGAAAATAACTGCGTTTCAGTCTGAAACAAAATGTGCATTTTCGAATGGTGTTGTCATACTCCAACAGTTTATTTTTCGCGACGCATCAAAATTGCTATTTTACAGGTGATTATAATTAGTTATTTTTCTAATTACTGTTAATTGCTTATAGTGAAATTTGATTTCATTGGAAAATTTGACACACTAAATTATCATTTTTTTAAAAAATGTGAAATGTGATGTTAGTGCTTGGTTTGTTTACATTTTACAACTTGGACATACCCTTAATAGGCGAATTTACCTCGGAGCTCTATTTCACGGGAACTACAAAAATTTTAAAAGAATCTATTATTCTGAATTGACTTCACAAAAATATGAAACGCACATGCAAAAGAATCAGAATCTAAGGTAAAAGCACCAGTAGTTGGACATTGCAAAAAATGGAACCAATAAATGGACAGTAAAAAAAGGAATTAAAAATGCTTCTAATGTAAATAAGAAGAATAATATATAATCCTTTTGAATGTTAACTTTTGGATAACATTCAAGTTTTCTATTTTAAAGCCCAAAATTTATCAAAAAAAAATTTATGTTACGAGCTACTTAAAATCGAGTGTCCAACTTTATCTTCTGCTTTTTAACCTAGCTCCATTTAGCACCAGTAGTTGGACAAAAATTTACACGCATTTCTCTTATGTCCAACTATTGGTCCTTGTCATGTCCAACTACAGGATCCCTAAAATGGCATGTCCAACTATTGCGGCAAAGGAGCAATTATTTATTTAATACATTAAAAATTAAATGAAATAACAATTTTGACTAATTTATTACAAAATACAATCCTTTAATCATAATTCGAACGAATTATAAAAATTTTTGCAAGTAAATTATATCGTCTTTGTAAAAATCGTTCTTGAATTAGCTACTAGTTTAAAAATGTCCAAGTACTGGTGCTTTTACCTTACAGCAAATCAGTAAAAATTTCTATTCCACTGAATTGACTTACTACTACTCAAGATTCCACTAGAAAGTGAGGTAAGTTTTTAAAACTTGACGTTAAACATTGAACACATGACAATTTCTTTCAGTAAGAGCATTTTACATTTTATCGTAAGCACTTTGCGTTTTTAACTATATTTTCACTAATTTTAATATTTAATTTTGTATGATAACTAGATAGATTTAGGGGTTATGATCAGGATCACCACGCATCGCGTGATCACAGTGTTATTAATCTAGTAACAGAAAAATCATTTTTGTTTTTAATAGTTTTTAATTTTAATTAATTTATCACTTTAACAATTTTCACTTTATAAATACATTATAACTAATTAATTACGTGATGCTAATGAACAAAAATATTGTTAAAATAACTCGATGTCTCGAGAGAGAGAAAAAAACCGTGATGATAATAATAAAGGCGGACGCGCAATCGAGTTCACGCATGCGCATTCAAACCACATCGTATCTACACCGCGAAAATTCAAAAGAAAAGCCAAAACTCCCAACACAAAACAGAAACAAAAAAAAGATATTTCTTTATCCTAAACAGACCGCCGGCCTTGAATTAGTTTAGAATTCAAACTTGAAATCGCAATCCATTACATAGATAAAAACTTTAATTAAACAAGACAACTCTATTAACTGATATTATTTTCGACGACTTGATTACAACTTAAATCGTTAGAGTTTGACGCAACAAAGGGTAAAAGAACCAATTCAGTGATTGGTCGTAAATACTCAGAATTTGATGTTTTAACTTTAACTACGCGTGTCAATTTACCAGGTTTTTTACATACTTCAGTTATCCTACCCAATAACCATTTTGTCGGCGGAAGATTTGGCAGTCGTAAAATCACCATTTGTCCTAAAAGAGCAGAGTCTTGTATTTCTTGCCATTTAACACGGCGTTGTAGAGTTTGCAAGTAATCAGATGACCACTTGCTCCAAAAGATTTCGTACAATTGTTGTACTTGCTGCCATCGATTTAGCCGATTTTCGTTTAAATTTACAAGTGAAGTTTGCGGTAACGAAGTAAATGGTCCTCCGATAAGGAAGTGTCCCGGCGTGAGAACGTCAAGATCATCGATATGATCGGTAACGGGCATCAATGGTCTTGAATTTAAAACGGCTGTTATTTGATAAGTCGCAGTTACAAGTTCTTCGTACGTAGGTATACGATTCCCAAAAATTTTTACGAGTCTAGTTTTCATACTTTTAACAGCTGATTCACACAGCCCTCCGAAATGAGGAGCTGCGGGAGGATTGAATGTCCATTCAACATGATCTTTCGCAATTAAGTTTTGAAACTCAAGCGAGTTTATCGCGTTTTGAAAAGCAGTTCGGATTTCACGTTCTGCTCCTTTAAAATTAGTTCCGCAATCACTAAACAATCGTTTTGGTAAACCTCGGATGGAAGAAAAACGTTGAAAAGCTGCAATAAAAGCGCTTGAAGTGTAATTAGTGACAACTTCAAGGTGTACAGCTTTCACGGCAAAACAAACGAAAACTGCTATGTAGCAGGATTGAGCTTGACGACCACGACCGCCGGCCATGCGGACTTGCATTGGTCCAGCATAGTCAACGCCACAGTTTATGAAAGCTCTTTCAGGTTGTGTGATCCGATATTTAGGCAAATCTGCCATTAATTGAGTGGCTCTCTTTGCACGGTAGCGAATACAAATGAGACACTTGTGAATGATTGATTTAATCAAAGGTCGAGGGTGAACCAACCATACAGATTGTCTGATGATACTTAAAACAAGTTGCAAACCTCCATGAAAACATTTCTCATGGATCTCGGTTACCATTAATTTAACAACGTGATGATTTTCTAAAATCAGTGGATGTTTCGATTGGAATGAAAGGTTTGATTTTTCGAGTCTTTCTCCTACACGAAGGATTTCTTTGTTGTTGATGAACGGATTTAAACATTTTAATTTACTTTTAACTGGCAAAGGTGCTGATTTTTTAAGAGCTTTTATTTCGGAAGAAAATTGGATCTTTTGTAAATAGCGAAACCAAACAGTTTGAGAATTTTCGAGTTCAGTGGCAGAAATTACTTTTGACGATTGATTTTTACCGCGACTTTTAATCCAATTAATAAAGCGACACAATATTGCAGTAGCTCGTATAAGTCTATTCCATGACGAGTATCGCAAAGCTAACTCATTCATGAAATCAAGCGGTAGCTCAGTGACGATGTGAGCATGAATTTTAGCTTCCATATCAGTTCTAATTTCGGTTTGAGGAACCTGAGATGGCCACTCGCAGGGAGCTAAACCCAGCCATTCAGGACCCTTCCACCATAATTCATTTTTTGATAGGTCTTCTGGTGACGAACCGCGCGACGCTATATCAGCAGGGTTGCTCGAAGACGGAACGTGACGCCATGAGCAATTTGGTAATAACGAATGAATTTCGAAAATTCTATTTCCTACGAAGGTTTTCCAGTTGGAGGTATGTTTACTGAGCCATGCGAGAACAATTGTAGCATCAGTCCAGCAGTGTATTGAATTAACAGACAAACATTTTGCCTCTCCAACGCTATCAATCAATTTTGCTAACAAAACTGCAGCTTGCAATTCAAGTCTCGGAAGACTTAATGTTTTTATAGGCGCGACCTTTGTTTTACTCATCAATAGATGAGTGATGATTTCATTAGAAGATAACGTTACTCGAAGATACAGAACTGCCCCGTAAGCGATTTCTGAAGCGTCAGAAAATCCATGCAACTGGACATCAATATTATCTGGAGATAAATGAATCCAGCGTGGAATGCGAATGAGGTTCAAATTTGTTAATGACTGGACATAATCAGTCCATTGTATGGCAATTGTCTCTGGGAGTCGATCGTCCCAAGAACTCTGCAGTCGCCACAGTTGTTGCATAAAGAGTTTTCCCTTAACAATTATGGGAGATATCCAGCCGACTGGATCATAAAGTTGAGCAAGAACAGAGAGGACAGATCTTTTAGTCAAATTTTCAATTTCGATAGGTTTTACGTTATAGTAAAATTGGTCATTATCAGGGTTCCAACCTAAACCGAGAATTTTAATTCCTTTATCATCGGGTGATAGAGAAGTCCACGCGAGGCCATGATTGCTTGGGTCAATATCGGAGGTTAGGTCGGGGTCATTGCTGGCCCATTTTCGAGGTTCGAATTTTGCTTTACCGAGTAATGCAATCACTTCATCTCTGTTTTTACGAGCAAGTTCTTTGGAAGGCCCACCAAATAAGCAATCGTCAATATAAATGTTATTTTCTAATATAAAGCTAGCAAGAGGGAAGGCACAGCCTTCATCTTCGATAAGTTGCTTGAGTACGCGTAAGGCAAGAAATGGTGCGGGACGAGTTCCATACGTTACAGTGAGCAACTGATACTCACTGATTGGATCCTTTGGCGAATATCGCCATAAGATTCTTTGATAATTGAGATCGCATTCATCAATAAGAATTTGACGATACATTTGAGCTATATCTGAAGAGTAGACAAATTCAAATGTACGCCAATTTAACAAGACCATGCAAAGGACTTTCTGAAGTTTAGGGCCTGTTAGAAAGTGATCATTTAGTGAAGTTCTGTTCGTGGATGGAACTGAAGAATTAAAGACGGCGCGAACTTTTGTTGTTTGACTCGTGACTCGAATGACAGGATGATGGGGTGAATATACGACCTGATCACTAGGTTGTATTGGGGGAGCTTTTCGCATGTGATTTTTATCTTCATAATACTTCATAAAATCGCCATAAGATTTTTCATGTTCTGGATTTTTTTGAAGTCGAAATTCTAAACGTTTAAGAGATTTTTCCGCGATATGACGAGTTAAACCGATATCGATTGGTTTGTCAGTATCAAAAGGAAGCTCTACTTTATACCTACCATCCGGAATTCCAGAATGCGTCAAACGAAAATGTTGCTCATATAATTCGTCATCTAAGGACATTATAGTTTTAGCAGGGATTTCTTCTATTTCCCAAAATTTTTGAAGGGAAGAATTGAGACTTTCATTTGTTAAACAGTGATGAACCTGAATGTTTGATTTATTGGAAAATTTGGTATCAGACATTTTGCCTGATAAAAACCAACCAAATACCGAATTTATTGAGACAGGCTGATCGGGTTCTCCTTTTTTTACACCTTCCAGAAGAAGAGAACTGTATAATTCAGCACCGATTAAGAGATGAATTGGGTCATCGTTAAAGGGATCATCTGCTAGTGATAATCCATGCAAATGTGGACAATTTTCAAAATTTAACTCATTCTTCGGAACATAATCTGTTACTTTAGGGATAATTAGGGCACTTGTTTTAAAAGTCGATTTGCTTTGTAGTTCTGGAGAAATTACAATCTCCATGGCTAAAGTTGCTCTTTCAACCGATGCTCCTCCAAGAACCGATAGTGAAGCGGAAACTGGAAAGCATTTAGAATTTAAAAGCTTACTTAAATCCTTTGAAATAAAAGAGCATGTTGAACCAGGATCTAATAGAGCACGAACGCGAATTGCACGCCCTTTATTTGATATAACCCACACGCGAGCGGTAGCAAGCAAAATATTATTAGCATTTAATTGATTAGTATTGGAGTAATGAGTTTGACTTGTAAAAGACTCGAATATTTGAAACCCAGTATTTTGCTGACTATTGTTTTGCTTTCTGTATTGACTTCAGCCGCTGAATCTCGATGAAGAATTGTATGATGATGCTTTTTACATTTCAAGCACGTAAATTTACTGTTACATTCGCTTGGCTTGTGTTGATAGCGTAGACAATTAGTACAAATTTTATGAAGCTTAGCAAAATCATACTTTTCGGCAACTGACTTTTCTAGAAATTTAGAACATTTATATAAAACGTGATTACCTTTACAATAGTTGCAAATATCATTTTTTGCTGAAGTCATATGTGCATTCACATTCGTACGCTTCGATTTACCATCAGATCTTTGATTAACTTGTGGTCCAGGCTTGGGAGTTGATGTTGCGATTGACATAGGTATAGATTCTAAAACCCGAATTCTTTCGAGTAAGAACTTTTCAAGATCTGAATATTTAGAACATTCAGTTGTTTGAGCAAGACTCAACTCCCAATCCCGCTGAGTTTTAAAATCTAGTAAACAAATTATGCGATTGATTAAAATGTCACTATACTCATCTGTAGGGCGATCAAGATTTTTCAAAGCTGCAAGATGTTTTTGAAGAGTATTAAATATTAATAAAAGGCCAGAAGCTGATTCTTTTTTTAATGGTTCGAGCGAAAAAATAGCATTGATATGAGCTGTCACGATAGCTCGTTTATTATCGTACCTAGAAGTCAAAAGATTCCATGCAATTTTAAAATTATCTGATATTACTTGAATGTTACATATTAAATCCGAAGCTTCCCCGGTTAGACTACTTTTTAAAAAATGCAATTTTGCTACATTATTGATAGTTTTATCATCAATAACAAGTGACGTAAATGAATCTTTGAACGAGTGCCATTCTGAAAACAAACCAGAAAAAGAAGGTAAATTTATACGTGGAAGTTTAACGACTGATGCAGGATGCTGATGAATTGAATCGTTGAGTCCAGGTTGAATCTGCGTTGATGATGCCACTGGTTGACTCGGAGGTTGAAGTTCATGAATAATTTCGGAAAAGTTGTCCAAATTCTCAAAAAATTCCAATTCAAAGTTTCCAAATTCACCACTTGTAAAGTAATCATTTTCCCTTTGATCAGGATTAGCGATTTGTACCAACATCGAATGACGATCTCGACAGATTCTCCACATGTTATCCAGAAGTAAAGATCTATTTCGATAAATGGTTGCTGTGCGTCGACTTGCATCCAATTTATTTAAATAATTAATATGACGATTAATGGATTCGAAATCTTCGAGTTGATTTGCTAACAATTGTTCAAAGCTTGGCATAGTTGGTTTTTCGTTAGGTATATTGATCACACAGACTGTTTCGTCTGAAATTTCACTCAATGTCGATTGTCCAAAAGGGTTTATTTCATGTGTCATATCAGTTAACACTAATTAAAGAAAAGCCATTGGGCAATTTTCTTCAAGTATCACAATAAATGTACTTAATTCACTTGATTTTTATTTTACTATTTGAAGAGTAAACACTTGTTCGACAGAAGATTAACTCTCGATATTTGATAAAAAGAAAGCGGCACTGCACTACATAGTAACGTATAGTAAACGTATTTTGCGCGATTTACACGTATTAAGAAAACAAAAGAAAATGTACTTGCACTGAACGTTTCGAAAAGTTAACGATTAAAAAATCATTTTGATGATGTAATAACACTATTGATCCTGGCAGGATCGCCAAATTGTATGATAACTAGATAGATTTAGGGGTTATGATCAGGATCACCACGCATCGCGTGATCACAGTGTTATTAATCTAGTAACAGAAAAATCATTTTTGTTTTTAATAGTTTTTAATTTTAATTAATTTATCACCTTAACAATTTTCACTTTATAAATACATTATAACTAATTAATTACGTGATGCTAATGAACAAAAATATTGTTAAAATAACTCGATGTCTCGAGAGAGAGAAAAAAACCGTGATGATAATAATAAAGGCGGACGCGCAATCGAGTTCACGCATGCGCATTCAAACCACATCGTATCTACACCGCGAAAATTCAAAAGAAAAGCCAAAACTCCCAACACAAAACAGAAACAAAAAAAAGATATTTCTTTATCCTAAACAAATTTTAACAGTTTAGCACTCAAATTACAAGAAATTCACACGAAACGAAACATAACTGTCACACAGTGGCGCAAAATGTACTTTTTCATTACAAATCACTCTGCAGGTCACAAGTTTCGACCAAAATGGCTTTGTTTTCTTCTAAATCTTCGTAATTAAATTCTCTATTGATCTCTCGAGCCCGATTTTTGAATTTTTGTTTTTAAATAATTTTTTAATAAGAATAAGTATTTAAAAAATCATAAAATTTTATAAAATATTTTTTTAGCTTAATTAATTGAAAAAATGTATCAAAAAACCTATTAAGATAAAGTTCGAGTGTCTCTGATGTAAAAAAAAGGTATAACAATTTATTAAATTTTTTAAACAATTAATTGTTGTTATTTTGTTTGTAAGATATACTTAGGGCTAGAAATTTCTAGTTTTCTCTCAATTGTGCAATTTTTCCTAAGTAAAACATCTACTATTGATAAGAAATAAATTAATTACACATTGTTAAAACAATAATTAATTAAAGGGTTGGCTGCAATAAGGGGACGTACGCGCTCTTTACGTATATCTTTCGCGCTACCGGACGGCCACCCAGGGTGGGCAACTAATACATAATGTTGAATATATCCTCGAATTTTGTATCAATCGAATCACCATTTAAACTCACTAAACAAAATTTTATCCACTTTCGAAAAAAACAAAAATAAATTTTTTTTACACTTTTTCTTATTTATTTATAACAATTAAAAAAGTATGTACGAAAATACTGAAAATTGACCGGGTGTTTGTTTTAGTATATTGCAAAAATATAAAAATAAAATCGTTAAACTTTTACAGTAAAATTGTTTTATATCAATAAATAAAATATATTATGATGTTTTAATACATTTTTTATTTGTTTATACAAATTATTGTTGTTATTTACCAACATTCTCTAGAATGCACCTAGAAAGATGCAGTTTTTTCCTAATTTTGCAATTTACTAAATCTTATATGATTACAGATAAAGAATAGAAATTGAATAAAAATTTAACTATTGTTTAAACAATTTGTTAAACAAATTATTGATGTTATTTACCAACTTTTCGCAGAATGCACCTAGAAATTTTCAGATTTTTCCTAATTTTGCAATTAACTAAATCTTATATAATTACTGATAAAGAATAAAAAATTAACTATTGTGTCCCGACAGTTTTATTTTGTACTAGAACCAATTTTTGCGCGCCTATTTTTTAGGTTTAAACTTTAACTACTAATATGAATGAAATAGTTTATACCATCTATTACAACTATTATGATGATTAAATGTTTTAAAATAGTCGAATATTCTTTACATGTTTCTTATTTCATATTTCAATATTTAATAATATAACCGACAATTTCAAAATGTCTGTTCTTAGTACTAACTTTAATTATTACATATGAGGAATTCCATGTGAGATTTAACTATGATCTATAAATTTCGGATAAACATATTTTTTCTTAATAATTTATAAAAAAACATAAAATAAATGTTTTCTATTTTTGTTGAATTGCAATATAAATATGAACTAACAAAATTTTTTGATGAGGAGAAACTAAAGTTAACTAATTTTAGCTAATATTGTTTAGCTAAATTATTCATTTTCAATGGAAACTACACAATTAATTCGTTAACTTTAAGTTTTAAAAAAATATAAACAATTGAACATTTTCAGGTTTGCATATTTTAAGAAATTATTCTCCTTTAATTTAAAACAAAAAATATTCTAATTTTTTAAAAATTATAGGCTGTAGACATTTTTGAATAATAAATTGTGAAAAAACCCCACATTAAGGTGTAGCCTAGAAAACGAGCAGCTTGCACGTGATTTTTGAATATTTTGTAAAACTCATTAAATGCATCGGTTAACTCTAGAACTTTTTGGAAAATTTTTATATTGTAAGGTATAAATAAATTTTTAAAAAATTCAAAAAATCATGTCCAAAGTTAAAAAAACTAAAACTTTCATTCTTTAAAAATGTTTTTCTAAACTCAATATTTTCAGACTTATAGGTTACTGAAAATAGGCCTACATTTACAAAACCAAAATTTCAAACATTCATAACTCATAAATATTAACATAAAATATTTATAGATTTTTTCAAAAAATAATATGTAAAATACGATTATATTTCAAACCAAAATGTACAAAAAAATTTTTAAGTTTACCGTCACGTTTTTTTACAATTATGAACTAAAGCTTCTATTTTATAACGTTATTTGTATAATGTAGCACTCCCACCACTGAGATTTAGTACATGTACTACTGTTTTTGTGGTAGTAAGTACAGGTTGAGCAAAAAGTATAAGAAATTGAGGGGAAAAGTATAGTGCGTTGAATAGCATTACGAGGCAAAAACTTTTGACTCCGATTACAGGGAATGTGACAACTTGAATAAAAATAAAAAATACGTATATCATATTTTTCTATAAAGATTAAGAAAAATATGTTTAACCGAATTTTGAAGGTCATTAATAAATCTCATGTGGAATCGCCCATAACTAACATATTAAATTTTTTAGCAAAACAAACTGAAATAAGTAGAGTCCAAAATTTCACTATAAACATAATTTTTTATATACATATTACTGCTATTTCCGCCTAAATATATTTTTACAGAATCAAATGATCGCACTCTTGATAATGCAAAATACATTTGACCATGATTAGAAACATCTCTTCTTAAATCAATAAATATTTTGTTAACTGTTTGTCCTTGAGATTTGTTAATGGTCATTGCAAAAGCCAGTTTTATAGGAAATTGTCTTCTTTTAAAAGTAAACGGATATAAATTTTCACAATATAAAGTTACTCGATGTAGAAAAACAATATTTCCGCTTTTATCACCCGTTAATATGTGACATTTAATTACATTATGTGACAAATCTAAAATAATTAACATCGTTCCGGTACATTATACTACATTAATACTAAGATATCTAATAAGCATTACGACAGAATTAATTCTTAAATGTAATTTATGTGATGGTAACGAAGGTGCAAAGAGAGTATTTAAATATTCTGGTAATAAAGCTTCAAAAAATTTTCCATTAATTATTACAATTTTCAGTAGAATCAATACTTTTATATATTTTTTCACCTTTACTGTCAAAGAGCCGCACCACTCTCTTATAAATATCATCAAGATCAACGTTTCTAGGTGCTAAAATTGCACACCCAGACAACTCCTTTTTATTCTGTGGTATTAAAAGACAATACATTTCTTCAGCTATATATATATATAGCCTTGTTGAATAATATGTTCTGGTACTTAGATGTTATCATCTATATCATTTAATTCACCATTACCAACTTTAAGTAGGAATTCTACAAATTCTGTTTTTTCTGGTAAAGCTCTCATATTTTCTGTTAATGTGCATTTTTTAAAATGTTTCCATAAGTAACTATTTTTTATTGATAAATTTATTATTTCTGATCTAGTACCTCGTTCTTTTATCGATAATATTTGTCAAAAATCTCCTCCTAGGATAACAATTTTTCTACCAAAAACTTCATTTGATTTTATTATGTCTCTTATTAACTTATCCATAACTTCTAAGGCATATTTTGAAGCCATTGGTGCTGCATCCTAAATAAAAACATCAGTATTTTTTTAAAAAAGTGCTTCTTTTGACTGAACAATTTGAAAATGAATCGCTGTACAGTGGAACAGGTTAGCCTAAAACTTTATGAACAGTTTTCCCGTTAGGAAGTAGAGTGTCAGCAATATCTGTAAAAGTCATGTTGCAAACATTTATGCCTTTACTCTTTAATAAATGCCATAAAGTATTATATAAAAAAGTTTTTCCAGATCCTCAACAACCATTAATATATAAGCATTTAGAACTATTAAAAGAAGAATCTTTTATGACTTCAAGTATATAATCAACTATATTTTTTTGCTCAACATTTAATTTATTATAATTTTGCTCTTCTATTTTAAAATGTTTAAAACTATTTACACCATCAACCTGTGCAGATTAATTTTCATTAATGTCTAATAATTCCTGAAAATCAGTTAGACTATATCTTTCATTTAATAACATTGATCTTATATTCTTATATGCTGTTTTTTCAGCATCAATATTGTCAAGTTTTGAATAGTTTTCTGACATTTGACCCTTAAATTTTTTCCAAAGTTTTTCAGGATGTACAGGATGACAATGAATTAGAATTCTTACAAATAATTGTCGAAGTGAATGAGGCATCATCCATAAGGTAGCTTCTTCCATTGTCTTAATCCATTCACTATCATCTTCTATGAGTCCTAATGCTAAACAGGCAGATGTAAAAGATTCGTGAATAACTCCATTAACTGTTCTTAAACTTTGGAAAGAAGTTACTCCTTTTACTGTAAGCAACAACAACCTAAGGTGAAATAACTCTAATTGACATGGATTAATTGAATACATTCTTCCTAATACTTTTTCTTTACGAACTCTATTTTTTCATTCAAGACATTTCGTTATCCACGTAAAATGTTCTGGTGTTTCTGAATAATAATACTGACGAGCAGAAATATCACGTTCATTAAGTTTAAAAAAATGGACAAATTTTGTATTTTTCTGCATATCAAATGAAACATTGTTATTATCTTTCCCTTCACGAATAATATCATTCTGTTCATTTGGTAAATATATGGTTAAACGACTAATACTACTAATACTATCTTTTCCCCCCAATGGTTTACTTAAAATTCTCCAAACTGCCTCAACAGGACCTACATATCTATTCTCTTCATAATGATTAATATCATTGTAATCAACAGTCACCTCATCATTGGCATATGTAATAATAATGTATGCAGTATAATGACCTTTAAATATATATTTATATAAATAATTAACAGATTTGATACTTGAAACTATTTTCACATTTATATGACAATTAAATAATTCTAAAAGTATAGGACAATATGGAACTACATTAGAATTGTCAACAACAAATCCGTTTGGTCGTTCATACGTTTTATTATTATTTCTTCGCCGACAACGAACATAACAATTTTCTTCAATTGTAGTTTCTTCTTGGTAGCTTTTTGGAATTTTTTTTAACATTTACCATCAATTAAACACCAATCTCCACAAGGTCCATGAATGTTATTTTGGATTATTATTTTATGCAAAGAAGGATCGTTATTTTCATCAGGAATTTCTGCAAAAATATAACGATCAATACTATCAACTCTGTTAATAATTTAGTATTTTCATTCAATATAACTAACAAAAGAAAATATGTGGCAATCCTCGCTTTTGAAATTTAATAACATAAACATAAGACTTCACTTCTTCAAATAACTTGTTGTCAACAATAACTGTTAAAAGATGTTTAACCTTTAAGGCAAAAGCTCTAGTTGCTATATCAGGTCCGTCAGCAGCAGTTTGATAAAGCAATAAATTTCCTTGTATTTATTTCCAATTTGGATTACACGTCATTGTAATAAATAAATCTGGTCTGCCATGACGATCAACAATAGCCATGGTATCCTGATATTGCTGCATCATATTACGAGGTGATCCTATAAAAGTTGATGACAATATAAGAATTTTTCTACATGTACATTATTTTCTAACTCATGATTTTGTAAATAATCGATTTGCCCTTCATATGTTTCACTTCTCAATTTATCTTGATTGTTTGCACAAAATCGTAATGTATCTTTCTCTATTTTTACGTAATTGTCAACAACCCATTGTTGAACTAATCTTCCCCCATATAAAAATTGATTAAATTCCTTACCTCTAATAGGTATTTCTTATTTACCATAAGCAGACCGAGAAATAGTATGGTTTCTACATCTGAAAGCACTATCAATACGAATCAAATTAATATTATAATCTTTATTTCAGAGTGGATAAAATATGAGATAAATCCACGGTTCAACATTCGGATCTAAATTACTTACTGATTTTAATATCTATTTTTATAAAAACCTTTTTTTAACGTAAACAACAATTGTAACTCAGAAATTTTTTAATTTTTTTGTCTTGCTAATTCAGTTTCAATTTTAATTATTTCTGATATCATCATAAAAGATTTTGTGTATGCATTAAAAGTTCTCATAATATTTTCTACAGTTTGTAAAAGTACTTTATCCAAATTTTGGTTACTTTTTAATCTAAAACGAATTGCTTCTTCAGGATCGTAAATATACAATTCACCAAAACATGGGTCTTCAAGACCTTTATCAGGTTATAAAGTACTATTCATTTGGAAATAAATTTGACCTTGGATTTTGTAACAAAATGGTCCTCTTCTTCTGTTATTAAAATTAATTACGTTGGCATTTAAAGATGCAAAAGAAAAAGAATTGTTATACAATCTCATATTCTTTTTAAAATGACCTGATTTTGTATGAAGTCCTTCTAGCAATGTTCTTAATTTTTCTGGATATTGCACAAAAAGCAATATAATACCACTGTGACCACAACAATCATTAAAACTGTCTTTTTTGCCACTAACTCTTTCATCTTTAAAATGCTTTGCTTGACAATTATCACAATAATAATTCATTATTCCTAGATAATTTTCATTAGAATTTTTATTCATAATTAATTTTGTCATTTGATATGTTTGACAGAGGAACGATTGATTTTTGTGAACTAAATGTATTTATTAAATCAATAGATTGATTAGAATTAACATTTTTATAGTCATCAAGCAAAGAGCTTATTTTATTTTCCTTTTTTAATTCATTCGAATTAACATTTTTCGAATCATCAAACAAAGAGCTTTTTTCATTTTCTTTTTATCCCTATATTTTTTTGGTATTCTACTTGGCTCTTTTTTATTTTTATAGACGAAACATCTACTTCGTCTGAATGATCAATAATATTAATTTTTCTTTTCAATTTTTGTTTGGCACGATAATTTTTTTGATTCTCCACTGCACTTTTTCGGACAGTTTTGAATAAAGAATTTGTTTCCTTGACACTATCATGTGCATTCGTTATTGGAGAAATAGAAGCAAAGATATTTTATAAATTAACAGATTCATTCATATTATCATTATTTGAATCATTAACTTGATTGAACAAATTTTTATCATTAAACAAAGATTTTATTTCATTTCCTTTTTGTAATTCATTAGAAATTACATTTGTTGAATCATCAAATAAAAAGCTTATTTCCTTCTCTTTTGATTTCTTTTTTTCCTTTTTTTTTGGTATTTTGTCTGCCCTTTTTTATTTTTACAGACGAAACATCTACTTCGTCTGAATGATTAATAATATTAATTTTTCTTTTCAATTTTTGTTTGGCACGATAATTTTTTTGATTCTCCACTGCACTATTTCGGACACTTTTGACTAAAGAATTTGTTTCCTTAACACTATCATGTGCATTCGTTATTAAAGGAATGGGAGTAATGAATAAATTAACAGATTCATTCATGTTATCATCATTTGAATTAATAACATTACAGAAAAAATTTGTATGCTTCAGTAATCCTCTATATTCTTTATGACATTGTACACTACTTTCTTTTTGATAGGAGTCTATTTCATTATTTATAACTTCAATCTTTCTTTTATCCGAATGTTGTTGTTGGAACTCAAACTGACTTGTTTGAATTTTTTTAGAGGAAACGTCTACTTTATCTGAATAAAATACATTTTTAATTTAACTATTGGATTTGAGTGTAGCACTATATTGTTGCGTTTTTAAAGGATTATTAATTACTTGGAATTATTTAAAATTCTTTCACAAGGAATTTCTTGATCAATAACTTTATTAGGGTTTATTTTTCTACATAGGAGTTCTTTAACTGAATCATTCAAAAGACACTCCCAATCATACTTAACCATCAAACGTGGATTAACACAATTTCTTTAATCGGAAAACAACTTAAATGATTGTTTTTAAAAATTAACTTCAAATTATTTACTATTTGACCACAATCAACACTGCCTAACAGTTGTTGATGAACTGTTGAAAACATTACTGGTGATTTAAAGGGATATAATCTAACTAAATAGTGCATTTGATCCTCGTTTAAAATCCCGTCGTTAAGACTCAAAATGTAAAGTCTTGTCCCATCATAATAAGTGCAAATCCAGATACCAGATTTGAAGAAACGACTAAAAAGTATTTAAATGTGCCTCTTATTTTTTTCGATTGAAATTATGTCAAATACTTGTTACCATAAAGTGCTTTGCATATTATAAACGAATTTGATTGTTGTTCTAAAAGCTTTTGAAATTCATGTATATGATCATCATTCAACATTGCATTTTTATTATCTATTATATCATAATTTTCATCACTTAAGTTAACTAATTCATTTTTATTAGCTATGATTCTATTTCGTAATGTTGACAAATATAGTGAAAATTACTTTTAAAATTTAAATAGATAACGTCTTTTTTATTTAAAAAAAAGAAAAATGAAGCATTTAGTACAATTTAATTCAAAATGTCTATTTCCATTTCAAACTAAAATTATATCTAATTCTGCTTTTTTCTTTATTTTCTATTCCCTTTTATCCAATTTCAATATCTATTTCCAGTATCCATTTCTAATTTCTATTTCTAACTTCCATTTCCAATTTTCATCATTCAACAATCATTTTCACATTAATACAACTTCAAATTACAAAATGTAAATAACTTTTATGAAATACATCTATAGATATATCAGAAAAAAAATAAAAACTGCAAGTAAAGAAAATTTTACTATTTATAAATAAAAAAATTAAATTTACTATGTAGAGATAACTTTTAAATTTTTAATCGAAAACAAAAAATTAATTTTTTTCAAACACATGCATTTTAACATCTATTCCTAACGAATAACTTGTTTAATTAATATTATAATAACAAAAACAACAGAAAAAATTAACTTTTTATTATTTAAACGAAATTAAAAATATAGTATTTTAAAGAAATTGCATTTTAATATCTATTCCTTACGAATAGCTATAAAATGAATTAACAAAAAAAACTCCATTCAAAAGCCACTTAAATTTCAAAAACATAGAAGCTCGATACATCGTTTACTTACATAAATATTCATAATCTCTACATTTTTAACCACTTATATAATCACTTATCAAACCAAAATTAATTTTCTATAATTGAAAGAAATTCACTTTCTCTGATTTACTTTCACTTCTATTAAGCTGACGAAAAAAGTATAAGATGAGTAGAAAATTTCTGTTTCTATCCTCTTCCGAATTTAAAACAAAAATCTCACTCTTTCCGGAATATACAGGGTGTCCCAGTCAAGAATGTACATATTATCGGGTTATATTCTACTGAAAGAATTAAGAAGAAAAGTCCTTTGCACTTTTTAACTATTTTCAGTAGTTTTTCCATAAATCGCAATTAAAAATTTAAAAACTACGCATAACTAATTGGCCGTGTACGCTTTGTGAACCGGTAGGCGGACGTATTATTCGAGCTTTGCGGGCATGGGCATGTACCATCAACGCGCGTAGAATAAATTTTGATAGTAATTTTCTTCTAAAATACAAGTTTAATGGTTTTATACAGTGTAAATCTAGAAACGAAAAGTTACTGTCAAAAATTTATTTTACGCGCATTGCTGCTACACGCCCAGGTCTGCAAACGTTGGAAAAGTATGCCCCGTCTACCGGTTCACTGAATGTGCACGGTCAATAGCTATGCGTAGTTTTCAAATTTTTAAAAGGCGATTTATGAAAAAACTACTGAAAATATTTAAAAAGTGCAAAGGACTTTTTGTCTTAATTTTTTCAGCAGAATAAAACCCTTTAATATGTACACTCTCAACTGGGACACCTTATATATATATATATATATATATATATATATATATATATATATATATATATATATATATATATATATATATATATATATATATATATATATATATATATATATATATATATATATATATATATATATATATTATTGTACGTGCATGTACAATAGACTGCCCACTGGTTAAAGGAAACCCTTCGAACAATAGGTCAGGTACTCGAGCAGACCTTTCGCTTCTCTTTATATTTATATATATATATGGGAGATTTTCAAATAACTGTCATATTTGCATGTCCCCATAGATAAATGTCTAATAAAATTATTATTTTTTGCCACTCACTTCATAAATCACTTAATAGAAGTCTCTTCTTAAAGATACTTAATATTCAGTTCATTAATATTAACATTATCATAGTTAAAATTAAGAAAATAGGGTTGAATTGTCAGGTTCGTGGCACAAGTTTTTTTAAAATTTTGTTATGAAATTTTCACGTGAGCAAATATTGAAACTATCTTTTAAGTACTTTGTAGGCCAAATCTAACCAGATGTTTTACATAAAAAAAATATTTTTATTATAATGATATTCCACGTACACGAGCACTTTTTTCATGTTTTAAATTGTTAATTACTTTCTACCGACACATGGTAACGTCATCGTCATTTTATTACTCAATTTTATTTTTAATTGACTTCTACTGGCATTATTTTGAAGTGCAAACATTGAAAAGAAAATACTTATTCATTTTTTAATTTTTTTACGTGTTTTAACTGTGACACCCATATATATATATATATATATATATATATATATATCTTTCTGTCTTCTTCTTTCTAAATAAATAACATAAATCGGTCCCTGTTTATAACGCAGAAAATCTAACGCTATAGCTTTCTTTCTCTTTCCAAATAGAAATAACATAAATCGGTCTCTGTTTATAACGCGGAAAATCTAACGCTATTGCTTTCTTCCTCTTTCGAAGAAAAATAAGATTAGACTGTCTCCCTTTGCCTAATTTGCATATCTACTCGTTTCATAGCACGATATATAAGATTTCTCCTTATTTCCGTCTTTAGTATGATTTATTAATGATAAATTATGAATTCTATAAACAATAAATATTGGTTTAATAAATAATAAGTATAGGTTTCATGAATTGCAACTGTGAATTTAAATAATATTTTATTAAGAGAAAATTAAAATATAGTTACAATTTTGGATGTAACAAGTTAAAGATTTTATTATTGATAAAATATATCAAATGAAATTCGAAATTAAAAACTTAAAAATAAACAATGATAAAACGTGAACTGAACGAAGACAAAAAACTTAGATTTATGTCTTTTTTTAGCCGAAAAAAACAGCGAAAAATTTTGATTATTTGTTTGCGTTGTTTGTTATAACCGTTATAACCTAATAATCACTAATATAGACATGATTCCGCTCAATGTTGCCAACCAATATTAATAGTTCGGCGCCATGTGTTAAAAAAAATCTCCACAAATCGCGAAATGTGAGACATTCAAAATGTTAAATATTCAAGTAATTACCCAATAATTCAATAATACTGTTAGAAATCGAATATTATTTATCTTTCAATAAATATTTTTACAATTTAAAACTTTTAAGATCGACAAAAAAAGAAGTACTGTTAATACTAATTCGGCTTCCTAAACAAATTTAAAAAGTGAGCGGCTTTACCCCGACTTTATGTTAGCGGCTTAACCCCGAATGTATTTCTCAAATTTCAGAATAAATTTAAATAAATCTTTTTGAAATCAAACAAAACTATACATATATTTCGAAAAAGGACATATAATAGCATAAAAAAAATTTGTCGAATAAATTAAGTCTCAAAAATAATAATCGAAAAACTTAAAAATTCGAAGATCATTTTTCTTTCTTTGCACTTCTAAAAACAATTGACCCCCTCAAATTGTATAACGAATTCATGAAGCTAAACGAAAATTCGTTAACATTAGTTGTATGTTAAGTACTATTCACAGTACAAATTTCTCCATCTTAAGTTGAGTTTATAGCGTCAAATCGCTAGTGAGCGGGTTTACCCTGTGCGCGGGTTTACCAGAGTCTCCCCTAATTTGCAAAATTAGGAAAAAACTGCAACTTTCTAGGAGTATTCTGGAAAAAGTTAGTAAATAATAACAATAATTTGTTTAAATAATTTTTTAATAATAAAACATAAATGTTTTAATAATAAAACATAAATGTTTTAATAATAAAACATAAATGTTTTAATAATAAAACATAAATGTTTTAATAATAAAACATAAATGTTTTATGTCATAAAACATTATTAAGATACAGTATTTGTATTAACACATAATTATATTCAAAACGTTTGATAAAGTTTAATCGTTTTGGGATCATAATAGTAAGAAAGCATTTGGCCACCCCGGGGGCCGTCCGGTAGTCCGCGTATACAAAAATTTTTTGTAGCGCGAAGGATATTTAAGTCAGTCAAGCTTCCAAAATTTCGAAAAAAATGAAATTCAAATTTTTAAGTTTAAAAAAGTTCTACCTTATAGGATATAAGATGGCGCATCTTTTTTTCCCAACAATTTTTTTTCTAAAACAAATATTTTTTATAATAAACTTGAAAAACTAAAAAAATTTGCTAATAAAAAATCCTTCAATTTTATAACATAAACTAGCTGTCGTACCCGTCTTCGACGGGTTTTAGTTTTTTTAAATGCATTCAGTAGTGTGTCTACCAGTCTCGAAGGATGGGAAATGGTGGGGAATTTAATTTGACCAAAAAAAAATAAAAATTAGCTACCTTTAACTATTTCATTAAAAAAAATATTACTATTTTAAATCAGTGATTGACTTTTATCATCAAATAATTTTTTTTTAATTATTTAAAATGCAGAAAACAATATTTGTCAATTATTTGTAGAAATTTAATTATAGTATTATAAGTTAATCCAAAATTTACACTAATTTTTGGATTTATAGTAAAGTCGAACTCGAACTAATTGTATTCTAATTGCTGAAATCTAAAATAATTGCAAGCTGAATACACAGTTTTACCGATTAAATTAAATTCCTGCATATTTGCCGTTTTTCCAGTTGGAGGAACCCCTGTTGAGGGTATTGGTAAGAATAAAAACCGTCGAAGAGTATTTTCATAAAATAAGTTAATTTTTGTAGCCATTTCCACCTAGAAAAATTTTGACAAAGCTGGGAAAAACCGGATAGTTTGTTGAACAAAAATAATAATAGACACCCTGTTTAACTTTTGCCTTTATAAAACTTTTAAATATATATGCTTGAAGTTATTTTATACAAAGTTTTTTTGAAACTATCAAACACTTTTGTATGAAAATATTATAAATTTACAAAACTTTCAAACATATGTGTTTGAAGTTATTTCATACAAAATTTTTTGAAATTTTCAATCACTTTTGTGTGCAAATATTGTACAAACTTCTCAAACATATGTGTTTGAAGTTATTTTATACGACATTTTTTGAAAATTTCATACATGCGTTTATGAAATTATTTCATATACAATATTTGTAAATTTTCAAACACTTTTGGTATGAAAGTGTTGTAAATTTACAATTTTTTTTAACAGTGTACCAAAGATTCTTCCCTGTAGCATAATGCAAGTATCGTATCACACAGGTCTCCATTTATAATAATTGAAAAATAATTTTAATGCTGGGTAAGAATTCCTGAAGTGTCCCCTAATTTTCTTTTGGTTACTAAAAATAAATTATTCTTATATATTTTGATAGTCTATAATGTCACTAATAACACCTCCAAACGATTTTTCAAAATTTTAATTTTTGTAATTTTTATAAACAATTAAACTTTTTTGCACCGTTTTTGAAAAAATTTAATTTCTCGAAATTGGCTGAACCGATATCAATGAAACTTGTATCGTTAGAAAGATTAAAAAATGTACTATTCAGAAAAAAATATAATATAAATAAAAAGTTATAAATAAACAATGTTCGCAATAGATTTTGGTCACTTTTATTATAGCATCATAAAGAGGGACTTTTCATGATTACATAGCAAAAATGAAAAACCGGAACTCTCTAAAAGTTTAGAAGTTCTATCATTTTTAGTCTCGTCTTGCGCGAACTTTCTCGGTATCTAATGCTCACGGTATGACGCGACGCCACAGTGAGATTCTTTACAATTTACAGTACAAAAATATCTAGAGCTTACAATTTTTAACCGATTTGAGTTTTTTCTAAATTAAAGAGAACTAAATTTTTTCAAATTTTCAATTGTTTACAATTATTTATTTTAGTCAAAGTTAACAAATTAACCCCTTTACTTAAAAAAGTACGTTTGATTTTTAATTCTATTACTGCAGATTACCAAAATCAATTAAAAATCATGTAAAATATGTTCTCTAGATGAAAAACAAAGAGAACACATATTTTTTCATTTGTTATAAACAATATTAATTAACAAATAGTTAACTTGGGTTCCTTTCAACCAAAAAATTTTTTTTCACATTTATATTTTAATTTAGGCTTATTTTAAGAATATATGTCCTTTTTTGATAAGCAAATTATTTTAATTGTTATAAAGAATATTAGTTAAGTAATTGTTAACTTTGGTTGAAGTACATATGTCCTTTTTGTTTAATAAATAAATTATTTTAATTGTTATAAACAATATTAGTTAAGTAATTGTTAACTTTGGTTGAAGTACGTATGTCCTTTTTGTTTAATAAATAAATAATTTGAATTGTTATAAACAATATTACTTAACTAATTGTTAACTTTGGTTAAAGTACATATGTCGTTTTTGTTTAATAAATAAATTATTTTAATTGTTATAAATAATATTAGTTAACTAATTCTAACTTCGGTTAAAGTACGTATGTCCTTTTTGTTTAATAAATAAATAATTTTAATTGTAATAAACAATATTACTTAACAAATAGTTAATTTTGGTTTCTCTCAACCAAAATTTTTTTTTCACATTTATTATTTTTAATGTAGGCTCATTTTATGAATGTATGCCCTTTTTGATAAGCAAATTATTTCAATTGTTATAATCAAATATGCCTAAATTAAAATATAAATGTGAAAAACAATTTTTAATTAAGAGGAACCAAAGTTAACTATTTGTTAACTAATATAACAATATAAATATAAACAATAATAAAAACAATATAATAAATGATATAAACAATATACTAATATAACAAATGAAAACAAAATTTGTAGGGGAGAATGGGGAGTTATGAAGCACGCTTTGTTTATGAGTTGTAACTTCAAAAAGAAATTTTTATTTCAAATTTTCTCCACTTGAATCTCTAGAGGGTCTTCAAATATACTTACTGGTTGAAGAATTTGCATGAAATAAAATAAAATCGCCAATTTTTTCAGTTGGACTAAAAAGCTGCTTTTTCAAGTTTTTAAAAATCATGGGGAGTTGTGAAGCGCTACTAAAAATCGCTAAAAATTATATTTTTTGGTAAATATTCTTTATTGCGATTTTGCATAAATCGTTTTAAATTTCGAGAACCTAATCACTGCTGGGTATTATATGGGTGAACTTATCTTTTTGATTTGTTCGCGAATTTTGTAAGAATTCTGCAAAATGGAGCACACAAAAAAACTTTATAAACGAAAAATTGAACACATTGTCTTGAAAGATATGCAAAATATCTTCTATCGGAATGAATCCAATTACAAAACAAAGATATTAGGTGAAAAAATATTCAGAGTAAGTGACATCTATCAAAACAATTACTATGCGAGATCTATGGCCGTGCTTCACAACTCCCCATGCTTCATAACTCCCCATTCTCCCCTATTCTTTATTTTTCATCTAGAGAACATATTTTACATTATTTTTAATTGATTCTGGTTATCTGCAGTAATGAAATTAAAAATTAAACGTACTGTTTTTAAAAATTGCGTTTATTTGTTAACTTTGACTAGAATAAATAATTATTAAACAATTGAAAATTTAAACAAGTTTAGTTCTCTTTAATTAAAAAAAACTCAAATCGGTTAAAAATTGTAGGCTCTAGACATTTTTGAACAGTATATTGTAAAGAATCCCACTGTGGCGTATCGTCGTACCGTGAGCATTAGATACCGAGAAAGCTCGCGCACGGCGAGATTAAAAATGATAGAACTTCTAAACTTTCAGAGAGTTCCGGTTTTTTATTTTTGCTATGGAATCATGAAAAGTCCCTCTTTATGATGCTATAATAAAAGTGACCAAAATCGATTGCGAACATTGTTTATTTATAACAATAAAAATTAAAAATGTAATTTGTTTAAACAAATTAAACTTTTTATTCATATTATATTTTTTTCTGAATAGTACATTTTTTAATCTTTCTAACGATACAAGTTTCATTGAAATCGGTTCAGCCAATTTCGAGAAATTGAATTTTTTCTAAAACGGTGCAAAAAAGTTTAATTGTTTATAAAAATTACAAAAATTAAAATTTTGAAAAATCGTTTGGAGGTGTTATTAGTGACATCATAGACTATCAAAGTATGTATGTATTATTTATTTTTATTAACCAAAAGAAAATTAGGGGACACTTCAGGAATTCTTACCCTGCTGTGAATTAATATTTTTTAATATCATTTACCATTTTTAATATTTTCGAAGTTTTGCAATTAAAAATTTTTTGATTAATTAGATAAACAAATAATTCCAGATTCCATTATTTTCACGTCAAAAAGTTTATCAGAGACCCCAAAAATACTACTGAATTAAGCTTGATAGTAATTAGTCTGTCAATTGCAATTTTTTAATTTTTTGATATTAAAAACGTTTTTATACTTACTTCCATCTTATAAATATAGTTATAGGACAGTATTTTTTCAAAATTATCCTAAATTTGACTAAATAACATGTAATATTTAATTACAGAAAGTTTAAAAGTTATACATTCAAGAATATAAAAGTCTGGAAATTTTCTATTTTTTAAATTTTTTGAAAAAATGTAATATCTCCCGTTCTAATTAATATGTTAAAAAAACTGTAAATTTATTGTTTATATATATATATATATATATATATATATATATATATATATATATATTTGAAAAAAATTATGGATTTTTTCAAAAAAAATTTATTTTTTTAATTTTGACAGATTGCAGTAAATTAATTAGTTCCCAGGTGCGAATTTTCGGTTGGCCCATAGTTGGGCCAACTTTTACAAGGTCGGTCCAACTTCTCGTGCCAGAGGTTGGGCCAACCATACAGATGATAACGGTTTGCCGTCTAATGGCGACGATGGTTGGCCCGACAAGTCATAAGGAAGTTGGCCCAACTTAAAATGCATATGTTGTGCCAGCTATACATTTCAATGGTTGGTCCAAAAACTGACGCCAAAGTTGGCACGACTTTAAATGCGTAAGTTTGGCCAACTTTAACAGCCAAAGGTAAAAAATTATTAAAAAACTAAATTATTTAAACAATTAACACGTTATTATTAGCAAGAACATCAGATATAACCTTTACCTATTCTTATTAAACACAATCTCATACATACATTTTCGAAAATATCTACCGCTTGCTGGGATCGAACCCCTAACCTAACGCGCCGAAGAATTATACACTGACCACTACGCTACGCTCACATGGGAGTTCATACCGTTAAATGTATATTAAAGCTGCAACAGTCGGGCCAACCGTGGCCCAGAGTTAGGCCAACCGAGAAAGTTTAAGTCATTTAAACTGTTTTTCACAAAGTTTTGCCAACCGTCGGGCCAACCGTGGCCCAGAGTTAGGCCAACCGAGAAAGTTTAAGTCATTAAAACTGTTTTTCACAAAGTTTTGCCAACCGTCAGGCCAACCATGGCCCAGAGTTAGGCCAACCGAGAAAGTTTAAGTCATTAAAACTGTTTTTCACAAAGTTTTGCCAACCGTCGGGCCAACCGTGGCCCAGAGTTAGGCCAACCGAGAAAGTTTAAGTCATTTAAACTGTTTTTCACAAAGTTTTGCCAACCGTCGGGCCAACCGTGGCCCAGAGTTTGGCCAACCATAAAGTTTGAGTTATTTAAACTGTTTTTCACAAAGTTTTGCCAACCGTCGGTCAAACCGTGGCCCAGAGTTTGGCCAACCATAAAGTTTGAGTTATTTAAACTGCGTTTTACAGAGTTTTGCCAACCGTCGGGCCAACCGTGGCCCAGAGTTTGGCCAACCTAAATTTGTAAGTCATATGAGATACGTTCCCCATAGTTGTGTCGACCTTTGTCGCCAAAGTTGGCCCAACGGTTGGTTATACTCTGCATGTAATGGTTGGCTTGCAAAGTCGGGCCAACTGTGGGCACTAGTACTTGCCAAAGTTGGGCAAACTCTGGCAACCAAAACTTCGTTTGCCAAAGTTAGGCCAACCGTGGGCCAACCTTCAAACTCTGGCGGCCAACCTAAATTCGCACCTGGGTTACTTACTTTTTACTTTCGTAATATATATATATATATATATATATATATATATATATATATATATATATATATATATATATATGTGACGCAACACGAGAAAAGGGACCTATCGCCTCAAAAGAGAATTTTACAGGGTGGGCGTTTAACGTGACGCCATGAGCAGAAAACTCGTGTATTTACGCGGACACGTTCAACTTTCGGGCTTTATATTATTAAAACTATTTCAGATTTCTTACTTCTGATTTTTTTACGTGAAAGAGCGACTCAAAATCTATGGAATACGACTAGAAACTCTAAAATGATTTTTTTATCGATAGGTCCCTTTTCTCGTGTCGCGTCACATATATTGAAATATATATATATATATATAAATATATATATTGAAAAATAATACTAATATGAGAAAATTATGAATTTTTCCAAAAAAACATTTATTTTTTTAATTTTAATTTTTACTGCAATCTGTCAAAATTAAAAAAATAAATTTTTTTTGGAAAAATTCATAATTTTTTCATATTAGTATTATTTTTCAATAAAAAAATTTGTTGATTATTATATGTATATTATATATCTTTAAAATCATTTATATTATTAATAAATTAAGAAATTTATCCCAATCTGAAAAAATTGAAAAAAAACATTTTTTTTGAACTTTTTGAAAAGAATCATAACATTTGTTCAGCTTAATACTTTTTCATCAAATATAGCTAATATTTTAAGTTAGACCGATACCTAAAAGATAAAAAAAAAGATTGACAAATTTTATCTTATTCGGTCAAGATGTTTTCAAGTTATAAGCGAACAAAATTTTGCAGACATACATACATACATACATACATACATACAGACAGACAGGAAATTTTCTATTACCATTTTTGGAATCTCCGTTGTTCAAATAAATAAATTATGTTAGAAAAAATTAATTTCGTGCAATGTACAGACAACCCAGCTTAAAATCCCCGTACAGGATCCTTAAAGGATCCTCTTGGGATCCTGTACAGGTCCTGCGCAGGATCCCGCACTGGTCCTGTAGAGGATCCCGTACGGGATTTTGGGACAGGGTTCCTGTGCTGGTTCCGACGCAGGAACCTTAGTTATCAAAGATTTCTGTAATGGTTTCTGTACAGGAACACTTGCAGGATCCTGTACAGGAAACTTTGTAAAGGTTCCTGTACAGGAACCTTTGTAGTTTTGTAAACTGCAGGTACTTATGTGTAAAGGATCCTGTGAGGAACTCTTAAAGGGTTTCTGTCCAACATTGATATACGAGCCTAACATATTAAAATATGAAGTCTATGTATGTCAAATGTTGCTTAACATAAAAAATTTTTTAAAAATTTCCTGTACAGGATCCTGCAAGTGTTCCTGTACAGGAACCTTTACAGAAATCTTTGATAACTAAGGTTCCTGCATCGGAACCTGCACAGGAACCCTGTTCCAAAATCCCGTACGGGATCCTGTACAGGACCAGCACGGGATCCTGTATGGAATCCTGCACAGGACCTGTTCAGGATCCCAGGAGGATCCTTTAAGGATTCTGTACGGGGATTTTAAGCTGGGGTAAGTTTCGTAAATTACGTAAGTAAATTACCTAACATCAGATGTGTAAGTTACGTTACTAACATCAGATTTGTAAGTTACGTTACCAACATCACATATATAAGTTACATAACTAACGTCACATACGTAAGTTACGCCAGTCGTTTAACCCCTTCGAAAGTCCAGATAAAAATCGCTTGTGGTCCAAAAACGGTTCAAGAAAAAAAAGTTTCTAAAAAATGTGATTTCATTGTAATTAAGGTTTTTGAAGTCGCAAAATTCGAATTTGAAGTCAGTTTTTCAAAATTTAAAATGGCGGATCCAAAATGGCGGACCCAAAATGGCGAATTCGAAAATTAAAAATTTTATCAAATTTGCTTGAAACTTGTTACTCGGGGGTTTTCAGGGTCTCTGATTACGAATCTAATGTCAGATTTTCAAAATTTAAAATGGCGGATCCAATATGGCGGTCGAGAAAATAAAAAATCCAACAGATTTGTTTAAAACTTGATACTCGGGGGTTTTCGGGGTCGCTGATTACGAATCCGATGTCAGATTTTGAAATCCAAAATGGCGGACCTAAAATTCGATCAAATTGCATGAATCTTGAAATTATCCGCCATATTGGATTTACCATTTTAATTTTGTAATTCTGACATCATATTCGTAATCAGGACGCCGAAAACCCCAGAGTAACGAGTTTCAAGCGTATTTGATAAATTTTTAAATCTTCATAGTCGCCATTTTAGGTCCACCATTTTAAATTTTGAAAATCTGATTTGAAATTCGGATTCAGCGACCCCAAAAACCTTAGTATGCACTTGGTCATTCAAATCGAATTATGTTTAGTATTTTATTTTTGAGATGGACATATATGGCCACAGACGTAAAGGTGTCACGACTTTTTGTGGCCACATATGGGTCATGGACTGTCAAGTGGTTAAGTTACGTAACTGATTCACTAATGGTTATACTTTGATTTATACTTCGCACTTAATAATAACATTACCGAGAAGGTAAGTTACTTTTTCTCCTGGTCAATGACGTCAGTGGGAGAAAAAGTTACTTTTCCTCCCGGGTAATGACGTCAGCGGGAGGAAAAGTACTTTTCCTCACACTCGCAGGAAAAGATACACTTTTTTCCCGCTTAACAGGTAGGAAATGGTGTAGTTTCGGTGCATGTGTTAGAAAAATAATTTTTTTGCATTAAAGTGTCCTCTATCCGAATATCATATTAGAAAAATAATAAAAAATAGTTTAACAATATTTTTTTGCATATAATTAAAAAATTGCACGATTTTTTTAAGGTTTTTTAATACAAATTCTTAAATTTTGAAGTCAAAAAGTTTTTTTGACAACTAATATTGCCATAAATTGCGCACTTGATTGTTATACTTTAAAAAAATATTTTGACTTTTTGAATTTAAACATTTGATTTTTCAAAATGGCTCCTAAAAACTAAATTTTTTTTGAAAATTTGAAATTTGAATGGTCGATATACATTTTTTTAAACTTTGTCTTGAAAATATTTACTCGGGGGTTTTCGGGGTCGCTGATTACGAATCTGGTATTAGTTTTCCAAAATTTAAAATGGTGGATTCAATATAGCGGACGAAAATTTCAATAAATAGTTGGATTTTCTTACAAGTCCGTACTCGGGGGTTTTTCGGGTCGCTGATTACGAATCTGATATTAGTTTTCTAAAATTCAAAATGGCGGATTCAATATGGCTGACGAAAGTTTCAAATATTGGTTGGATTCTCTTACAAATCCGTATTCGGGGGTTTTTGAGGTCGCTGATTACGAATCTGATATTTTTTTTCCAAAATTTAAAATAGTGGAAGTAATATGGGGTGGATTCCACGTCAGTTCAACACACTTATTTTCATAACTTGTTGGGATTTAGCTGTACTTTTGTAAATTTATTACTTTTATAGTGATAAACAACTCCACCAAATATTTTTCAGAATTTTGAAAATTACCAAAAATATGGCATTTTCAAAATTTTTGTCTTTTTTTAAAAAGTGCTATAACTTCGGTTCTAATTAACCGATTTTGGATTAAAAAAAAAGGATTTCTTTGCTTTTAAGTATATTTTAAGATACAATTAATATAAAAAAGAAAAATTCAATAAAAAACTTTTTTTTGAAATTTTAAAAAATTAAAAATCCGTTTTTGAAAAAACATCGTCTTGGATTTTTTTCAAAATTTTACTAAATGTTAGGGCAAATGTGCTTTAAATGTCCTGTAAGTTTTATCTTGGGATCTCAATGGGATTTGGAGTAAAAAAATAAAACGTAACCACAAATTACGAACATATGGGGCAAAATTCCTAAACTTATCGTATTAACCGGGATCTACTATATATTGAAATTGAGAATTTGACCTTGAATTTCAAGGTTAAATTGACAGAAAACAACTTTTTTTCATCACCAGCTTCTTGCCCGTGAAAACCCCTTTAAAAATCACTATTCATACTTTCAATTTGATTAATTTTACTTATCAATATATTAAATCGAAAAAAAGATATTTTCAAAAAAATCCAAATTTTGAAACTCCATAACTCAAAAAATATTTTATCAAATTAAAAAAATTAATATTTATATTTCCACTAATAATAGTAACATTTTAGCAAAGTTAAGGCAGTTAACCCCATATGTTCGTAATTTGTGGTTACGTTTTATTTTCTTACTCCGAATCCCTTTGAGATCCCAAGATGAAACTTACAGGACATTTAAAGCACATTTGCCCTAACATTTAGTAAAATTTTGAAAAAATCGAAGACGATGTTCTTTCAAAAACGGATTTTTAATTTTTCAAAATTTCAAAAAAAAAATTTTTTTTTGAATTTTTCTTTTTATATTAATTGTATCTTCAAAATATACTTAAAACCAAAGAAATCCTTTTTTTAAAATCCAAAATCGGTTAATGAGAACCGAAGTTATAGCACTTTTAAAAAAAAGACAAAAATTTTGAAAATGCCATATTTTTGGTGATTTTTAAAATTTTGAAAAAATATTTGGTGGAGTTGTTTATTACTATAAAAGTAATAAATTTACAAAAGTACAGCCAAATTCCAACAAGTCATGAAAATAAGTGTGTTGAAATGACGTGGAATCCACCATGGATGTAATTTTAGTTTTTTAAAAATCAAAATGGCGGATCTAATGTTATGAAATTATTATGCTAATAATAATTATTACATATTAATGTGAAAGAATTTATCAATTATCCGAATCAATCTCAAAATAATTCTTATTAAACTCTTGAGTTTCATATGTATCGACAGCACAGCCATCCTGAATACAGAAACCTGCTTTTTCAGAAAATATTTTTTCAAAATCAATTAATAATTTAAAATTATCAAAGAACTCAAAAAAAATTGGTTAGCATGGTGGGTTACGAGCCACGACCTTTCTATTGCCGGTAGACTGCTCTGACCACTGAGCTACATGCACCCCAAGATTCTCCGAGTTTCTTGATATCCCAGCGGGCACAAAGACAAAAAACGTTCTTTGAACATCTGTAGAACGTTAAATGTCTGCCAATTTACGTTCTAAGAATGTCCGAACGTTCCGAAACAGTTTTGGAACGTTCGGACGTTCTTAAAACTTAAAACAGCAGACATTAAACGTTCTACAGACGTTCAAAGAACGTTTTTTGTTTTTGTGCCCGCTGGGATACTATACCTCCCTGCATTATTTCATGATAATGTAGGGAGTTTCTTGAAGATGATAAGCCTAATTTTTAAATTACATAGGCAAATTATAGTTAAGGGAGTGAATCTATCATTCGGAAATTGTTAATATTAATGTGAAAGAATTTATCAATTATCCGAATCAATCTCAAAATAATTCTTATTAAGCTCTTGAGTTCATATGTATCGACAGCACAGCCATCCTGAATACAGAAACCTGCTTTTTCAAAAAATATTTTTTCAAAATCAATTAATAATTTAAAATTATCAAAGAACTCAGAAAAAATTGGTTAGAATGGTGGGATACGAGCCCACGACCTTTCTATTGACGGTAGACTGCTCTGACCACTGAGCTACATGCACCCCAAGATTCTCCAAATTCCTTAATATATACTATACCTCCCTGCATTATTTCATGATAATGTCGGGAGTTTCTTAAAGATGGTAAAGCCTTATTTTCAATTAATAGGCAAATATAATTGAAGAAAGTGAATTTATCATTCGGTAGTATTAATATTGAAGATGAAAGAATTTATCAATTATCCGAATCAATCTCAAAATAATTCTTATTAAGCTCTTGAGTTTCATATGTATAAGGGAGTGAATCTATCATTCGGAAATTATTAATATTAATGTGGAAGAATTTATCAATTATCCGAATAAATCTCAAAATAATTCTTATTAAGAAATATTTTCTGAAAAAGCAGGTTTCTGTATTCAGGATGGCTGTGCTGTCGATACATATGAAACTCAAGAGCTTAATAAGAATTATTTTGAGATTGATTCGGATAATTGATAAATTCTTTCACATTAATATTCATAATTTCCGAATGATAGATTCACTCCCTTAACTATAATTTGTCTATGTAATTAAAAAATTAGGCTTATTATCTTCAAGAAACTTCCTACATTATCATGAAATAATGCAGGGAGGTATACTTATATACTTATCAAGGAACTCGGAGAATCTTAGGGTGCTTGTAGCTCAGTGGTCAGAGCAGTCTACCGGCAATAGAAAGGTCGTGGGCTCGTATCCCACCATGCTAACCAATTTTTTCTAAGTTCTTTGATAATTTTAAATTATTAATTGATTTTGAAAAAATATTTTCTAAAAAAGCAGGTTTCTGTATTCAGGATGGCTGTGCTGTCGATACATATGCAACTCAAGAGCTTAATAAGAATCATTTTGAGATTGATTCGGATAATTGATAAATTCTTTCACATTAATATTAATAATTTCCGAATGATAGATTCACTCCCTTAACATTAATTATTACAGTTTATTATATTTATTTAATAAAATATTTGAATTAGAAAAAAATAATGAAAAAATTATAAAAGTGAATATTATAATAAAAATTAATAATTATTAATTAGTAACATGAAGTTATTAATATTAATGATGACAAATTAATTGTTTGATATTAATTAAATTTTTTTGCACTCTTTTACATGTAAAGTCTTTATAATTTTGAAAAATTTGCGCATTTTTCGTTGTAATCTTCTTTTCGTCCGCCAGGTGGTCGTGTTGTATTTCTCCCGCTATGTAAATGCGTTATGAAATATATATATATATAAGAGTAGGAATCTTTTGTTATTCAAGTAATACGAATTTTTCGAAGGTAAGTGGAATTTTCTCTTATTTCGCTAATCATTAATCTGACATTAGTTTTCTAAAATTGAAAATAGCAGATGTAATAAGGCAAACAAAATTTTCAAAATTCAGTCGAATTTTTTTGAAAATGCTTACTCAGAGATTTTTTGGGGTCGCTGATTATAACTAGGATATTAGCTTTCTAAAAATCAAAATCGCGGATCTAATATTAAGGAATTATTATGCCAATTATAATTGTTACATTTTAAAAAACTGAAGAAGTAAGAGAATATTCCACTTACCTTCGAAAACAGGAAAAATTCGTATTATTTGAAGAACAAAAGATTCCTACTCTTATATATATTTCATAACGCATTTACAAAGCGGGAGGAATACAACTCTACCACCTGGCGGACGAAAAGAGGGTTATAACGAAAAATGCGCGAATTTTTCAAAATGATAAAAACTTTACATCTAAAAGAGTGCAAAAAAATGTTATCAATACACAGGCACACAAAAAAAAGTTGTCTGTTTTTTGAATCAGACATACATATCTTGTAGTAATTTTGCCCGCTGAAAACGAATCTGAAGTCAGAATTGCTCCATCCTGTTTTTTTTAAATCTTGAAAACTACCCTTAACTTCAAATTTTAAACTAAAAAAATTGAATAACAGACTTCTCTTTAAAACAAAACAATAAATTTATCTACTTTAGCTATAATAACTCAGAAACAATGTCAACATTGTTTAAACACCCTTTGTTTTTTATTAAATCGAAAAAACTACCCCTAAAATGTAAAAATTTAAAATTATAATATAAAAACCCACATTGGTTTTCAAAACGACAAAATAAATTATGTACTTCTCTTTCAACATTTCAAAAGCAATATCAAAATTACTTTATCATCCACAGTATTTATATATTAAAAAAACTACCCCTAATATGTAAAAATTCAAAATGTACAATAAAGAAAATGAAAAACCGCATTGTTTTTCAAAATATAACAATAAATTTATGTACTTCTCTTTCAACAACTTAAAAGCAATGTCAAAATTACTCCATCCCCTTCTGTTTTTTCAAATTGAAAAACCTACCTTTAAATTTACAAATTAAAATTTTAAAGTAAAAAAATGAAAAAGCACATTGTTTTTCAAAACAGAATAAGAAATTTATGTATTTCTTCTTTACCAACTCAAAAGAATTAACAAAATTGTTTCATCACCCTTTGTTTTTTCAAATTGAAAAATCAACCCTTAAATTTACAAATTAAAAGTTTAAAGTAAATATAATAAAAAAGCACATTGTTTTTCAAAACAGAATAAGAAATTTAAGTATTTCTTTTTTACCAACTAAAATGAATTAACAAAATTGCTTCATTACCCTTTGTTTTTTCAAATTGAAAAACCAACCCTTAAATTTACAAAATAAAAGTTTAAAGTAAATAAAAAAAAGCACATTGTTTTCCAAAACAGAACAAGAAATTTATGTATTTCTTTTATAACAACTCAAACGCATTAGCAAAATTGCTTTATCACTCTTTGTTTTTTCAAATTGAAATAACTACCCCTTATATGTAAAAATCAAATGTATAATAAAAGAAGGAAAAACCACAACATCAATTTAAAAAAAACAGAGGGTAATGGAGCAATTCTGACTTCAGATTCGTTTTCAGCGGGCAAAATTATTATAAGATATGTATATCTGGTTCAAAAAACAGACCACTTTTTTTGTGTGCCTGTGATATATCAAACAATTAATTTTTCGTCATTAATATTAATAAATTCTTGTTACTAATTAATATTTATAAATTTTTAGGGATCCGTACACCTTCGGTGTACCGACGGAATCCTATTGGTGAGACTCTTGTGTTCGTAGCCAAATCGTGTCCCCCCCTAGCGGCTAAACTATTTGACCTAGAGGGCTCAAATTTGTTACAGATAGGTATTTTCACATGTAGATTACTGGAAAAATATAGAGAATGTGATTGGAGGTGATGGCCATAGCGTTGTCAAGGAAATAAGAAGATTTTTGGCCAAAAATGAACAAAAAGTGACTATTCCCCCCCCTTAACTTCTTCTAAACAAAAAAATTTTAGTTTTTAGGCGCCATTTTGAAAAATCAAATGTTTAAATTCAAAAAGTCAATATATTTTTTTAAAGTATAACAATCAAGTGCACGATTTATGGCAATATTAGTTGTCAAAAAAATGTTTTGACTTTGAAACTTAAGGGTAAGTCCAAGTTGTGAAATGTAAACAAAGCAAAATGTAAACAAACGAAGCACTAAAATCACATTTCGGGAACAGCCTTTTCTCCCACAAAAATTAATATTGGACTGGTTTTTTTATAAAAATGATAAATTAGTGTGTCAAAGTTTCCAATGAAATCAAATTTCACTATAAGCAATTAACAGTAATTACTAAAATAACTAATTCAAATGACCTGTGAAATAGCATTTTTGACGCGTCGCGAAAAATAAACTGTTTGAGTATATCAACCGCACCGACGATTAAGAAGTCTCATATCAGCGATTGGACCTTCAACATGTGGAAGGGGAAATTTTTCCCTTTCCTCCTTGAAATTACAAGGAGAAAGGGTAAAAACTTCTTCATCGTCCGTGCGGTTGATATATTCAAACACTTTAATTTTTCGCGACCTGAGACTCTGCTTCTCTTTTCGCATGCGCAGACCGAACTAAGAATGCATTAAAATCACATTTTTCGTACAGCCTTTTCTCTCACAAAAATTAACATTTTTTCATTTTCATAAAGGAATTGATTCATTAGAGTGTCAAAGTTTCCAATGAAATAATTTTTGACCAGGAGGAATAAAAAGCAATTACTAAAATAACGAATTAAAATGACCTGAAAATAGCATTTTTGGCACGTCGCGAAAAATAAACTGTTTGACTATATCAACCGCACGGACGATGAAGAAGTTTGTACCCTTTCTCCTTGTAATTTCATGGAGGAAAGGGAAAAATTTCCCTTTCCACATGTTGAAGGTCCAATCGCTGATATGAGACTTCTTCATGGTCAGTGCGGTTGATATACTCAAACAGTTTATTTTTCGCGACGCGTCAAAAATGCTATTTCACAGGTCATTTGAATTAGTTATTTTAGTAATTACTGTTAATTGCTTATAGTGAAATTTGATTTCATTGGAAACTTTGACACACTAATTTATCATTTTTATGAAAAAAAAGCTGTCCAATGTTAATTTTTGTGGGAGAAAAGGCTGTTTCCGAAATGTGATTTTAGTGCTTGGTGTGTTTACATTTTTGTTTGTTTACATTTCACAACTTGGACATGCCCTTAAGAATTTGTATTAAAAAACCTCAAAAAAATCGTGCAATGTTTTAATTATGTTTCCTCAAATAGAGGAAGTGTTGTAATACGAAAAATTTCCAAGTTCTATTTTTTAACATATTTTTGTTATTTGACCTCAGAAGTTCAGAAATGACATTTTAAAAAATGTCATTCCGTGTATGTGTAAACATAATATTTTGATCAATATCTCCAAATTATAAAGATCTTTTGGACTGATTTTTTTTAAATTGTAGGTCTCACCTGCGGACATAAAATGAGAGTACTTTGAGATAGATTAATACAGATTAACTATATATTATTTTGTTTTTGTATTTAAAAAAAAAACGTTTTTTGCCCATTACTTTAAAAAAATGTTAGGACACCTATAAATGCTTTTCTCTAATTTTGTAAAGTTTTTTAGACGCATCTTTTGAGTCCTCAATGAAAGTTTATTCTTTATATTCACCAGAGATATTAAACTTTTAAAAATCAAAAATTTTGTAAAATAATACTCGCCAGTAGAGGGCAGAAGCAAGCAGAGCGAATCGAGGTATTCACCACGACACCCAATGCGGTATTTCGCGCATACCATATTGCCAGGTTGGCACTCGCAATGCGGAATCTCGTACTTCCCAATACTTTTTTTTACAGGGTAGTAGTAGAATGACGTTTTCTGGAACTTCTCGTAGTTTTCCTTTGTTGGGCCTTTGGAAGAGGTTTTAATTTCAGTGGTGTTATAGGCGATGTTGTTTCAATTGTTTCTGAATTGAGCATTGGAATTTCATTTTCAGAAGGACCATTCAAAGAGGACTCTGAGGTTTACGCAATCTTTCCGTTTTTGGTTTGTAATTTCTCATTTCAATCGTCGTTTAAAATCTACTATCTATCGATTTTAGATCAAAACAAATAAATACGTTGATAAACAAACGAATATACTGCAACTAAGTGACAAGTAACCGCGAAAACGAACCTATGCTGCGCCGATATAGTAGGTTTCTACTTATGCAGAGCGCGGTGCATTATCCATCGCGCCCCAGGAAAAACTAGCCATTGCGCCCCAGGGGTACTTGGCCAATATTTTGTAATTTTCTATCAATACAGAAAGTATAAATAAAAAATCTCCAATTGGTCTTTAAAAACAAATATATCAAGCTCAAAACCTAATTTGATTTTTATTTTTAAAGCTATTTTTGAAAAAAATGAGAATGAAAATTTTGAAAAGTTACTTTCGTATGTCAAAAAAAGTTTTTCTACTATATTTCTTTAAATAGCGAATGAATATTATCGAAACTTTGTACAAAGTTGCAGTATACCAAATACAATAACTTGTCTATAGAGCGAAATTATTTCGATTTACCAATTTTAAATAAATTACAATTAGCCATTACGCCCCGGTGTCTCCTATATGTATATTCAATTCTGAGCAAATGTCCAAATGTATGTGTGTGTATGGACATATCTCTAGAACTTTTAAACTTTATGTATCTGCTTATTATTATATGTTAAAAATGATAAAAATAATTTTGCAGCACCATAATTTGATAAATTATTGTCCATTTTAAATATACCTTGTGTTTAATAACATTTTTAATTTGATAGGGGGTGACAAAAATAAGTTAAACTGTCGAAATTAACAGTTTCTCGTGTGTGACATTGACTGTTTTTTTCAGCTTATGTGGTATAACTTTTTTAACAAAATTATATATTTTGTGAATTACAGTAGAAGTAGTTGAGAGTACAAGGAACCAAAAAATCATTGACACAATGATGTGCCTCAATTGAGGGGCCGGATGTATCAACTGCCGCTACGCGCCATCGTAAAGGACTTTACCAGTCAGTGAGCAGTGAGAGGCCCAGAGGCGCTCACTGCTCACTGACTGGTATAGTCCTTTACGGTGGCGCGCAGCGGCAGTTGATACATCCGGCCCCTCAATTAATATAAAAATGAGGTACCTGCAAACTTGCGAGACAACTTTTCTTAAATTTCGACAACTTAGTAATTAACTTGAGATAATTTTTAAACGAAGATTTTTAACTAAAAATATAACAGGATTACATTGTCTATACAATAAGAAGTAATTTAAAGCCTTACAGGAATATGTACCACTTATATATAAGAAATGCGATGACTTCAAACATTAAATTTCAAAACGAAACTCATAATAAGAATCTACATTTTTGAAGGGCACATGTTGAATTTGATTTCTAAACACTTTTAACTCATTGTAATCTCTTCACGAACATTATAAAAGTATACAAAAAAATTGTTAACCTCTACACTATTAATAGAAAAAATATATTTAAGAAAGAATATGAGCTGATTCTACGATACACATTGTTTCATGAAGAAAAAAGCATTAAACTCACAAACTTGCTTAAACTTTATTATTTTTAGTTTTCTAGGGTCTAATCTTACTAATCTGAAGTTAGTTTAAAAAAATTGTATATGGCAAATCCAAAATGGCGGACGAATTTTTTTTTAAACTATCAGATTTTAATGTCTTTTTACATTTTAGGGTTTTCTGGCTTGCTGATTACGAATTTGAAATAATTTTAAAATTAAAAATTTTAATTAGAAAATCCAATATGGTGGATTATATGACACTTTTAAACCAGTTTAAAATTTTTCAAAAACTAAGTTCACATTCGTAACACAGGTTAACAAAAATAGGCTTACTTTTTTGTGAGATATCCAAGTGGTTTCCGATGTATTTTGGACGCTGAACACGATCCTGGATCCCAAAATTGCCCATCATTTTCAGAAAAGTGGGGGTGAGGACACCAAAAAACATGTTTTTGAGGGTTTTCAATATTATTTTTCTCCTAAACCTGACGTGCTAGAAACTTCTACATAGACTTAAATTGAAGCTTGAATCGTGTACTACAAGACCCATATTCATAAGACAAAAAAAAATTCTTTTCAAAAAATGGGATCGAAAACACCAAACACTTGTATTTTTAAAAATTCTTTAATTGACCTTTTGAAATCGCTTGGATTCGCTTGAAAATGGTTATTCAAGAACTTTTGAGGTCGCCGATTACGAATCCGATATTAGTTTTCAAAATTCCAAGATAGCGGATCCAAAATATCGAATGTCAAAATTAAGAATTGGTCGTTTTGGCCATTTGGCATTTTTGAAATCCGACTTCAGAATCATAAGCAGCAACTCCAAAAACCCCTGGATATACAATTCTGTAAAAATCCATAACCATTTTGCATTTTCGTCCGCCATATTGGATCCGCCATTTTGAATTTTCAAAAACTAATATCATATTTGTAATCAGCGACCCCAAAAACCTCTAGATACTGATTGATGTAAAAATCTGACTATGTGCAAAAGCTATACAATTTTGATCATTTTCTTGGGGTTAAATTTATAGACGGGGGGTTAACAATGTTTAGAAATAAGTATCCCGAAGTTTTTTCTATTATTTTACCAATAGATAAGACAATAAAATTAGTTTCAAGAATGTGCCTTGAAAAAAGAAATTTTTTTTTCAATACTTAAAAGTTTAAAAGTTCTAGAGATATGCCCGTATATATTATATTGATGAATCTAAACGTTCGTAGAATGAACAACTTGTTTTTAATTCTACCAATTATCGATAAATGATGCAAGTATTGTTTTAATATTAGTGTACGGAACCTGCCATTACAGTGCGAGTGCAACTCGTACTTGTCCAATTTTTTTATTTATTACATACAAATATTGCAAATAAAATATTCGTGTTCACTTATAGATTCTTGACAAATTTGTTTGTAGATAATTTCCCCACTTTGCTAATCCAGAATATAGCGCTCCTGTAGTCAATTGTTTTGCTGTTATTTTATGAATTTCAACTATTTTATTTCTCTTGAATACAGAATTCTAAAATATTTATTAATAGCATTGTGTATGTTAAGAAGTCTTAAAAAAAGCAGAATAATTTAAAATAAAAAAGTCAAATATCTTTTCAAAGTGGACGACTTAATATAGGACCTAAAACTCTAATTTACAAATAATATTTTAAATTATATTTTTTATTAATCATTTACACTACCGACGGAAATTGTGCGAACGCTCACACCGGGGGCTATGAAAAAACACACCCTCACAAAAATGGAGACAACTACGTCAACAATGAAGCTGGATATTTTTCTAATGTTGGAAAGCCTATTAAATTTCCAATAAAATGCCCCTTTTTTTATCAGTATTACATAATTATAAAGCAAGTTATCATGTAAACACAAAAAAATAATTCCATAATTTTTGTAATTTCTAACCTTGACTTTAACACCTGTTAAAATCCAGAAAAGTTGATGAAAAAATGGTTATTTCATAGAATATTTCTTATAATCTAATGTTTAAATAGAGACCAAGGCCGTCTTGTCATTTGAGTGGTTGTCTATACCAGGGTACTTGGTTTGTTTACATTTAACAACTTAGACGAATTCTTAATAAAAATAACAAAAATAAAATAATAAATAATAAAAAAGTTGCAAATTTTTTAATTTTGAAAAGCATAATTTTTTTAATTATAAAAATAATAGAATTAAAATTATAGCAATAATAATGTTAAAAATATGTGTTTATTATTGTTTTATTTTTTATTAAGGTATCATTTTATTGGAAATTTAATAGGCTTTCCAACAAAATTAAAAAAAGTATCTAGGTTCATTTTTGACGGAGCCATCTCCATTTTTGTGCATGTGTGTCTTTTAATAGCTCGCAATATTAGCGATCGCACAATTTCTGTTATGGTAAATAAAATTTTGTTATTTTAGAATTTTTTATTTAAAAGCTTTCCATGTTCTTAATTTTTTATGTTTTTGAGTAGTTCGAGGTTCAGGACCTGTATTAACTCGCCTATTTATAAATTATACTTTACTTTTTTATTTTAGATAATTCCCCAAAATGAGTTGCAATGACAACCGTAACTGAAAGCACAATGACATGTGAAAACTATTGGCAAATTGTATTTCAAAACTTAGGAGCAAAATTTTTTTTTAAACTTCTCATTTTAAAGCTGAAAAAGTATCAAGACCCCTTAAATTTGAACAATTTCTTTTACGTATTAATGAATTAATTACCTATAGTCTTTTAAAATTGATTCGAAACAATGACGAAATGAATCGATGCCACTACTTGTCAATTTCATGACAGCAGACTAATATTCTTAACAAATCGTGTGAATTTACAATTATAAATTTGAATGACCAGTTACAGTTTTGCATTTTAAAGGATTTCTAATCACTGTTATGAGATTACTATAATTACGACTTTATTTTTCAAGTACATCCGATGAATGTTCATTTGAAGTTCTTAATTCATGAGGATTCACAAGTCTAACAAAATTAGTTGAAATTGGAATCGAAATTTACAGATAAAAAAAAGATAAACTGGACCCACATTTTGATCTTGAAATTGACAACCATTCAAGCCATTCACCCTTATACAAATTGTAAAATGAAAACTCACAGTTTGTGGATGAAATTTGATATATTTTCAAGTTTAAAAGTACGGGATGAAATATTTTATGAGGGCCATTATACAAAATATCGATATCGTATATAATATGGGGGATTGTCTGTCGTGCGTCGCGCGCCCCTTAACTTCATTTGGTGGCGCGAACTTTCTCCGAAGGGTGTGAGAGAGTTTTAAAGGCATTCAAGCAAAGAGAGAAAGAGTGAGAGAAAGAGAGAAAAGTGAGATTTTCACCCTCCCGCAATTTTTCGCCGTTTAAAAAGTACAAAGCTTTGGCTTATCTAGAGTGCCGAACGGAAACCCGCACAAGCGAGTCAGGCTAATAGAAACAAATTCAAAAGTGATGCTAAATTTAATTTCAAGGGCGGAACCTGAGATCCCTGAAATATTATATTCATATTCACCAGACAAATAGGGGAGAATTGTCTAAATCGTATCTTTTAAGGATTAGCACAGAAATCGCAGAATCAAAATCATATTTTAGTCTCTCTAAGAAAGCGCGTTTATTTAAAAAACCCTTTATATGGTTGGAGAAATCGCTTTTTTTATTTTACTTTAATCATTTAACACTTTAACGACGAGATGTGCTGCTTTTCAACATGCATTTCAAACGCCTACAATTAGTAGAAAGAAGCTATTAAATTGTTTAAAAGTCAATATCCTACTATTTCAGAGGTCGCTCTTTCGAATGGCGTGGTCAAAATTTTCAAACAATGATATTAAACCCTTCTTTTTTTCAAAAATACTTAAAAATGTCAGTTTTTTTAATGCAATTTTTTTAAAAATAATTGTTTTCTCCGCCATAAATTTTTTTAAATAGAACAAAAAGTATCAGAAACGTGATCCTAATAGTTGTACTTCAAAAATATCCATTTCTAATTTTTATTTTTTTCAATTTTGAATTTAAAATTGCGCTTGAAGGACACAAAATTTCCTAATCTTACGTAAGGTTACAAACTTTTTTAAATTTGCTCAAATCTAATTGAAATTTGTTACTCGGGGGTTTTTTAGGTCGCTGATTACAAATATAAAGTCAGATTCAAAAAATTCAAAATGGCAGATCTAAAATGGCAGCTTAATTTTCAAAAATTACTGAGATTCGCATGAAATTTGTTAATATGGGGTTTTCGGGGTCGCTGATTTTGAATATGAAGTCGCTTTTAGCCTTTAAATAATTAAAGTTGACGATTTGAGAATCGTCTCACCACGAGGAGTCAAGAAGTCTCATATCGAAATAAATTTATAGTAATATCAACTAAAGGATATTGTAATAATTTTCATTCAATGATATCAAAACGGGCGTTATCCGCCTAACGCCCTTCTTGCACCCAACGCTTTAATTAGTATTATGCGCTTTTGAAGCAATTGTCACAGTAATATAACTTGAATGTTTTGCAGTGTTTCCTTGTTTGGAAAAAGAAAGTCTAAAATTTTTGGCTATGTGCATCAGCAAAAATTATTTAAACAAAGTAAGAACTGAAAAAATAAAAATAATGATTCTCTATATCGTCTACCTCCTCGTGGTGAGAATCCGGCAATTTTAATTTTTTAAAGGCTAAAGGCAACTTCATATTCAAAATCAGCGACCCCGAAATCTCAGAGTAACAAATTTTATGCAAATCTTAGTAATTTTGGAAAATTAAGCTGCCATTTTGGATCCGCCATTTTGAATTTTTTGAATCTCACTTCATATTTGTAATCAGCGACCTAAAAAACCCCCGAGTAACAAATTTCAAGTAAATCCAAGTAATTTTGAAAAATTAAGCAGCCATTTTAGATACGCCATATAGAATTTTATGAATCTGACTTCAGATTTGTGATCAGCGACCCCAAAAAACTTCGAGTAACGAGTTTCAACTGAATTGAATGAGTTTCACAAAATTTGACCGCCATATTGGATCCGCCATTTTGAATTTTTTGAATCTGACTTCAGATTCGTAATCAGCGACACCCAAAACCCCCGAGTAACAAATTTCAATTAGATTTGAGCAATTTTCAAAAAGTTTGTAACCTTACGTAAAATTAGGAAATTTTTTTGTCCTTCAAGCGCCATTTTAAATTTAAAATCGAAAAAATATGAAAATTATAAATGAATATTTTCCAAGTACAACTATCGGGAACACGTTTCTGATAATTTTTGTTCTATTTAACAAATGTAATGGCGGTGAAAAAAATTCATTTTAAAAATATTGCTTTCAAAAAACTTGACATTGACTGCTGGCAAATGTGACTTTTGTAATTCGTCGACACGGGATCAACAGCGGCTAAGCTTTTACTTACTGGCCGAGGACAAGGAAGGTACCTAGTTTTTTTTTGTAAATTTAAAACATTTATAATTTTGTAAATGTATTGCATATTTTTCTACATTCTCACACGGTAGAGTGTGAGAAATATTAGAGAAATTTTTTTAAAATCTAGTACAAACATTTCTCTACATTGTACCTTCTAAAGATTATAATTAAATAATACAAGTATCATTATAGTTTCAAAATTTTTACAAATGAGTTTTCATTTACTTATCATAATCCAAGTACAATTTTAACTCTAATGACAGTAAATTAATTCTAAAATTCAATAAAATTATTATTCCATTCTAGAATACTTCTCATTATGTGGCACTAAAGAGAACACTATGACGACCCTGATAATAACAATCAATTCGACAACTTAATATTAGGTACTGAAATTGATTCTTGGATGTAATAATGTTCCAGCTGCATGTAACAAAAATATATCAAAGCAGTTCTCACACGCTTAAAGGGGCTGTCCGAGATCGTATACGCTATTTTGACTTTGATACTCTAGACTATTTGATACAATATCTAAACAGAAAATTTCTACCTAGAATATCATATTCTTGATGTTTACAAGAAATACCTTCTATTCGTATGAGAAAGGGAGAAGAGATTATTGAATTTTATGATAGACTTTATTTTCTTTACTCTGATGCAAAAGCTACATTAGAAGAAAATTATGGGACTAATGTCACTAACGCGGCTTTTGCATCAAAAGATCGTATTTTAGACACGTTTATTCGTATCCAACCAAAAAATATTTTAATTAATGTTGAAATATACAATCCTAAAAACATTTAGAAGGCCTTACAAACTGTTCTAAATATCCAAAACTGTCGAAGAGAAAACTATTCTCCGAAAATAGTGATTATCACATATTAGGTTATGAACAAGATGTTGTAGACATTGCAAACTATTATAGAAATCCTAATTTGAAACAAAATTGAGGGGCCGGATGTATCAACTGCCGCTACGCGCCATCGTAAAGGACTTTACCAGTCAGTGAGCAGTGAGAGGCCCAGAGGCGCTCACTGCTCACCGACTGGTACAGTCCTTTACGGTGGCGTGCAGCGGCAGTTGATACATCCGGCCCCTCAATTATATACCATCTTTTCGTGATTAAGAAAATGTAAATAGTAGTTCAGAAAATTTTTATTCACGTTCTTGTGAAATTGAATGTCAACCTTATTCTTACTCTCAAGCTATGAAACCTTAAGTTCTACAATATCTCTACACTTTTTCTTATCCATATATTAATCCGTTTCCATTTATGACACAATATTCACCTCCAAATGATAACTCAAACTACAATTATTCTTAACTTTTTTAATAAAATTATTCTTAGAGACACTTTCTGAAACTATTAACTACTTTTCATACACTGAAAAAAATGATAATGTTAATTTTGACATACAAGTATGGTTAGGATTTATAGCTGAAACAGCAATACCGTATTGCTGTTCTTAAAATACAGTATTCGTGTTCTCCGCATACATATTATTGTCTCTCAAATACATATTGCTGTTCTACACTGCGTATGGCTAAAACAGCAATACTGTATAGCAGTATCATATCTACCAATATAATATGTCAGAATTGGCTATATATATGGGCAATTTCTCGTGAAATTTTTTATGACATTTTAGTATCGGTTAAACATAGTTTTTTCGTTCCTTATAGAAAAATATTAAATACGTACTTTTTTATTTTTCCATAATTGCCAAACTTTTCGAGATATGAATTTTCGAAATTTTGGATTTTTAAAAACAGACCTATTTTCAATAGCTTATAATTTTGAAAGTATTAAGTTTCAAAAAAAGTTGTCAAAGAAAGAAAGCTTTGGTTTTTATTCAACTTTTAAAAGATAAAAAAAAATATTTTAAAAAATTTTTTAGAAAAAAAATTATTTTTTTATAAAAAAAATGTATTTATTTTTAATTTGGGCGCGATTAATTTTTATTTTTTTCTTATTTATTTATACCTGCCAATAAACAGAAGATTTTTTAAAACGATCCGAGATGGGCCGACTCATAGTTTTTGTTCTATAAATTTTTTTTAGAACGAAAACTATAAATTAGTAAACCTAATAGCTTATAATTTTTAAAATTTTGAGTTTAGAAAAAAGTTGTCAAAGAAAGAAAGTTTTGGTTTTTCTTCAACTATTAATTTTTTTTCTAAAAAGTTTGAAAATTTTATTATTATTTTATTATTATTCATAACATATCACTGTTGTCTTTTAGTTTATTACATAAGATTGTTTGTCACAAGGCCGAATTGAGTTAAGTAAAAGCCACATGAAAATGCGGTGACAAGCATCACTTTTCGAATTGTAAAATAATTTTAAATTTTGCCAATCCGTCGAGAAAATGATAATTTAATTTTATTGGGACTCACCGTCAATTCGACGCCGACCCCGCATAGCTCCTTGTCCAGACATGGTACACAAAAAAATGTATTTAACAATTTTTTAATTTTTAAATTTTATTTGGCGTGATGCCTGATACAATATCAAAACGAGAATGAGAAATATGGCTGTGTGTCTGGATACGAGAGCTTCGCTACACGCGCGCTTTTTTGTTAGTTTTAAAGGTGAGTCCCCGAGTACTATTTTTAACTTTTTATTTTTCTACTATTATTCGGTCGAGGTAAAATATCCGCTGCCGGTATTGCAGAGCGCCCACTTATTGGTCGCTGTCGTTCGAACCGCGTTGACCTTTTACACAATATGGCCGCCTTCATTGTTTTGACAAGTCGACAACAATTGATCTTTGTCTTCCTGGTGCTCTTGAATATTCGGGAATCACTTCCAAATATATACACCAGAAAGCACTTCCCTTGCTAGCTTCGAATGATTGACAAGTCCGATTGATATTTTCTTGATAACAAAAAAGAATATACGAACAGCAGAGTTTGTTCAAAACAGTTTCTTTTTATGATTGTTGATCTGTTGAGCTGGCAGGTTTGAATAATAATGTTTAACTTATTTTACTACATAATTTAAGTTACAAAATATTTCGTTTAATCAGATTTCAAAATACTAATAATAATTTTTATTTATTTTAGAAAAAAAGGATTCTCGTTTGATAATTATTTTATCAAATAATTAATTTAACAACAAAATCAATTAATTTACTCAATATTTTGCGTGGAAAAATGCCGCGTCACAACTCTCGCCTGCCAAGACTCGGTTCAAGGGGTCGGGCAGGTGAGCCCCAATTCTGAAGTCACCCTATGCCAGATCAGCCCTCATTATTACATTAACATTAATCAGTTTTTATACTTAAATTTAATTTAATCAATTATTATAATCATCCATGAATCAAATATTTTTAATGTTCTCATAGTAAGAAACAACTTATTTATTTAACTAGATTTTGAATCAAAATAATAATACTAATAATCACTATTTTTAAAATTTGATTACTTGAATTACTTATTCACAGCATCTAACTGTATTAAAATCTGAGTAATAATTAGAACAATTATTGATCCAATTATCTCAATTTCTATTGTGTTAAGATAAATAACGGTCAAAACTGGTCCTTTTAAGATAAATAACTGTAACTTGATTAAAGATTAATTAAAGATGTATTTTTAAATTTATTTACAGAATCTTTCTACAAAATTTTTAACGTGGACCATATTTTAATTTTCAAGGTCAACCTCATCTGAAATTTTTTATCTTCTTTTATGAGATTACCAAATTAATATACATTATAATTTTTATCAAAAAAAATTTTATCTGGACCAAGAACTATAAAAAATTTTTTTTGTTTTATAATTAATCAAAAAAAAAATTTTTTTCAAGAAACCTCTCTGGAGCTCAGCTATGACCATCTGACAGATCGCCAAACTCACTTTATTTCAGTATGAATATGAACGATTGCACGATTTTCTGCGCCGAGGGGGTTCATTAATTATATCCGGGTTTCTTTCGGAGTTAGAATTAATATCCGAATCCGAATTTTCTACTTCAGGTTCAGGATCTGACCAAACTATCTCCGACAATTCTCGATTTAACCGTCTTTCTTCTTCCAAATCGGTCGATTTTAGTTCCTCTTCAAAAGCATAATACGGCTGAAGATGAAAAGCATGATATCTTCCTACTAACCGACCATAAGTCGAAGATAATTCATAAACATTCGGCGAGATTACTTTTACAACCATAAATGGGCCATCGAATAATGGAGATAATTTACTAGCGAACCGATCCTGCCTACGAGACAACACATGTAGGGGTTTTTTAACTAAGTCACCTATTACAAAGTGTAAGTCTCTTCGCTCACGATTATAATATTTTGCCTATTTGACGAATGCTTGATCCTGATTTTGACAAATTTTTTCTCTTAAACCCTTTAATCTAGTCATACGAGTTGTCCATTCAGCAATATTAACGACTGGCAACTCGTTTTCTCCCTCCACAAGACGACGCATAGATCTCAAGGGCAATGTCTCTCTGCCAAAGTTGAGAAACGCCGGAGTTACACGATTAGTACTGTGCAACGCCGTGTTCTAAGCGAAACGAAAATCGACCACAAAAACATCCCAATTCCGGTGATTCTCACCAATAAAGAACCGGATCATTATTTTGAGAACCCGATTGGTTCTCTCAACCGGGTTTGCCTGTGGATGATATAAAAGGTTAAATGAATGATGTATTTGATAAGCGGTAGTTAAACTTTTTATCGCGTTGTTATAATATTCGGTGACACTATCCGAATGTAATACATGCGGTGTACCCCATTGATTTATTACCAATTCGCGAAATGAATTTATGACTGTCGTAGCAATAGCTGTACGAAGCGGTGCTACTTCTATCCACTTCGTGAATAGGTCTTAAAATACAATCGAATATTCGAACCTTCTAGAACTCTTTGGAAACGGACCCATTATAACCGTGGCTATGACACTCCATGGTTCTTGTATGATTCTTTGGCCCATTATACCACGAGGTTTTGATTGCTCTGTTTTGTTCATTTGACAGGTAATACACGTACGCAAGAATTTTTCTACATCTTTATACATCCCTGGCCAGAAATATCTAATCGCAAGACGGTCATAAGTTTTTTGACCACCTAAATGACCTGATTGAGGATTCTCATGTGCCTCACTCATGATTAAAACCTGGTCTTCTTTAGGGACTACCAACTTCCAAGCATTATGGTCATCCATGAGATCCTTAATCAAGGGATTATTCCGATAGTGATATAACCTATCATTTACTACTTTCCACTTGTGATATTTGTGTGGTTCGTTTATTACTGATTCGCAACGCCTATTATACCAGTTATCATCAATATCTTCTATTGCCGCGACTTTATTTTTTTCCGAATCTTCATACATCCGGGAAAGAGCATCTGGAATGTCATGCATTGATCCCTTTCTATGTATGATTTCAAAATTATACTCCAATAGTTCAAGTGACCAGCGGGCTAATCGTCCGGTCGGATTTCTAAGATTTTTTAACCATCTTAGATTACTATGGTCGATTATCACTGTGAAGTGATAAGCTTCCAAGTAAAACCGAAACATTTTTATGGCCCAGATGACTGCCAAGCATTCCTTCTCAGTTGTGGAGTAATTACGTTCCGCATCAGAAAGAATGCGACTGGAATAAGCGATTACACGCTCTTTGTCATTTTGAACCTTGGTAACTACGGTTCCTATGCCAAAGTTACTAGCATCTGTTTGGATGCAAAAAGGAAGTTAAAGTCCGGGTATCCCATTATTGGGAGAGAAGCTAAGATCTTTTTTAATTCATTGAACGCGTTTTCTTTCTCATCGGTCCATTTATAAGGTTGTTTCTTCTTAGTTAAACGCGTTAAAGGTTCACATATCCACGCGTAGTTTTTAATGAACCTTCGGTACCACGAGGTGATACCAATGAACCTAAGAAGTTGACGCATTGTTTTAGGCTGAAGAAAATCTAATATGGGGCGAACCTTTTCATCATCGACGAAAAACCTTTATGATTTACTACAAAACCTAAGTATTTTGCCTCAGGCACACAGAAGTTACACTTATCCGGATTAAGTGTAAGACCCGATTCTGTTAATTTATTATTAACTTGCTCGAGCCATACTAGATGTTCCTCATACGTTTCCGTCGCGATTATTAGGTCATCCAAATATGCGAAGACGAAAGGTTTCATATCAGGAGTTATTTTTTTATCTATAAGCAAAAGATTGAAATTTTTTATCAAGACAATCAAGAAAAGAATCCGAATCTTTCTTGTTGTCTTCGCGACTAGATTTTTCCATTATTTTCCCATAAAATGCAAATTCGGGAATTAACGATTTTTCCGGTTTTTGTGGTGTTCTTTCAGTTTTGAGAGAATCAAACATTCTCTCAACATCAGATGCCACCAATGCTAATTCGTCTAAGTCACGAAATTCTCGGCGTTTAATACTCATTTTCAATTCGGATCTCATGTTAATATAAACACGATCTAACATATCTGAATATAATATAGGGCGATTGAATTTGCGATATAAACCCTGCATACAAGTGATAAAATCAGCTGTAGCTTTACCAGAGCCCTGAATCCGATTGGCAACTTGCTCTTCAAGACGCCACTGATAATTAATATCACCGAATCGCAATCGACACGCAGATTTGAATTCATTCCACGAATGCCAATGAGATTTATTCAGGCGGTACCATTGTAGTGCTATACCATCTAACAAAAGTACTGCCGCACGAAGAACCTCATCGCTAGTCACGGATGAAATTTCCATCACATCATCTACGCGTTCGAGAAAATCTTCTACGTTCGTCTTGCCATCGCCTGAGAATTTTATTCACCTTCTCCTGATTATGGAATCGAGTGGTTTTCTATTATTAACGATTGGTGCCTGAATCAATGGAGAATTCGCTAAAGACCAATTATTTAATTGTTAATGTGGAATTCTTCCTAATTGAGGGTCAAATGAAGCTTCTCTAGTTTGAATGGGTTCAAAATAACATTTATTTTTAACTAAAGGAGGATCAATTACTGGCCCGGCCTTAATGTGGGCCTTCACATTACGTCAAAATTTGATTATATATTTTTAGTCATATTTAGTTTATATAGTCATTTTTAGTCATATATATATAAATATATATATTCGCCATAAAAAAGATATTTTAAGAAGAACGTATGGTAATGATGTAAAACTCACGCAGTAAAAATAAAAAGTTTTTAAATTCACATGAATTGGACTGGATAACTCGGTGTTAACAGTGACCTAATCTACTTATTTTTAATATAATTGAGTGTATTTGAAAAAAATTTATTATTCTAAAGTTCAGAAATTTTTCTTTAAATTGCTAATAGTTAAATTTTTTACTATAAGCAATCAAAATAATATAATAATAATATTCTTAAAAGTTGGTGTAGATGTTCTCTACATCGACCGACCGACTTAGTTTTTTTCATATTAAACTTTGAACATATCACTTTTAAAACTGATACAATGAGTCAGCAAGTGTCATTAATAACTCTCAAGAAGATTGATAAAGCGTTAAATACTCAAATGCTCAAGTACACATCATTACCTTAACCCGTCACTAAATCTATACGAAATGAAGTCTTATTGCTCCATCACTCTCTGTATTTCCTTTAAATGAAAAAACTATCCATAAATGTACAAATTTAAAGTATAAATTTAAAAAAATTAAATAACAGATTATGTTGCAAAACTCAGAAACAACGACAGAATTATAGAACATCACCCTCTGTTCTTTTAATCGAAAAAACCACCCTTTAATGTGCAAATCCAAACATTTAATTAAAAAAAAGATATAACAGATTGCTTATCAAAGTAAAAAATATATTTGTAACTATATATGTATTTCTCCATCAGCAACTCAAAAACAATGTCTGGATTGCTTTATCACCCTCTAATTTTTTATATCAAAATACTACCTACCCATACAAGTAAGAACCGAGATGTTAGTAGAAAAAAAAATCGGACAAGTGTGAGTTGCACTTGCACTAAGATCGAGGGTTCCGTATACCAAAACAAAACTTATTTTTTATAAATATATATAGAAGACAAGTTGTTCATTTCATGACCATTTTTCTTCCTCAAAATATTATAAACCAACTGCTTAATTTAATTTTAATATGTTAACAGGGTGGCCAATCAAACTTAAAAAAAAAATTCCGGCTATTTCCCAGTTTTCCAGGTGAAAATGACTATTTTCCCGGTTATTCTTTAGTACCTTAAAATTGAAATTGTAAGTTATTAATCCATTGGTTTTATTGATGATTTGAATTGTTTTTAGCTGTTGAAAAATTTACACGTATATTTGATATATAACTTGTAAAAAAAAGTTATAAATTCTTCAAAAGATCTAAGTTTGTTTTAAATTTTATAGTATTAAATGTAATAAACTAGGTGAGTAACTTAGAATTAAAAATAATTTGAATTAAAAATATATTTAATGCCAATCTTTGGAATTTAACATACTGCTTTTAAATCTTTAAAAATGTAATAAAACAATTTTATGTACTTTACATAACGATTGCTAAAATATTTTTTACAATAATATGCTTTTTAAAGATAATACATAAAATAAACAGAACATAAATTTTTAATAAATACACCATGAAATCTTAAATATAATCTGAAAACAAAAATTGAACAATTTTCTTCTGAAGCAGTCTCATTTTATGTTAAATTTTTTAATTCTGCATCAATTGTTTCGATTTCTTTTCGTGTGTACTTTAAAAAGTGCGCGCTTTTTTAAAATATACAAAAATTTCTCTTTAACAAAGTTAATGGAATCTAAACAAATGCAGTTAAAATTCCCGGTTTTTGTTAAAATTCCCGGCTATTTCCAGGCTTTTTCCCGGTACAAAAAATTCCAGGCTAATTCCCGGTTTTCCCGGTCGGTGGCCACCCTAGTTAAGGTAATATTTCAAAAAACACAAAATTTGAATTTTTGTGAAAAAGAAAAATATTGATTAATTTTATTTTTGATGAAATGTGCACTTTGTATATATCAATCGATTCGTTTTTTTGTCAGGAATGTAATTTTGAGAATAATTTATGAAAATATTAAGGAATAAAAAAGTTATTTCAAAAAATACAAAAAATTTTTTTTTTAAGTTTTGAGAAAATTGTATAAAAAAAATTTTGTGGATAAATTTGAAAATCCTTGTGTCAGATTTTAGGTATTAATAACTGCTATAAACCTGCAAAATCTCAGGGCAATTCATTAAAATTTGTTTGAGATAATTTGTACACAATTTTTTGTGACATACACACACACACATACACACATACATCTGGGCATTTGCTCAGAATTTAATATACATATATCCTAGATGAAAATGAGTCCATATAACCATGTTTGAAAAATTGAAAATCGTCACGAATGCAAAGCTTCCTTATGAGGTAGCAAAATATGTTTTATTAAAGTGAACATATATAAACCTATTGAGCCGAAATTCGGTAAACATACAAAAAACTATAAAAATCCATGGTAATATGATTTTATTACTCGTTCGTTGTCACTTCGTTTATCACTCGTTATATAACAATCCATATTAGATTCTTATGTTTTATTTACGATTAAAATATCGGTGAATGAAATTCGGTAGGGATCTTTAGTTTTAAGTGCATATTACAGGAAAATTGTAGCGAAAACGATTGACCTACATATTTGCAATTTTTTCAAAAAAATTTAATTTCTTTCCCTTCCATTTCGTAAATATGTAGGCAAATCGGGTTCGCTATGTTTTTCCTTTAATTTGCACTTAAAACTGAAGATCCCTACCGAATTTCAGTTCACTAGGTTGAGATTTGTAGACATTAAGGAGGGAAGGGTCATTTTTTGCAATTTTTTCGAAAAAATTTAATTTCTTTCCCTTCCACTTTGCACATATGTAGGCCAATTGTGTTCGCTATTTTTTTACCTGTAATCTGCACCTAAAACTAAAGATCCCTACCGAATTTTAGCTCACCAGGTTGAGATTTGTAGAAGTTAAGGGGGGGGGACAGGGACATTTTTTACAATTTTTTCAAAAAAATTTAATTTCTTTCCCTTCCACTTTGCACATATGTAGGCCAATCGAGTTCGCTATAATTTTCCTATAATGTGCACTTAAAACTAATGATTCCTACTGAATTTCAGCTCAATAGGTTGAGATTTGTAGACATTAAGGAGAGGCAGCCCATTTTGCACGGCTAGGACGGACACACGAGTGATTTAAAAAAAATATTTACTATTTTAAACAGAATTATACGTTTCTTTATTCTTATTCTCACAGCTACAAAGCAGGGACAAATATAAGCACACCCTCTAATTTTTCTCTTAACTCAGAATTCAAAAGAAAAAATTTGTAAATTAGTTATTTAGAAGAACCAATAAAACCATTACAGTCAATCCTCCACAATGACGTTTTTCACAATAAAGGATCCACCGTAATTACGGTTCAGTTTAGTTTCAATCTCCGCCACAATGGTGGGATGGCGTTACTTGATTTGAGCAAATTTCAGTGCCGTATTCTTTGGGAGGATAGAAATAAAAAATAAGCAAATATCAATAAATCTATTTATTATATTTATAAGTATAATAGAATATTAATAAATAAATTTATTTATTTAATGCTTATTCTTATCTTAAATAATTCAAATGATAATGCATATTATTTTAACTACATTATTCATTTGATTAGTAAATAATTAAAAAGTTTAATTATATATTAATAAAATAATGCATATATAGTATTAACATAATATAGAAAATCAATTATTAAAATCATGTTAATTGAATAAGAATTAAAATTTAATATATTAGATACATTTAAGTATTGAATAATAAAAGTTTAAAAGTTGAAATATCTGTCAATCGACTTTGTTTACACAAATTTACTATATATTGAAATCTTTAATAGATAGGGGAGAGTCACTACGGTCGGGCCACTTTTTGACTTGTGTCCATAACTTCCGTTCTAGGCCGAATTTCACGTTTTCTGACATATGGTTGGAAAGATCTTCTAAAGTGGAATGTTTCTTCTGTACATCAGAAAATGTTTGGAAAAAAATTGGAAAAGTTATTAATATTTTAAAAACAAAAAAATGTCATTAGGGTCTGAACAGGTCTTTACGGTCGGGTCACCGTAGAAAATCAATGTGATATGAAGGAATATTACTAAAATTGGTCCGTAAATTACACAAGAATGCTGAAATACACTTGAAAATGGAAAAAGGAAATATAAAATGAATATCCTTTTATGAAACGAGTAGATATGCAAATTAGGTAAAGAGAGACATTCGAATGGTATTTATCTTCGAAAGAGGAAGAAAGCAATAGCGTTACCTGAAGAGAGATAGTTTTATACTATGTTTATGGAATTAAAGAGAGATGGGTATGCGTTAACTTTTCTGCGTTATAAACAGAGACCGATTTATGTTATTTATCTAGAAAGAGGGAGACAGAAATATTTTTCACTAAGTGGTATATTTGCCTTTTCATTGGGCAATACAAGATAGTCCCGTGAGGGGAAGTAGCCTTTCCCCCATTCGGCACACTTACTCGAAACTGAGTCCCGAGCAACCCTGCTGTGAGGGTTGCCCTTTTAAGTAGAGTCTACAATGAGAGAAGGTGTGCATCGACTTCCATAGCTATAGGTATACTAAAGTATGCTGTGGTATATCTATAGCTATGGACGTCGATGCGCACCATCTCTCATTGTAGACTCTACTTTACGACAGTGTCCAAGATAGCCCCGTGAGGGGAAGTAGCCTTCCCCCCATTCGGCATACTTACTCGAAACTAACTTCGACATCGCCCATTCATTTTCCTTTTAAGAAGTGAAATAAAAAAGTGTTTAAAATATAAAAGTGAAAACTAAAGAAATTGAAAACAAAGACAGGTAAATAAAAATTAGTAAATAAAGTCGTTTGTTAGTTACATAATAGATATTAAAAGTGTTAAAATTCTTACATTATGTAAAAATTTGGTCAATAAAGTGTTTAAAGTTACTATAAAAGTGATTAATAAAAGTATAAAAATTAATAATTTAAAGTAAATATAAAGTAGTTCTTAGTTATAGAAAGTGTTAAAATTCTTACATTATTTTATATATATATATATATATATATATATATATATATATATATATATATATATATATATATATATATATATATATATATAAAGAGATTAAAAGATTAATAGATATAGAGATACATATATAGAGAAAGAAATAGAGACACAATTTTATTAAATTAAATAAAACAATGACTAATAAAAAAGAATTAGTTAGTTTAAGTGATGAAAATTATGATATAATTAATAATAGAAATGAAATGTTGAATAATGATCATATGCATGAATTTTTAGAGCTTTTAAGAAGACAATCAAATTTGTTTTACAATATGCAAAGCACTTTATGTTTACAAGTGCTTGATATGATAGTTCCAATTGAAAAAAATACGAAGCACATTCAAATACTTTTTAGTGGTTTTTTCAAATCTGGTCACTGGATTTGCACTTATTATGATGGGACAAGGCTTTACATTTTTGACAGTCTTAACAGTGGCTTTTTAAATGAGGATCAATTGAACTACTTAACTAGATTATATCTATTTAAACCACCAGTGGTATTTTCAAAAGTTCATCAACAACCTTTAGGCAGTGTTGATTGTGGAGTATTTGCTATAGCATTTACGACATCTTTATTTTTTAATGAAATGCCAAACACTCTTTATTATGATTATTATCATATGAGAAACCATTTGAAGTTAATTTTTACAAACAATCGTTTGAGTCGTTTTCCGACTGAAAAAAGTTCTATTTACCCACGTTTAATTGTTAAGTATGATTGGAAGAGTCTTTCAAGTAATTTATTTAAAGAACCCTTATGTAAAACAATAAACAATAATCAAATTATTAATAGAAAAATTCCTTGTGGGAGAATTTTAAATAATACAAAGGAAATGAATAATCCTTTAAAAATGCAACAATATAGTGCCATACTTGAATCCAAAAGTAAAATTGAAAATATATTTCATTCAGATAAAATAGACGCTTGCTCTAAAAAAATTCTAACAAGTAAGTTAGAATTCGATCGACAACATCTGAATAAAAGAAAGTCTGAATCTATCAATAATGAAATAGACTCCTCGCATAAGAAGAGCAACATGCAATATCAAAATCAATATGAAGAAGGATTGCTTAAGCATAAAAATTTGTTGAGTCAAGTTAATGATTCAAATGACGATAACATAAATGAATCTGTTAATTTAGAAAATATCGTTGTTTTAATTCCCACAATAAAGAATATATATGATAGTGTGGAGAAAACAAATTCGTTATGCAAACCTGTTCGAAAAAGTGTAGCGGAAAATCAAAGAAATTATCGTGCTAGACAAAAATTAAAAAGAAATATTGAAAATATAAATCTTTCAGATGAAGTAGATCACTTGTCTATGAAAAGAAAAAAGAGTCGGTCAGAATATCAAAAAACATATAGAGAAAAAATTAAATTAAAAAAAAGAAAATGAAATAAACTGTTCTTATGATTTAAATAATGTAAATTCTAATGAATGTGATTTAATAAATGCAATTTCTCCTGTTCCAGTAATAACAAATTCACAATTACAAAATAGTGAAAAGGAAAAAAACTCTTTAATTCAAAAATCTTGAAAAAGTAGAAATGAAATTCAGAAAAACTATCGAAAAAGACAAAATTTAAAACTTAATACACAAAAATCAATTGTTACTCTGCCAAGTATATCAAAAGACAAGATTATTCATGAATCAAATTCTAATGAAAATTATTTGGGAAAATTGAATTATTATTGCAATCATTGTCAAGCTAAGCATTTTAAAGATGAAAGAGTTAGTGTCAAACAAGACAGTTTTAATGATTGTTGTGGTCATGGTGGTGTTGTACTAGATTCAGTGCAATATCCAGAAGATTTAAGAATATTGTTAGAAGGACTTCATTCAAAGTCAGGTCATTTTAAAAAGAATATAATACTGTATAATAATTGGTTTTCTTTTGCATCTTTAAATGCTAACGTAATTAACTTTAATAACAGAAGAAGAGGACCATTTTGTTACAAAATTCAAGGTCAAATTTATTACCAAATTAATAGTGCTTTATATCCTGATAAAGGTGAAGACCCGTGTTTTGGTCAATTATTTATTTACGATCCTGAAGAAGCAATTCGTTATAGATTAAAAAGTAACGAAAATTTGGACGAAGAAATTTTACTAACTATAGAAAATATTTTGAGAACTTTAAATACATACACAAAATCTTTTATGATGATGTCAGAAGTAATTAAAGTAGAAACAGAATTAGCAAGACAAAATAATGAAGATATTCCAGAGTTGCAACTATTGTTTACGTTGAAAAAAGGTTTTGATAAAAAAAGATTTAATTTTCAAAGTTACAATGAAGTTGCTGCTATTTTCAATACAAACTCAGAAGGAGAAATACCAGAATCTTATGAAACGGTTTACAATAAGTCTACAAAAGAACTGAAATTAGTTAGTAATTTAGATCCGAATGTTGAACCATGGATCTATCCCATATTTTATCCACTTGGAAATAAAGGTTATAATATTAATATGATTCGTAGTGATAGTGATTTTAGAAGTAAAAAACATAATATTTCTAGGTCTGCCTATTGTAAATACAAAATTTCTATAAGAGATAAGGAATTCAATCAATTTTTATATGGAGGAAGATTGTTTCAACAATGGGTAGTTGACAATTATGTAAAAATAGAGAAAGATAGATTGCGGTTTTGTGCAAACAATCAAGGTCAATTGAGAAGTGAAACATATCAAGGATTAATCGATTATTTACAAAATCATGAGTTAGAAAGTGATGTACATGTTGGAAAAATGCTTATATTACCTTCCACTTTTATAGGATCACCTCGTAATATGATGCAACAATATCAGGATGCCATGGCTATTGTTGGTCGTCATGGAAGACCAGATTTATTTATTACAATGACATGTAATCCAAATTGGAAAGAGATACAAGAAAATTTATTACCTCATCAAACTGCTGCTGACAGACCTGATATAGTAACTAGAGTATTTGCATTGAAGGTGAAACATCTTTTAAATGTTATTGTTGACAAAAAGTTGTTTAGGAAAGTTAAGTCTTATGTTTATATGAAAGTGTTTATGTTGAAAGTGTTGATCGTTATATTTCTGCAGAGATTCCCGATGAAAATATCAATCCTATTTTACATAACATAATATTGCAAAATAATATTCACGGCCCTTGTGGAGATTGGTGTTTAATTGATGGTAAATGTTCAAAAAATTTTCCAAAGAGTTACCAAGAAGAAACTACAATTGAAGACAATTGTTATGTTCGTTGTCGTCGACGAAATAATAATAAATCGTATGAGCGACCAAATGGATTTGTTGTTGACAATTCTAATGTGGTTCCGTATTGTCCTATACTTTCAGAAATATTTAATTGTCATAGAAATGTAGAAATAGTTTCAAGTATCAAATCTGTTAAATATTTATATAAATATATTTTTAAGGATCATGATGCTGCATCCATTCTTATTACAAATGCGAATGGTGAGGTAACTGTTAATCACAATGAAATTAATCATTATGAAGAAAATAGATATGTAGGACAAGTTGAGGCTGTTTGGAGAATTTTAAGTAAACCTTTAGGGAAAAAAAGTCATAGTATTAATCGTTTACCCATACATTTACCAAATGAACAGAATGTTATTATTCGAGAAGGGAAAGATAATAACAATGTTTCTTTTGATTTACAAAAAAATACAAAATTGCTTGATTTTTTTAAACTTAATGAGCGTGATAGTACTGCTCGGCAGTATTATTATACAGAAATACCAGAACATTATACGTGGATAACGAAATCTCTTGAATGGAGAAAAAGAATTCGTCAAGAAAAAGTATTAGGAAGAATGTATTCAGTTAATCCACGTCAATTGGAATTATTTCACCTTAGATTATTTGTAAGAATTCTAATTCATTGTCATCCTGTACATCCGGAAAAACTTTGGGAACAATTTAAGGGGCAAATGTCAGAAGACTATTCAAGAATTGGCAATATTGAAGCCGAAAAAAACAGCTTATAGAAATATAAAATCAATGTTATTAAATGAAGGATATTGTTTAACTGATTTTCAGGGATTATTAGATACAAATGAAAATTTCTCTGAGCAGGTTGATGAAATAGGTATTTTTGAACATATCAAGATAGAAGAGCAGAATTATACTAAATTAAATGTTGAACAAAGAAATATAGTTGATTATATACTTGAAGGCACAACAGATTCTTCTTTTAGTAGTTCTAAATGCTTATATATTAATGGTTGTGGAGGATCTGGAAAAACTTTTTTATATATTACATTATGGCATTTATTAAAAAGTAAAGGAATAAATGTTTGCAATATGGCACTTACAGGCATAGCTGCCACACTGCTTCCTAACGGGAAAACTGTACATAAAGTCTTAGGTTTACCTGTTCCACTGTACAGTGATTCATCTTCAAATATTAAAGTTCAGTCAAAAGAAGCACTCTTTTTAAAAAATATTGATGTTTTTATTAGGGATGAAGCACCAATGGCTCCAAAATATGCCTTAGAAGTTATGGATAAGTTATTAAGAGATATAATGAAATCAAATGAAGTTTTTGGTGGAAAAATTGTAATCTTAGGAGGAGATTTTCGACAAATTTTACCGATAAAAGAAAGAAGTACTAGATCAGAAATAATAAATTTAACAATAAAAAATAGTTACTTATGGAAACATTTTAAAAAGTACACATTAACAGAAAATATGAGAGCTTTACCAGAGGAAACAGAATTTGTAGATTTTCTACTTAAAGTTGTCAATGGCGAATTAAACGATACAGATGATAACGTCGAATTACCAGAACATATTATTCAACAAGGAAATATAGATATTGCTGAAGAAATGTATGGTCATTTGATACAACAGAAAAAAATTAAGGATTTGTTAATGTGTGCAATTTTAGCACCAAGAAATGTTGATGTTGATGATATTAATAAGAGGATGGTAAATCTCTTAGATAGTAAAGGTGAAAAAATATATAAAAGTATTCATTCTACTGAAAATTGTGATAATGGAAAATTTTCTGAAACTTTATTACCAGAATATTTGAATACTCTCTTTCCACCTTCTTTACCACCACATGAATTACATTTTAGAATTAACCCTTTAAGTACGGGAAGGACAGATTTTTTATCGAAGATTCAAGGTCGTGGTTCTCTGTATTCACGTATGACAAAAATTTGTCAGGCACCATTCCTTAAGTATTTTTTTGCCCTCTTTCAGAATCCGTCATTGAAATTGCAAAAAAACTAAATTTAAAAAAGGTGTGGCCATTTTTTTAAACAAAAACACGAAATTTTAAAAGTTTTTTGTCAAAAAAATTTTTTTTTTCATAGACTAAAAGTTACAATATAAGCTGCTCACCTGAAAATATCGCGTCCGCAATACCCAAGCTTTACCAATGTGAAACACGTTTAAAACATTTCAAGATGGTGGTTTTAAAATGGCGGTAGAAGAGATTTTTTCAAATAATAATATAATTTTATTTTCCAAAAACAAAAAAAAATTTTTATTTTTTTATACTTATTATCCAAATGTTTTTGGGTCGCTGATTACGAATCTGATGTCAGTTTTGAAAAATTTAATATGGCGGAGAAAATTTTTGAAAATTTGTCGTAGTCGAAAACTTGTCACTCGAGGGTTTTTAGGGCCGCTGATTACGAATATGATATCAGTTTTTAAAAATTCAAAATGGCGTATCCAATATGGCGGACAAAATTTTTGAAAATTTGTCGTAGTCACTTAAAATTTATCACTCGGGAGTTTTTGGGGTCACTGATTACGAATCTGATCTCAGTTTTTTAACATTCAAAATGACGGATCCAATATGTGGGACAAAGTTTTTAAAAATTTATTGGATTAGCGAGAAGTTCATTACTCGAGGAATGCTGGTATCTCTGATTAGAAATCTAATGTCTATTTTTCAAAATTCAAAAAGACGGTTCAATTTAGAGTTTGAGTTTTAAAGATTTTTACTTTCTCTGGCCATCATAATATTATGATGTTTCCGACTCTATCCGCGAGGAGGTAAACGTGAAATGAAGAGTCTTAATTTTTTTGTATTTTAATTTTTTTAATTATCTTTATGATTATCATGCCACCTTATCCAACAAAAAACTTTTTGAAAACTTTACAGAACAGCAATGCCTCGACAGATTTTTTACAATTAAAAAGAAACATACAATGCTCTTAAAGTAATGATTAAACTCCATAAAACCCAGCACAAGTTCACAAAATTTTAGAAACATTTCGTAAAAAAATAAATTTTTGGCCTTTTTGTAAAGTGCTAAATTCATTAAGAAGATGATTAAATTTTACGGACGATATTTATTGCGGGACAGAAGCTGAAAATAATAATGTATTGAGTAATTTTGCTTTTAGAACAAGCATTGTACTAAAAATAATAGGACGTTTACTACTGTTGACTGCTCCCAAACAATGGCTTAATTATCACATCTTCTATGATAATCTCGTTTGTACCCTTTACGAATTTTAAGTGACTACGAAGAATTTCAAAAATTTTGTCCGCCATATTGGATTCGCGATTTCCAATTTTTAAAATCCGACCTCAGATTCGTAATCAGCGACGCCAAAAACCCCCGAGTAACGAGTTTTAAGTGACTACGACAAATTTTTAAAGATTTTGTCCAACATATTGGATCCGCCATTTTGACTTTTTAAAAACTGACATCAGATTCGTAATCAGCGACCCCAAAAAGCCCCGAGTAACAAATATTAAGTGACTACGACAAATTTTCAAAAATTTTGTCCGCCATATTGGATCTGCCATTTTGAATTTTTAAAAACTGACATCAGATTCGTAATCAGCGACCCCAAAAACATTTAGATAATAAGTATCAAAGAAATTAATTTTTTTTTGGTTTTGGAAAATAACATTATATTATTATTTGAAAAAATTCCTTCCACCGCCATTTTAAAACCGCCATCTTGAAATTTGTTTAAACGCGTTTCATATTAGTAAAGCTTGGGTATTGCGGACGCGATATTTTTAGGTGAGCAGCTTATATATTACCTTTTAGTCTATGAAAAAAAAATTTTTTTGACAAAAAACTTTTAAAATTTCGTGTTTTTGTTTAAAAAAATGGCCACACCTTTTTTAAATTTAGTTTTTTTGCAATTTCAATGACGGATTCTGAAAGAGGGCAAAAAAATACTTAAGGAATGGTGCCTGACAAATTTTTGTCATACGTGAATACAGAGAACCACTATCTTGAATCTTCGATAAAAAATCTGTCTTTCCAGTCCTTAAAGGGTTAATTCCGTTGTAATGCTTATTAGAAATCTTAGTATTAATGAAGGATTATGTAACGGAACAAGGTTAATTGTTTTAGATTTATCACATAATGTTATTAAATGTCAAATATTAACGGGAGATAAGAGTGAAAATATTGTCTTTTTACATAAAGTAACTTTATATTATTAAAATTTATATCCGTTTACTTTTAAAAGAAGACAATTTCCTATATAATTAGCTTTTGCAATGACTATTAACAAGTCTCAAGGACAAACATTTAACAGAATATATATAGATTCAAGAAGAGATGTATGTAATCACGGTCAGATGTATGTTGCATTATCGAGGGTACGTTCATTTGAATCTGTAAAAATATATTTAGGAGATAATAGAAGTAATATGTATATAAAAAATCAGTCGGAGAAGCAGGCGCAATGCGCCTACATCATAGGGTTTCGTGGCGTAAAATGATAAATAAATAATAATTTATCAATTACCATAGCAACGGTTGCCATGGCGATGGTTGTTATGACAACCGTTACCATAGCAACGGTTGCTATGGCAACCATTACGTAAGGCGTAAGGCCTTAAGACATAAAACATAAGACGTAAGACATAAGACATAAGACATAAGACATAAGACATAAGACATAAGACATAAGACATAAGACATAAGACTTAAGACTTAAAAACTACGGACGGACACCGAAGTCTCGCTATAAGGGTTTTGGCCCTTGGTCACGAAACCCTAAAAATTATGTTTATAGTGAAATTTTTGAATAATTAAGGAACCGGATTTAACAAAAAATTATATTATATTATTAATTATATTATATTATATTATATTATATTATATTATATTATATTATATTATATTATATTATATTATATTATATTATATTATATTATATTATATTATATTATATTATATTATATTATATTATATTATATTATATTATATTATATTATATTATATTATATTATATTATATTATATTATATTATATTATATTATATTATATTTCAGCTGAGATTCCAGATGAAAATGTTGATAATCAGTTGCACAAAATTATAATGCTACATAATATTCACGGTCCTTGTGGTGACTGGTGTTTAGTTGATGGTAAATGTTCTAAAAACTTTCCTAAGTCTTTTCAAGAAGAAACTATATTTGAAGATGATTGTTATGTGAAATATCGTAGAAGATTAACTCGAAAAACTTATGACACATGAATTACATTTGCGAATATATTCCATTGTAATGCTTATTAGAAATATGAGTATTAATGAAGGTTTGTGTAATGATACGAGATTGTTAGTTTTAGATTTATTAAATAATGTTATTAAATGTCAAATATTAAGAGGTGATAAAGCTGGAAATATTGTTTTTTTACGTCGTGTTACATTATTTTGTGATAATGTTTATCCATTTACATTCAAAAGAAGGCAATTTCCTATTAAATTAGCATTTGCAATGACCATAAATAAATCTCAAGGACAAACTTTTCAAAAAATTGCTTTAGATTTAAGAAAGGATGTTTTAATCACGGTCAATTATATGTATCACTTTCTAGAGTACGTTCTTTTCCATCATTAAAAGTATACTTGGGAAATCAAAGAAGTTATAAAAACATAAAAAATTATGTATTTCGTGAAATTTTGGAATAAGTTATTTTCTAATATTAAAATAACTACATTTGTAAATTGGTAATTGTGATTCTTTATTAATCATTTATTTATTTTTCGAATGATTTTTTTCATTTCATATTAATATTATATTCATATAATTAATTATATAATTTATATAATATATAATTAATTTAATATAATTAATTATATATAATTAATTATTTATATAATATATAATTAATATAATTAAATAATTATTATAATTAATATTTTTCTATTTTATAAAAAATTTTGTATATATGACTGATTTGTTAATTAAAAATTTTAGCATAAAAGAATATCGATAAAATAAAATTTGATGTTATGGAAATCAGTTTAAATAAATATGATTGTATTAAAAAAGACAGTTGTTAATTAACTGAATAAAATAGTTGTTTATAGTATTAAAAGTGACTAAAAACGAACTGAAAAGGTCATATAACTGTGCAACCTGTATCGCGACAACGTAAGGCTGGTTGCCGTTTCATTCTGTAATTTCATACGACACATAGTGGTCGGAGAGACCCTATTTTATGCGAAAAATTAAAAGACTGCACCGATTGCAACGAAACTTTAGGATATTCTTAATTTCGTCATACTAAATAAGAATATATCATAAAATTTGACAGTTGACAGCTATCAAAGTGACTGTCAATTTTTTAAAAAATGAGTAAATCTATATAAAAATTTTATCTATAAGATTTTTAGGCTCACTGATATCGAATTTTGCGTAAAATTTATAATTTGACAGTTGACAGCTGTCAAAGTGACTGTCAGCTTTATAAAAATTAAGAAAATGTTTATAAATATAACTATTACATTTGCAGACTGAGTAGTCACAATATTGATATCGAACTTAAACTTTGACAGTTACCTTCTATCACTGCATATCACTGAATTTCTTTTTTAAGATAAATTAACAATTAAAATGGAAGAAAGTAATTTAATAATAACATACTTTTATAGTGACTGAGATACAAAAAATAACAAAACGTTAAGTACATTATTTTTGAATCATCAAAATAATTGAAATAACTATAATAATAATATTGACAATTCTTGATAATTCTTTATCAACTTTATTGGTTAAAATATGCAAGAAATTTAATAATTTAATATAAATAGAAGCTACTAAACTCACTTTTAGAAATAAACAAATATTTTTCAGGACTAAAATGTAAAAAATTATTTACATATTACTTTCTATCTTTTAGATTCATCAACAGATATATGAAAAACCTTTGAATACCAAATTTTGTAGAAACTGAACAATTTTTAAAAATATTTGACGCCATATTGGAACCGCCATTTTAAAATTTTGAAAATAGATTTCACATTTCTCAAGACACACAATAAAAATCACTTGTAAAAAATACCTACCATGAATTAATTGAATATTTAATGTTATAATCCACTTTTTGTCATTTGGAACTACTGTTGTAATCGGACTCATGAAACAAAAATGTCAAAAAAATTTTTTGGCGCAAGTTTGCGCAGCTGTTTTTTCCGTAGGTCATTAAAGGATACTTTGGACTACTCTTCTAAAAGAGAATTAGGATCGTACTCGGTCGTACTTTTTTTGTATACCATTTTAAAAAAAATTATTCAAATAAAAAGATATATTATAAAGCAATTGATATTTTATTAACAAATTTTTTTTAGTTATAATTATTCAAGAAAACATCTTTTTTTAAGCGTGAGAAATGACATAAAATCGTTAAATATTTTTAATATTGACTCCTGGAGTACAAAAACTTGTTAAGAGAACTCATGTTATAAAGGGTAAAAAATGTCACTTATAAAATTCGCATTTTAAACATATATATCGCCTTTCCCAATCAATTCTATTGTAAATACCAATCAGTTTTGAAATCTAGGAACACTTATGAGTAAGAATCGCTTTATCTAATTTAATTTAACGCAATTTAAAAATTACCATTTTTCGCATAAAATAGTATACCTCCGACCACAGTGCGACATCAAACTTCAAAATTGTAAGTAACTGTAAATGTTTAAACTAATCATTGTTAATAAATAATCACATAAAAAAATATGCATATAATTATTTAACGAAAACCCGTAATTTCTTCAAAGTAAAACGATTCCACACTTAAAAATAAATGTTAAGACTTAACAACTTGATAAATCAGCGAATTATCTCTTTTTTATTTCTTAATAAAACTACCCTTGTATTAGCTCGAGAGTAAAACTAGCTATTAAAAATACAACACTTTTTAAGAAAATCCAAATTGCTTTGTTAAAAAATTAATATTTTATAATAAATAAAACATAAAGGTTATTTTAAAGCTTGTTGTGACTTCACAACTCAAGTAGCACGTAACATTACTGGAATGTTGCAGTAATGTTAAATGTAATGTTGGTAACATTACAGTGTAACATTGCAGTAACATTGCAGTAATATTAAAATGTCAGCCCTAAGGTAGTACTATAGGTAACGTTGCAGTAACATTACCATGTAATGTTACAGTAATGTTCTTGCAATGTCACTGTAATATTATGGACGCATGATTATTCTCCAAATGTAATTTTTTCGAAATGTCATTTTACCGAACTGCACTTTTGCGAAAAGTCATTTTTGCAAAAAAGCCATTTTATCGAAAAGCCATTTTTGCAATTAGCAATTTTTCCGAAAAGTCATTTTTACGAATGGTCGTTTTTGCAAATTGTCGTATTTGCGATAAGCTATTTTTGCGAATTGTCATTTTTGCAAATTTTTTTGATAAATGTTGTTTTTGCGAATTGTCACTTTTGCGAATCACCATTTTACGAATTGTTACATTTGCGAAAACTCATTTTTGCGAATTGTCATTTTTGTGACAATTACTATAGTAAACTTGTATGCATGTAGAGATTCACCATACCAGTTTTCGCAAAAATTACAATTCGTAAAAATGATTTTTCGCAAATGTGACAATTCGCAAAAATGACTTTTTGCAAATGTGACAATTCGTAAAAATTTCGGTTCGCAAAAATAACAATTCTTAAATATGACAATTCGCAAATGTGACAATTCGCAAAAATTACAATTCTCAATAATAACTTTTTGCAAAAATGGCTTTTCGCAAAAGTGCAGTTCGTCAAAATGACATTTCGGATATTCTCTTTTGAATAAATTTTCATATCATTAAATAAATTTTTTAACCTCTATAATTATAAAGATTAAGAAATAAAATTAATTTTCATAATAGAGTTGAAGTTAGAGAGCTAGAGTTAGTTTTGATTTTAACGTTGTAATAAAATGACATGATGCACGCATAGAAAGGGTTTGCTGTGGCAGCGAGTAGTTTCCTGCCACAACAAACTTGTTCGTTGAAATAGGGACAGCGAAAAAGTTCGCCACTGTAAATTGTTTGCTGTGGTAACTAACTTTCTGAGATTTCACAGCAAACATTTGTTTACTGCTGCAGCTAATTCCTTTTTTTCCGTGATGTAAGTGTATTAGGATTAAAAATTGCATTGCAAAATAGAGGAGAAATTTGGGCGCGTGTAGCGCGCCATTTTAGAGACTAGTAAGAATTAATCTAAAAACGTTCTCAGTACAAGAAATGTTTACAATACGTTATCGAAGGAGATGTGAAATGAGACTTTTTAAAATGTTTTACGAACGTTTTTCGAACATGAATATATTTTTTTCACTGTAAAATGACGTTCTTTACACATCTCTACCATAAACAAATGAATTGCCGATGTCAGAACGCACCATAATTGTAAAATAATGCGTCCAAACATGCACGTTATAAAGTGACCCGACCGTAACTTTCGCGTCGTTTTTATTTTTTTAGCACACAGACATAAACGTACGATATAAAAACCGAATAACATACCAAAATATTAAAGCACTCTCTAATGAATAAATTTCATCATCTTAATTTATTGTTTGCATCTTCCATTTTGTTTAATTAATCTTTTTCGACACTAAGAAAAAGTTTTGCTTAAAAAATTCACCACACATTTACGTTTTACGTTTGTACTGCTCGCGTACTTCATTGGAACTTAATGAAAGTGACATGAAAAGTTTTTTATTATTACTAACAAGTATTTTCATGCAATGGTAAATGGCACCAGTTTGTTACAACTAAGAAACCTGAGGTGACCCAACCGTAAAGGTGTCCCGACCGTAGTGTTTGTTTTCAATGAATGTATTTCATTTAGTAAAATATTTATTTATTAATATTATTAATTTAAACTCAGAAATTTTTTTATCTCTTTTTGTTTCAATGAATTAAAATTTAGTAATCGTAAGTTTCTTTTTCTGTTAAGGGGGGAGCCTACTTTAGAAGGCTTAAAAATAGCGCTTTTTTAAGAATTTTTGTTAGGAAGGAGAAAAATAACTAAGACCTCCGGGCTTTTTGTGATGTTTTTGTACATATTTAAAGCATTTGTGAAAAATTTTTGACATGAAATATTAAAAAATAGTTAAGTTAAAATTAATTCGGTCCAGGCGTTTTCTGTCAATCCTGCCCACGAGTTAGTAAATTTCGTAATAAGTGAAATTCGAGAAAACACGCTTTAAGGGTATGTCCAAGTTGTGAAATGTAAACAAACCAACATGTAAACAAACAAAGCACTAAAATCATATTTTTGAAAGAGCCTTTTTTCTCACAAAAATTACCATTAGAAAACTTATTTTTACAAAAATGATGAATTAGAGTGTCAAAGTTCCCAAAAAAATCATTTTTGAGTGTGATCAATAAATAGCAATTAGTAAAACAACTAATTCAAAAGACCTGTAAAATAGCATTTTTGACGCGTCGCGAGAAATAAACAGTTTGAGTATATCAACCGCACTGACGATGAAGAAGTCTCATATCAGCGATTGGACCTTCAACATGTGGAAGGGGAAATTTTTCCCTTTCCTCCATGAAATTACAGGGAGAAAGGGTAAAAACTTCTTCATCGTCCGTGCGGTTGATATAGTCAAACACTTTAATTTTTCGCGATGTCAGACGATTGCTCTCCGCGCACGCGCAGACCGTGCCATGAAAGCATTGAAAACACTATGCAGAAAGACACATTTTCTTTTAGACTGAAACTCACTTATTTTCACATACTTTCAGGTATACTAGGTATAGATACCAAATTCAACACTTCAATTTACCATTTTCATAACAAAACTGTAAATTTCTATTCATTTATTGAGGATTTTTTCGACCATCACATTTTCGTAAATGAATAGAAATTTACAGTTTTTTATGAAAATGGTAAATTGAAGTGTTTAATTTGGTATCTATACCTAGTATACCTGAAAGCATGTGAAAGTAACTGCGTTTCAAAGTAAAACAAAATGTGTCTTTCTGCATAGTGTTTTCAATGCTTTTTTGGCACGGTCTGCGCGTGCGCGTAGAGCAACAGAGTTCACGTCGCGAAAAATTAAAGTGTTTGACTATATCAACCGCACGGACGATGAAGAAGTTTTACCCTTTCTCCTTGTAATTTCATGGAGGAAAGGGAAAAATTTCCCTTTTCACATGTTGAAGGTCCAATCGCTGATATCAGACATCTTCATCGTCAGTGTGGTTGATATACTCAAACAGTTTATTTTTCGTGACGCGTCAAAATGCTATTTTACAGGTCATTTTAATTAGTTATTTTACTAATTGCTATTTATTGGTCACACTCAAAAATGATTTTTTTGGAAACTTTAACTATCTAATTTATCATTTCCGTTAAGAAAGTGTAAAAATATTAATTTTTGTGAGAGAAAAGGCTGTACGAAAAATGTGATTTTAGTGCTTGGTTTGTTTACATTTTGCTTTGTTTACATTTCACAACTTGGACATGCCCTTAACTTTCGCGCTACCGACGGGCCACCCGGCGGGTGGCCAAGCACTTATTAATGTTATAAATCTGCTCGAATTTTGCATAAAAAAATCGCGATTTTAAGTCACTGAACAAAATTTTATCTGTTTTCGAAAAATAAAAAAATAAAATTTTTTTTAAATTTCCTTTAGTTTATTTATAACAATTCAACAATTGGTTGTAACCTTCAATGATTTTTAACTTAACTTTTTACACTCGACAAAAATTAACGAAAAGCTTGAAAAATAATTTAGATTGGCCTCTAAAACTTTAGGTACATATTCTTGGATGTATTTTCTAAAGATTTAAGCCAAAAAAATCGATTTTTTACCATGTAAAGTAGGCTTCCCCCTTAATAGATATTTGATAAAATTTATATTTAATTGAATTTTATTTTCATAGATTTTCTAAGTATAAAATTATAATTAGGATAATTTTTTAGATAATATAAATTTTAATATTATGTATTACGTTATTAATAATTATTTTTTATAATTTGAATAAAAACTATTTATTAATTTGTGTAATTTTTAACTTGCTAAATTTTTAAGTAATATAATTATTAAAAACATAATATTTATTTTTCATACTTTTTATGAAATCTAATCATTATTTGAAATTATTATTATTCTATATATATTTTTAAATAATATAAATTTAAATCTTTTAAATATTATTTTTAAGTAATTTAATAAAAGTTTTATTCTTTCTGATAACATTAAATTATGGACACGTACCTCTCGAGCAAATGATAATTATAAAGTTAAAAATTAAATTAAATAACCATTGTACAGAATTCAAATTTTGAGGCAGTCATGCGCTTATTTAAACAATGATTTTTGTTAAGTTTCATTAATTTTAAAAAATTTTCTTTGTCTATTAGTAATTTATATTATTTATTTTTTAAGTTATATAAATTAAAATTAATTGAAACTTATATAAATTATTTTATAAGTAACTTATATTAATATTATTTATTATTTTTTTCAAGACAATGGCAGAGAGCACTCCAAAATCTAGATGGCTCACTTTGAAAGAGCGAAAATAAATATTGGACATTTTTAAACTACATGAGGAGAACGACATTAAAATTAATTGTGCAGATATTGCAAGGAGATACAATGTTTCAAGTTCAACCACTTTAAGAATGAGAAATGTTGGTCGACACCATTGGGAAAGTAAAATTGATGAAGCAGAAGTTTCAAGTGCTTTTGATAAGCGCAAAAAAACCTCAAATATTTAATCACTTGAAGAAATATTATATGAGTGGTTTAAACAAAAGAGATGTGCAGGTTTACCAATAACGTGTGCTATTCTGAAAGAGAAGGCTTTATTAATAAAGGAAAAAATAAACGTAGATATAGAATTCAAGGCTAGCAATGGATGGTTATGCAGATTTTGAGTGCTCTGTAGATTTTGTGGATACAATGTCCGCAATAATTCGTTTGAGAAATTTTCAATTATGCGAAATTTATAATGCTGATGAAACGGGATTATATTGAAAAATGTTACCAACAATTACTTTTATCGCCGAATACGAAAAACGAGCGGATGGATTTAAAATATCAAAAGAACGCGTGACAGTCATGATTTGCGCTAATGCGGATGGCAGCCACAAAGTTTCTCTTTTCGTTATAGGAAAATCCAATATTGAACCAAGCATAGCTGAAAGCATGTGAAAATAACTGCGTTTCAGAGTAAGACAAAATGCGTGTTTGTGCATAGTGTTTTCAATGCTTCCTTGGCAAGGTTTGCGCGTGCGCGTAGAGCAACAGAGTTCACGTCGCGAAAAGTTTAAGTGGTTGACTATATCAACCGCACGGACGATGAAGAAGTTTTTACCCTTTCTCCTTGTAATTTCAAGGAGGAAAGGGTAAAATTTCCCCTTCCACATGTTGAAGGTCCAATCGCTGATATGAGACTTCTTCATCGTCAGTGCGGTTGATATACTCGAACAGTTTATTTTTTGTAACGCGTAAAAAATGCTATTTCACAGGTCATTTGAATGATTTATTTTACTAATTGCTAATTACAATTAATTAATTTGCTAATTGCATTTATTTTACTAATTGATCACACTCATAAATGATTTTTTTTTTTTTTGAAACTTTGACACTCTAATTTATCATTTTTGTAAAAAAAAGTTTTCTAATGGTAATTTTTGGGAGAGAAAAAGATGTATAAAAAAGGTGATTTTAGTGCTTAATTTGTTTACCTTTTGGTTTGTTTACATTTTACAGCTAAGACATAGCCTTAAATCAAACTAAAGTTAAAAAATTCCTTTTTTTAATTTCCGCCTGAAAAATCTGATTTTTACAACTTTAAAGGTTTTATTCCAAACTATGAATATGTTTGCATACATTTAACGGTAGTTTTTTTATAAAAAACAGTGGATGATGAACAAATCTGACATTGTTTGTGACTTTATGTAAGAGAAATGCGTACATTTATTGCTTTGTTTTTCAACACAATATGTTATTTAATGTTTTTATACTTTAAATTTTGCATTTGTGGATTTAAAGTTAGTTTTATCGATATAAAAAACAGACATAGTCATCTGAAAAATACTAAAGTTAATTCGATTTAAGTGTTATATTCTAACGCAAAAACAAATATATCAATTACACACAATTGCAAAAAATCTAGATTTACTACTGTCGAAAAAAATTATTTTTGGCAACATAGTTTGTCAACAATGATTTTTTAAAAATTTATTTTTATGTCTTTCAGATCAGACAAAATTTCAATTTTTATAAATACCTCATTTTGATTAGTAAAACATTCTCCAAACTCGTTATCTTGTTCATATTATAAAAAGTATGTTATTAAAAAACTATTTAATAAATAAACTATGTTTTTTTAATTTTTAGCAACATACTTGTAACAATATTAAAAAAATAAATATTGTAGAGAATGTTTAACTGAATTAAATGAGATATTGTTTATAAACATTGATTCAAAATTGCAATTTTTGTCTGATCTCAAAAGAAAAAATAATAAATGTTGAAAAATACATTGTTAAGGGCATGTCCAAATTGTGAAAAACAAAAAGGTAAACAAACCAAGCACTGAAATCACATTTTTAAACACTCTTTTCTCCTACAAAAATTAAGATTTTTACACTTTTTTTATGAAAATAGAAAATGAGCGTGTCAAAGTTTCTAATGAAATAGTTTTTGACTAGGAGTAATAAGAAGCAATTATTTAAATAACTAATTCAAATGACATGTAAAATATTATTTTTTACGTGTCTCGAAAAATAAACTGTTGAGTATATCAGATGCAAAGACACTGTGAAATTGTGAAAGACTCGGAGAGCGAATGGACGGTCGGCATGTAGAAGAGAATATTTTTCCCTTTCCTCCATGTTATTACAAGGAGAAAGGGTAAAAACTTTTGCAACGTCTGTGCGGTTGATATAGCCAAGCATTTTAATTTTTCGCAAATTGAAACCCTGCTGCTCCTTGCGAATGCGCAGACTTTACTAAGAATGCATTGGCAGCACCATTTTAATAAAGAAATTGTGAATTTAAAATTATCTACGAAAATGAGACGTCGTGCAAAAATGCTTGACTATTCGATATTGTGAAGCATTTTTGTTTTATTCAAAACAAAATGTGTACTACCACATGGTGCTGTCAATTTATTCAATTCAATTTGTAATTCTTCATTGGCTTCGTACTGCTATTACAGCCTTATACATATAGCCATGACCAGGTATAAGTATAGTTCATTAAGATCACTTAATGTATTTCTACAATTACAGTTCACAGGAATTACTTAATGTATTTCTACAATTATAGTTTATAGGTATCACTTAATGTAATTTTTTATTATACATATTTCACGCATTTCTTATGCGCGCGAAATTTGAAATTTCAAAAAAAAAATTAAATTTGTAATTTGGTTCTTTTTAAAAAGCGAAATATGTGTGAAATCACACGTAAGGAGGGATTGCACAAAAATTGTGAGCTGCAGTATGGTGGCGAACATTTAAACGTTCTGGAGAGAGCTTTAATCAGGTTTTTCCGAAGATCATTGAATCTGGGACAAGCCCATAGAATGTGGTCAATATCCTCTTCTATATCCGGCGTACATTAGCATGCATCGGAAGCAATGTAATTTTTTCTTGCCAAGCTGGCCTTTAAGTTATAGTAGTTGCTTCTTAAGCGACGATCCTTCTAAATTTTGTCGGACATTTGTTGAGAAGTCTGATGGCGGGAGATTGAAGTCTAAAAGGTCGGCTTTAGCGGATGCATGTTTTGCATTAGTATCAGCTTGTTCGTTACCTGGAATTCCCAGGTGGCTTTGTATCCAAGGCAGTATTACCGATCGACCAATGTTATGTAAAACGTTTAGTCTGTTTTTAATTGTAAGTATGAAATGTGATTTAATGAGATAAGGAGTAGTTGTGTTTAAAGCTTTTAGAACGCTTAAGATGTCGGTAAATATAACAACATTTGACAGGGTTGAGTTAACAATATAATCCAAGGCGTGCAAGATTGCGAAAGCTTCTATCGAAAAAATTGATGCAAAATGGGATATTTTATGGGAGTAAGATAGTTGTAAGGTAAGGCAAACCCAAGCCCAACCTGCTGTACGATCAGAATTTGATTTCGACCCATCAGTGTAGATAAATGTGCAGATGCTAAAGTTTTTATTTATTAGATCAAATAAAAGGTTTTTTGGTGAGGGTGATACCTGAATTTGTTTGCCAAATTCGAAAATAATGTTAGGGGAATATAAATAGTCTTTATATGGAAATTGGAAGTACGGTTGGAGAAAAAGTAAAAAATAAAAAAAAGTACAAAAAGCACGATTACAAAGTTTTTCCAAATGTTTAATTTTAGTGCGTGTTTTAAAATTATAGGAGTGACAATAATAATCTACACTAGAACGAAATAGAGCATTGAAAACACGCAAAAGTATGTCGGGGTGTGCACCCCACCAGGTACCACGTAGAACTTTAATAATGTTGATTATACTTCTACATTTGTTCATGAGAAATTCAAAGTGTGTGTCTGTTGAGGTAGATTATTGAAGTATTTAGAGGATCGTTGCGGTTTATTTTCTTTTTTGTAAACAAAACCAGTTGAGTTTTTTCTGAGCAAATATCAAGATCCCTTTCCGTACGAAAGACAGACATATTGTTGAGACAGGTTTGAAGAGAATTAAAAATAAGTCTAACATCATCAGAACGGCATAGAATGACAATGTCATCCGCAAATTCGATTAGAACACAATTTCTAGGTACAACTGTATGAAGTTTCCTGGAATATATCGAAAAGTTAATTGGGCTAAGTATGCTTCCTGGCGGAAGACCGACTGTTTGTGTTCTTGGACCTATAGTTTCTCCGTTAATTTTAAAATAGATGTTTTTACATGCGACTGAGTTATAAATAAATTGAGATGTCCGTATAGGAACGCCAATATCCTTTAGATCTTGAATAAGGATGTTGGGTATAACACTAGGGAAGGCACCTTTCAGGTCAAGAAAGAGGCCGGCTGTAATCTCAGGCTCCGCCAATCCAGTCTGAAATTCTGTTGATAAGTTTTCAAGATTGTCTGAGCAAGATCTGCCCTTTCTGAAGCCATATTGTGAAAGGGACAATATGGAATTGCGTTGGACAAACCAAATCAGACGATTGTAAATAAGTTTTTCCATGAATTTAAATAAGCATGATGCTAGCGAAATAGACCGAAATTTCCCTGTTGTGGACTTAGGTACAAAGAAAATCAAGAAATTATTCCAAATGCAAGGAAAGGAACCGTGTTGATATATTCTATTGAAAATGTTTAGCAACATATTTATTGCCAATTCTAAAAATTTACTTATTATGAGAAAGTCGATCTTGTCCAACCCAGGGAATGATTTTAGTTAACATGTTTTCATTGATATTTCTAGTTCTGTATAAGTGAATGGGCTTTCTAGAAATTTAATTGAATTGAAATTATCAGTAAAGTTTTCGTGAAATACTGTAGGAGGACAAAGCTCTTCTGCCATTGAGTGAAGTTTTTCGATTACTTTAATATCTGCCGAACAAGATGGCGAAGCAGGGTGGCAATATCTATTTTTAAAACTCTTTACCACTGACCACACTTTACCAAGAGGCGTTTTCATATTTAGAGAGTCGCAAAAGTTGCGAAAAGATAATCGTTTGGCCAGATTAAAGATGCGTTTTGCTTTGACACGAGTTTTCTGTAAATTTATAAAGTTATCATAATTAGAACAAGCCTTGTAGTTGAGTAATGCTGTTTTTCTTCCTTTAACTATTTCCTCGCATGAGTTGTCCCACCAAGGAGCTGGGATAAATTGTTGTTTACTAATTGAGTGTGTATTATTAATATCTGAAGACAATGATGCTGCAATGATGTCTGGTGAAGTACAGTAAAACTTTGTCTTTGTGCATGTACATGCACAAAGACATACATACATTTATACATGGAGACAAATACAAACATAAATACGTAAATATTGATGCACACATACACATAATACATGCTCATAAATATATAAGAAACAAAATTCTGTAGCTAATTTCTACAAAAACTCTCCATAAGCTTGGGTGTAAATAGGAAGATGTAAGTTTGAAAAGGGAAGAAATTATTCTCATCAATAATTGTAAAAATAATGACAAATAACATAAAATTATCATTCCCTTAATACTTTGTACAGTATCCATCATTTTCAATAACAGCCTGCATTGATAAAATTACTCGTTTGGCGGGAAAATTCTATTTAAATAAGGAAGAAAATCTTCTTCCAACAATTGCACATATGCTTGAGCATTAAAGTGTCCACCAATTTCCCTGAGAACACCTACACCATAAATTGAGGAGCACCCCCAAAAGTTACACGAAATTCGTCCGCTTCGTTGTTTTGTCACCACAGAATTTTCTTTTAGTCTGCTTCCATTGCTTCTCCATACCCTCAGACGACCATCTTCAGATGTTGAAAAAGATTTCTCATCAACGCAAATTACATTTAACCAAAATTCTTCTGGCTCCTGCTGATAACGCTCCGCATATTGAATGCGTTGCGCACGGTGGTTTTCTGTGAATTGAAATTTTGAAGCTGGACGACGACTTTTAATCCCCATTTCGTTTAAGCGCCTTCGAACAGTATCATTGCAGACGTGAGCATTAACGACATTAACAAAGCGTTCCGTCGATGAAAATGGATCGTGATCCGTAAAAAATTCGTTAATAACTTCATCTTGTTCCATAGACATTTTCCTAGGTGGATGGTTATATTTTCGATGATCTGACAAAGCAGCAAGCCCTCCTCGTGCATGTCGATTTATCCAGAGTCTAACTGTTTTTATGGAACAATGAACAGCATTCGCTATTTCCCTTGTGGTTCTCCCTGCTTCATGCATTCCAATGATGACACTCCGAGTCTTTTCTTTAATTTTGAAGTCAAGGTTTTTTTTAAAATTTAATAAAGAGAAACAAATAATTAAAACATAAGACTCCTATAGTACCAAAAATGCTTATAAATTCCCGACGGTGTTTAGGTTTTACTAGAAAAGTAGTAAAAGTGAATCTATTCGTTTTCTTGTGTAGGAAATAATAAGGAATGGAGAAAAAAATAAAATAACAGAGAAGAAATAATATGACATGAGAGATAAATTAAGATATATGAAAGCAAATTAAGAAGATATCTGGAAGAAAAGGTATGAAAAGTGACAATAGAAAAAAGAATCATGAAAAAAGATCATCGGTTCAGATATGAAAGAAGAAGGCGGAAGCATAAAAAAAGAAATAAAAATGATGCTCCGAAAATGATATGAAGGAAAAAAGAAAATTCAAGAAAGAACGAAAACTACAAAAGAACACTAAAAAAAGTATCAATTCAGAAATATTTCCTTGAACTTTTCAAGAAAAATTGGGAAGATATCTCCAGAATCTTTCTAGAACTTTTTGGAAAGATTTTGTGTTATGTGGGTAATCTTACGAATATTCTATGTAATATTAGTCATATTGCGTAAATATTACGTGCTATGTAAAACTTGAGAAAGTTTTTGTTGTTTTAAGAAAACCCTTTCCATAGACGAGAATTAAAAAAAAAGTTCTAATCAAATAAAGTTCGGTAAATTTAAATAGATTTTTGCTGTAAAAATATTGTTTCAGTTAAAGGTGATATTTCTTTAACTTGTTTATCAATTACATATTACTTATGGTTTTTTACGTTCAACTTGAGCTTTATTTAAATAAAAGAAATTGTTTTTAATTAAACAATTGTGGCAGAAAAGTATTTTTTGAAACAACAAAAACTTTTTACTAAAGAAAGAAAGATCATGTAAGAATATGATTAGGGTTGCTACGATTTTGGTTCAAACAAATTCCATCACTTTTCCAGGTTTTCCAAGGCTTAAAAAATATTTTTTCATACCCACCGAGAAGTATGGTTCACATAAAAAATAAGAAATTCACCAAATTGGAGAGAATAAAAAAAATCCGGTGTTATATTATTTTTTTATTGATTGTTTCCAAGAAAAATGAAAAAACGACAATCTATCCGGTATAATTGAGCGAGCTGTTCAAAATCAGGCATTACTCGGACAATTATCATTGATTGTTTCGAAGAAAAATAGAAAAAACAACGATTTTTGACCATTGCTCAAAATGGAAAATAGATCATCACTATCGAAAAAGAAGATTTTTAGTTCACTAAAGACTGCTATCAGATGAAATTCATCTCGATCTTCAAAATGAGGCCTTACGCGGATTAATCTCATTGATTGTTTCCAAGAAAATTGGAAAAAACAACGATTTTTTACCTTTGCTCAAAATAGAAAATTGATCATTACTATTGTAAAATAAGATTTTTGAACCGCTCAAGACTACTATTAGATAAAATTCATCGACATTTTCAAAATGAGGCCTTACCCGGATTATTCTCATTGACTGTTTCCAAGAAAAATGGAAAAACGACGATTTTTGGACCCTTGCACCAGAGGAAAAATGCGGAAACTCGAACGAAAATTAATTTCTTTGTCCGCTCGAGACTTCAATCAGATAAAATTCATCGAGATCTTCAAAATGAGGCCTTACCCGGATTATTCTCATTGGCTGTGTATGCAAGAAAAATGGAAAAGACGTCATTTTTGGACCCTCGCAACCGGAGGAAAAATGCGGAAACTCGAACGAAAATGAATTTCTTGGTCCGCTCAAGACTTCAAACAGATAAAATTCATCGAGATCTTCAAAATGAGGCTTTACCCGGATTATTCTCATTGATTGCTTCGAAGAAAAATGGAAAAACAACGATATTATCAAAATTGGTCAAAGTAAAGGAACTTAAATAACTTCTCATTTTCTCCTTAAAAAGAGTAAGACAATTAAGGGTATGTCCAAGTTGTGAAATGTAAACAAAACAAAAATGTAAACAAAGCACTAAAATCACATTTTTCGTACAGCCTTTTCTCTCGCAAAAATTAATATTTTTACACTTTCTTAACGGAAATGATAAATTAGAGAGTTAAAGTTTCCAAAAAAAATCATTTTCGAGTGTGACCAATAAATAGCAATTAGTAAAATAACTAATTAAAATGACCTGTAAAATAGCATTTTTGACGCGTCGCGAGAAATAAACTGTTTGAGTATATCAACCGCACCGACGATGAAGAAGTCTCATATCAGCGATTGGACCTTCAACATGTGGAAGGGGAAATTTTTCCCTTTCCTCCATGAAATTACAAGGAGAAAGGGTAAAAACTTCTTCATCGTCCGTGCGGTTGATATACTCAAACACTTTAATTTTTCGCGATGTCAGACGATTGCTCTCCGCGCACCCGCAGACCATGCCAAGAAAGCATTGAAAACACTATGCAGAAAGACACATTTTCTTTTAGACTGAAACTCACTTATTTTCACATACTTTCAGGTATACTAGGTATAGATACCAAATTCAACACTTCAATTTACCATTTTCATAAAAAAACTGTCAATTTCTATTCATTTACGAAAATGTGATGGTCGAAAAAAAGCAGCAGTAGAAGACCGAATATTGAGGATTTTTTCGACCATCTCATTTTCGTAAATGAATAGAAATTTACAGTTTTTTTATGAAAATGGTAAATTGAAGTGTTCAATTTGGTATCTATACCTAGTATACCTGAAAGCATGTGAAAATAACTGCGTTTTAAAGTAAAAGAAAATGTGTCTTTCTGCATAGTGTTTTCAATGCTTTCTTGGCATGGTCTGCGGGTGCGCGGAGAGCAATCGTCTGACATCGCGAAAAATTAAAGTGTTTGAGTATATCAACCGCACGGACGATGAAGAAGTTTTTACCCTTTCTCCTTGTAATTTCATGGAGGAAAGGGAAAAATTTCCCCTTCCACATGTTGAAGGTCCAATCGCTGATATGAGACTTCTTCATCGTCGGTGCGGTTGATATACTCAAACAGTTTATTTCTCGCGACGCGTCAAAAATGCTATTTTACAGGTCATTTTAATTAGTTATTTTACTAATTGCTATTTATTGGTCACACTCGAAAATGATTTTTTTTGGAAACTTTAACTCTCTAATTTATCATTTCCGTTAAGAAAGTGTAAAAATATTAATTTTTGCGAGAGAAAAGGCTGTACGAAAAATGTGATTTTAGTGCTTGATTTGTTTACATTTTGCTTTGTTTACATTTCACAACTTGGACATGCCCTTAAAAGTTTAAATTTTTGACAATGGATTAGACATAATTAAAACCTGTCAAATATTAATATTATCATTTTGATGAAAATTTTTTTCTGGGTAGTTTATACTTATTCCCTGACTTTTGCATACTAAATAAAATTCCCTGAGTTTTGCAGGTTTCCAGACCACGTGTCAAATCTGATGATCCGAAGATGAGAGAAGAAAGGAGACTGAAGAATTGATAATTCGAATAATATAAGAAATAGTTAGGAAAGAAAAGGCAAAAAATATACCCTGGTGAAAATAGAAGAACATTGGCGCGAAAGAAGAAGATGCAGAAGGAAGAATGACGAAACAATCTCAAAGGAGGAAAGAGAAAAGCAGAGAATGGACACTAGAAAAGAGGAACTAAGAAAAAATCGAAGATTCAACAGAGAAAAATGTAGAGAGAAGTTTGAAATCTTAATGAAAACTAGTGATAATAGACGAAAAAGTAAAAAAACGAGTAAAAAGTAGCGAGGAGAAAAGATGCCTTCAGAAAAAACGATGATGCATAAAAGAAAAATCAATAAAGAAAATTAAAGTTTTAAAGAAGAAGAGAGAAAAATCAAGAATCATAAAAAATATATTCTTGAGAAAAAAGACTAAAGTTCCACGAAAAAAAGAGAACTAGGAGAAGGAGTGAAAACAATAAAAAGAGAATAATAAGAAAATCAAAAATTTTTAATGTAGAAAATTTTATGTTAAGATTTATGAAAAATAGTATGAGTGCCTTTGAAATGTTAATACTGAATAAAATCTTGCAATTTATTGTTTTGTCAAAAATTGAATTTTCATGTAGAATCAAAATGTTTGGTTTTTGAAAATTTTAAATGAAATTTAACCAATTGAAATCAACATTAATTTAATTTAAATAAATGTTCGGTGAACTTTAATAAACTTTTCAGGGAAACAAAAAATGCGAAAGTAATGTTTATTTAAATGTATATATCGATGCGTTTATTTGATTAATTTAACCTTAATTTAGTTTATTGAAGCAATTTTTTGTGCAACTAATGAAGAAAAAATTAGATAAATTACAAACTTACCGCTTAAATTTGCAAAAATATGTCGGTCCATTTTTAATTAACAATTTAAATTGCAAATTTTCCGTATGTTATTTAAATTATGTACGCAATTTTAATGTCAAACAAAATTTTAAAGAAAAATATGACAAGTGACAAAAAGTGCGCTACGTAACAAAAGAATAAATTTTTAGTTTCGAATACTATCACTTTATAATACTATATTTTTTCTAGTAATTAAAAAAATAAGAGCAAAAAAATAAGTTTTAAATGCAGCTAGCAAAATAGCACTGCTATCTGTATATTGCTTAAAACTTGAAATTTTTGATATAAAAAGTTGTTTTAAACATCGAGAAATATAAAGAAGTCCGTCAAAAGTTTTATGTATGTATGTATGTATGTAGGTATGTATGTATGTATAAGGTGGTTAAAAAATCGGATTCAAAATTAGGGAATCAGAGGACAAAATTTTAAGACGACTTTTGGTTTTTTTTCAAATTCGCTATAGTTTTTAATAAAATTGCAGTTGAATGTATTAAAAAGTCATGGTAAATTCAAAGCATTTGAACGCTATATCTTGCTAAGCTGTAATATTTTCTCTTAAAGGAAGTAAATGAAAAGATTAAATCTACCGACTGACTTCCGACTGAATGTCGTGAAGTAATCGGTTAAATCTGAAAAAATGACAAGACATTTACGTGATTATTGCAATCATCTTTTTTAAACTATTTTAAAAAAGGAAAGGTGGAATGGTGGAACCATGGTCTATACCATGGTTCAGGAAATGCTACTATTATAGTTGATGAAGCCATGTTGCTGCCACGCTCATTTTATAAAGCTACTACATTAATTAATTGAAAATTAACGTCATTTATTTGTTATGTATTTTAATTTGAACATAAGTAAATTATCATAGTTAAAAAAATACTCTATTATACTTTAACTATTATCAAAAAAATTAAAATTCAAAACAAAGAACCAAAATTAAATAGAATTAAAATTTTTTTCACGTTTCGTAACGCGAAGTTTGCTGCATAAGCATTTCTGAGGAATTTCTCCTTTTTCTTTTGTGTACTTCAGGTTGCGGATCACTAAAACATATCATAAAAATTTTAAGTTGAAAATAATATACATACATACATATATAAATATATATATATATAAATATATATATATATATATATATATATATATATATATATATATATATATATATATATATATATATATATATATATCTGTTATTTACAGAATACGAAGATTAATAAGAAGAAAAACATTTTAAAAAGAAAAGGTATTTGGAAAAATATCTAAGAATTTCTATTTTTAAAAATTTATTTTTAAATTTATTGTTCTTTTTTTATTCACTCTGACTACTTTTGTTTTCAATTATTAATGAGAGAGTTTCAATTCATTCTATTTCTTAACACTAAATAATTAGGTCCAAAAACATTACTAGCTCCACTACTGAATTTTAATTCAATATTTTTATTTTTTGATTTACTCTTTCTCTTTAACTGTTAAGACTTGGCTGCAAGGACCCAACTCTTCATCCACTTGACCATAAACGTCTACTCTTAAGCTGTCATTGATTCCATGCATCACTTCAAAGTTACCATGGGTTTCATCTATCACTCTAACATTGTCATTCCTTCCATATGATACTTCATCATTGTCATCCCTTCCAACTATTTTTAGTAATCATTTATTATCTGAAGCTCATAGAACTTTGAGATAATACAACTTCGCCAGTACTGCTTCTCATGAGCTAGTGCAGTGTTGCAAGCAATACTGAGTTAGTACTGGTTAAGTAATATCGCAGTGAGTTTTAAATTACACTTCAAGAATTAATTTATTGTTATTTACTTTAAAAATACTAATTTGTTAACAACAAAGAAATATGAATTAGGATCAAGGCTCGCTTTTAGCACAAGGTTTCTAACTACTTTAGGCTCGCTCCAGAATTACAGCACACTTTTATGAAACAGGGTTTCTCATCACTTTTCTTTCTTCTTGTACAAATAAACACAGTGCCAAAAGTGTGCCTTGATTCTTGAGCGAGCCTAGAGTCATGAGAAAAAATGTTTCAAAAGCAAGCCTAGAGGCATGAGAAACCATTTTCCAAATCAAGCCTTGATCCTTGGGCGAGCCTGGAGGTGTGAGAAATTCTGTCCCAAAATGGAGCCTTGATCCTGAAGCGAGCCTAAAGTGACAAGAGAAAATGTACCAAAAAAAGCTTTGATTTTTGAGCGAGCCTAGAGAAACCATATTCCAAATCTAGCCTTAATCCTTGAGCGAGCCTAGAGGCATGGTAAACGATGTTCCAAAAGCAAACCGTGATCTTTGGAGCGAGCCTAGAGGTATCTTTATCATTGATTATAGAAAGTTCAATAAAATCCAAATTAGAAAAAAATTACATTTTTCTGGTTGAAATTTGAGAAAAGTTGCTTAATAACAACAAACTAAAGTTGATGAGAAGTTCGATAGATTTTGAGAAAGATAATAGTAATGGGCAAATAAAAAACATTATAATTTATAAAATTAACCTGTTGAATTGCGACTCCTAATCTTCTCTCTCGAAGTACTTTTAACTCCTGAAGCTTGCGTCGAAATGTTGTTTTCAATTTTAAAATTTCAAATTGTTTCACTTTTTTTCCAGGAAACATCCTGGACAAAAGAGTCGAACATTCATTTATACTTAAAAATTTGTTTTCCCCTGTTGCCGAAAAATTAAATTACATCTTTTCTACAATCGATAAATCTTCTTCAATTGCATTGAGTAATACTTCTAGATAAATGTTGTCCTCTCGTAATTCAGGAGGGACAATAATGATTGTTGAATCTGTCAGTTTAGCTAATGATGAAAAAATAAATAAATGACTTGCAATGAAAGTAGATTCCTGAAAGAGTGCTAAAGTTAACAAAAATACACTGAATTTAAATTGGTCGCGAAGAGAAGATTGAAAGAAACATACTTAAAACATCATCTCTAATTTGAATGAAATGCCTCCCCCTTAAAAACTTTTCCAAGTGCTTCAAATGCTTCTCTATGACACAACCATAAATTTCTGTAATCAATTTTCTAAGAATTTTTTGTCTCAAATGTCCTCTACTTTCAATAAAAATTTTGTCTTCCTCTTCTCTAATAATAAACGATAATAATGAATTGTAGAGTTTTGAGTTTTTTTCCAAAGAAATATTAATTATTAATTCTTTTAAATTATCAAAACTATTTCTAATCAAATGATAGCTCAAATGACATAAATAACAAAACACAACTGTCTTTTATTTTGAAAAACTAGAATCAGCATTCATAGTGGTGATGAGCTTAAATTTAAAACACACCAAATTCTATTTAAATAAATTTAATAAACTTAAAAAAGTACAAAAAATCAGTACACAAGAAATATGACAAAATTGGGTCCATTTTGATTAACTAACTACTTGGAAAAATCAATAACTACTAATAAAGCATTTAGAGGAAATCAATTAATAAATGGAAACCGATAAGCAGATAAAAAAACTCAACTATTCTTCTATTAAACTTATCCATTATTATACTTAACTGCCACGCAGAAACATTTTCTTAAATCGAGTGTTTTAATGTTTTTCTATCAAATTTGGACCATTCTTTTTGAAATGATCACAAATTGGAGCAAAGTTATTATTACTAACGGCAAGAGCAGGTGAACTTTTTCGCGAAAACCTATATTATTTATATGCCAATTATTACCATGTTAGCAAACTTCCTTCAATCGAGTATGTCACTATTTTTCTATTAAATTTAGACCATTCTCTTTCAAAGGATTACAAATTTCAACAAATTCATTAGGACTAACGGCATAGTAGATGATCTTTGTAGCGAAAACTTAAATTATTTAAATTTTTGCCAAACTGGCAAACTTCCTTTAATCGAGTGTGTCACTATTTTTCTATTAAATTATGACCATTCTTTTTCAAAGGATTACAAATTAAAACAAAAACATAATCACTAATAGCAAGAGCAGATGATCTTTGTAGCAGAAACTTAAATTATTTAAATTTTTGACATGCTGGCAAACTTCCTTCAATCGAGGGTGTCACTATTTTTCTATTAAATTTCGACCAATCTTTTTCAAAAGATTACAAATTTGAACAAATTCATTAGGACTAACGGCATGAGCAGATGATCTTTTTCCGAAAGCATAAATTATTTGTATCTGTTGTTGCCATACTGGCAAATTTCTCTCAATTAAGTGTGTCACAATTTTTATATTAAATTTCGACCATTCTTTTTTAAAGGAATATAAATTTGAACAAATTCATTAGGACTACTGGCATAAGCAGATGATATTTGTAGCGAAAACGTAAATTATATAAATTTTTGCCTTACTGGCAACCTTCCTTCAATCTAGTGTGTCACTATTTTTCTATTAAATTATGACCATTCTTTTTCAAAGGATTACAAATTAAAACAAAATCATAATCACTTATAGCAGGAGCAGATGATCTTTGTAGCGAAAACTTAAATTTTTTAAAAATTGTGCCATACTGGAAAACTTCCTTTCATCAAGTGTGTGACTATTTTTCTTTTAAATTTTGACCATTCTTTTTTAAAGAATTACAAATTTGAACAAATTCATTTGGACTAACGGCATGAGCAGATGACCTTTTTTCGAAAGCTGGCAAACTTCCTTCAATCGAGTGTGTAACTATTTTTCTATTAAATTTCGACCATTCATTTTCGAAAGATTACAAATTTGAACAAATTCATTAGGTCTAACGGCATGAGAAGATGACCTTTTTCCGAAAGCCTAAATTATTTGTATCTGTTATTGCCATACTGTCAAATTTCTCTCAAATAAGTGTGTCACTATTTTTATATTAAATTTAGACTATTCTTTTTCAAAAAAAATATAAATTTGAACAAATTTAATAGGACTAACGGCATGAGCAGATGATCTTTTTCCGAAAGCCTAAATTATTTGTATCTGTTATTGCCATACTGGCAAATTTCTCTCAATCGAGTGTTTTACTATTTTTCTATTGAATTTAGACTATTCTTTTTTAAATCATTACAAAGTTTAACAAATTCATTAGAACTAACGGCATAAGCAGATGAACAAAATCATAATCACTAATAGCAAGAGCAGATGATCTTTGAAGCGAAACATAAATTATTTAAATTTTTTCCATAGTGGCAAACTTCTTTCAATCGAGAGTGTCACTATTTTTCTTTTAAATTTAGACTATTCTTTTTCAAAGCATTACAAAGTTAAACAAATTCATTAGGACTAACGGCAAGAGCAGATGATCTTTGTAGCAAAAACTTAAATTATTTAAATTTTTGCCATAGTGGCAAACTTCCTTCAATCGAGAGTGTCATTATTTTTCTTTTAAATTTTGACCACTCTTTTTCAAAGGATTACAAATTAAAGCAAAATCATAATCACTAATAGCAAGAGCAGATGATCTTTGTAGCAAAAACTTAAATTATATAAATTTTTGCCATCCTAGAAAACTTCCTTTCATCAAGTGTGTGACTATTTTTCTTTTAAATTTTGACAATTCTTTTTCAAAGGATTACAAATTTGAACAAATTCATTAGGACTAACGGCATGAGCAGATGCTCTTTTTCCGAAAGCCTAAATTATTTGTATCTGTTATTGCCATACTGGCAATTTTCTCTCAATTAAGTGTGTCACAATTTTTATATTAAATTTCGACCATTCTTTTTTAAATGAATATAAATTTGAACAAATTCATTAGGCCCAACGGCATAAGCAGATGATCTTTGTAGCGAAAACGTAAATTATATAAATTTTTGCCTTACTGGCAACCTTCCTTCAATGGAGTGTGTCAATATTTTTCCATTAAATTTAGACAATTATCTTTCAATGGATTTCAAATTTGAACAAATACAATAGGACTAACGGCATAGCAGATGATCTTTGTAGCAAAACCTAAATTATTTAAATTTTTGCCAAAGTGGCAAACTTCCTTCAATCGAGAGTGTCACTATTTTTCTATTAAATTTTGACCATTTTTTTTCAAAGGATTACAAATTTGAACAAATTCATTAGGACTAACGGCATGAGCAGATGTTTTTTTTCCGAAAGCCTAAATTATTTGAATCTGTTTTTGCCATACTGGCAAATCTATCTCAATTAAGTGTGTCACTATTTTTGTATTAAATTTCGACCATTTTTTTTAAAAAGAATTTAAATTTGAATAAATTCATTAGGCCCAACGGCATAAGCAGATGATCTTTGTAGCGAAAACGTAAATTATATAAATTTTTGCCTTACTGGCAACCTTCCTTCAATGGAGTGTGTCACTATTTTTCTATTAAATTATAACCATTCTTTTTCAAAGGATTACAAATTAAAACAAAATCATAATCACTACTAGCAAGAGCAGATGATCTTCGTAGCAAAAATTAAATTATTTAAATTTTTTTTGCTATCCTGGCAAACTTCCTTCAATCGAGTGTGTCACTATATTTCTTTTAAATTACGACGATTCTCTTTCAAAGGATTTCAAATTAAAACAAAATCATAATCACTTATAGCAGGAGCAGATGATCTTTGTAGCGAAAACTTAAATTTTTTAAAAATTGTGCCATACTGGAAAACTTCCTTTCATCAAGGGTGTGACTATTTTTCTTTTAAATTTTGACCATTCTTTTTTAAAGAATTACAAATTTGAACAAATTCATTAGGACTAACGGCATGAGCAGATGACCTTTTTTCGAAAGCTGGCAAACTTCCTTCAATCGAGTGTGTAACTATTTTTCTATTAAATTTCGACCATTCATTTTCGAAAGATTACAAATTTAAACAAATTCATTAGGACTAACGGCAAGAGCAGATGATCTTTGTAGCAAAAACTTAAATTATTTAAATTTTTGCCATAGTGGCAAACTTCCTTCAATCGAGAGTGTCACTATTTTTCTTTTAAATTTTGACCACTCTTTTTCAAAGGATTACAAATTAAAGCAAAATCATAATCACTAATAGCAAGAGCAGATGATCTTTGTAGCAAAAACTTAAATTATATAAATTTTTGCCATCCTAGAAAACTTCCTTTCATCAAGTGTGTGACTATTTTTCTTTTAAATTTTGACAATTCTTTTTCAAAGGATTACAAATTTGAACAAATTCATTAGGACTAACGGCATAAGCAGATGATCTTTGTAGCGAAAACGTAAATTATATAAATTTTTGCCTTACTGGCAACCTTCCTTTCAATGGAGTGTGTCACTATTTTTCTATTAAATTATGACCATTCTTTTTCAAAGGATTACAAATTAAAACAAAATCATAATCACTACTAGCAAGAGCAGATGATCTTCGTAGCAAAAATTAAATTATTTAAATTTTTTTTGCTATCCTGGCAAACTTCCTTCAATCGAGTGTGTCACTATTTTTCTTTTAAATTACGACGATTCTCTTTCAAAGGATTTCAAATTTGAACAAAATCATAATCACTAATAGCAAGAGCAGATGATTTTTGTAGCAAAAACTTAAATTATTAAAATTTTTGCCATACTGGCAAATTTCTCTCAATCGAGTATGTCACTATTTTTCTATTGAATTTAGACCATTCTTTTTTAAAGGATTACAAATTAAAACAAAAACATAAACACTAATAGCAAGAGCAGATGATCTTTGTAGTGAAAACTTAAATTATTTAAATTTTTGACTAGCTGGCAAACTTCCTTCAATCGAGTGTGTCACTATTTTTCTATTAAAATTCGACCATTCTTTTTCAAAAGATTACAAATTTGAACAAAATCATAATCAGTAATAGCAAGAGCAGATGATCTTTGTAGCGAAAACCTCAGTTATTTGAAATTTTGCCATGCTAGCAACCTTCCTTTAATGGAGTGTGTCACTATTTTTCTATTAAATTATGACCATTCTTTTTCAAAGGATTACAAATTAAAACAAAATCATAATCACTACTAGCAAGAGCAGATAAACTTCGTAGCAAAAACTTAAATTATTTAAATTTTTTTTGCTATCCTGGCAAACTTCCTTTAATCAAGTGTGTGACTATTTTTCTACTAAATTTCGACAATTCTCTTTCAAAAGATTTCAAATTTGAACAAATACATTAGGACTAACGGCATAGCAGATGATCTTTGTAGCAAAACCTAAATTATTTGAATTTTTGCCATGCTGGCAAATTTCCTTTAATCGAGTGTGTCACTATTTTTCTATTAAATTTCGACCATTCTCTTTCAAAGGATTACAAAGAACAAATTCATTAGAACTAACGGCATAGCAGATGATCTTTGTAGCAAAACTTAAATTATTTGAATTTTTGCCATGCTGCCAAATTTCCTTCAATCGAGTGTGTCACTATTTTTCTATTAAATTTCGACGATTCTCCTTCAAAGAACTACAAATTTGAACACATTCATTAGGAATAACGGCATAGCAGATGATCTTTGTAGCAAAACTTAAATTATTTGCATTTTTTCCATGCTGTAAAATTTCTCTCAATCTAGGGTGTCACTATTTTTCTATTATACTTTGACTAATCTTTTTTAAAGCATTACAAATTTGAACAAATTCATTAGGACTAACGGCATAGCAGATGATTTTTGGAGCAAAACATAAATTATTTTAATTTTTGCCTTACTGGCAAACTTTCTTCAATCGAGTGTGTCACTATTTTTCTATTAAATTTAGAACATTCTATGTCAAAGGATTACAAAGAACAAATTCATTAGAACTAACGGCATAGCAGATGATCTTTGTAGCAAAACTTAAATTAGTTGAATTTTTGCCATGCTGGCAAATTTCCTTCAATCGAGCATGTCACTATTTTTCTATTAAATTTAGACAATTCTCTTTCAAAGGATTACAAATTTGAACAAATACATTAGGACTAACGGCATAGTAGATGATCTTTGTAACAAAACCTAAATTATTTGAATTTTTGCCATGCTGGAAAATTTCTCTCAATCTAGTGTGTCACTATTTTTCTATTAAACTTTGTCTATTATTTTTTAAAGCATTACAAATTTGAACAAATTCATTAGGACTAACGGCATAGCAGATGATTTTTGGAGCAAAACATAAATTATTTAAATTTTTGCCTTACTGGCAAATTTCCTTTAATCGAGTGTGTGACTACTTTTCTATTAAATTTAGACTATTCTCCTTCAAAGAATTACAAATTTGAACACATTCATTAGGACTAACGGCATAGCAGATGATCTTTGTAGCAAAAACTAAAATATTTGAAATTTTGCCATGCTAGCAACCTTCCTTCAATCGATTGTGTCACTGTTTTTATATTAAATTTCGACTATTTTTTCAAAGGATTACACATTTGACAAAATTCATAATCCCCAATAGCAAAAGCAGATGATCTTTGTAGCGAAAACTTAAATTTCTTGAACTTTTGCCATACTAGCAAATTTCCTTCAATCAAGTGTGTCACTATTTTTCTATTAAATTTAGACTATTCATTTTCAATGAAATATAAATTTGAACAAACTTAATAGGACTAACGGCATGAGCAGATGATCTTTTTCCGAAAGCCTAAATTATTTGTATCTGTTATTGCCATACTGACAAATTTATCTTAATTAAGTGTGTCACTATTTTTATATTAAATTTCGACCATTCTTTTTTACAGGAATATAAATTTGAACAAATTCATTAGACCTAACGGCATAAGCAGATGATCTTTGTAGCGAAAACGTAAATTATATAAATTTTTTCCTTACTGGCAACCTTCCTTCAATCGAGTGTGTCACTATTTTTCTATTAAATTATAACCATTCTTTTTCAAAAGATTACAAATTTGAACAAATTAATTAGGACTAACGGCATGAACAGATGATCTTTTTCCGAAAGCCTAAATTATTTGTATCTGTTATTGCCATACTGGCAAATTTCTCTCAATCGAGTGTGTCACTATTTTTCTATTGAATTTAGACTATTCTTTTTTAAATCATTACAAAGTTTAACAAATTCATTAGAACTAACGGCATAAGCAGATGATTTTTGTAGCGAAACATAACATATTTAAATTTTTGACTGACTGGCAAAATTCCTTTAATCGAGTTTGTGACTATTTTTCTTTTAAATTTCGACGATTCTCTTTCAAAGGATTACAAATTTGAACAAAATCATAATCACTAATAGCAAGAGCAGATGATCTTTGTAGCGAAACATAAATTATTTAAATTTTTGCCTTACTGGCAAACTTCTTTCAATCGAGTGTGTCACTATTTTTCTATTAAATTTAGACTATTCTTTTTCAAAGCATTACATAGTTAAACAAATTCATTAGGACTAACGGCATGAGCAGATGATCTTTTTCCGAAAGCCTAAATTATTTGAATCTGTTATTGCATACTGGCAAATTTATCTCAATTAAGTGTGTCACTATTTTTATATTAAATTTCAACCATTCTTTTTTACAGGAATATAAATTTGAGCAAATTCATTAGGCCTAACGGCATAAGCAGATGATCTTTGTGGCGAAAACGTAAATTATATAAATTTTTGCCTTACTGGCAACCTTCCTTCAATCGAGTGTGTCACTATTTTTCTATTATATTTCGACTATTCTTTTTCAAAGGATTACAAATTAAAACAAAATCATAATCACTAATAGCAAGAGCAGATGATCTTTGAAGCGAAAACTTAAATTATTTAAATTTTTGATATGCTGGCAAAACTTCATTCAATCGAGTATGTCACTATTTTTCTATTGAATTTGGACTATTCTTTTTTAACCCTTTAACGCCGGGAAGGACACATATTTTACTCAACTTTTAGAGCCATCGTTCTTCACGATTTCGTAAGTTAAAAATTTGGTAGGTATCCATCCCTATAGAGTTTTTATCGCTCTTTCAGAATCTGAAGATCAAATTTAAAAAAACTTTAATTTGAGAAAGTTGTGAACATTTTTTCGACAAAAAACTGAAAAAATTTTACTTTTTTTTTAAAAAAATGAATTTTTTTTAAGGTAGCAAGTAAGAATGCATGTGTAAAAACTACAAATATCGCGTCCGCAAAAACCAACCTTCAATATGGCGAAATGGACGTTTAAAAATTTCAAAATGGCGGCTTCCAAATGGCGATAGAAGACATTTTTTAAATAAACATCAAAGTCTAGTGTACGAATTTTAAAAAAAATTTGAACAATCTTGTCACTTTGTATTTAGGGGTTTTTGAGGTTGCTGATTACGAATGTGATATTAGTTTTTCAAAATTCAAAATGGCGGATCCAATATGGCGATCGTAAAATAAAAAAATCGTTAGATTCTTTTGAAATTTGTTACTTGGGGGTTTTTGTGGTTGCTGATCACGAATCTGATATTAGTTTTTCAAAATTCAATATGGCGGATCCAATATGGCGGAATATATTTTTTAAATTTGACTAAATATGTTTGAAACCTCCTACTCAGGGGTTTTCGGCGTCGCTGATTACGAAACTGATATTAGTTTTCCAAAATTCAAAATGGAGGATCCAATATACCAATCGTAAATTTTAAAAATCGTTGGATTTTGTTGAAATTAGTAACTTAAAATCTGGTGTGAAATATTATAAATTTAAAATAGTAGAATTAATATGACAGGCAAAACTTGGTTTTTAGTAAAATCTATAATTGATAGGATTGTCTTAAAAGTAAAAGTTTCCAAATTTTGTATATTATTTTTGTTTCAAAAACATATAAAAAAATATCACCTTCTTAATCCACAAAAAAATGTTAATGTTTTTTAACGACGTAATTCAATCGCCATATTGGATCCGACATTTTGTATTTTGAAAAACTAATATCAGATTCGTAATGAGCAACGGCAAAAACCCTTAAGTAACAAATTACAACAGAATCTAATGATTTTTTAATTTTTACGATCGCCATTTTGGATCCGCCATTTTGAATTTTGAAAAACTAATATCACATTCGTAATCAGCAACCTCAAAAACCCCTAAATACAAAATGACAAGATTGTTCAAATTTTTCTTAAAATTCGTACACTAGACTTTGATGTTTATTTAAAAAATGTCTTCTATCGCCATTTGGAAGCCGCCATTTTGAAATTTTTAAACGTCCATTTCGCCATATTGAAGGTTGGTTTTTGCGGACGCGATATTTGTAGTTTTTACGCATGCATTCTTACTTGCTACCTTAAAAAAAATTCATTTTTTTAAAAAAAAAGTAAAAATTTTTCAGTTTTTTGTCGAAAAAATGTTCACAACTTTCTCAAATTAAAGTTTTTTTAAATTTGATCTTCAAATTCTGAAAGAGCGATAAAAACTCTATAGGGATGGATACCTACCAAATTTTTAACTTACGAAATCGTTAAGAACGATGGCTCTAAAAGTTGAGTAAAATATGTGTCCTTCCCGGCGTTAAAGGGTTAAATCATTACAAAGTTTAACAAATTCATTAGAACTAACGGCATAAGCAGATGATTTTTGTAGCGAAACATAACATATTTAAATTTTTGACTGACTGGCAAAATTCCTTTAATCGAGTTTGTGACTATTTTTCTTTTAAATTTCGACGATTCTCTTTCAAAGGATTACAAATTTGAACAAAATCATAATCACTAATAGCAAGAGCAGATGATCTTTGTAGCGAAACATAAATTATTTAAATTTTTGCCTTACTGGCAAACTTCTTTCAATCGAGTGTGTCACTATTTTTCTATTAAATTTAGACTATTCTTTTTCAAAGCATTACATAGTTAAACAAATTCATTAGGACTAACGGCATGAGCAGATGATCTTTTTCCGAAAGCATAAATTATTTGTATCTGTTGTTGCCATACTGGCAAATTTCTCTCAATTAAGTGTGTCACAATTTTTATATTAAATTTCGACCATTCTTTTTTAAAGGAATATAAATTTGAACAAATTCATTAGAACTAACGGCATAAGCAGATGATTTTTGTAGCGAAACATAAATTATTTAAATTTTTGACTGAATCGCAAAATTCCTTTAATCGAGTTTGTGACTATTTTTCTTTTAAATTTCGACGATTCTCTTTCAAAGGATTACAAATTTGAACAAAATCATAATCACTAATAGCAAGAGCAGATGATCATTGTAGCAAAACTTAAATTATTTGAATTTTTGCCATGCTGGCAAATTTCCTTCAATCGAGTGTGTCACTTTTTTTCTATTAAATTTCGACAATTTTCCTTCAAAGAACTACAAATTTGAACACATTCATTAGGACTAACGGCATAGCAGATGATCTTCGTAGCAAAAACTAAAATATTTGAAATTTTGCAATGCTAGCAACCTTCCTTCAATCGATTGTGCCACTGTTTTTATATTAAATTTTGACTATTCTTTTTCAAAGAAATATAAATTTGAACAAATTCATTAGGACTAACGGCATGAGCAAATGGTCTTTGTAGTAAAAACTTAAATTATTTGAATTTTTGCCATGCTAGCAAATTTCAATCAATCGAGTGTGTCACTATTTTTCTATTAAATTTCGACTATTTTTTCAAAGGATTACAAATTAAAGCAAAATCATAATCACTAATAGCAAGAGCAGATGATCTTTGTAGCAAAAACTTAAATTATTTAAATTTTTGCCATCCTAGAAAACTTCCTTTCATCAAGTGTGTGACTATTTTTCTTTTAAATTTTGACTATTATTTTTCAAAGCATTACAAAGTTAAACAAATTCATTAGGACTAACGGCATGAGCAGATGATTTTTGGAGCAAAACTTAAATTATTTGAATTTTTGCCATGCTGGCAAATTTCCTTCAATCGAGAGTGTCAATATTTTTCTATCAAATTTCGACCATTCTCTTTTAATGGATTACAAATTAAGACAAAATCATAATCACTAATAGCAAAAGCATATGATCTTTGTAGCGAAAACCTAAATTATTTGAATTTTTGCCATGCTGGCAAATTTTCTTCATTCGAGAGTGTCAATATTTTTCTATCAAATTTCGACCATTCCCTTTTAATGGATTACAAATTAAAACAAAATCATAATCATTAATAGCAAGAGCAGATGATCTTTGTAGCAAAAACTTAAATTATTTAAATTTTTGCCATCCTAGAAAACTTCCTTTCATCAAGTGTGTGACTATTTTTCTTTTAAATTTTGACTATTATTTTTCAAAGCATTACAAAGTTAAACAAATTCATTAGGACTAACGGCATGAGCAGATGATTTTTGGAGCAAAACTTAAATTATTTGAATTTTTGCCATGCTGGCAAATTTCCTTCAATCGAGAGTGTCAATATTTTTCTATCAAATTTCGACCATTCTCTTTTAATGGATTACAAATTAAAACAAAATCATAATGACTAATAGCAAGAGCATATGATCTTTGTAGCGAAAACCTAAATTATTTGAATTTTTGCCATGCTGGCAAATTTTCTTCATTCGAGTTTTTCACTATTTTTCTATTAAATTTCGACCATTCTTTTTCAAAATAGTACAAATTTGAACAAATTTATAAGGACTAACGGCATGAGTAGATGTTCTTTTTCCAAAAGCCTAAATTATTTGTATCTGTTATTGCCATACTGGCAAATTTCTCTCAATCGAGTGTGTCACTATTTTTCTATTAAATTTAGAATATTCTTTCTTAAAGCATTACAAAGTTGAACAAATTCATTAGGACTAACGGCATGAGCACATGATTTTTGTGGCGAAATATAAATTATTTAAGTTTTTGCCTTACTGGCAAACTTTCTTTAATCGAATGTGTGACTATTTTTCTATTAAATTTAGACCATTCTCCTTTATAGAATTACAAATTTGAACACATTCATTAGGACTAACGGTATAGCAGATGATCTTTGTAGCAAAACTTAAATTTTTTGAATTTTTGCCATACTGGCAAATTTCCTTTAATCGAGTGTGTCACTATTTTTCTATTAAATTTCGACGATTCTCCTTCACAGAATTACAAATTTGAACACATTCTTTAGGAATATCGGCATAGCAGATGATTTTTGTAGCGAAAACCTAAATTTTTTGAATTTTTGCCATGCTGGCAAATTTCCTTCAATCGAGTGTGTCACTATTTTTCTATTAAATTTAAACCATTCTCTTTCAAAGGATTACAAATTTGAACAAATACATTAGGACTAACGGCATTAGTAGATGATCTTTGTAGCAAAACATAAATTATTTAAATTTTTGCCATGCTGGAAAATTTCCATCAATCGAGTAAGTCACTATTTTTCTATTTAATTTCGACTATTCTTTTTCAAAGGAATATAAATTTGAAATTTATTAGGACTAACGGCATGAGCAGATGATCTTTTTCCGAAAGCCTAAATTATTTGTATCTGTTATTGCCATACTGGCAAATTTCTCTCAATTAAGTGTGTCACTATTTTTATATTAAATTTCGACCATTCTTTTTTAAAGGAATATAAATTTGAACAAATTCATTAGGACTATCGGCAAAGTAGATGATCTTAGTAGCGATAACTTAAATTATTTAAATTTTTGCCATACTGGCAGATTTACTTCAATCGAGTGTGTCACTATTTTTCTATTAAATTTCGACTATTTTTTCAAAGGATTACAAATTTGAACAAAATCATAATCACTGATAGCAAGAGAAGATGATCTTTGTAGCGAAAACCTAAATTATTTGAATTTTTGCCATGCTGGCAAATTTCCTTCAATCGAGTGTGTCACTATTTTTCTATTAAATTTCGACTATTCTTTTTCAAAGGATTACAAATTTGAACAAATACATTAGGACTAACGGCATAGTAGATGATCTTTGTAGCGAAAACTTAAATTATTTAAATTTTTGCAATGCTAGCAAACTTTCTTCAATCGAGATTATCACTATTTTTCTATTATATTTCGACGATTCTTTTTCGAAAGATTACAAATTTAAACAAAATCATAATCACTAGTAGCAAGAGCAGATGATTTTTGTAGCGAAAACTTAAATTATTTAAATTTTTGCTATACTGTCAAACTTCCTTCAATCGAGTGTGTCACCATTTTTCTATCAAATTTCGACCATTCTCCTTCATAGAATTACAAATTTGAACACATTCATTAGGACTAACGGTATAGCAGATGATCTTTGTAGCAAAACTTAAATTATTTGAATTTTTTCCATGCTGGCAAATTTTCTTCATTCGAGTTTTTCACTATTTTTCTATTAAATTTCGACCATTCTTTTTCAAAATATTACAAATTTGAACAAATTTATGAGGACATGATCTTTATTATGATCTTTATTTATTTATTTATGAGGCATGAGTAGATGATCTTTTTCCAAAAGCCTAAATTATTTGTATCTGTTATTGCCATACTGGTAAATTTCTCTCAATCGAGTGTGTCATTATTTTTCTATTAAATTTATAATATTCTTTTTTAAAGCATTACAAAGTTGAACAAATTCATTAGGACTAACGGCATGAGCACATGATTTTTGTGGCGAAATATAAATTATTTAAGTTTTTGCCTTACTGGCAAACTTCCTTTAATCGAGTGTGTGACTATTTTTCTATTAAATTTAGACCATTCTCCTTCATAGAATTACAAATTTGAACACATTCATTAGGACTAACGGTATAGCAGATGATCTTTGTAGCAAAACTTAAATTTTTTGAATTTTTGCTATGCTGGCAAATTTTCTTCATTCGAGTTTTTCACTATTTTTCTATTAAATTTCGACCATTCTTTTTTCAAAGGATTACAAATTAAAACAAAATCAAAATCAATAATAGCAAGAGCAGATGATTTTTGTAGCGAAAACCTAAATTTTTTGAATTTTTGCCATGCTGGCAAATTTCCTTTAATCGAGTGTGTCACTATTTTTCTATTAAATTTAGACCATTCTCTTTCAAAGGATTACAAATTTGAACAAATTCATTAGGAGTAACGGCATAGTAGATGATCTTTGTAGCGAAAACTTAAATTATTTGAATTTTTGCTATGCTAACAAACTCCCTTCAATCGAGAATGTCACTATTTTTCTATTAAATTTCGACCATTCTTTTTCAAAATATTACAAATTTGAACAAATTTATTAGGACTAACGGCATGAGCAGATGATCTTTTTCCGATAGTCTAAATTATTTGTATCTGTTATTACCATACTGGCAAATTTCCTTCAATCGAGTGTGTCACTATTTTTCTTTTATATTTCGACAATTCTTTTTTAAATGATTATAAATTCGAACAAAGTTATTAGGATTAACGGCAAGGGCAGATTATCTTTTTTACGAAAACCTAAATTATTTGTATGGCAATTATCAAGTTCACTATTTTTTAACTCTCTTTATAAAATCTTGATTTACTATAAAATATTAGATTATGGTGTTTGAAAACGCCTTAGTTGTTATCTGATAATCTTTAAATTGTGGTTTTTGTTAGAACTTGACTAAAGATCTCTCATTTTCAGTTATTGTTATTAAATTTATTGGAGTCAGTTTTGTAATTATTAGATATTTTTGTAAAATTTGTGTTTTCTCTCTTTTCTTGATCTTAGCTAATTTTTATTACTTCTTGCCAAGTTGCAATTCTGAATAATGCAGAAAAAATTAAAAATACTAGTTGTTTTGCTCTCTCATACAAAATTTTCAATTGAGAAATGTCATATAATATATAATAAAAATTTTATTATTCACCGTTACGGAAATAAGACTCAACTAACTAAAGAAGCCTTTGAGTCTATCGCAGAGAACATTAAAAAGAAGGAGGACTGCTATTTTTGGTTAAGATGTTAACTTTTTAATATTAAATAACGTTGTTTCAAAAGTAAAGTTTTAAAATGTAAATTAATTGAGTTTATTTCAAAACAAAAGTGAAGAATAATTTAAAAAACATTAAAAGTAAAACTAATAGGAAATTATTACGTAACGGTAGTAAAATTTATTTATTTTAACTGTTATTTGAATAATATACTTACATGTTTATTACAGGTGGAACAGTCAAAGGATTGTCGTCAAAAATTTAGAACCGTTTTTACATAATGTCGAGAAAATCTATAAAATCTACTGATGAAGAAAAGTTTTTGGAAGCATTCGCTTTTCTGAGCAATCAGATTAAAAGTAGAGTAATTAAAAAGTAATGAATCTCTAATTTTTTGGGTTTTTATTATTTTTTTTTGAAATTACATCTAAAGGACCCCGCACTTTTACTATTGAATTTGTCTCTCAGACAATTTTTTTGTAACTTTGCAGATTTGTAGTTTTTGACCTTCTGAACAAAAAATGTATGGGACAAAATTCAAAATAATGACCAGTTTTTGAGATACATACGGTCAAAGTTAAAAAAATATTTTTTGTTGACAAAAGTCAATTGAATTCGCTTGAAACTGGTTACTCGGGGGTTTTTAAGGTCGCTGATAACGAATATGATGTTGGATTTTAAAAATTCAAAATGGCGACTCCAATATGGCGGACATATTTTAGAAAAGTCAATTGAAATCGCTTGAAACTGGTTACTTGAGGGTTTTTACGGTCGCTGATAACGAATATGATGTTGGATTTTCAAAATGCAAAATGGCGACTCCAATATGACGGACATATTTTAGAAAAGTCAATTGAAATCGCTTGAAACTGGTTACTCGGGGGTTTTTAAGGTCGCTGATAATGAATATGATGTTGGATTTTAAAAATGCAAAATGGCGACTCCAATATGACGGACATATTTTAGAAAAGTCAATTGAAATCGCTTGAAACTGGTTACTTGGGGGGTTTAAGGTCGCTGATAACGAATATGGTGTTGGATTTTCAAAATTCAAAAATGGCGACTCCAATATGGCGGACATATTTTAGAAAAGTCAATTGAAATCGCTTGAAACTGGTTACTTGAGGGTTTTTACGGTCGCTGATAACGAATATGATGTTGGATTTTCAAAATGCAAAATGGCGACTCCAATATGACAGACATATTTTAGAAAAGTCAATTGAAATCGCTTGAAACTGGTTACTCGGGGGTTTTTAAGGTCGCTGATAATGAATATGATGTTGGATTTTAAAAATGCAAAATGGCGACTCCAATATGACGGACATATTTTAGAAAAGTCAATTGAAATCGCTTGAAACTGGTTACTTGGGGGTTTTAAGGTCGCTGATAACGAATATGGTGTTGGATTTTCAAAATTCAAAAATGGCGACTCCAATATGGCGGACATATTTTAGAAAAGTCAATTGAAATCGCTTGAAACTGGTTACTTGAGGGTTTTTACGGTCGCTGATAACGAATATGATGTTGGATTTTCAAAATGCAAAATGGCGACTCCAATATGACAGACATATTTTAGAAAAGTCAATTGAAATCGCTTGAAACTGGTTACTCGGGGGTTTTTAAGGTCGCTGATAACGAATATGATGTTGGATTTTAAAAATGCAAAATGGCGACTCCAATATGACGGACATATTTTAGAAAAGTCAATTGAAATCGCTTGAAACTGGTTACTTGGGGGTTTTAAGGTCGCTGATAACGAATATGGTGTTGGATTTTCAAAATTCAAAAATGGCGACTCCAATATGGCGGACATATTTTAGAAAAGTCAATTGAAATCGCTTGAAACTGGTTACTGGGGGGTTTTTAAGGTCGCTGATAACGAATATGATGTTACATTGGTAAAAACACACTTAGGTAGAGAGAAAAATAGACAAAGAGACGGGAAGAATCTAATAGCTTAATAAAATATTTGAAAGAAACGTAGAAAGATATACAGATAGTTGTAACCTAAGGTGATAAATCAGTTTAAGGCAAGATCAAAAAATAATTCAGCAGTTTAAATAATTAGTATGTGATTCAGCCGTTGAAGGCAAGAGCAGGGGGTGATTTACAAGTTTAAGTCAAGATAAGTTAGTGATTTACTAATTTAAGTGTTTTTTTTATTCTGCATGCTCTTCATTTTGGCTGAATCACTTTTTGATGTTGCCTTAATTGGCTGAATCAGTTTATGATTTTGCCTTCAACGGCTGAATCACTTTTTGATCTTGCCTTAATTGGTTAAATCAGTTCATGGTTTTGCCTTCAACGGCTGAATCACTTTTTGATCTTGCCTTAATTGGCTGAAACAGTTTATGGTTTTGCGTTCAACGGCTGAATCACTTTTTGATCTTGCCTTAATTGGCAGAATTAGTTCATGATTTTGCCTTCAACGGCTAAATCACATACTAATTCTTTAAACTGCCGAATTACTTTTTGATCTTGCCTTAAACTGCTTTATCACCTTATGTTACAACTATCTGTATATCTTTCTACGTTTCTTTCTAACATTTTATTAAGCTATTAGATTCTTCCCCTCTCTTTGTCTATTTTTCTCTCTACCTAAGTGTGTTTTTACCAATGTAACATCATATTCGTTATCAGCGACCTTAAAATCCCCCAAGTAACCAGTTTCAAGCGATTTCAATTGACTTTTCTAAAATATGTCCGTCATATTAGAGTCGCCATTTTGAATTTTGAAAATCTAACATCATATTCGTTATCATCGACCTTAAAAACCCCCAAGTAACCAGTTTTAAGCGATTTCAATTGACTTTTCTGAAATATGTCCGCTTTATATTTGAGTCGCCATTTTGAATTTTGAAAATCCAACATCATATTCGTTATCAGCGACCTTAAAAACTTCCGAGTAACCAGTTTCAAGCGAATTCAATTGACTTTTGTCAACAAAACATTCTTGAACGACTAATACCCGTTATTTGATTTTTTTGAACTTTGACCGTCTGTATCTCAAAAACTGGTCATTATTTTGAATTTTGTCCCACACATTTTTTGTTCAGAAGGTCAAAAACTACAAATCTGCAAAGTTACAAAAAAATTGGTTGAGAGCCAAATTCAATAGTAAAAGTGCGGGGTCCTTTATGTAAATATGTTTTATAAAAGCTAAATGTTTTGTTCATTTCTGAAAAGAATATTTCATTTCTGTCAGAACATTGCTTTAAATTTTCATAATTTTAGCACAAATAGTTGTTATGGACTTTAAAGATTTTAGCAATATTTGTAAAAATATTCACCTATGCAGGGATTATAAATTCAGACTTCGAAAATATTAGTTAAAACCGAAGAATTCAAACTTTTTTGAATAAATTATAGTTTCAAATTATTTCTTGTTTAACCCCTGGGCGGGCGCAAGCAGAAAAAATTACGAAAGCGGGCAAGCAGGCTGATTCATCGGACCCCGCTAAAATTTTAATGCTTTTGTGAATTTTGTAAATAAAAAAAACGAAAATGATTTAACTTAATTTCTTATAACTGTAAATGTATTCTATAACTCTCAAACCCAATTTAATTAAATAAAATAATGTATACATTAAATTTTCTATATAAATTTCATACCTCTTAAGGCCTACTTTTTACAAAATTTTTATACTTAACTAATATTTACTTGTCACAAGAAAATAAATTTCTTCCAACAACGAAATATGAAATTGGTTCAAGTAAAACTTCCAAGTAAATGCATTTACTTGATTCAATGAAATTTTTTTTTCAGTGTATGTGCACTTTGGTCTTGATAAAACTCTTATTCTTTTCATTAAATGTGTTGAACATAATTCCCTTTTTTATCTCCTTGAATTATTGAAACACAAGAAAGCACCTAAGGGGCCATACTTTAATCACGTAACGCTTTTTTAACATTTTAGACACCCTCCTCTCCCATGTAACACTCTTTTACATAAATTATCGCTATTTTTATAGTGAGTGTAACAAATATCTTGACCCCTCCCTATCTCTAAAGTGTTACGTAATTTAAGTATGACCCCTAAACTATAATATATTTTCATTCCACATTCTCGTATTTTTAAGAAAAACTTGTAAAAATTGAAATTTTTTGTAGATTTTCTCTTGAAACAAATTTCACTTTTCACAAACTGTGAAAAAATTTTAGTTTCACAAAACTTGAAAATCTTTTTATAATACTTTTCAGAATCATTAAATTAAAAAAAAACTTCAAATTGTTTGGAATTTTTTTTACAAATTATTAGCAATATGTGCAATTCGAATTTTAATCGAATATGCAACATACAATTAATTATTAAAAATCCTTAGTATTAGATTTTATTGTTATTTAAGAAATTTTTTATAATGTTTATAATGAAATGATATTTAAAAATAAAAGATAATCTAAAAATAAAAATTTTTAGTATATTAAATGCTGACATCCTGAATAAAACTGCTTTTTCTGAAATTTATTTTATATATTAAGAAATTCATAGAATTGCAAAACAAAAGCTGCGTTGTAATAAAAATGTTAAATAAAAAATTGAAGAAAGTTACAAACTACGAAAAAAGTTAACAAAATATCAATAATTAACAAATAAAGTTCTGGAAAAAAATAATTTCACCTCCGTTAACCTAACATTAAGGAACATTACTATAATCCCTCTTATTATATATTTATTTATTTATTTAGAAAAAAGTTTAAAGTTTATTACAAAATATTGCTTCCTCGTAAGGAAGCTTTGTTTCCCTCTGGGCACGGAAACGTGTTTGTTCTAGAAACGTTCCTAAAACGTTTTTAAAACGTTTCATGTCCTCTACATAATGTCTTTAAAACGTTTTATGTTCTAAAAACGTTTTTAGAACATTGGACGTTCTTAAGCCGTTATGTAGTAGACATGAAACGTTCTAAAAACGTTTTAGGAACGTTCCTAGAATAAAGACGTTTCCGTGCCCAGAGGGTTTTACCTTGTTTTCTTTTTTTAATTTTTTAATGTATCCTCAAAAATTTTTTGGATTGTTTCTTTGATTTCTCCTCTTTTATGAATTTTTTTATTGGCAGCTTCACAGTATCTAAGGCTATTAATTATTAACGTTAAAATAAAAAATGCGTCTTTATTAAAAGAATAGTTTATAAATTATCAATATTTGATTTAATACGCACCTTTTTTTAATTTTTTTTGCTCACCAAGAAAGTGAAACGAATGGAAAAGAATTATTTAGTTTTTCCAATTTTCGAGCGCTAAAACATAATATGAAGTCAGAATAAGTGGTAGTTATTTCATTATCCTTTCTTCTTGTTTTTTGCCTTTCTCCTCTACTGTGTCAGAAGAGAGCAAAGAACAATAACAATTTTTTTATTATTTCAATAACTTTAATAATAATAATAATAATAATAATAATAATAATAATAATAATAATAATAATAATAATAATAATAGTAATAATAATAATAATAATAATAATAATAATTTTTATTTTTTTTATTTTATTTTACGTGGGAAGTGGAAAATCTGCTAACCCTTGGAGGCCTACTTCCAAGGCAGATACCTGGAGCCCGCACTCCTAGGTTATGTGGAGGTAACCGCTCTTGTTCTGGTCGACCCACTAAAAACCATCGCCAGTGGAGGTCTCCTTACCTACTTCCAGATCCGAAGTCCCTAACTAGGCGCTAGAGGAAAAGGGAGGAGATCCAGTTAAGTTCTCCTCCGTCTTCCCCGAGGACCCAGCCGAGCAGCAGGAGTTCTTCAGTATACTCCCATCCTTCTGTTATTCTCCTTTTTCCTCATCACTGCAATGACGAAGGACTCGATGTCTCTCCATTTATCTGCATCCTGTAACATAATTGGAACCATGTTCTCGACCGTGACTTCAGTACCCACGGCCGAAAACATGGCTTCCCTTAGTTCAATGTGCTCTGCTTCGTCGTCACCCGAACCGTTGCAGTACACACATTTCGCATCTGCTTCTATTTTAAACCGATAGAAGTACTGGCCAAAACAACCATGACCCGACAAAATCTGTGTGAGGTAGTAGCTCACTTCACCGTGTTGTCTTTCCAACCATGTGGCGAGGTGGGGAATCAGGCGATGAGTCCATCTGCCTTTTAATTCCCCATCCCATCTCTCCTGCCAACTCAGAATGAGTCTTTTTCTTGACTCTGTGCGGATTAAAGCTTTGAGTCTTTCTCTACGCTCCGGGTTGCCCACCAGATTTTTGGAGAGCTGGAAATTTTCCTGCCTTTCTATTGCCAACAAGTCCATTGGCGGTAATCTAGCAAGCACCCGGAGAGCGCAGTCAGACACCGTTCTGAAGGCTGACGTTATTCTCCTTGCTGGCTCTCTCTGTGCCGAGAGGAGTCTGTCAGAGATGCTGTGGATCTTAAGGGCTGAGGCCCATACAGGGGCAGCATATAGCTGCTTTGATTGAACCACAGTCGCCACTAGTCTTCGTTTATTTTCCCTGGGGCCACCGATATTGGGCATCATCCTCAAAAGGTTTCCCATGCATTCAGTGGCTTTGAGCGTTGAGATGTTAATATGTTGTGCAAAACTTAAGCGTTTGTCCAACCACGCTCCCAGGTACTTAAGCGTGTTTCCCCAAACGACTTCAGATCCTCCTATCTCGATTTTCGGGGCTGTGTAAAGTCTCCTGTCTGTGACGAGTAGAGCTTCCGTCTTTTCGAAAGCCATTTGCGGACCATGTCGGTAAAGCCAAAACTCAGCTCGACGCAGACTATCGTCAAGTTTTATTTTCAAAAGTTCTAGACACTCGTCGTAACATACCAAAAGCACGTCGTCCGCGAACCCGGACATGGACGTATCTTCAGGTAAGTCCAACCTCAGAAAATCGTCATACATAACGTTCCAAATAGTTGGACCCACCCTTGATCCTTGGGGAGCTCCGCATGTCATTTCCTCTTTGATATGCCATGCATCGCTCTCATACACAACCCATCTGTCGCTAAGATAGTTTTCTATCATTCGCAGCAGATACGTCGGTACCCCTTTACGTCTCATTGACTCTACACAATTATCCCATCTCGCAGAATTGAACGTGTTCCGGATGTCTATTGTAACAAGCGCGCAAAAGCCCTTCTTTCGCCCTTCTTTAACTTTATCTTTAACTTTTTTCGCCTTTTCTAAAACCGCTAACATCGCGTCTACTGTCGATCGGCCTTTCCTAAAACCAAATTGATTCTCCGATAGGCTATTTTCGCCTATCAGGATTCCCTGAAGTCGTTCCAGAATCATTCCCTCTAGAAATTTTCCCATCGTATCCAACAAACATATTGGTCTAAACGATGAGACTTTATCTAAAGGTTTATCCCCTTTTCTCAGAAGGACCACCTTCTGTGTTTTCCAGTCACTGAAGAACACTCAACTCTCAAGACATGTATTAAAGACGTCGAGAAGAAGTTCCAGATACACATCGACAACCTGCTTGAAGATCTCGTTGGGTATTCCGTCCCTGCCTGGCGCTTTGCCACCTCTTAACGTCTTTGCCACCTTCTTAAGCTCTTCAAGAGTAAAGAGCTCATCCTTCCCGACCACACAAGAGGTATAGTTCTCCCTGGGGCCCGATTCCACATGGGGAAACAGCGCCTTTATAATTTTTTGGACCCAGATCGGATTGTCAAGACCAGGGATTTTTTGCCTCGATACTAATTTCTTAGTAACGACTTTATAGGCTAAACCCATGGGTCCTTTTCCGCTTCTCCGATCAGGGCCTTTCAACACGATTTTTTGCTACCCTTCACAACCCGCTTAAAGAGATGCCTGGCTTTATGCCACTTTTCTTGCAGCTGAAGGTCTCCCTTAGAGTGGGTGTATTTCCTTCTTGCTGCATTGCATTCTTTTCTAAGGCAGGCTAGTTCGTCGTTCCACCAGTACAGAGCTCCCTTCCTAGTTCTTTTTTGTTGTTGCCGGCGAGGCATCGAGTAATTGCACGCTGCAATTATTATTCTCCTCGCCTCACGCACTTTGTCATCCACAGAAGTTGGCTTTGTCATCCAGCCCAGCTCACGTATAGCTCTGGCATCGGCTAGAGACTCTGCCAACTTCTCCCTATTTAGCCGTCTGAGGTTCCAAGAGGGTCTCTTTTGACCAACATGCGGGCTTTTGTACCCTCTCCGATTTTCCTCAACGACTATAAACTCTATGTACTAATGGTCGCTCATGGTCGTCTCCCCCAGTACCTCCCACCCCCTTATTCCGCGAGCAACTCGAGGTGACGCAATTGTCAAATCAATGATAGATCGTTTCCTGCAACCATATCCGATACCAAGATTCCCCTCCTGTCTAAACGAGTCTCTCCCCATTCCGGCGACTTACTATTGAAGTCTCCCGCAATGAGGACATCCCCGCCGAAAGCCTTGATGCTCTCGTCAAGACCCTGAATCTCAGCATCGAACTTTTTAATGGGATCGTTTGGAGAAAAGCAGCAGCTGTACACGCGTACCCCCGCCACATCCACCCAAACGAACCCCATGTCAGTCTCCAGAAAGTCACCAATGGCAATGTCCGGGTTACAGACTTGGATACCTGATCTCCTTGATGCATCCTCAAACCAGACAGTGGAGTCCGGCTTCTTATACTGCTCAATGAAAAGCAGTATATCAGCACTCCTGTCTCTGGCAGTCTGCATCAAGAGATCTTGCGCTACGCGTCCCTTCCTGAGATTTATCTGGAGAAACCTAAGCTCTGGACTTCAGATCTACCAGCAGCTTCCAGTACACCGAACAGGCCCTGCTCCCTGAAGAGTGCTTTGGGTCCTCCAACCCACGATCAGAACAATCAATGCACATGGCTTCGCCTGTGCATTGACCCTTCTTGTGGTCAGGACTGCCGCATCTCCAGCAAGACGCTTTTCTGTCCGGTCCTCTGCATCCTCCAGCCAGATGGCCGTAGCAGAGGCATCTAAAGCACCTCTCTACTTCCACCCTGGCATGGACTCTGCAGCTGACCCATCCGATCTTAACCCGCTTGGCCTTCAACAGCTATTCCGCCTCCGTTTCCGGAAGCCAATAATAATAATAATAACAAGCTTGGCCTTCAACAGCGATTCCGCCTCCGTTTCCGGAAGCCAATAATAATAATAATAATAATAATAATAATAATAATAATAATAATAATAATAATAATAATAATAATAATAATGTTAGGTTTCTGTTTTAGACCCGTTTAGTATTTTATCTATTGACATTTTAAATTATTTTAACATTTGTTTATTTTTAATTTTTGTTGTGCTGTTGATTCCGCTTTTATATTGAAATGGTTTAAATTTTTTTTTTAACTATTGACGCAGGACAGAGTTGGAGCGCCACCCTCGAAGGCTAAAGTCTTACGACAGTTCCGAGGGAGGGTAAAGGGCTCCAAAAGAAGGGTTACGGGTTTTAGTGGGTCGGGCTCGCAGTAGGTCGCCAGTATTCTAAATTTACTATAATACTTATTTACTTTCTTTTTTTTATTTTTCTTCTGTTTTGTTATACCAACCCCACACAACCTTGGAGTGCGGAATCCAAGGTATCTGTAGGCAGATTTCCCAAATTCCCTAAGCAAAAAAAATAATAATAATAATGAGGGTAAACTCTATGAAGAGATACCAGGATGCACTCCCTGCGCGAAAACTTCCTGCTATCTTGGCGCAGGCCCTACGGATTTTGGGGGGGGGCGAAACACACACTGGACCGGTGTCATCGGTCGCAGGAGATTCGCTATCGCGATCCTCCAGTTTGGAAAGCTTGGCGAGCGATTGTAGCGGTCGCTCCATACGTGAAATCGCGTGCAGCAACGCATATCGCGAAAGGCGCACCAAGCTAAGAAAAGAAGAAGCGGAATATTTTCCGCTTATTAGTCAGCAAGTGGACAAAATGGTTAAAGCCACTGGCGTCCAAAAAATGTGAGCCAGACCATCAAGGAAGGTCTCAAATTCTTGACGGATTGGCTTCCATTGTTAAAGAAAAATGAGGAAGCTGATAAGGCGGACCTCATGTATGATGAGAGCATAGTGTGCAACGAGGCTGCACACGGCTATAGAAAGGAGCATAGTAAGCGTTTAGCAGCCGATGCTATAAGACGCGCAGCGCGCGATGCTGAAAAATCGAAAACAGAGGTCTTCAGTCACCTGAGGAAGTACGTAGACCTCTTCTAAAGAAGAAAATGCGGAATGAGGACGAAATTTCCACAAAAAAGCTAGTCCTCTTAAGGAAACAAATCAAAAGACAACTGAGAATAAAAGTTTCTCGCCGTCTTTGAAGAGTTTCTCAGCGGTTGTCAGAGGGGCTGATGGACAGGAAGATGTCAACACCTTTAAAGAAGTAGTGAACAGGAGGAAAGAAGCCAGAAAGAAGAAAAGGACTTCAGAAGTAAGAGAAAAGGCAGAAGAGGAGAAAAAGAAATCACCTCGGCCTACAAATAGTGAAGCGGTTAAGATCTCGGCTAAGGACGAAAGGACTTATGCTGGGATCTTGCAGGAAATGAAAAGTTCGGTTAACCCACAAGATCTGGGAATCGAGGTTACGAAGATCAGAAGGACTTTAAATAAAGAGATCCTTCTGATCGTAAAAAAGGGAGGTGAGATCTCCAAGTTTTGCAGTGCCTTGGCGAGTGCCTTGATAGACAAAGCCGACGTCAGGGCAATTGTAAACAAGAGATCTCTCGAAATTAGAGATTTAGATGAAACCACGACACCAGCTGACGTGGTTTCAGCTATAACTAGCATAACGGGGCAGAACTGTTCAGAGCTGTCCTGATCACTGTTTCCTCGCTTTGGTGGAACAAAAGCAGCTGTTGTACGGTTGTCTGAAATGGAGTACAATTTGCTCCTCAAGGAGGGCAAAATCCGTGTAGGATGGATATGTGCGTCTGTTCGAGCTTATGTAGAGGTGACAAGGTGTCAAAAGTGCCTTGTGTATGGTCATGCGACACGTGCATGCAAAGGACCTGACAGAACAAAAAACTGTCGTAGATGCGGCGAAGAGGGACACCTGTCGAACAACTGTTCTGTCGAGCATCCCAAGTGCTTAACGTGCACAGATTTGGGCAAGACAGACGTTTTTCATGATCCAGACAAAAGCTCCTGCCCTGTCTACAGAGGGGAGCTGCAGAGGCTTAAAAGGGCAAATCTTTAAAGCTTCTGCAGGTCAACCTGCACACCTGCAGGAAGGCGCAGGCTCTCCTAATGCAGACGGTCAAGGAAAAAGGGATCGACATCCTGTTCTGCAGTGAGCAACACAGGAAGAGCGATCTCGCTCCCTGGTTCCAGGATAAATCAGGAAGGGCCGCCGTGCAGGTGTGCAATCCTGAAGTGCGAGTTAGCAAATATCTGGAGACGAGCAGTGGATTCGTGTGGGTAGAGGTGTCAGGCATGCGTTTGTACAGCTGCTACTTCTCACCGAACAATCCACTGACAGACTTCGAAGCTGACATTAAGAAACTCGAATCGAGCCTTAGGGAATCCAGGTTGGATGTACTCATCACCGGTGATTTTAATGCTAAGTCGCCAGAGTGGGGCGAGTCAAGGCTTGATAAAAGAGGCAGAATGATCGTAGAAATGGTCTCCAGAAGCAATTTAACGATTGTGAACCGGGGAAAGACTTGGACGTTTTGGAGGGGTGCAATTGGATCGATCATTGATCTTACGATTGCATCATGTCCTCTATTCGGACGCATAAACGAATGGCGAGTCTCTGAGGAGTATACCGCAAGTGACCACCAGTACATCGAGTTTTCAGTCTCAGTGGGAGACTCAGGAAATGGCGAAAGACAGGAAGCACCGTGTCGAAAACGCCTCTCCTGGAATGTGAAGAAAATCGATAAGGAGAAATTTTTCCGATCCCTGGAAGAATCCCGCCTCATTGAGGAATTGGGTTGGGTGCAGAGGCCAAATACCCTGGATGCAGAGGTACGAGCGGTGAGGAAAACCATCACCACGGCCTGCGATGCATCTATGCCGCGTCGCAGATGTACCGCTTCACGTAAAAGCTCGGTGCACTGGTGGTCGGATGCGCTGGCCTCCTTGCGTAAAGCATGCTTCACAGCAAGAAGGACTTACACCCGGTCAAAGGGAGATCCTTTGTTAAAGGAAGCGTATAAGGAGGCCAAGATGGCCCTCAAAAAGGAGATTCGCGCGTCGCAACGTCGTTGCTGGAAGGACTTGATCGAAGAGGTCTATAAGGACCCGTGGGGTCTGGCTTTTAAACTCGTTACTAAGAAATTAGGAATGAGGCAAAAGACCCCTGGCCTGGACAATCCCGATTGGGTCAGACAAATAATAAAAGCTCTATTCCCCTCTGCGGAACCATGGCTTAGGATGGACTGGAGTGCCTGTGAGGTCGGTGAGGAAGAACTCTTCACTCTCACAGAATTGAGAAATGCAAGCAAAAAATTGAAAACAAGCAAGGCGCCAGGAATCGACGGGATAAGTAACGAGATCCTTAAATTGGTAATCGATTCTTCACCCCAGATTCTGCTTCGATGCTTCAATCTTTGACTTATAAATGGAGAGTTCTTCCGCGACTGGAAGCGACAAAGGTTAGTCCTCCTAAGGAAAGGTGAAAAACCTCTAGATAAAGTCTCGTCGTACAGGCCCATATGCCTGCTGGATACGATGGGTAAACTTCTAGAGGATATGGTTCTGCAGAAAATGCAAAGCCAATTGACCAGAGAGCACTTCTGTGCTTTAGTGGCCATAGACATACGCAACGCGTTTAACTCCGCGAGATGGAAAGATCTCATCGAGTCGATGATGAGCAAAGGAATACCGCCTTACTTGTTGCGTATAATGGATAATTATCTTAGCGACAGGTGGGTGGTATATGAGGGTGACACTTGGACTCTGAAGGAGGAGATGTAAAGTGGTACCCCTCAAGGCTCGAGGGTGGGACCATTCGTATGGAATGTATCTTACGATGACTTCTTGCGAATGGATCTGCCCGAAGGCGCGGTTATCATTGGCTTTGCGGACGACGCGTTGGTTGTGTGCACAGCCGAAAGCGATGAAGCCCTTGGGACATTGGTGAACGAATGTCTGCGGCGAGTTAAGAGCTGGCTGGATTCCAGAGGTCTTCAAATGGCCCTGGAAAAGACCGAAGCTCTGCTCGTCACAGACAGACGTGGTTATACAGTCCCACGAATCGTGATAGACGAATTCGAGGTCAAGTGGAGCAAGTATATAAAGTATCTCGGTGTGGAGCTCGATGGAAGGTTAAACTTCCATCACCACATAGCAACGGCGTTAAATAAGGCGATTGAGAGTGCGTCAAATTTAGCACGTCTTATGCCCAATGTTCGCGGACCACGCGAAAAGAAAAGGAGACTGGTGGTGAGTGTTGCCCATGCTAAGCTGTTTTACGCAGCAGCAGCATGGGCTCCTTCGTTCAAGTTCAGAAGCAAAACAATTTGCGAGAACATGCTGTCGGCCCAGAGAGGTATCAATGCCAGAATTGTATCTGCGTATTGTACGGTCTCGACAAGTGCTGTGCAGGTCCTTGCAAGTGTCCCGCCGGCCGATCTTATGGCGAGGGAAAGGGAGGAATTGTTTGTTCTTTTTAAAGAATGAAATAATCCCCAGAACCCAGAGTCGGGAAGACTCAGTAAGGCCTGCATCCGTAAGAATGCAAGGAGCAGACTCGTCGAGACTTGGCAAGACAGATGGAATAGAGAGGAAAAAGGCCGATGGACTTATCGGCTTATTCCAACGCTCACCACCTGGATAAACCGAAAGAATGGAGAAGTCTCCTATTATTTGACGCAAGCGTTTACAGGCCATGGGTGTTTTAACGCGTACCTGTATCGCTTTAAATTACGCGAAAATGAGGTGTGTGCGTACTGTCAGTTCCCCGTGGACAACGCAGAGCACACCCTCTTTTCATGCAAGAAGTGGGACTTGGAGAGGCGGGCCATGTTCGAAGGTGTAAACAGTCAAGTGACACCGGAGAACATGGTATCGCTGATGACCCAGTCAGAAGAAAATTGGCGGCAAGTCGAGAACTTCATAATCTCGGTCATGTCGAGGAAGGATCTCGACAGCCGCCAAAAAGCGTGATTTAAACAGCTTTTAATTCGTCTGTTCGTTTTTTTTGCATTAATTTATTTTGTGATTTATTGTCCTTATACACTTTTAATTTTTATTTTGTGTTTTATTTGTCCTTATACAATTTTAATTTATTCTGTGATTTATTCGTCCTTATTTATTTTAATTTATTCTCTTATTTATTTTAATTTATTCTGTTATTTATTTGTCCTTATAGAATGTTTACTTTTTGACACTATATATCTGTTGGTTTTATATGTTTCTGATTTAGAGCCGTTCAGTATTTTATCTATTGACATTTTAAACTATTTTATCAATTGTTTTTTTTTAACTTTTGTTGTTCTGTTAATTCCGCTTGTATATTATAATAGTTTAAAATTTTAACTATTGACGCAGGAGAACCGCAGGTAAAGAACAAAGTCGCAGCAGCGACAGAGTTGGGGCGCCACTCTCGAAGGCTAAAGTCTTTCGACAGTTCCGAGGGAGGGTAAAGGGCTCTAAAAGAAGGGTTACTGGTTTTAGTGGGTCGGGCTGGCAGTAGGTCGCCAGTATTCTAAATTTACTATTTTATTTATTTTTTCTTTAGTTTTCCTTTATTTTGATTTGTTTTATTATACCAACCCCACATAACCTTGGAGTGCGGAATCCAAGGTATCTGTAGGCAGATTTCCCAAAAGTCCCTGAGCAAAAAAAAATAATAATTATAATAATAATAATAATAATAATAATAATAATATGAAACAGAGCAAAGAAAATGAAAATTTATTCTTAAATAAGTTCTCAATAAACATTTTACACCTTAAAATTATTTAAAGAACAATTCTAACTAAAGTAGGGTTAATAGAATTGTTTACAGAGTCTTATATATCATAAAGAAAATAATTAGTTTAGTCCTTTTTTCTTTGAAACATCATTTTATTTGTCAAAAATTAGAAATAATAACAGAATATTCTTTCTATTTTTTAAATAAAATCAATAATTTTCTGTCATTGTTTTTATTATTGTAACTATATTTTACCTTAAAATTGTGCTTACCTGCAATTAACTGCACAAGCCTTTTTCGCATCACATGTAGCACTTAATGTTTCAGCACCTTATAAATATTTTGCACCTTGAATTATTTCTTTAGAATTATTCATATTACAAATGCTAATAACTGTAAATCCAGTATTTCAATCTTCTTGTGTAAATCAATCGTTTTTACTGATGACCAACGATAACATCAAAACACATGACAATTCGAATTATTTGGTCATGAAAAATAAACTTACTTACTTTCTAATCCCACATTCCGACTTACACATTCTGGATTCCACATTCCGGATTCCACATTCCGGATTCCACATTCCAGATTCCACATTTCACATTCCGACTTACACAAATGCAGCACAAAATGGAAAAAAGTGTATATTATAAATTTGAATATTCTAGATATTAATAAAAGATGCTAATAAATATTATCTGGATGTTATTATTTATTATCTTAGATGTTAATTCTCCCAAGGTTTTTTTATTTTTCAATTTTGTAGGAAATTAATTTAAAATGTTTTAAAAATTAATTTTGATTATTTCATATTTAATTTAATTCGAAATAGAATATTTGGCTTCAAATACTCGGGTTAAACCGTATGGGGGTTAAATAGTATAATCTGTAAATGTGAAGTGAATTTAGGGTGTTTATTGGTCCTGGAATTGTCGTTGAATTAAAAAATGTCCTGGATTTTAAAATTTATGTCCTTGAATTTTCCATATTTCACTTTAAAATATTAAATAATTAAAAAATGTTACTCAAGCGTAAAAAAGTAATTTTTGAGATCTATCAAAAAATAATTCAACTTTGAAGTTGGATTAAAGAAATAGGTATCTACAATAAAGATTTTCAACTCCATTATATAGTAATCATATGCTAATCGTAATATGTGTACGCCCACATGAAAAAAGGCGACTTTGGCACTATTGGACTTATCTATTTGGGCGAATTTCTGAAAAAATTTTGAAAATTTTGAGTGGTCTTACAACCTTCTTGGTGAGAAATTCGATAAGTTACAGAATTTTAAAGTTTGGAGTATCAAATACGTCATTTCGAGAAAAACGAAATCAAAGATTGTAATATGAATATATTTGGTTCTTCTGGGAAGTTATTCAGATAAAAGTTGATTTAAGTCTAGTACACCCTTAAGATTAAAAATCAATAGGTTTCGAATTTCCCCCTTTCCCTCATTTTTTAACAATGACAGAATAATGGATCTCCGACAAAGTGATCCCTTTTCTAAAAATACGGTTATTAATTAATAAAGTGCAATATTTAACGAAGTTAAAGATTCGGTGTTATTTTTTAGTTTTTTTTAAGCAAAGAAAAGAAAAGTAGCCTGATAAAATATTTTAATCGACTTTATTATAAAAAATCTTAGCAGAAATTAAAAATTTCATTTCCAAAAACATGAAATTAAACATTGCTATGCGTATATCTTTCGTTCTTCTAGGAAATTATTCAGATAAGAATTGTTTTAAGTCTAGCATACCCTTAAAATAAAAATCAAAAACAGACCGACAAAGTGGTCCCTTTTCTAAAAATGTGTTTTTTAATTAATAAACTTGATTTTTTGGGAAGTTACTGGTTAGATGTTATTAAATTAAGTTATTTGAAGCAAAAAAAAAGAGAAAGTATAAATAAAAAAAATTTCTGAGGGACTTTATTGTGAATAATCTTATGAAATATCGAAATTTTCATTAAAAAAACGAAATTAATAATTTTTATGCGAATTTCTTTGGATCTTCTAGAAAATTATTCATATGTGAAATGTTTTAAGTCTAGTACACCCTGAAGATGAGAAATAAAAAAAGATTTAAATTTTTCCACCCTCTCTACTTTGAAACAGAAACAACTGCTGCAACAGATCGACAAAGTGGTCCCTATTCATTTGTTTGTCTAACAATGAAATAAATTGCTTAAAGTATCAATAAATTAATTAAAAATGCATAATTCGACGTATTAGATCCTGTAGATTAAGAAAAAAGAATAAAAAATTTTAATATTTTTTCTCAAACTTAGTTAATTGCGATTATCTCGGAATCTAGAACCGACAAAGTGATCCCTTTTCATGCGGACGTCCACATATAAAATATTATAATCCATTTTAATGTTCTCGAAAAATAAAAAATCTGTCAACAAGATTTGACGATTTTTTAATTTAAGATCGCTATATTGGATCCGTCAATTTGAATTTTGAAAAAGTAATATTAGATTCGTAATCAGCAACCACAAAAGCCCTAAATACAAAGTGACAAGATTATCCAATTTTTTTTAAGTTTATACACTAGACTTTGATGTTTATTTTAAAAAAATGTCTTCTATTGCCATTTTGAAGCCGACATTTTGAAATTTTTAAACTATATTTCGCCATTTTGAAGGTTGGTTTCTGCGGACGCGATATTTGTAGTTTTTACGCATGTATTCTTACTTGCTAATTAAGAGAATTCATTTTTCCAAGAAAAAGTAAAAAATTTTAGTTTTTTGTCGAAAAAATGTTCACAACTTTCTCAAATTAAAGTTTTCTTAAATTTGAACTTCAGATTCTGAAAGAGCAATAAAAACTCTATAGGTCTGGATACCTACCAAATTTTTAACTTATGAAATCGCTGAGAACGATGACTCTAAAAGTTGAGTACAATATGTGTCCTTCCCGACGTTAAAGGGTTAACATGATTATGAAACTTTTTTTAATAATTTAGGAAAAATTATAAATGCTTGCTGTATCCTGCAAAATGTTTGAAAACATTATCGACTACCAGTTGTTGCTATTGATGATGACGAAGAGCTGCATGAAGAGCAAATACCAAATTATATAGAAAATAATAGAGGACATTAAATCAGACAGCAAATAATTAGGGAATACTTTAGATTACAATGTTTTAATGAAATTAGGAATTTCTAGAATTACCACATTATTATCAACAAACTAGAATACATTTATAATTTAAAGTTATCTTGTTAAAGGTAGATTATTGAATTTTTCCAGACAAAATAGTATTTACGTATCATTCTTGGATAGTATATGTTTATTTAATCCAATAAAAAAGTTAAAAAATATGTTCTGTAGTAACAAATAACAACTTAACCCATTAACGACAGGACGGACACATTTTAGAGACAATTTTTTATAGTAATTTTCTAATTGACCAGAGGTTAAAAAATCGACCATTCAGATTGTGGAATTTGTGGTTTTTAGAATTCGGAATGTGAATTCTGGAATGTGGAACGTGAAATAAATGATTTCGGAGTGTAAAATATAGAATCTCAAATGAGGAATGAAGAATGTGTGATATGGAATCCGGAAAATGGAATCCAAAAGGTGGAATCTGTAAGTAGAATCCGGAATGAAGAATCCGTAAGTGTAATCCGGAATGTGGAATTCGGAACGTAGAATCCGAAATGAGGAATCTGTAAGTGTAATCCAAAATGTGTAAGACAAAATGTGGAATCCGGCTTGTGTAATTCGGAATGTGGAATCTGTAAGTGGAGTGCGGAATGTTAAATCAAGAATGTGTGATGTGGAATCCGGAAGGTGGAATTCGAAATGTGGAATTCGGAATGTGGAATTCGAAGTGTGGAATCCGGAATGTGGAATTCAAAGTGTGGAATCCGGAATGTGGAATTTGGAATGTGGAATCCCCAGATCTTTCAACATAAGTTAGACAGACGTAATTAAGAACGACAAGGTCTGTATCATCCAGTACAGAACATAAATTTCTTCCATTATTGCATGTATGTACATTGTTCTATAGAGTATGATGGCAATTAAAGTCTCCTCCAACGAATATGAAGGAGTGATCAGATTGATTAATAGCATTAAACATATTAGTCCATAAATTAAGAGGAGTTTGTCTACCTGGAACTCTATGGACTGACACTATGAGAAGTTTACATTCAGATGAGTCGATCGAGATCGCAAGTGTTTTAGGTTCATTTTCAACAGACGGAATTGTTTTAATTACAGAAAAATGAAATTTTTCCTTAAAGCGATAATTAAACCGCCTCCTTTATTTATTATTCTGTCTTTTCTTAATATATTAAAGATTTAATATAAGAAGATTAAGAAGATTGTTTAAGATTATAAAGATAATTTTTTTTGACGGTTTTAAAAAAGTTTAGCTTAGGAGAATGTCGTGACTAGCTGGCCTTTGGATGTCATGCGTCTTATTTGAGACACTATAAGTGTTCTACTGCAGTATGCTGAGTGAGTACAGTAATGACCATTGTTTGTAGTTAATGAATTAACCAAAGAGGAGATGTTGTTAAATTGTTTGAGCACGTTCTGACTTTCCTAAATTTTTTCAAGAGAGCAGTAAGAGGTAATGTAGGACATTAAATTTTTATTTAAGTTAAGTAAAATTGATATTATTGTCTGTACAGGATTATCATCTGTTGAGAGATTAGCTTGTGATTGTTCAGATGTGTGTAAGAGTGCAAAGCCATCTGGGAGATGACTTGGAGATCTGCCATTATTCCAATGGGTTGCGAAAAAGTTGGTATTTGGTGGATTTTTTGTACGAGATGTTTTGTGTGGTAGAACTGTTTTATAATGTGATCTCTGAGATTGCGGTTGCGATGAAGCTGAAGAGTAAGAACGTTGGTTGGAACATTGGTCGTCATCAGGTGAGGAAGAGGGTACACAAACGTCACCTAATTCTGTAAAATTAGAGAAATTTTTAGTGTTTAAGTGGTTATGTCTCGGATTTAAAATGGCTTTCGCTTCATTAAACGATAGTTTTTTATTGGTAGCAAGTGCCTGAATGTTTTTTTGTAGTAAGAATTCGCTGCATTCTTTTGATGTTGTTTTGTGGGGACCATTGCAATTTAGGCAAGTAAGATTTTCTGGAGCTTTAGACCCTTTTGGACATTTATTTGCATCGGAATGTGACGCAGGATCATCACATGTTGGGCATCGACGCTTGGATCGGAAATGTTTTGCCATATGGCCGAATCGGAAACACTTTAAACATATTTTTTGGTCAGGAATGTAAGGGCGTACTAGACTTAAGCCTTCAAAAATTGCAACACGTTCAGGAAGTGCTGTTCCTTTGAAGGTGAGAAGGACTGTAGTAGAAGGGACGTACACTACTTCTCCTTTCTCATTAGTCGTTTTACGGTTGAAGCGAAGCGCATTAATTATCTTTACATCCCTGTCATAAAAGCTTAAAACATAAGTTTTAATATTATTTTCAAGCATTTCTGAATTTGAGATATCTATAGGGACATTACTAATGATGCCCTTACATGAAACGAAGATACTGGGAATAATGGCAACAAGGCCCTTGGATGTGAGTGTTGGGTCAGCAGCAAGCATGTTTGCTGATCTTCCCATGTTCATTATTACTCTAACCTTACCTCGACCGCATAAATTAATCTCTACTACTTTTCCAGCATGGAGATTGGGGAGCGTTCAGAAATGATGTCACAGTTTTGGGGTAGGGGGGGTCTTACTAAACGTGACACAATGCATTTTTCTTATGTAAAATTGTAAAAATTGCGTGACAGAGGGGAGGGGGGGAGTCAGAAATCTCAAAAAATTGCGTGACATTATTTCTGAGCGCTTCCTTGTGAAGAAGCTTTCCAATAAACATGTTGTTTAAACCTTTTGATGCGTCTGTAGATTTACCATCACGTTGAATGATAAGTGCACATTTTTGTTTGCAATTATTGTCATATTTTAAGGTTATGTTTTCTGTTACGATCTGCTACTGATTTTTGTGAGAAGTCGTGGTTGAATGATTTGAAAGTCTCGTTGTAAGAGGAGGTGTTTTTCCGTGCTTTGTGCTAGAATTACAATCATTATCTCCTTCTTTGCATACTCTTTTAACCCTTTAACGACGAGATGTGCTGCTTTTCAACATGAATTTCAAACGCCTACAATTAGTAGAAAGAAGCTATTAAATTGTTTAAAAGTCCATATCCTACTATTTTTGGGGTTGCTCTTTCGAATGGCGTGGTCAAAATTTTCAAACAATGATATTAAACTCTTCTTTTCTTCAAAAATACTTAAAAATGTCAGTTTTTTTAATGAAATTTTTTTTAAAATAATTTTTTTCTCCGCCATAAATTTTTTAAATAGAACAAAAAGTATCAGAAACGTGTTCCTAATAGTTGTACTTGAAAAATATCCATTTCCAATTTTTATTTTTTTAAATTTTGAATTTAAAATTGCGCTTGGAGGACAAAAAGTTTCTTAAATTTACGTAAGGTTACAAACTTTTTCAAAACTGCTCAAATCTAATTGAAATTTGTTACTCGGGGGTTTTTGGGGTCGCTGATTACGAATCTGAAGTCAGATTCAAAAAATTCGAAATGGCGGATCCAATATGGCGGTCGAATTTTGTAAAACTTATTTAATTCAGTTAAAACTCGTTACTCGGAGTTTTTTGGGGTCGCTGATCACAAATCTGAAGTCAGATTCATAAAATTCTATATGGCGAATCGAAACTGGCGCCTTAATTTTTCAAAATTACTTGGATTTGCTTGAAATTTGTTACTCGGGGGTTTTTAAGGTCGCTGATTACAAATATGAAGTCAGATTCAAGAAATTCAAAATGGCAGATCCAAAATAGCAGCTTAATTTTCCAAAATTACTGAGATTTGCATGAAATTTGTTACTCTGGGGTTTTCGGGGTCGCTGATTTTGAATATGAAGTCGCTTTTAGCCTTTAAATAATTAAAGTTGACGATTTGAGAATCGTCTCACCACGAGGAGTCAAGAAGTCTCATATCGAAATAAATTTATAGTAATATCAACTAAAGGATATTGTAATAATTTTCATTCAATGATATCAAAACGGGCGTTATCCGCCTAACGCCCTTCTAGCACCCAACGCTTTAATTAGTATTATGCGCTTTTGAAGCAATTGTCACAGTAATATAACTTGAATGTTTTGCAGTGTTTCCTTGTTTGGAAAAAGAAAGTCTAAAATTTTTGGCTATGTGCATCAGTAAAAATTATTTGAACAAAGTAAGAACTGAAAAAGTAAAAAAAATTATTCTCTATATCGTCTACCTCGTAGTGAAAATCGGGCAATTTTAATTTTTTAAATGCTAAAGGCAACTTCATATTCAAAATCAGCGACCCCGAAAACCTCAGAGAAACAAATGTTATGCAAATTTTTGCCATTTTGGATCCGCCATTTTGAATTTTTTAAGTCTGACTTCATATTTGTAATCAGCGACCTAAAAACCCCCGAGTAACAAATTTTAAGCAAATCCAAGTAATTTTGAAAAATTAAGCCGCCATTTTCGATTCGCCAAATAGAATTTTATGAATCTGACTTCAAATTTGTGATCAGCGACCCCAAAAAACTCCGAGTAACCAGTTTCAACTGAATTGCATGAGTTTCACAAAATTCGACCGCCATTTTGAATTTTTTGAATCTGACTTCAGATTCGTAACCAGCGACCCCCAAAACCCCCGAGTAACAAATTTCAATTAGATTTGAGCAATTTTCAAAAAGTTTGTAACCTTACGTAAAATTAAGAATTTTTTTTGTCCTTCAAGCGCCATTTTAAATTTAAAATCGAAAAAATATGAAAATTAGAAATATATACTTTCCAAGTACAACTATCGGGAACACGTTTCTGATAATTTTTGTTCTATTTAACAAATGCAATGGCGGTGAAAAAAATTCTTTTTAAAAAAATTGCTTTCAAAAAACTTGACATCTATAATAAATTTTGAAAAAAAGAACGGTTTAGTATCATTTTTTGAAAATTTTGACCACGCTATTCGAAAGAGCGACCCCAAAAATAGTAGGATATGGACTTTTGAACAATTTTATGGCTTCTATCTACTAATTGTAGGCGTTTGAAATTCATGTTGAAAAGCAGCACATCTCGTCGTTAAAGGGTTGATAATGGGGATTACTTTATCTAAATCTGAGACGCTCACATCAGGATGTCGATGACAATGCACGCTTTCTTGATTAAATAACAAATTTTTTGCCGCCTGTTGAACGTAACTGCCGTCGATGTCAGAATTTTTTTTATTTTCTCGAGTTTTTAATGCAACACTAATTCTTGCAGTGAACTATATTAAATACAAAGTAAAACTTTCACAATCACGCACAGAATTTAATGGAAAATTTTTGAAAAAAGGAAACGTATGAACTAAGCGCTACGTCTACTCCGTGTTCGAAACGGAACTCCGTCAATGCAATCTTTTGTTAGTAAGGTCTGCGCATTCGCAAAGAGCAACAGAGTCTCAGTTTGCGAAAAAATAAAGTGTTTGACTATATCAACGGCACGGACGATGAAGAAGTTTTTACCCTTTCCCTTGTAATTTTAAGGAGAAAAGGAAAAATTTTTCCCTTCCACATGTTAAAGGTCCAATCGCTGACATGAGACTTCTTCGTCAGTAGTATAGCTAGGGGGTACGGGGCAGGTTCTGATCTAGCTTACCGACTAAGGGTAGTTCCGCTTGCCGTCCACCGATGGCACCACCAGCGAATTTTTGTGGGGAATGGTAGGCTAAGAGTATCCCCTCTCTTGTCCTCTCCGCGCAAGGAACGTAAATCTATAAGAGTAGTTAGTTCGTCTCGAGACTATATAGAATGTACATCAATTTGTGATACCTAATATAATTTGAAATAGTAGTAAATGTATTATATATATATAATAAATAATTATTGGTCTAATTATTGCTATTCTTTACACAATCATGGGAATCGAATTATATATATATATATATATGACACGGACAGTTAAAAGGGACCTACGATCCGAAAAAATCCATTTTCACTTTTTTATTTATTCTTATAGTAAATAAGCCGCTCTTTCCAACGCAATAAACCGCAGCTTTCTAGCTGCATTAGTTTTCTCACAATTTCACTTTAATTTTAGGTACTTTCACAAAAAACAGTGCAAAAAAACTAACTTGGTAAACTTCGAAGTCGATTTTCTCGAAATCTTTTTTTCGGGTCGTAGGTCCCTTTTAACTGTCCGTGTCACACACACACACATATATATATATATATATATATATATATGGGTCATTCCATGTGAAAAGGCAAATGGATTTGTCCACTCGTGATTTAAAGCAATCTCAAAGTTATGGTACTTAAAATTTAGGATTTTTTATGTAGAATCGAATGCCGAGTGGCTGATTTTGAAATTTTCAAAATGGCGGCCACCACATGCTGAAATGTGACGTAAAAAAAGTTTTTTTTTATTTAAACTGTGAAAACTTTTATATTTTAAGACTAAAATTATTGGAAACAATTACTTTTCATCTTTGTGGGCTCACAGAATACAAATATTTGGTCCGAAGCAAAAAATTCAAAATGGCGGATCCAAGATGGCGGATTAATTTTTGAAAACTCAATAAATTCAACTGAATTTAACTGAATGTTGTTACTCGGGGGTTTTCGGAGTCGCTGAATACAAATCAAAAGTCAGAATTCAAAAATTCAAAATGGCGGATCCAATATGGCGGAAGATTTTTTTATAAATCGATGAAATCAACTGAATATTACTACTTAAGGGTTTTTGGAGTCGCTGAATACGAATCAATGGTCAGAATTCAAAAATTTTAAGTGGTGGATCAAATATGGCGAAATCTTTTTCAAAAAATGGCTGAGAACGAATTTTAACACACTTACTTAAAAATTTGGGTCTTTAATGAGGGCGGGTGTGAACGGTGGCTCTTAAAAATTAATAATAAAAATTTTAAATGGTTAAATCTTAAAGAGCATTAATCCCTCTCTAATTTCCGAACTAGAAGAAAATATTTGGTCGAAAATTGTTCGAGTTGCAGATTTTTTTACTTTTTTCCCAATTTTCGTTTCTCTGATACGGGCGAGTGGGAACTCAGGTTATTAAAAATTTATTTTAAAAATTCGCAATAGACACATCTTAAGGAGCATTAATCGCTCTTTAATTTCTGGTCAAGAAAAAAAATTGATTGAAAATAGATAGGTTAAAGGGCATATGGGAAAAAAGGCCCTAAAAAGTGTTTTCCCGCTTGTCGTCTCACTCCTTAATAATTAGAGATATCTACTATAGTTCCGACTTATCAGGATAAATAGGAAAATTCGTGCCGACAAAGAATTTTCTCGAAATTTGCAAGTAATTTTTGAAATAAGTATTGAAAAAGAAAGTTAAAAAATTGCACTTTTGGCGAAAGTGAGAGACAAAATATTTCCTCGCAAAATTATTGCAAAAACGGAGAACAGCTCCACTAAAAGGGCCTTCCTTTATCACGCCTCCAAATATAAACCTAAGTTATTTTATCCTCTCAAAATGAGACCTTGATACCAAACTGTTCAAAACCCTGTTTTTCCGTGTTTCAAAAATTTTTTTAACAATTATTTATCAAAATTTTACAAAATTCCGAGAGAAACCAGGGTTCCAGAGCGTTTCTCTATATTTACCAAAAAAATCCCGACTCAAAATATTCTTTTTTTCTTAAATGAGAGCGCAATCACGAAACCATTATTTTTCCCGGATGCTCTTTAGCAGTTTTGCGTAAGCTATTCTTACGTGGATTTAATCGTATAGTGAATTCGAGTTATTTCGAGAGTCGAAATTCTTTAATTCGAGATTTCTTTCTCATGTTTCTTTTTTGATAGGATTAATATAATTATTGAAGAAAGTAAATCAATTTTTGAGGTTATGTTGCAAAATGCTTGTAGCAAAAACCTTCAGTATTTTGAAAAACAATTGAAAACGGTAAAAATTTGTGTTGCCTGCAGTATTTTTGTAGAAAACTCTGCATTTAATACCACTGTGCGCCTGCGCGACTCTCACGTGACAGCTTGAGCCAATCACTGCACTAACCGACCCCACCATAACCCTCCACACAGAGCCACAGAGAACGAATAGACCTTTAAACTATTTACTATTACTATAACTTCCTTCGACTACGGTTGTGCAGCTATCACCATACTATAAAATATTTATTCTCAACCTACTTTATTCCTGTTCAATCAATTTCATTTTTTAATAAATTTTTTTCTCTCCTGTAAAGAATTTTCAAGAATTTTTAAAGAGTCTAAAATCTTTAAATTAATTTCAATCAGTCCTTTTTAGGACTTTTATTTGTTTTTTTTCCATAATGGATTCTGAAGACAAGAGAATTGTAAGTAGAGATAGGTGTAGTAATCCATATAATTTAGAAGGACATAAAGGTAAGTGTTTGAGAAAATTTTCAGCAACCTTATCAAATAAATTTCCGGCTTTTCCTGACGACTCACTGATTTGTTATAAATGCAGAAGATTGTCAGATTCTGTTTTTGACGTTGAATCTGTCAATTCGAGCATGAATAATGAATCAATTAATGATATGAATACTGAAAATTCAATCGATGATGATAATAATGAGCCTACCATTCATAATGCCAGTAATTTGTCTGCAGAAAATGACTTATCGGATATTTTTCAAGGTTTGAAAGAAAAATTTCTATCACTTGCACCGAATGATCCTGACAGAATTGCCATTTTGACAATTTTACCATCGAATTGGACAATTGAAAAAATTTCATTAGAATTTAACACCAGCACGAAATCTGTTCGAAAAGCAAAAAATTTAAAAAAATTGTACGGCTCTCTTTCAAGACCTGAGCCAAAAATCGGAAATGCTGTTTCAGAAGCTGATGTAAATAAAGTAATAAATTTCTATGAAGATGACGACAATAGCAGAATACTTCCAGGAATCAAGAATAAAAAATCAGTCTTGATTAATGGAAACAAAGTCTTGAAGCAAAAAAGATTAATTTTATTTAATTTAAGAGATCTGCACACAAAATTTCGCCAAGAAAATGAAGAAATAACGATTGGATTATCGAAGTTTTGCGAATTCCGACCAGATAATTGCGTTTTGGCTGGGGAAGGTGGCACTCATGTAGTATGTGTGTGTGTCTTGCATCAAAATTTTAAGTTGATGCTTAATGCAATAAACTTGCAAAAATTAACAGAAGATGCGGAATTCCCTCTTCAATCATACAATGACTGCTTGAATTTTGTACTGTGTGAAGAACCGAAAGATATATGTCATTTCAATGATTGCAGATCGTGTACTGGAGCTGATAAATTAAAAATTTATCTGCTCGAGCTTTTAAAATCTTCTGACGTTGGTGAAATTAAACACAGCTTATGGTGCACAACTGACAGAGCAACCATGGAAACTAAGGTGTCAACCAGAGAAGATTTCCTTAATGATCTTGGCACTATTTTAGAGAAGCTAAAACCGCACAATTTTATTGATAAAAAACAAACGGCGTATTTTAATGAATTAAAAAATAATCTAAAAGATGGAGAATTCCTCGTTTTATGTGATTTCTCAGAAAATTATGCCTTTATTGTGCAAGATGCGGCTCAAGCCTTCCACTACAATAATAATCAAGCTACTGTGTACACAGTAATTTATTATTATTGTAAAGATGGAAAATTATGTCACGAAAATGTGATAATTCTGTCAGACTGCTTAAGTCACGATTCAGTTGCTGTACATATCTGCAATTCTTTGGTTACTGAACACATAAAAAAGAATCATGCAGTGAAGAAAATCTTCTACGCTTCTGATGGAGCCAAGCAGCACTTTAAAAATAAATTTAATATGATTAATCTCATGCAGCATTTTTCAGATTTTGGAGTAAAAGCTGAGTGGCACTTCCATGTAACAGCCCATGGAAAAGGCCCTCACGACGGAATAGGAGCTGCTATGAAAATTCAGGCAAGAAGAGCTAGTCTCCAAGCATCATCTTTTAACAGCATCTTGACACCTCACCAGCTGTATACATGGTCGAAAAGCAATGTAAAAAACATTGTTTTTTTTATTATGATGCCAAACATCATGGAACGATTAAAAAACGATTGAATTCGCGATTCAAAAATGCACCAGCAGTTCCACAGATTCAGAAAAATCATGCTTTTATTCCGGTATCCGATACGATATTAGAAATAAAAGCATATTCCAGTGCTTCAGAGTGTACCAACTTCACATACAATTAAATGAAACAAAATTCAATCAGTCCTTTTCAGGACTTCACTTTTGATACATCAAATTCAAACCACTTTCCATCAGTCCTATTCAGGACTTTACTCTTATAAATAAAATCTAAACCAATTTCAATCAGTCCTTTTCAGGACTTTACTCTTCATAAATTGAAGATAAACCAATTTCAATCAGTCCTTTTCAGGACTTCACTTTTGTTACATCAAATTCAAACCACTTTCAATCAGTCCTTTTCAGGACTTTACTCTTGATAAATAAAATCTAAACCAATTTCAAACAGTCCTTTTCAGAACTTTACTTTTCATAAATTGAAGATAAACCAATTTCAATCAGTCCTTTTCAGGACTTTACTCTTCATAAATTGAAGATAAACCAATTTTAATCATTCCTTTTCAGGACTTTTACTCTGATAAATAAAATTAAAACCACTTTCAATCAGTCCTTTTCAGGACTTCACTTTTGATAAATCAAATTCAATCCAATTTCAATCAGTCTTTTTCAGGACTTTGCTTTTCATAAATTGAAGTTAAACCAATTTCAATCAGCCATTTTAAGGACTTTTAATACATAAAATTAATACCAATTTCAATCAGTTGTTTTTAGGTAAATAGTGTAAAACCAAATTTCAATCAATCCATTTCAGGACTTTCTTTTATAAATAGTATTAAAACCAATTTCAGGTAGTCCTTTTTAGGATTTTCCTTTTGCTGAATATGAATAAAATAAATTTCAATGAATTTCTTCAAGCATTATCTTTGCGCGTTTTGATAAATATTATTTGTTTCAATAATTAATTCGTTATCAGCGATCCGACAAATTTTTGAGTAACAAGATTCATTTTTAACCATTTTCTGAAAAAGATTTCGCCACATTTGATCCACCTCTTAAAATTTTTGAATTCTGACCAATGATTCGTATTCAGCGACTCCAAAAACCCTTAAGTAGTAATATTCAGTTGATTTCATCGATTTATAAAAAAATCTTCCGCCATATTGGATCCGCCATTTTGAATTCTGACTTTTGATTCGTATTCAGCGGCCCCGAAAACCCCCGAGTAACAACATTCAGTTGAATTTATTGAGTTTTCAAAAATTAATCCGCCATCTTGGATCCGCCATTTTGAATTTTTGAATTCTGACCATTGATTCGTATTCAGCGACTCCAAAAACCCTTAAGTAGTAATATTCAGTTGATTTCATCGATTTATAAAAAAATCTTCCGCCATATTAGATCCGCCATTTTGAATTTTTGAATTCTGACTTTTGATTCGTATTCAGCGACCCCGAAAACCCCCGAGTAACAACATTCAGTTGAATTCAGTTGAATTTATTGAGTTTTCAAAAATTAATCCGCCATCTTGGATCCGCCATTTTGAATTTTTTGATTCGGACCAAATATTTGTATTCTGTGAGCCCACAAAGATGAAAAGTAATTGTTTCCAATAATTGTAGTCTTAAAATATAAAAGTTTTAACAGTTTAAATAAAAAAAAAACTTTTTTTACGTCACATTTCAGCATGTGGTGGCCGCCATTTTGAAAATTTCAAAATCAGCCACTCGGCATTCGATTCTACATAAAAAATCCTAAATTTTAAGTACCATAACTTTGAGATTGCTTTAAACTACGAGTGGACAAATCCATTTGCCTTTTCACATGGAATGACCCATATATATATATATATATATATATATATATATATATATATATATATATATATATATATATGGGACATTCCATGTGAAAAGGCAAATGGATTTGTCCACTCGTAGTTTAAAGCAATCTCAAAGTTATGGTTATATATATCAAAGTTATATATATATATATATATATATATATATATATATATATATATATATATATATAATTAGTAATATATCAATTCAAATATTCCCACAATTGGTGACCCCGACGTGATCGGGATAGTGTCGGTCTCATACCTGAGTGCATCCGGAATTTGCGATGCAATCTAAACATTCTAATAAGTGCTACAACCAGGTTATTTGTTCTTTGAGAAATTTTACAACATTTTGTGAATATTTTCTCATCGAAAAGCGTAGTTAACGACGAATGCCGCCCGAGCACATGTTTCAACTGCGAGACCGCCATTTTTTGCTACACACATTTGGAGCGTTTGTCTGTTTATTTTGCCGTCTGCCTATTGCCTGAATTTTATTGATTGACGAGAGACGAATGCTGAGGATTCTCACAGAGACCTGGATTGTTGCTTATCTGCACACGGCTGTTCGAGGAACGAGACATAGTGTACCGAGATTTCAAATTTGGTGAGACAAGCTGTCATGTTTAATTTTTTCGCTTTCTGAAAACGGCGCATGGGCATCAACACTCTGAGCCCATGCAACAGGTGCGTAATGCATTCATAACCTGTTTTTGCAAAATAACAGTTTTCAGTCTTTCTTTCCCCTTATGATTTTTCCTCTTTCATGAGAAATTTTCCTGTCAACACCTGGTGGATCGATGACAACGCATCCCATTTTGGAATCCAAGTGAGCATTTTCACTCCGGAAAACCCGTCCAATATCTGGTTTTCAACTCAATGATGGACTTCTCACTTGTCGTCGTTGGACACATTCTCGTTGGGAAAAACTAAGCAGCCTACGGGACCATCATTTTCAGCATTACCGTCTTATTATATTTATTGTTTGTAAGTATGTACGAATGCCCTCGAGAATTATCGTGATTTCTTTTAATTTATTCAATATTAGTCCTTTACTAGTATTCCAAATATTATTAAATTTTCAACGCGTCAAATTTCAACGTTTATTTCGAATGATTAAGCGTCGTTATTTTCCTTATTTAAGAAATTGCTGAATTCCAACAAAATTTTTTTATTCGTTATAATAACGAGTACTATCTAGTTATACTTAGAACATTTTCAATTTATAATTTTTCGAGAAGTTTATTAAACAATCTTTTCTCGTTTCGTTAACAAAATTATTTTCGTTCGATTATATTGCGATGCGAATTATTTTATTCTTTTTAAAAAATTACCGCATTTATTTTCAATTAACGAGTTGTATAACGTACATATTTAGCTTCGCATATTCGTTTTTAAATTTTTATGGGAACGTCAGTCGCGAATTTTAGAAAATAAAAGTTTTCTTTTTATTAACTATGACTGATGAAAACAAAACACTGCCCCCCCCGGGATGACCTTGCGGACGCGGGTGAGAATTCTCGTCATTCGGAGCAGGCCTCGAATCTTGGTCATATTGATGCGTCCTATCGTGTTCCTAAACTTGGAAGTTTTTTCCATAATGACCCTGTACTATGGTTCGCTCGAGCGGTTATGTTCGAATACGCGCATCTTAATTCACAGCGAGCTCGTGCTGGTGCTGTTATGGCCGCCTTAGACTGCGATCTCATTCAGACTATCGGAGATCTTATCACTTCTGTCGAACCGATTGCAGATCTTTATACACAAATTAAGAATAGATTAATTAAGAGTTTTTCTGTATCACCCGAAAGCGAACTTCGAAGTGTTCTTAAGGGAGAGATTATAAGCGATGGTAAACCGTCCATTTTTTTGAGTAGAATCCGCCACTTTAGCCGAAATCGATGTAGTGATGAGGTGGTGTGTGCAATTTTTATAGAACAACTACCAGCGAATTGTCGGGCTATTCTTGCGATGTCAGAGACTACCGACTTATCGAAACTTGCTATCATCGCGGATAGAATCGTTGACGTGGTTCATACGCCTGGAATTTCAGTTTCCGCTATTGAAAAAGAGGATAAATTGACGAAATTAATTAAGAAATTAACCTTGCGTGTCGATGCCCTTACCTCCGGTAATCGTAGACGATCCCGGGAATTTAATCAAAATCATTCTCGATCTCGTTCTCGATCTCGTTTCACCCGGGAAACACAGGAGTCGAATCAGAAAAGGAACCGATCCGGAAATCGAAGTGTTAACGATAAAGAGTGATTCTATCATAAGAAATTCGGGAATAAAGCATTGAAATGCCGAACACCGTGTTCTTTCGAAAAAAATAATCCGGAAAACTAGATTCACCACCTCACACTGATGAGATCAATGCGACCGCGAATTCAAAACGTCTTTTCATCAGGGATCGTAAATCCGGATTCAATTTTTTCGTTGATTCCGGATCTGATATATCTCTGATCCCTGCTGATTCTCGGACTAGAAAACGACCCGCCGAATCCGCACTTTATGCAGCTAACAATTCGCTCATAAATGCGTATGGCGAGCGTCGTATTTCATTAAACATAGGTCTTCGACGATCGATATCTTGTAATTTTCGCGTCACATCGATACCATATCCTATCATTGGTGCTGATCTTTTGTCGGCATATGGATTGAATGTTGACTTACGCAATCGGAGATTGATCGATTCGGGGACCGGATTGGAAACAAATTGCGGGGTCGGATTAGCTTCTTGTTCAGGAGTGAGTGTGGTAGACAAATCAAACATCTTCGCACGTATTCTTGCAGATTTTCCGTCTTTAACCGGTTTACCTCAGACCGGTGAAATTTTATCATCCGGCGTAATGCACCACATCATAACGAACGGACCTCCGGTCGCGGAAAAGGCTCAACGTTTGTCTCCCGAGAAATTAATCGTTGCAAGGAATTATTATCAGACTGCTGTTAAATCCGGAGAGTGTAGGCCATCAAGCGCTTCGTGGGCTTCACCACTCCATTTAGTCCCTAAAAAACGGTGATTGGAGGGTCTGCGGCGACTATCGGCGCGTTAACAGTCAAACTATTCCGGACAGATATCATGTACCTTTTGTGCAGGACGTCTCGGCAATTCTTTTCGGCAAGCAAATTTTTTCAAAACTAGATCTTCACGCCGCCTACAATCAGATCCCTATCGCTCCAGAGGATATACCAAAAACGGCCGTGATAACACCTTTTGGCCTTTTTGAGTATACCGTAATGACCTTTGGTTTAAGGAATGCTGGCCAGACATTCCAGCGGAATATTCATTAGGCTTTAGGAGATCTCAATTTTGTCTTTTCTTACATTGACGATATACTCATAGCATCGAAGAGCATGAAAGTCACCTTCGTATTGTTTTCGACCGTTTGAGTAAAGCTTCTCTTGTTTAAACTTGGATAAATGCGTGTTCGGCCAGACAGAGGTTGAATTTTTAGGTTATTCAATAAATAAAGAAGGTATCAAGCCTATTCCTGAAAGAGTTAGAGCAATTCTCGACTTCTCGAAACCTCGTAACATTTTGGAATTGAGACGTTTCCTTGGGCTGGTTAATTTTTACCGAAGATGCCTACCGCGAGCTGCTCGTTGTCAGGAGCCCTTAAACGCTTACTTACATGAATCACGAAAAAACGACCGTCGCGAAATTGCATGGAGTTCCGTATCAGAGAAGGCATTTGAGGATTGCCGTTCAAATATCGCTAATGCCGCTCTTCTTGTTCATCCATCTGCTGAAGCACCAACTCGTGTCGTCACGGACGCGTCCGACACGGGTATTGGAGCCTCCTTAGAGCAATTTCAGGATAACATTTGGAAACCATTGGCATTTTTCTCGAGAAATTTCAGTTCTACACAAAGGAAATATAGCACCTACGACAGGGAATTGTCCGCGGTTTTTGAATCGATAAAGTACTTTCGCCATTTTCTTGAAGGCAGAGAATTTTCTATCGTTACCGACCACAAACCCTTAATATACGTTTTTTCTCAGAAATCCGATAAAGCCTCACCGAGACAAGTGAGACAGTTGTCATTCATTTCCCAATTTACCACTTTCATCGAATACCTACCAGGAGAGAAAAATGTGGATGCAGACTGTTTGTCTCGTGTCGATGCCATACGTTTAGCATCGGACGTCAGCTTGTTAGAATTATCAAAAGCGCAGATTGATGACCCTGAGCTGAAGGCTCTTTGTCAGGATAAATCCACCTGTCTCAACCTGAGACGCGTGTTGTGGGGTACTGATCACACCCCAATAGAGTGTGATGTCTCGGGAGAAATATTGCGTCCTTACGTCCCTAAAGTTTACCGTAAACGTGTATTCGATATTTTCCATAACCCTTCTCATCCGAGCGCTAAGATTTCGGGGAAGAACATCGGGAAAAGTTACATTTGGCCTGAAATGAATAAAAATATTCGCGAATGGTGTAGGACTTGCGTGGCTTGCCAAAAGGCAAAAATTTCTAGACATATCATTTTGTAGCCATCTCAATTCGTAGCGCCTGAGGACAGATTTCGACATGTCCAAATCAATATAATCGGACCGATGACTTCGTGCGACGGCTTCAGGTATTGTCTCACAATGATGGATCGCTTTTCGCGTTGCGCAGAGGCTATTCCTCTCAGGGACATCGAGGCGTTAACTATATATCGTGCCTTTGTCAACGGCTGGATATCGCGTTTCGGGGCACCTGAAAGATTAACAACGGACCAGGGGAGTCAATTCGAGTCGGTTATTTTCAAATCTCTATTACGTTTATCGGGCTACCAACGGATCCGAACTACTTCCTATCATCCCGCTGCGAACGGTTTAATAGAACTATGGCATCGCACTTTGAAGGCGGCCATAATGTGTCACAATGGCGAGAAGTGGACTCGTATTTTGTCGACTGTATTGCTTGGCTTGAGGACGAATGTCCTGGATTCGGGGGCTTCTCCGGCAGAGTATTTATACGGCACAGCCCTAAAAATTCCCGGCGAATTTATTCTCCCTGAAGAATTTAGAACGAACCCCCAGATATTCCTCGAAGAATTCCGCGAACACATTCGAATGGTCAAACCCATTCCAGTAGAACATAAACATAAAAGAAAAATATTTATGTTTAAAAGTTTAGATACGTGTTCTCATGTTTTCCTGCGGGTTGGCGGTGTTAAATAATCTTTAGAATTACCATATTCTGGTCCTCACAAAATAATTGAAAGAATTTCGGACAAAATGTACGCAATTAATGTTAATGGAAAAAGAAAGGTCGTTTCTGTCGAGACTATTAAACCGGCAGTTTTTGCTCGCGAGGATCTGAATATACAGATCAATACGGATAAGGATTCTGCGACTGACGTTCCTTCGTCCGACATTGTTGTATCTTCGTCTAGTGATAATGTATTGTCGTCTAACAATAATGTACCTGTAAATAACGATCATAGTAATATCATAGCTCCGAACAGTAGTAATAATGCACACACTCTTAGAACGTATGTAAATAAAAAAAGAGTAACGTTTAATCTACCAAAAAACAAGATCATACATATTCTCGTGTGTCTAATTAAGTAATTACGTAATTCATATTCGACGATTTTATTTTATAATAAAAAAATAAATATCTATTTTTATAACGAAATTTTAAAAAATAAGAAAACAAATTTACGTATATTTTTCTTCTGTTTATATTGTACAGAATATTTTCGACACAAGATTGCATAAATAATTCAAGATAATTTTAATGAATCTTTAATGCAATTTTTGCTATTTTATCGTTAGATACTCGGGGGGAGTATGTGAGGAATAGTAGGTTAAGAGTATCTCCTTTCTTGTCCTCTCCGCGCGAGGAACGTAAATCTATAAGAGTAGTTAGTTCGTCTCGAGACTATATAGAATGTACATCAATTTGTGATACCTAATATAATTTGAAATAGTAGTAAATGTATTATATATATTAAATAATTATTGGTCTAATTATTGCTATCCTTTACACAATCACAATTAATAAAGAGAAGAATATATTTTAGAGGTTAGACGCGACTCTCGACATTGCCTGACGCAAACCGTCTCCCCGCTAATCTCTCATACCTCTCATCCCTACTACCTGCTTACGTTGGAGAGGCAGTGGGGGAAGAATCCTAAAGCCATTCCCCACATACTCCCCTCCTAGTGATAGCGATAGAATAAAAGAAAAAAATATATAAAATTCTTATCACAGCATTAATAAGTACAAAATATTACTAAAATTTGATAAATTAAATTGTGATTCATTTAAATCGTAGATTTCTTATAATATAACAAAAATGTTTTAATATTTACAACTTAGTAGTTAAATAAGAACTTAAGCAGTGAAAAACTAAAATAATTTGAGTTAATGCTATGTAGGACTACTAGAAAAGTCTTAATTTGTTTTTCTTAAATTAAATTGATAGAGAAATTACATAATATATAATATTATAAAAGTATAAAGCGATGAGAGTAGTTACACATAACATTCATTCAGTATTACAGTAATTATGACATATTATCGTAGAGAGAAACAATATTTACTTGATGTGCCGTTAAATTTAGCAAAATGTTACAAAAATTCAATATTTTACGAATTTCAAAGTGTAAAAAAATTAGTATTTTTTAGAGTTCCAGAGTGAAAATTTGAGTTTTTATGTCCGAAAATTTACTAAAGACAAGATATGTTTATTTAAGCCATGTGTCAAAATAATAAAATGTAAATTTTGATGTAAGAACTTTAGTAGCTTCGTTACAAAAGCAAAATTAAAGTCTAACTAAGGAAATATTCAAAAATTCTCTTAGAACATAGCGATCCGCGTGATGTGATCAGCACCTGAAGGATGCGGAAAATTCATTAGAAAAGGAATTTCCATATTTCAAATAATTTAACAAAATGCCTTATGTTAAGAAAAAAAATGTTATGTTGAGATACGTATTCTTTTTAAATATCGTACTTTAAAGTTCCCGAAGTGTACTCGTCGTACGTTATGATTGTAGTATCATTATCTGGATTTCGTTGGCGTTGCAAGGTATCGCAGAACGTATAATAAACACGAAAGTAGGTCGAAAATTGTCCTCGTTTGAGTCAGAAATTATCGTGACGTAAAACTGAGATGACTAATGGGAGGTTCATTGAGAAGAGCAAAATTATTTGCAACGGCTCAAATCTTAAATAACCCATCAACACCAAGAGAAAAACTACGGATCAGGGAAAAGATTAATAAATCAGAAGAACGTCTCTCAAATTTAAGTAATAAGTGATTCATCCATGACGAAAAAAGTAATGCGCTGATGAACCGAGTCATCGATAATAAAAAAAATCGTCGAATTCACAAAAAAGCAAGAGAGAATTAAATTTTACATGAGAATATTAATAATTTTAATAATATTAAATCATAAGTGCCGGTTTGAGAATACTGATTACTTAAATTGAATAACAAAATTTTGGAAAATTCTCTTTCCAAAAATATCTTGTGATGTTCACTTGCTATGTCGAAGTACGACGACAAGCAAAATTATTTTATGGAAAAGAAAAATATTTTTCTTCATACCTCGGTCGAAAGTAAGTACTTCCCGCTGCGATCTCGCAGCAGAAAGTCAAACATTTGTGCTTTGGTTGATTTTCATACCCAACCTCTATTACAGCGGGAGTAAAAGAATTCTCTGTCTGTAAAAATACCGCTGTCGGTAAATAAGAAAATTTCAACTTCCATGGCCATTTAACGAGTAATTGTTATTACAATACAAAATGAGAAAAAAAATTATCAATAATACTTTTTATACTATATAAATTTATTATCCACAAGCTCTGAATAATAAAAGGAACAAAATCTTTTGCTGATATAATTATTTTGAAGAATTATTTTAATAAACATTAGAAACTAAAATAAAATAATTAAAAATTTTGTGATTTGTTTTTTAATACTTGCCAAAATGTTATAATAAAATTTTAATAATTTGAAGAAATAATGAAATTTTGTTCATTATAACGTTTAGAATTTCAGAAACATAAAATTAATTTTGAATCAACAGAAGAGTTCTTTTGAAAATATAATATTAATTTATCTTTCACATTTTTTTCGTGCCTGCCCCGACCAGAAGCACTCGCTTCGCTCGTGCATCAAATGTCTGGACAGGCGAATGTTGTTTGCAAGAGAGAGAGACAGAGAATAAACCAAAGCTTCGCACGAGTGTCCGCTAGAGGCGTTGAAGCGAGGAGCAAAAGTAAATAAAGATGGCCGGCTGTCAAGTGAAACACGATTGCAATTTTCTTAAAAAATAAAATAACCAGCGTACTTTCGACCGTATATAAAGAAAAATAGTATACATTACACGGGCAGAAATTCGAAAGCCCTAAACTACGCGATGATGCCCTCGGCTTCGCCTCTGGCATCATTTCGCGCAGTGCAGGAATTTCGAACTTTCTGCCCTTATAATGTAATATACTATTCTCATTACAGTTAGTGTTTATATGTAGAGTTTCGAAAATCAAATAATCAACTCTGTTCGCAATTGTCTGTCAATATCAATACAATGTCAAGAAACTTTACTCATCACAAAACTATAGTTTAGTTTTCAAAGCGAAAATAAAAATATATGTGAATTATAATATTAAAATATCATTATTAGAAAAATTATATAAGGTAAATGTCCCTATTTGTGCACGTGTACCGATTTGTGCACTTTGCGCATAAGTGTGCAAATTTATATAGAAATCAATCAAATATACTGTTGTAAGTAGTTCTTTTTTATCCTGAAACATATTTTATTATTATAAAACGATATTTTATGAAAAAAATGTTTTAATAATTATATTTGGTATTTTGACATTTGCAAGCAATCAAGTCATTTGACAGGTTTACGTTTTAGAGTTTATCAGAGCAAAAAAAACTTATGTTTCATAAATTAAAGTTAGTATTTATGAGATTGGATATTAATTTACTTTTTTAAACAGCTAATGCGTATAAAAATGAGTGTATCGTAGCGTATTCATGAAAAATACTAATCAGTTCACAAATTGGTACATTAATCTTTTTTCATAAAAACACAATAATTTACTATATTTTGACAAAAAAAAATTGATTTACAGTCATATTTGCTTTCAAAATTAATATACCTTCTTATCGTGAAAAAAGATTTTTATTAAAAGAAACGTAAAGGTAATTTTTTCACATTTAAGTGTAGTGGAAATTTAAGTAGCCCACAAATAGGGACATTTACCTTAAAATTATATAATAAATAAAAATTATCTTAGAAAATTTATTCGCAAAAAAATGACTTCGTAATTAGAAACCGTTTTCCTTTTAAAGAAAAATATATATCTTGTATTAAAGCCAAATGTTTAACGTCAAAACAAAAAAAATATTGTTGAGCATTGCAGTGAAATATTTTTCCGCGTTTAAAATTTCGAAGGAATATTTAGATGTTTAAATTATCCTTGGATAAAAATAAATAAACCAATGTGGGAAATCTGTGGTATGATTATTAATACACATCAGTAGGTTATCCTACAATACACGTGTTTCTTAACAAGGTTAATTAGTAATTAATGCAACTCCAGTTTTATTAACAATAACAATTAATATACTTTATTAATAAAGAGAAGAATATAATTTAGAGGTTAGACGCGACTCTCGACATTGCCTGACGCAAACCGTCTCCCCGCTAATCTCTCATACCTCTCATCCCTACTACCTGCTTACGTTGGAGAGGCAGTGGGGGAAAAATCCTAAACCCATCCCCCACATAAAACCTGATTGGAGGGAGATTAAAATTTTTTATTAACAATTTAAATTCTATTGGTCAGAAGACCGACATCTTGTTTTACTGACAGAGTTTAACTTCTAATTGTCAAAAAACCTTTATTTCTACCATTAAACTTTTTTACAATATTGACTATATCAATAGCTCAATAGATGTCGCTTGTAAATGTTATTACAATATATTTTACTGCACCTAACCTTTAATCTAATGTAAGACTAATGTTACAGTCAAGAATAAGAACATTAGGATATTGGTTTGATACATTTATTTTAACAATATTATCAATCAGTATACATTATTTACTCTTGTTCTATTTTAAATTGTTAGGTTGTTTGGACCACCAATATACTGCAGTCGTAATTGTCCAGAATTAATAGCTTCTAGCATTTGATCCAAGCATATCGAGTCATCAGTGAACAATGATATAAATCTTGATAGTAGGAATGTATTGAACTTTTTATCCACCTCAACGACGACCTTGAATCCATACCTGGTGTTGACAACCTGGATCATCGTTATAGGATACTTATGTCCAGGAGTCAGCTCGGAAAGCGGCTTCGTAGGTAGGAAAGCGTCCATGCGACCAATAGCATTGATTTTTGTTAGATCCATTTTTCTTACAGATAATACTTTGTGAAGTCATAAAACAGAATGATTAAATCGACGCATCTATTTATTCCCAAATATCATGTATTACCCCCCCCGCCACTTTTTATACGCATGCGCATTATCTCCCACTCTTATTTTTAAGCTACGCCCACATTGTGACGTCATAAGACAAGACTATACTAGTTTTAACATGTTTAATAGTTTCACCCATGTGTTATCATGATAATAGGATGGGGAAAAGTTAATTAATGGAAATATTTATAATACATTTAATGCATTTATTCATGAAATAGAAAACCTTCACAATCATTATACAATTTTTTCAATCTACAGTCATGACAACTTCATCATCATTGTTTTCTATATTGTTTCGTAGTACATTTGGCGATTGTATCAACCAATTTTGTAGATTACATACATTTGTAACAGCGCCATTGATAAAACCACGTGTGTGATTTGTACATATAGATGTAAGATGTAAGTTTCGTTTAATTTTTTTCACTTGGTAAGATTAATCATTTCACAAAAATACTTGCTGCTTAATTTAATTTGGTAAAAAAACTGAAATTATTCAGCATTATACATATAATGTTTATAATAAAACAACAGTGAGTAAAATATTAGGCCTCGGCAAAGATGCAAAATATAACCTAAAAATACACAATTCAATAATATATACACATTTTTTTAAATATGTACCTACTTGTGAAAAGAAACACCTTTCACTTCCTTTTTCCCACAAAATATACAAATTAAAACCATATTGGTATTTATATTTAAAAAAGTTACAAATTATTTAATTTAATTACTTAAGACATACGAGAGAAGTGTCAAAACATCGAACAACACACACTATATGGGTGATTTTCAAATAACTGTCATATTTGCATGTCCCCATAGATAAATGTCTAATAAAATCATTATTTTTTGCCACTCACTTCATAAATCACTTAATAGAAGTCTCTTCTTAAAGATACTTAATATTCAGTTCATTAATATTAACATTATCATAGTTAAAATTAAGAAAATAAGGTTGAATTGTTAGGTCCATGGCACAACTTTTTTTAAAATTTTGTTCTGAAATTTTCACGTGAGCAAGTATTGAAACTATCTTTTAAGTACTTTGTAGGCCAAATCTAACCAGATGCTTTACATAAAAAAATATTTTTATTATAATGATATTCCACGTACACGAGCACTTTTTTCATGTTTTAAATTGTTAATTACTTTCTACCGACACATGGTAACGCCATCGTGATTTTATTACTCAATTTTATTTTTAATTGACTTCTACTGGCATTATTTTAAAGTGCAAACATTGAAAAGAAAATATTTATTCATTTTTTAATTTTTTTACGTGTTTTAACTGTGACACACATGTCAGGACCGTGGAAAAATGTCAGGTCCGTGGCATGTAACTTTTGCATTTTCTTTGCGTTTTCCATCGTAACTTTGGAAATATTCAAAATCTTGTAGTTTCCTTTTGGACATATACTTTAATAACAAAAATGTACTGGAATATGTAATGAAAGTCAAATTTGATTCACTATTTTAGCAGAAAAATGTCTTATTCAAAAAAATCACAGTTATTTGAAAATCACCCATATGCAAAGCACACTTATACGACAACTCACACAATTAAGTCGCTCTACGCTGTTTCACCGGTATCTAAAACATGGCGTCGATGGTTTCAATTATTTTCACACCGGAAGTTACTTTTATATAGCAGTCGCCCATCCAGTTATATATATAGAGATCAGTGGTTGTAATTCTTCATAAGATATGTCACCAGCAGCCCAATCGATACCATGATAATTATTTGTAAGCCATAGATTCTCACATTTGTGAGAATTGTTGTTGTTGCTCACCACTGGATGAGCATCTTGTTGAAGTGGTAGAATTTACAACTCTTTGATGACAAACTCGTTGTAAGGTCTCTTGAAGCATTGAATACCTATGACGTACGCCATGGTATCTGAAATAGAATAATGGTTTAAGTCTTAGAGAGACGCTCTCTTTATAGCATTTCCCCCACTACTGATGTCGTCTATGATTGGCCATTATTTCCATCAATCACGTTACTCTTTTAACAACGCAACTGATTGGTGTGTATTGTATAATGCGGTCATGAATTATAAGACAATATGCAGCAGTATTGGCTGGAAAATTTTTATTTGCTTTAAATTCCAATCGCACATCTACAGATGTTTGTTTTAGAATTTCGTTTTGTTTTGAGCAATCAATAACAACCAATCGTGCACAATCTTTAAAGTTATTTCTAGCTAATAAAGGTTCAGGTTCTTTTCCATAGTAGAACTTTTGAAAATTACTATACATTTCATAGAGTATGGAAAATTTGTTTTTATTAAAGTTTAAATCTTAATTTCCATAAGGATAGTACTGCGAGATTAAGAAAAGTTTAACATTGATAAGATTACAAGTATCAAATAAATTTGCATACCTTCCTTGGTCTCCTTTTCGATTTATTTGAAAACCAATAATAAAACATTGAGGTTTTTCAACTTGTGTTAAAGTTTTTACAGTCCACACATGCTTTTGAGTGTCATGGATCATGTATGGTTGATGTGCATGAATCTCATAGTGTGCCAGAGAATTATCAAATTTAACTGGACTTAGAATGTTTATAATTTCATCCATTTTTATTTCAACAACAAATCAAAAGTATGTAAATAATTAATTTTTTCTTTTGGTATCTTGATAAACTCTTAGGCCGAGCTGCTTTTGAAATATTATATTTTGAGATGTTAGTCTCTTGCGAACTGATTAGCAAGGAATAAATGACTTCTGACTTAGCAACTCTTTTATATAGCTCCACCACTTTTTCTATGAAATACAATTCCCACTACGCTGATTTAACGTGTAATCAAAATGTTATAGTTTTATCTCTAAAATTTATTAAATCTCCGTCTTGATCAACGATTCTTATATAAATAATATGTATTGTCTTCATGGTGATTGGAAGATAAATGACGTGACATGGAACTTTCATAATCTTACTAGTCCAGTCGGCCTGTGTTTTTTCGTGTCAAAATTGATACCTGAAGACTGATTGTGGATTCATATAGTGTGGGATTGGTAGTATGAAGATGTATATGTTTCCCACTCGAGATTTTTTAAGCTGTGCGTTAAAAACCAGTTTGAAGGTGCCGAAAAACAGTTTTTTGATGACCGTTCTTTCCCATCAAATTATAGGGAGAAAAGTTGTTAATAAACGTTATAGAGCTCGGAAATACCTTTAAAATGATGGTTCATGTGTTAAAATTGGTTCATTTGTTTACTTGCAAATAAATTTAAACCACTAAAAATGGTACTTTCTTATTTGTTTAATAACTAGAACAAAAGTTAACCAATTCTTTTAATATTTTCCAAAAATGTACCTTTCAAGATCCTCAAGATGTGTGCCAAATCTGAATACAATTCGATAAATAGTTTATGAGAAATTCCATATGTTAACTAAAATCATGATTTTTTAAAATGGAATTTCTACATTTTTGGCAGGATAAAAATCAATTTTTTTGTTAGGTTCTCTTCATGAAATGTCAATCTATCAATCACAATTTGTAGCGAATTGAATTTTTACATGAAAACTGGTTTTTTGGGAGGGAGAAATTTTTTTTTCATCAACACTTTTTACTTTAACAATTTAGCATAAACGCCATTTTATTAAGGTTTTCGGAAAAATGCTATTCGCAGAACAATATTCTACTAATAATTTGACATATATTTCGAAAATATTTCAATTTTGAATAAGAAAAAACTTTTCCCAATAGCATTTTCCGAAAACCTTAATTATTTTAATGCAAAAATAATTAATTAGTGTTTCTTTTATTATTCGAGCAGTTAAAAATAAAAAATTTGAAAAAAATTAATTTAAAAAAAACCAAACAAAATTTTTTTTAATCAATAATTTTTTGACATTATTTATAAATTTTTCAAAAAACAAATAAAAAATTTGAATTCCTGAGAAAATTATAGCCCAGTTTAAAAAATGATCAAAATTCATCATTTTATTTTAATGTTATGACAACTTTTACAAATTTGAAAGTTTGAATTAAACTTAAGCGCGAGCGACTGATGATGTCCCCCACTATGCAGCCTAGAGCCGATAGGCTGCTCTACTGCGTTGCATTGAAACGTTGCATACTTTTTACGAACAAGAAGTGCGTAGATGTTTAGATTAATTTTTGTATAATTAGTATGACTAGGGGAGAGTTATCCTTAGTCAACATTGTAAGGTATTTGGATGAAAATAATAAGAAAATTGTATTTTTTGACTCTAATGAGTTTTTAGTTGTGTTCAGCGATCGTTTTCCTACAAGTATATGTTATTGAGAACGATATAGAATAGCTTTTGTAATCTTAATGCAATGAAAAGTGAAAAGGTGCATTTTGTCAATTTCTTAAAAAAGTGGTCCTAAGTCAGCACCCTTTTCTTTGCTTGAATATAAGAAAAAAGACCATAATGTTCACGTTTAAGCTGAATTAAAACATATTTAAAACATTTAGGAGAATAAATGGTAATTATTTAGAATCACGGCTTTTGCGAATTTTAGAGATAAATGATTAATTCTTTCTGGAAAGGCTTTCATTTAGCTAAAAAATGAAAAATTAGGTGGGGGAGGATGAAAAAGTTAATTATGGAACGCCAGGGATGGGAAAAAAATTAAAAATTTTCGATTTCAGGCGATAACTCGGTAAATATTAAATATTTCGAAAAATGTTCTACATAAAAGTTGTAGATCTTGTTAAGATACACATTTTATGTTACATGCAATTGTTTCATAAATTGAGTATTTTTCGAGAAAAACACAAAAAACGGAAAATAACCATAGAAACGTTTTAATGCAGAAAGGGAGTCAAATTTACTTTCTAGATGGTACTAGAAGCTATCCAACTTCGACCAGAACCCCCTCCAACGTTTAAAAAAGGCGTTTTGAAGGTGCATCCACAACACATTACTCTAAGGCGGGCGAAGCCCGCCGCACCTACTTTTCTTTCACATTTTAATGCATAAGGGAATAAAATTAACTTTCTAGTTTGTATAACAAGATGTATAACATAGTCCAGACCCCTCTCCAACGGATTTGACTCCCTTTCTGCATTAAAACGTTGAAGGAAACCAGGTGCGGCGGGCTTCGCCCGTCTTAGAGTGATGTGTTGTGGATACACCTTCAAAACGCCTTTTTTAAACGTTGGAGGGGGGTCTGGTCTAAGTTGGATAGCTTCTAGTACCATCTAGAAAGTTAATTTGACTCCCTTTCTGTATTAAAATGTTGAAGGAAATCAGGTGCGACAGGCTTCGCCCGCCTTTGAGTGATGTGTTGTGTATGTACCTTCAAAACGCCTTTTTTAAACGTTGGAGGGGGGTCTGGTCTAAGTTGGATAGCTTCTAGTACCATCTAGAAAGTTAATTTGACTCCCTTCTGCATTAAAATGTTTCTATGGTTATTTTTCGTTTTTTGTGTTTTTCTCGGAAAATATTCAATTTATGAAACAATTGCATGTATCATAAAATGTGTATCTTAACAAAATCTACAAATTTTATGTAGAACATTTTTCGAAATATTTAATATTTACCGAGTTATCGCCTGAAATCGAAAATTTTTAATTTTTTTCCCATCCCTGGCGTTCCATAATTAACTTTTTCATCCTCCCCCACCTAATTTTTCATTTTCTAGCTGAATGAAAGCCTTTCCAAAAAGAATTAATCATTTATCTCTAAAATTCGCAAAAGCCGTGATTCTAAATAATTACCGAATTTTATGATTACAAACAAAAATTTTTAACGAGAATTAATTAATTAATTAATGACTTCTCAAGCTCCTGGAAATCCTAGTCACAATAATAAAATCATGTCTATTATTGAAGATAAGACATGGCAAGTAGATTAAGTAGAAATGATACCTTATTTAATAATAAATAAAGGTTTCAAGTATTTCCTAACAGTTATAGACACATTTTCTAAATATGCTTGGACTGTTCCAGTGACGAGTAAAAATGGAAAAGATGTTTCACATGCAATGCAATCAATATTTGTTAAAAATGCATTCCAAAAAACTTGCATAGTGACAAAGGAAAAGAATTCTACAACTTACAGTTTGAAGCATTAATGAATATGCATAATATAAATTTTTATTCAACATACAGTAATAAGAAAGCTTCTATTGTTGAACGGTTTAATCGAACACTTAAAAGAAAAATTTGGATGCAATTTAGTTTACGAGGCAATTACAAGTGGTAGAATATATTGTCTACTCTTATTTCCAACTACAATAATGCAAAACGTGGAACAATTGGAATTAATCCTGAAGATGTTACATTAAAAGACGTTGAAATTTTAAAAGAACGATTCCTGAAACTGTGAAAAATTCCTTTCAGACGACCAAAGTATAAAATTGGAGACAAAGATCATGTAAGTAAATACAAAAACATTTTCGAGAAAAGGTACACATCCAATTATACAACAGAAATATTCACCGTGAATCAAGTTGTATCAATTCAACTAGTGACTTACAAGCTCAAGGATTACCAAGGACAATCCATCAGTATAGGATTCTATGAAGAGGAACTTCTTAAAGTAAAATATTCAGATATTTATCTTGTTGAAATGTTAGCGAGAACCTCTCTATAAATCAAAATTACTTCTTATAACAAACATTTACAATGTCAATGCCAAATTTTATCAATAATGTAACCATAATGAATCAACCATGAATCAACAGTGAATCAATAACACAGGCCTGTATAATTTCGGGATAATGAATCCGAGGTCCAAAATGCTCCATCACGCCAAGTTTTTGAAAGTGATAAAAACTTCACTATTATCAGAAATTAAAGCTTAATTCATGCCCTTCCAAATGAGCCCTTATCCGATTAATATACTTCAGCCCTTTAAACAGGGCGTGTGTTTTTGCATAGGGGTGCAAGAACTTTAATATAAAACATATTGAAATTCTAGAGGATACAAAAATGATAATTGCAAGAAAAGCCGTTTAGTCAAACCTCTTGCTAATTAAATTTGTCTTAATTCACTACCCCAAAAACCAACCCTTAAATAATTTTTTTATAAAGTGAAATATTTGCAGAAAAATATTAACAATTTTATATTGACCATTCTTGTACACTAAGAAACCATATATACAATCTAAAACATCATTCTGCATAAAAAAAAACAAAATTCTTCAAACACTACGCAATCATAAAAATATTTTAAACATCCCTCGGCTTAAAACTAACTTCTTACCCACCCTTCAAAACAACCCTTAAATTTTTAATTATTCCACTAAGTATTTAAGGAACTTATCAACAATTAAAAACTTATTTACAATTCTTCCACTGAATCGTTTTTTTTCTAACAACATTGACGCCTTATTATGATATAGTCTTTTCTTATGCCTTAATCTTTTAAAGGTGTGAGATTAGAAGGGTGGCTATAGGGTCTTTTTTTAAAATAACAAATTTTATTTTTTAAGAGTTGCTGTTAAGAGTGGGTAAGAAGTTCATTTTAAGCCGAGGGATGTTTAAAATATTTTTATGATTGCTCAGTGTTTGAAGAATTAGGTTTTAAATTTATTGTCAGTTACCAATGAATTTAAAAGGAGAATTTTAAATTTAAGGGGGTTTTTAGGGGCGGATAAACAATTTTTTTTAAGCAAAGAGATATTTAATAATGTATGACGGTAGTTTAGTGTTTAAAGAGAAGGTTTTAATATATTTTAGTCGACAATCAATGTAAGGAATGAATTTCGAATTCAAGGGTTGGTTTTAGAGGCAGTAAATTAAGACAAATTTCTTTAGCAAGAGGTTTGACTACACGGCTTTTTCTTTTGTAATAATCATTTTTTATCCTCTAGAAATACAATTTTTGTATTTTAAAGTTGTTGTACCCCTTTATAAATATAAATAAATTTATTGTTCTATTTTGAAAAACAATGTGGTTTTTCATTTTTTTACCTTAAAATTTTATTTTGTAAATTTAAGGGTTGGTTTTTCAATTTGAAAAAAAACAGAGGGTGATAAAGCAATTTTGACATTGTTTTTGAGTTGTCGAAAGAGAAGTACATAAATTTATTGTTCTATTTTGTAAAACAATGTGGTTTTTTATTTTTTTAGTTTAAATTTTTATTTTGTGAATTTAAGGGTTACTTTTTCAATTTAAAAAAAACATAGGGTGATGGAGCAATTTTGACATTGCTTTTGAGTTGTCGAAAGAGAAGTACATAAATTTATTGTTCTATTTTAAAAAAACAATGTGGTTTTTAATTTTTTTATCATACATTTTGAATTTTTACATATTAGGGGTGGTTTTTTCAATTTGAAAACACAGGGGGTTATAAAGTAATTTTGATATTACTTTTAAAATTTTGAAAGAGAAGTACATAAATTTCTTGTTCTGTTTTGAAAAACAATGTGGGTTTTTCTATTATAATTTTGAATTTTTACATTTTAGGGGTAGTTTTTCGATTTAATAAAAAACAAAGGGTGTTTTAGCAATGTTGACATTGTTTCTCAGTTGTTGTAGCAAAGTAGATAAATTTATTGTTTTGTTTTAGAGAGAAATCTGTTATTCAATTTTTTTTTCTTTAAAATTTGAATTTAAAGGTAGTTTTGTCGATTTAAAAAAACTGAGGGTGATGGAGCAATTCTGACTTCAGATTCGTTTTCAGCGGGCAAAATTACTATAAGACATGTATGTCTGGTTCAATGAACAGACAACTTTTTTTTTGTGTGCCTGTGTAATGAATCAACAATAAACCAACAATAAATCAATAATGAATCAACAATGAATCAACTATAAATCATTTCAATATTAAATCAGTCGGCATTGTCCCCACGGTAGGGTGTCGGTACTCCCTAGTAACAAATATCGTTTTTCGTCTTGCGGACTTAAGGCTACTTTAATTTGTTTTACAGTTTCGAAATTGTGTAGTCGCGATCTAATGTTATATTGTGTTCGAGTTTGAATGTCAAAATATTGCACACATTTTACATAATCATTAAAATGAATACTCTTTTTAACAGCGCCGGATTTAATTCCTTTGGCTTTTTTAATAAAATATTTATTTTCTACCCGTACGCTGTACATTTTACTCCGCAAGCCACCAAAAGTAACGATCTTGCCGTTACACTCGTCTTTTATTAGAGCGAGTACCTTTTTGTTGGTTTGCGGAATGCCGTACACGTTGTTTGCGGAATAGTCTGACGTATCGAACTTTTGGATGTCATTTTTCATATCTTCGTATACATTTTTACATTTGATTTCGTAGATTAGACTGTCTGTATCGGTATACATCAGTTTACAATTATTGCCGTATTTTTGTAACATATACCCGTAGCGAAAATTGTAAATAAAAGTTTTGGAAACATCGAGCACAGTTAACCCCACATAGATTAGTTTGTTGAGTAGTACCTCGGTTTCACGCAGTTTAATTACAACCAGATTTTCGTCGAATATCGTTCGACGATGGAAATACGGGCGAGATATGAGGGCTTTAGCTCCATAGCGTCCAAACCATTGGGTGACAAGTTTAATGTCAACATGTTTACGGACATTTTCATAACAAATTTTTTATGAAATAATTAATTTAATTTAATTTAATTTTTTATTTTTATGAAAAATATGCTTCGTAACTTGTGCGAGCAGTTGTCAATTTTTGAACGAGCACTTTTTTGGAACAAACTGTAGGCGAAGTGAAGACTACAGTTTGTTCAATAAAAAGTACTCATTTAAAAATTGACAAATGCTCGCACTCGTTACGAAATATACTATTTCCATCGTCTTATCGTATACCGCATTGTTCATGAGCTTAAATAAATTTTTCTTGAATTCATTCTTGGCGTTGTTTCGCATCATCGTACTATAGCCTATGTATTGTTTAAGCCATGTTGATTGCTTAAACTGTAAGACTCGATAGATTTTAACAAGCTTAATGCCGTTGGCGACAACTTGTTTTAAAATGCGGTAGTGGATCACATATTTTTAATTTGTTTGGAGAGTTGTTAATAATTTCTCCTGTTTCGAGAGGGATGGTTTCGCATTTTCTGCGCAAGGTGGCATGTCTTTGTAAGTATCGTGTAGATTTTCAGGATACTCCAAGTCAACTTCGAGTATGTACTTAACAGGTGAATCATCGGGTACATTAAAATTGAAAGAGTCATCGGCATTATCAACCCATTTGAAGCCGCCATAAGGGATCGCTTGAGCACTTGCCCAGCCATACAGATTTGTAAGCATCGAAGAACATAATATAGCTGGGTAAAAATTCCTGAAGTGAGTTTCAGATTTTCCAAAGTTTAAAATTTGAATAACCAACTTTATAAAAATAAAATACATATAGACACACAAACAACAACTATGTTTTACTTAAAAATATTCATTTTCTTATCTTTTTATAAACAATTTAATTTTAATGTAAATTTTTTTTTAAACTTTTATATCTTAGGAACAATTTGTCGGATTTTAATGGAAATTTTTGCACACAATTCATATAAAGATTGGAACTTTTTAAAAAAACTTATTTTATTGATGAAAAAAATTATTTGTTGTAAAAAATTATTGTTATTATTAAACAAATGAATTCTGGACCATTTTCATAAATTTTTTTAAATATCTTTAAACTATATAAATCAAGGATTTAATATCAGAAATAAAAAGTTGGTACATCGAAATAGTTTAATAACTACGATTTTTTTGTGAGCGCGGTCGCGGCGCGACGTTGTGCTCCGCATAAACTCGTTGCGTTACGAGGTATTCATGGTCATTTATATAGTTTAAGGATCTTAAAAAAAATTTTACGAAAAAGGTCCAGAACACAATTAATTATTCATTTGTTTAATAATAACAATAATTTTGTACAACAAATAATTTTTTCAACAATAAAATAAATTTTTTTCAAATGTTACAATCTTTTTGAATTATGTGCAAAAATTTCCATTAAAATCCGACAAATCGTTCCTAAGATATAAAAGTTAAAAAAAATATACATTAAAATTAAATTGTTTATAAAAAATAAACAAATGAATATTTTTAAATAAAACTTGGTGGTTGTTTGTGTCTCTATTAGTACTTTATTTTTATAAAGTTGGTTATTAAAATTTTAAACTTTGGAAAATCCGAAGCTCACTTCAGGAATTTTTATCCAGCTTCTATCTTCACTTTTGTCAAATTTCTCCATATACGAATTATTTGCTTTGTCATAGCGGTTGCAATATTGGCTAATGCCACCTCTAGTACCAGACTCAACAAACATTATTATATCAATATCAGTTATAAGTTGTAATCCTATGATCGTGTACTTGAGCATAGCACTTCAAGTTAAACCGGGGGTCGTATAATAATGTGCAGAATCTCACTCCTACGCTTGGACACATTCTTCTTGGAAATTTGCAGACATCCGCTATTAACAATACATGTGTTTTTATATATAAATGTACATAGTCATATAGATTTCGACAGTTAAATTCAGTTTATACATTTTGCACATGTTCATACTCATTATCAGAAATACCAGTGTCATATAGAGTACTATAAAATTTCTCTATCGGGTGTAATTCTGTCTCATCCAGCTTACTTTTGAAGTCAAAGTTTTCATAAGGAAAAACGCTTTTACGCATCAGTAATTTAATTTTATCTAGATCTGTCACCGTTCTGACAAAAAAGGAGTTTACAATTTTATACTTGTCCAGGTACGATGCGAGTTTTTCTAGGGACGGCTGCCATAAATCGCAATGAGTTAATGAATCGAATTTTGGCTTCACTCCCCTTGACATGTTTCGTAAAAGAGGTGTACTTCTCTTTATTAATGTGGAGGAGGTCAATTTTCCCCTCAAAACTCGTAGAAATCCCGCGAATTATAAAATGGGTGTCGTAACCGCTTAAATTGTGGAAGACTACAGGGATCGTTTGACAGTCTTGATAGTTAAGATTGCATGATTCATGGTCAGCACCCCTATACTTGCTAGTGAGGTGACAATGATCACGGACTTTCTTTTCGCTTGCAGGTATATTCTGTTGACAAATATGACATATTGTCGCTTCCTTAAAATCATTTATTTCTTGAAGAGTTAATGCAGACATCGGAATCGGATTTTCAAATGCATTATTAATTTTCTCAACAATCTGCTACAACTCCTCCGCAAACCATTTTGCAGGGTAGGGTTCATGTTTTGGACGTGGAATATATTTACATAATGATTCGTCGTAGCAACAGTTTATATAATAGCCGATACTTAATAGTTTTTGACGCTGAAACTCTTCAGTTTTGCTTAAATTCTCTACATCTTCATCGGCGGGGAGAAGTAAACTTTCACTATCGGCGTATATCACATAAGAAACTTTCTCTTTAATCTTATAATTTTTAAAGGTGATTATACTTTTGTTAGGTTTTGGCAACGTTATTTTACAGTTATTTATTTTTTTCCAATTTTCGAGATGTACATTCAGTCTATCTACAGATGAAAAGTTGTGTAAGCATCTGTCACATATATGTTATTTACATTTCTTTTTAGATAATTGTTTCGATACAAGTCGCGATAAATCTTTTATCCATACATAATGAAAATTCATATAATCACCTTCATCACATATTAAATTCTATTAAACACTCTCATCTGCATACATTTCAGCTACGTATAAGAAATTTACATGTTTATCTCTTTTTTCAGCAGAGAGATGAAGGGGATGTGTTGTCAATAGTCCCCATAATATTTTGATAAACCATAGACATTAATCGAAATATCATTCAGCTTTTCAAATTTCGCGACATTTTTTAACGTTACTGGAAAATCTTTACAATCAAAATTTTACTCATCTATAAATTCTTGATAGTTAGAAACTCGATCACTTCTCACTATATTTTAATGCAAGGCTGATAATATAGCCCATTTGAAACACTCATTATCTTCATTTTTCACGTTAATACATGCTTGTTTTCTTTTAATTTGAGGGGGTTGATCAATGCATGAGCTCACACGCATTGGATTATACGTATTTACATTTACTTCAAGCCTCAGAATTGATTGAAGATTCCAATTCGAATCCTTTGCGTAGAACTCTTCAACGTTTTCCTTGGTTCCATAAGGATGAGAACACCATAAACAACAATGGATCCCTTTTTATTCAAGGTACCTCTAATGTGGTCCTGAAACAGAGTAGACGCATCGTCTGAAAACGAGTTTACATCGATGTGTACAATGTTCAAGACCATTTAAGTGTACAGTCTACACGCGAAAGCACTCTCACACTCTGCCCAGCGAACACGTTTATTGACATCTGGATCCCCAATTCCAGCGCCATCTATAACGTGTGACTCAAACAATGCGCGCAGTCTAATGATAGATTGCAGAATGCTCATACATCTTTGCTTTTGATGTGTAAAGTACATCGATTTAAGAATGCTTGATAACATGTTTAGAAAAGAACACACTTACGAACTAAAGTACTCAACCTAAAAATCAAAACAATGTAATAAACAGAGAACACAGTAAATATAAATAACAAAAAAGATGGTAAATATAACAATAAACGTAACAAAAAATACAGTTAGTAGTGGCAATGGAAATCTGCTGCTGCTGTTAGAACCGCTGAACCTGTGAACAGAACAGCTAATGACTAAACTTGCTGCAATCCCTGAATATATACCTCGAAAATCCCACTCCTACCTTTCACACATGCGCAGTGGACCATTTACCTTACTCTAACCTTTCAAGCATTCCTACTCCTAAATTTTCCCTCACCTATTCACGCATGCGTAAAACTCTTACTCTAACGCGGACGTAACATTCTCAACATAAGATCCGCAAAATAATTATATTCTAACTTACAAATAAATAGATGCCCTCAAGGAGGTGTTCTTTCACCCTTTCTCTGGTCCTTGGTGGTGGATGAACTACTGAGAACTCTGACTGAAGCAGGATACCATGTGATTGGCTAAGCAGATGACATCGTCCGCGGTCCCCATCTCGACGTTGTACTCGAAGTGGCCCAAAAGGCTTTAAACCAGGTAGACAAATGGTGTAAGAGGGTGGGTTTATCTGTAAATCCGGGGAAAACGGAAGCGGTTATCTATACCAGACGGTGTAAGTGGAAGCCTCGTTCTCACTTACTTCCTTTGTACCTCTTCGACAAAAAGTATAAGATTAATATACCTAGTAGAGAAGATTGGATGAATGGACTGACAAATATTCCAGCTGACTGTGAAGTCTGGTACACAAATAGATCAAAAGGCGAGAATGAAGTTGGTGCAGGAATCTATCATGTAACTTCTTAAGTGGGACACTCTTTTAAGTTAGGGACCACTGTTACTGTGTTACAAGCCGAAATTATGGCGATACTTTATGGTGCTGTTGAAGCCTTGAAAAATTGTCACGACAAAGATATTTTTATTCTTTCGGATAGCAAGGCAGCTATTTTCTCCTTGAAACGATACGTATCAACATCACGGCTGGTCAGTGACTGTCATGAGGCACTTAACAAACTAGCTGAAACTAACCGCGTTACCCTTCTCGGGATTCCTGGTAACACTGGATTCATATGAGGAAAGCGGAATTCCGCAAATTAAATAGGAAAGAGGTAAAGATCATAACAGAGCTATTAACTGGCCATGGTGATCAGCGCTATTATCGGCACAAAATGGGGATTGTAGACAACCAGAAGTGCCTTAGGTGTGCAGAGGAACACGAAACCTCGATACACATGTTGTGTCACTGCCCTGCACTTGTGAAGGAGCGGGAACACATTACGGGCTACTTCTTTCTGGGGGAGACCGTTATTTCTACCAGAAACCTGGCTCTCTCGTTCCACCAGCACACCTCTTTTTCCGAAAATACTTTTGTCGGTTTGCAGCTACCTTCATAAGCTGCCTTACTAGTCTTTGTAAAATCATTGGCCGCCTCATCTAGGGTTTGACAATCTCTTATCTTACCCGGTAAACCAGAAAGTGTCCTTTGAAGTTCTGAGTTGTAGCTAGCCCAATCCGTGTTTCTGGGATTACGAATCAACTTAGTTTCGGATCGGACCGCAGACTCCACCTCGAAGACTATCTGTGAATGATCAGAAAGTGAAGGTACATTAGAAACTTTTCATCTTCTTACGTTATTTTAAATGCTTCTGGAGCAGATAGTGATATCAATCACTTTCTGCCAAATCGCATTGCTAAAAGTCGGGGTCGAACCTCTATTAAGAATATCTAGATCTGTTCCGATTAAATATTCCAGATGCTCTTGTCCTCTCTAATTGTCCTTTGAGCTCCCCACACCGTATGTTGTGAGTTTGCATCGCAGCCCAGCAGCAGAGGAAGTCCCTTTTTCATACAGTAGTCCACCAACCTACAAACTTCAATTGGCGGATTATTTTTATTATCATACGGAAAATATGCCGATCCAACGACCGTCTTACCTATACCCTCCAGGTTAGTTACCACCACCATTAGGTCACCTGAGCACAGATCCAATAGTGGAGTTGCGTTAACGCCCTTAGTAAGAATGCACGCCCTGAGTTTGGCAACTCTGCAGTCCCTGTAACAGATTACACCAAGCCCCCTAATGACACCTCTTACTAACCATGGTTCTTGGATTAGTGAGATGCCTGTGTGCATCTTAGCCATACTCCTCATCAGCACTGCTGAGGCGCCTTTGCTATAATGCAAGTTAATCTGAGTAACGGTGAGCTTGCAAGCAGTGAATTGTCTTTACTCTTCACCCACCTCTACATTGTTCGAGCCATCACAATCAGGGACAGTGACCTTAAAGGTTATCCGCCCGAAGTAATAGTGAGGCCTAAATTCGAGGGCCTCTATAGCTCTCGCCCCTGTTGGCCACCTGAGACCTATCGACATTCAGCATACGCCAAGTCGATGGCTTCAACGTGGGATTGAAAGCCTCCAAATGTTGCAAGACTGTCCGTGCGTCCGCCGTTTCTCCCGGGAACCACGCAGTAGCCTTTACCATTCTTTGGAGCATTTTAACACCCCCAATCTTTAACTTCGCTCCCTCACAGGGCTCATGGTCGGCCACACATTTCGTCAATCTTTTGAGTCATTGTTAGCTTATCATTGTACCTCTCTCTCCTGGTACTCTGCTGGACCTACTTTGGTCTTTTTACCCCCTCTTTTTCTAGAGGTAACGCATCCTGGACACTCTTTTTCTTCGAGCCAGTAGCAACATTCGAGATAACTGAGTTGTTTACACCGGCTTTAAGCTGTTCTTTCTTTAACCGTTTCGTTTTAGAACCGTTAAGGTGCTTTTTTTGGTTAGGGGCCTTTATACAGCCCCTGAGTCTCCACCCTTACCTAAGACCGCATTACCATCAGATCCCGAAGAACCCGAAAGAAACGCCAAAGAGGAAGGGGAGGACTTATCCATGACCTCAGGGTTCGAGACCGTCACATCCACAGCCTCCGAGGAGGTTGTAGACGCAGCCACTGAAACCCTTTTGTCACCCAAATTTAATTTGTTAAATTGATTCTCCATTTGAAGTCCCACGAGTGGCAAGCTTGCAGAAGTAAGGCTAGTACTACCGGAAGGTCGCCCAGTCTTTTGGAGCCGCCGTTTAAGACACCTTTGTTCACATCACGACAAGACCAGCCGCCCGTCCGCCTGCCGGAAACCCAGCCAGATCGCTCTCCCGAACTTTACGGGATCACTAACTGACCAGTACAATTCCGACAAACGGACGGGGAGCCAGTCCGTCGTGAGCGACAAATTTGGTAACCCTAGTGCCATTCATCCATCGACACAGCAGAAACATCTTGGATTGGGGGACCGTTTCTTAGTTGGGGCCCCGCAAACAGTACGCCCCTCTGTTTTGAATTCTAATAAAAAAACATAAGAGAAATAAAAGTAAACCTAAAAAAGTTGTGATTGTAATTGATGTTAGAAAACAAAAGAAAAATTAAAGAAATTAAAAAATAAATCTTTAAAATTTGTAATTGAGATTAAGAAAGAAAACATCGGAGAAATAAAAAGAGAACTATTGATTAAAATTGTAATTGAGGTTAGAAAACTAAAAAAACATTTAACAAACAAACTAACAGATCATGCAAAAGTTATCAATAGTTAAATGATAATGTAAAAAAACATTACAGAAACATAAAAAATAATGTAACTAAGGTTTGAAGTCTAAAAAATTCTGATCAACCTGGCACAGGTTGTTCATTTAGAGGTGCAGGCACAGGTGGATCATTTCTAGGTGCTGCTATAAGCAGCGGAGCCGGTACCTCATCTTCCACAAGTGCTTTCATTTCCTCTAATGGTGGAAGTGGAACTACCAACCGGCTAAACTAGTTGACCTAGAGAGCTGAAATTTGGTGCAGATACGTATTTTCATATCTAGATTACAGGAAAAATATAGAGAATGTGATTGGAGGTGATGGCCATAATGTTGTCAAGGAAATAACAAGATTTTTGGCCAAAAATGGACAAAAAATGACCATTCCCCCCACCTTAACTTCTAAACTATTTAACGTGGAAGGCTAAAATTTGGCCTACTGGAATATTTTAACGCGAATATTACAGGAAAGATATAGAGAACTTGCTATGTAATAATGTCAAGGAAAAACTAAAAAATTTAAAAAAAATTTTTTTTCTAATTTCCACATTATTTGACCTAATTAACTGAAAATAGGTTTATTAGTATATTTTTACAATCTGATCACAAAAATATATTAAAAAACCTAAAAAAACTTTTAAATAAAATTTAAAAAAACATTGGACAAGTTCGAGTTGAACTCGCACTGCAATGGCGGGTTCCGTACACAAATATTAAAACAATACTTGCAACATTCATCGGTAAATGGTAGAATTGAAAAAACAATTAAAAAAATATATTAAAATCATTTGATAAAAAAATACTTTAAAAAATTAAATTATTGTATATCTAATATTTTAAACAATAATAAGTAGAGGAACTAATTGTGCAAATTTTGTTCCTCTACTTATTACACAGGCCTGCAAATTTTGACTTAGTTCTGTTATAGAAAAAGTGAAAGGTTATTCTTATAATTTTTTTGACGTAGAATACAAATCCGATTTCCAAAATGGCCCATCACGTCAGGATTTCTTGTAATATTGCCTTAAATAGCCAAAAAAGGTCTATTTTGGCCATTTTTCGGAATTTTTTTTGGTTAACCAAAATTTTTTTTTTTCAATTTGCGAAATTGCATCGTATAGTACTATGTCTAAGCTTTAAAATCCATTTTTCAAAATTGCTTTACGATTTTCTAAAACAGAGTTATGTAGATTTGAAATTTTTTTATGCAAATGTAAGTATGTATACACAAGTTCAAAATGGCATTTAATTTCAAATCTGCATAACTTTTTTCTAAAAAATCGTAAAGCAATTTTGAAAAATGGGTTTTAAAGCTTAGATATAGCACTATACGATGCAATTTCGCCAATTGAAAGAAAAAATTTTGGTTAACCAAAAAAAATTCCGAAAAATGGCCAAAATAGACCTTTTTTGGCTATTTAAGGCAATATTACAAGAAATCCTGACGTGATGGGCCATTTTGGAAATCGGATTCGTATTCTACGTCAAAAAAGCTATAAGAATAACCTTTCACTTTTTCTATAACAGAACTAAGCCAAAATTTGCAGGCCTGTGTTATTGTTTACAATATTAGATATACAATACTTTAATTTTTTTAAGTATTTTTTTATCAAATTATTTTAATATATTTTTTTAATTGTTTATTTTAATTCTACCAACTCGCCCTTGTCCACTTTTTTAGTATATTTCCTTAAAATAAAATTTTATAATAATAAGTATTGATTTAAGTATCAATTTTATTGAAAGTGTGTGAATTTTCAGTCTAATCTATAAATTATGTAAAGAAACCTAAAGAATTTACAATTTATGCTAACACTTTAACTTGTCAATTTCTAGTCTAACCTATAAATTTTCTAAACAAACCTGAAGATTTTACCATTTATGCTAATACTTTAACTGGTTTATTTCCACTCTAACCATAAATTTTTCATGTTATGCACCGGAGAATATTTAACACTCTCACGTGGAAATATTAAAATATTTACATACAACCTAGGAAACGCAGTTACTAGCAATACAAGTAACGAACTTGTAACAAAATAGCGAGAAGCAGTAACAAGTGATGTACAAGGTGGTCACAAGATGACATTATATTTCTCACTCAAAGCAATAACAAAATATCATAACCAAGGAGTAACATTTAGTTGTCTCAGGTGTTACAATTCAGTAACATTTTTCAGCAAAATTTTTAAAACAGATAACCTCAAAAAATTTAAGTGCATGAGTTTGTTGTTCGTTAAATACATTACTGTTTAATGAAGAAATGAACTATATACAGTGAAATAATATATTATAACTCAATTTAATATAACTTGAAATAAACGGTGTACGATGGTCTCTTAAATTTCTCGATAATGTGCGACTAACAGTTATCACCCAACAAATAGGGCACTGATCGGTTTAAATGACGTGTAATTGGTAAATATTTATTCATTTAATTGTCTGAATTTAAAAGATTTTTTAATCCATACAAAAACACGGTTGCAGTATTGGAATTACCATATCATTGTAATGCGAATAATTTTGACAGTTGAGCCTTTACGCTCCCTGCTTGCTTCAGCCCTCTACTGTCAAAATGGCTGTAACACACGTCTTGTCGCCTGTCATTACATTACTTTTGTAATTCCAATCCTGAAACCGTGTTTCTATATGGATCAACAAACTTTTTGAATTCAGATAATTAAAAACATTTCTGACAAATATACGTTGTCAGATTTTGTAAAAATTGCTTGTGTGCAGAGAAACAGTAGTTCGAAAACGGTTATTGTTTACTAATTTCACGTGATTTCAAACAGGCAGTGCCGTTTTATAGCACAATAATTCCCTGCAAGGAAAGGCAACATTTATCAAAATACACACATTTTGAAAACAAAAAGATTTTTTTTTGAAATTTTTAGGTTTTTTGAAAGTTTGCTGCAAATTTCCCTCAAGTTTTTAACAAAATTATCTTCAAGTTTTCCAAGCAAGTTTTCTGCAAACTTGCCACCAAACGGATATTTTGGTATTTGCCGCAAGTGTGCTGCAAATAAATAAAAACAAGAGTATAATATAATATGATGACCCTAAATTCAGAATTGCAATATTCTATTCAACATTTATTCGAGTTTCAAATATTTGAAGAGAGAATTAGTTTTTAACACTTGAATACAAAATAAATAAAAATAAATAATTACTTTAACAAAATAAGTAAAGATAACAAAATAATGTTAAAATGACAATTTTTATTTCCTTTACAATTAGAAAACAACAAAAATTTCTTAACCTTGCTTGTGAGCTTCGTAAAGGTATAATTTTATTTTATAATTATTAATTATAATTGTCATAATATTTCATTTTCACTAAAAAAATTTGAATTTGTATGAATGCGCTTCGGATGTAAATATGTATTTGCTATATATATAAAAGAATTCATGAATATAAGTAATTTAAAACTGTATTATATTATTATAATCATATATATTTCTATTTTCAAAATTGGTAAGATGTCAAAATATGTATCAACAAAAAATTATACGCAGGTGCACAAACTTTTACTGATTTAAAGATAACTAATTTTAGTTACTAGTATGTTACAAGTTTTCAGGGTAACAGATGTAAACGAGTGTAACGTGTAAAAATCAACCATTATGACGTTAGTTAAAAAACTTGTAACATACTAGTAACTGGGATACTGGTATCCTGTGACCAATGAGGAAATTGTCTAATAAGTAACTGGTTGCCTTGGTTAATCTAGTTAAGTATATATGATAATATAATTAAAGTTTCGAATTTTAATTAAAATACTTTACAATATTTACCCAAAATTTCCCTCTGAAGAAGACGGTAAAGACAATTTTTCTCCTTGCAGAAACAATAACTTATTAACTTTCTAGAATCCCTTGGAATAAATTACAGGTATTAATATCAGAATTTTCATTTTATTCGCAACATATAAATAATTAACACTTACCATTAAAGATAATTATAGCTAATTATAAAATAAATAAACTTAAAAAAACAAAACAAAAACAACGTATAAAAAGTTGGGTAAAAATATGGCGGGTCAGGTATGAATAATTAAAAATTTACCCATTATTTTTTTCAAAATTTTTATTAAAGCTTCGATTCCTAATGCTCATTTAATAATTGCATAAAAAAAAAGTTTAAATAAACAAGAAAGTTATAAATTCGGATTTAGACAAGTATACAATAATAAATTTATTACGTTGAATAATTAAAACTTTAAAAATTTCCCGCCATACGTAAAATAGTATAAAGATCAGAAAAGTACACACATGAAATTCTAAAATAAATTTAGGTGAATATTTATTAATTATTAAGATGATTAATTAAAATATTCTTATTAATTAGAAGCTTAAATTAATAAACATATACATATTTGTTTATTACAAATAGTGATGCACTTCGAGCGAGTCTCGTCTCGAAAAACCGAGAATCTCGCGAGAAAAACAATGAAAACAATTGAATGTGATATTTTCATCTCTTTTCATTTATGAAAGGACAGAGTCTCGTCGTGCATCACTAATTACAAATTTTATAGTAAAACGAAATAATTTTCATCAGATGATTCAGCCAATCAGAAATTGTTATTCCTTCAGGGGGTGTTTACGAGATGCACGCTCTGGGGCGCCTCGGGGCTGCCAAAGGTTCTCAACTTGGTTTGAGTATTTTGTGTCGAGTCGAGTGTAACATATAAACGAGCCTAATGTACAGGTTCCATTTTATTAATTTAAAAATACACTGCATGGAATAATAATAAAAAATATTCTGTTATACGTAAGTTTATTTTAAATAATTAATGCTAATTACTTTTAGAATTTAGTCACATTTTGTTTCTTTGTCCTAAAATTAAATGATTAAAAATTGTATTGTATATAATTACAGTAATATCTTATTTACAGGTAATGAGAGAAATAATAGAGAAAAAGAATCATCTTATGGACCAGATGTTATGGAAGTAAAATATATTGATAAAGAACGTTTTTCATAATTTTTATAGCAAGTAATAGATTTTAAAATTGATGAAGGCACATGCATAAATATTTCTAAATTTTATTTTAATTTGGTTAATACTTTCCTTGACATCTTGAATGATGTTCAATTAAAAGAAAAACTGTAATTTTTTATTGTTTTAAATCGATTTCAATTTGTTAAACTAATAACTTAGTTTGTTGCTGTTAGGAAACTGAAATTTTGCGGATTAGTTAGAAAGTGGTTATTATAGATGATTTTTTCAATTTTCTTTAAACTTATATGTCAAAATGTTAATTGAATATAGTATTTACTGTGGGAATACCCTGGAAAACGATATGTGTAATGGAAATTTTGAATTTTTTGTTTTATGTCATTAAAAAAAAATTCAATTTTAAAAAAAATTGAAAGTTGGACAAAAAAAGTTTTTTATTGGACAAACCTGGACTAATCGTGGACAATCTAATGCAATAAAGAAAACTTAAAAATATTAAAGTGGAGGAGCCAACTTCACATACCCACTTTCCTTTGTATAATTTTAAAAATAAACATATATTTAAATGCATAATATAAAAACAAATTATGTTATTTAAAATGTATAAATTCTCATTTAATTGCTAAAAATTCAGAATAAAAATAAAATTTTAAATTCTAAGTTTTTCCTTAAATGTTTCGTTTATTTTAAAATAAGTGTTATGCGCTTCGAAGCAAAAAAATTTAGGTTATTTTTGTAATTTTTTAAATAAAATTGCACAAAGGAAATTAACTCTCAATATAAATAAATAATATTAAAATATTTATTACATCTAAATTAATTTAAGTTTTTTTTAATTACAGGGTTGACACAGTTCAGGGAAATCAAGGAATTCAGGAAAAAAAAATTCATTGCAAAATTATCTTTACTATTTTTACACAATTAATTAATTAATTTAATTATTGAAAATAAATTTTTATACAATTCTACGAAAACATTAAAATATTTTCATAAATTTAATTTTAAATCAATTTCTCGAAAAATGCAATTTTTCTTAAAAATTTTATTAAAACTTGACGAAAGAATTAAGAATTATTAAATTATTATTGAGAATAAATTATTTATTTTTGTATTTAAAAATGAATTTTGGTTAAAATATTAGATAATAATTTAATATTAATTAATAACATTAATATTAAATAAATTTAATATTTATTGCCTGAATGTTTAGAAATAATTGAATTTAAATGATGAAAATAATTTTAAAGAAGGTAAAATAAATCATTATTGTTACTTTTGAATAATTTTTCAATAGAGGCCTTAGATCGAATAACTTGCCCGACGCTCGTAAGGACCAGTCGGATAGCAATGAGTGGCCCAGAAGCGCGCACTGCTCACTGAGTGGCAGATGCGTGGTCTTTCGAGCGTCGAGGAAGTTATTCGATCCAAGGCATCAATTCAAGAAATTCTTTAATAAATGTATTAACAATTTTTTTTCAATATCCAATCAATTTTAGAGTAAATCAAAACATTCTTTAGGGTTAGGGAAAAAGTTCGTAAATCAAGGAATTTCGTTAATTTAAAAGAGAAAAAAGAGATTCAGGTAATGAAGAGAACCAATTTTATTTCAATGTTTGAGATTTTTAATCATTCGACATAAATGATATGTTTAATGTAAATTGAATATTATAACAGATGATTCAAACATTTTTAATATATGCAGCATTTCCAATGATGTGCATTTCGGGAGGACAGTGATTTTCTGCTGCACCAATCAATTGTTGTCCTATAGGGCTTAATTCGAAGAGGCGATTATCATGTGCGTTGCCGCAAACGCCTGCGAAAACATCCAAAAATTTTCCCTGGCTGCCGCACATTCCTTGTAAAAGAAGGGAATGAAAGCCTTTACGGTTCACGTAGCTTGCTGCATTACTAGAAGGAGCACTGATTTTAATGTGGCTACCGTCCACCGAGAAAAACTAGGAATAAGCTAAACCAGTAGTTTTCTTATAAAAAATATTTTATTATATTTGGCAATTCGCAAAAATTAACAAATATTGTTCTCTGCATTAGAATTAGTTAAAAATAATTAATTTAGTAATAAAATGTCAGTCCCTGATTCAAATAGTAGTATTTTTCAACTGAATTAGTTAATTATAACTAATTATTATTTTTTCCTGTGAATATAAATTCCGTATTATTTTCCGATTTTCCAGATTGGTTGACAAACTGTTATATACGTATTGGTAAGAACTAAAACCCGTCGAAGACGGGTACGACAGCTAGTTTTTTATAAATATTTATTTATAAAGAGTCAATTGACTCTTTATAAAGAGTAATTTTGTGAATTTTTGTAAAAATTCACAAAATTACTCCCGGAAATGTTGCTAGGAATCTTCCAAAAAAATCTCCGGAAATCTCCCCGAATTGTTCCTGGGAATCTTTTGAAAAAATTCCTGAGAGACTCCCAGGAGTTACTCCCGGAAACGACTCCAAGAGACTCCCGGGAGTTGCTCCCGAGAATCTCCAGAGAGACTCCGGGAACTTTTCCACGTGGGAAGTGTAAAAATATTAATTTTTGTAAGAGAAAAGGCTGTACGAAAAATGTGATTTTAATGCTTCGTTTGTTTACATTTTGCTTTGTTTACATTTCACAACTTGGACTTGCCCTTAAAGTGCACGAATAATGCTTTAATGTGAGACTAAATAAAATTCTTTAGCACATCAGGTTTATGAGAAAAAAATACTAAAAACCGTCAAAAACACGTTTTTGGGGTGTTTACCCCCACTTTTCTTAAAATCCTGACGTGATACGCAATTTTGGAAATCGGAATCATATTTATCGCACAAAAATACATAGGAAACCACTCTAATATTTTAAAAACCCTTATAGACCTGTATTATCATCGGAATTTATTTGTAAGACTGAATATTAAACAAATAGAATATCAGAGAAAAGTGATTAATCAATTACTTGTATAGGATTAATGTAAATCTATACCTATACTCATTAGGGTAATAGAGTTAGAAATTGAATTATATTTCAAGAAGATATCAGTACCCGGATTGGGATTTCTGACAATTTACTGGAAAAAGTCACAAATATAATCCAAGCGTGGGAGGTTACTGTTTTGATTCTAGCTGTTATAGAGAAGACATATATCACTAGTCCACCCCATTGCTATAGATCGAAGTAGTTAGGGTGGCTATGCCAGCGGGGTTGGTGGACACTGAAAATTTATTGCTTGTACGATGTGTATGATTATTTAAATCTTCCACAATGCTCGGAACATTATTCGGCATGATCGCCTCCAGAAGCAATATTCTTTTTCTGTAAAATGACTTTCAAAAATATGAACGTAGATATATATAAGGATTTTAATTACATGATAATCCCAACATTCTATTACTTTGATGTAAAAACGTTACTCACAGGTCACTAACAAATTTGTAAGAAAGTTTTAAAATGTTTAATTAAAAGTTAATCGAAACCTTGTCGATTTAGGGACTCTTTCCCCTAAATTTTTAACGATGCTGCTGTACACTGAAAGAAACTTTGTTACAATATATGATAAATCCGAAAGAAAATTTTAGTATTTTATTTTTCAAACGTAGGGCATTTAGAGTTGATATCAAAGATCGATATAATTTTAGGAATAGCTTTTAAAGTAACTATATTCAAGAAATTAAAAGTACATATTACTTTTTATTTTAAAAAGCGTGAACAGACCTGCCCATTTGTTATTTACAAAATTTATACGAAAATTCACAACGATTTTTTCGTAATTATTTAAAACTATTAACAAAAAATTAGAACTACAGTAGTTTTGAAAGGCAAAGGGAATCTGTGACGTCAAATACAATACACTGACCTGAAATATTTTTGTTAATGCAGTCTTCCAACAGTGTACAATATTCCCGACGACTGCACTATTCAATGATCCTACTGTAGGGGTGAGTGGGGCAAGACGACGTTGCAGGTAAGATGGGGTACCGGCCTTATTTAAAAACGAAGTAACTAATCGCGATTATATTTTATATAATACTGCACCGAGACGATAGTTTCTTTTTACGAAACCTAAAAAAACTACTTAAATTAAGACTGAATTAAATAAGAGTGACAAAAAAAAGAAAGCTTGAAAGGTTAAATCATGAATTAGCAACTAATTCTAACTAATTGCGATGGCAATTTTTAGCTTTTTTAAGAAACAGATTATCTTTAAACGCCTTTATTACGAAAGACTGATTCCCAAAGATGATAATTAAAAAAAATAATAAAGTATATGTATATTCGATAATTTTCGTTTTTTTGCGCTTTAAACCTTAAGTGCCCCGTCTTGCCCCATTCCCATCCTACAGTATATGGTCGTGACAGCAGACGACTAAACTCTTCGCCAAAGTTTACTCCATTTTTAACTTAATGATAGACAACAATAGACAAAACGCATACATAAACGTAGTGTATAAGACTTCGCATACAAATTCATGATACTTTGGAAATATGTGAGCTGTCTTACACACTAAACAGACAGATTTTTCTGCGCTTGTGAGATAGGTGAAAATATATTTAAAAACATTTAAAACCAGAAATAAGCCGTTCGCTCAAAAAACGACCTAAGTCCCCACGTGGAAAAGTTCCCGGAGTCTCCCGGGAGATACTCGGGAGCAACTCCCGGGAGTCTCTTGGAGTCGTTTCCGGGAGCAACTCCCGGGAATTTTTTCAGAAGATTCCCAGAAACAATTTGGGGAGGTTCTCGGGAATTTTTTTTTAAGATTCCCAGCAACATTTCCGGGAGTAATTTTGTGAATTATTGTAAAAATTCACTTAAGAATGCCAAAAATTGTATAAATATATTATATTTACAAACCTTTCATATTTATGTAATAAAATAATATCTTGTAACGTTTCAACAAGTTTAAGAAATAAACTTACATTTAAATTTAAAGGGTAGAAAAATTGTGTTTGTACACGAAAAAACGTGTTACCTGGAACAGCGAAAGTATTAATTGAAATAACTAAAAATTTAGCTTATTTAATAGAGTTATAATTTTGCCATGAAAAGCTTCTTTTGTTTGGGTAAAAATTTTTATTATATCCTTTTTGATAATACTTTTTGACACAATAGGGGAGATTGGTCAGTGTTGGATAGGTGGTCAAAATTGGATAATCGCGTTTATTTCGTTTAATCACACTTTTGATTCAACTTTTTTACAATGTTCAGCAAAAAAATGCAATGTTTTTGCTAAACATTGTAAAAAAGTTGAATCAGATACATAATGTTAATTATTAATTAAATTAAATGTTAATTCAATGTTTTTATAATACATATACAGATATAATACTCGAGTTACAAATACATGTTGTTGTTGTTGTTGTTTGGAAACACATATTATATCTTCCTTATTGTGTCTAAAAGTATTATCAAAAAGGATATAATAAAAATGTTTACTTAAACAAAAACAGCTTTTATGGCACAATTATAACTCTATTAAATAAGCTAAATTTTTAGTTATTTTAATTAATACTTTCGCTGTTCCAGGTAACACGTTTTTTCGTGTACAAACACAATTTTTCTACCCTTTAAATTTAAATGTAAGTTTATTTCTTAAACTTGTTGAAACGTTACAAGATATTATTTTATTAAATAAATATGAAAGGTAGGTAAATATAAATAAATATATTTATACAATTTTTGGCATTCTTAAGTGACTTTTTACAAAAATTCACAAAATTACTCCCGGAAATGTTGCTGGGAATCTTCCGAAAAAAATTCCTAAGAATCTCCCCGAATTGTTGCTGAGAATCTTCTAAAAAAATTCCAGGGAGACTCCCGGGAGTTACTCCCGGAAACGACTCCGGGAAATTTTCCACGTGGGTTTCTTAACGGAAATTATAAATTAGAGTGTCAAAGTTTCCAATGAAATAATTTTTAACTAGGAGGAATAAAAAGCAATTAGTAAAATAACTAATTAAAATGACCTGTAAAATAGCATTTTTGACGCGTCGCGAAAAGTAAACTGTTTGAGTATATCAACCGCACTGACGATGAAGAAGTCTCATAACAGCGATTGGACCTTCAACATGTGTAAGGGGAAATTTTTCCCTTTCCTCCTTGAAATTACAAGGAGAAAGGGTAAAAACTTCTTCATCGTCCGTGCGGTTGATATACTCAAACACTTTAATTTTTCGCGACCTGAGACTCTGCTTTTCATTTCGCATGCGTAGACCGTACTAAGAATGCATTAAAATCACATTTTTCGTACAGCCTTTTCTCTCACAAAAATTAACGTTTTTTCATTTTCATAACGGAAATGATTCATTAGAGTGTCAAAGTTTCCAATAAAATCAAATTTCACTATAAGCAATTAACAGTATTTAGTAAAATAACTAATTAAAATGACCTGAAAATAGCATTTTTGGCACATCGCGAAAAATTTAAGTGTTTGACTATATCAACCGCATGGACGATGAAGAAGTTTTTACCCTCTCCATTGTAATTTCAAGAAGGAAAGGGAAAAATTTCCCCTTCCACATGTAGAATGTCCAATCGTTGATATGAGACATATTCATCGTCAGTGCGGTTGATATATTCAAACAGTTTATTTTTAGCGACGCGTTAAAAATGCTATTTTACAGGTCATTTTAATTAGTTATTTTAGTACTTTCTTTTTATTCCTCCTAGTTAAAAATTATTTCATTGGAAATTTTGACACTCTAATTATTCATTTCCGTTAAGAAAGTGTAAAAATGTTCATTTTTGTGAGAGAAAAGGCTGTATGAAAAATGTGATTTTAGTGCTTCGTTTGTTTACATTTTACTTTGTTTATACATTTCACAACTTGGACATGCCCTTAAAAGTCCCAAATGTGTAAGATAAAAAAAATGTAAAAGATTTTGAAAAAAGTGGGGATAAAGACCTACGAAAATGTACTTTTGGTGGATTTGAGTATTTTTTTTTTCCTTAACCTGAAGTGCTGGAAACTGTATTATAGTCTTAAATTAAAGCTTGAAGCTTTACATGCTGGGCCATTTTGAAGTCCAAAATCGTGTACAGCGCATAAAAATACATTGAAAATCACTTCAATTTTTGTGCTGTTTTATTTTGTATGGATTTATAATTTTAGTGTGATATTATATTGTTTGATAATCTCATATATTCCAAAACAAAGAAAAAAAAACTATCCCATGCATGTGCAAGGAATTTTTTGGTCTGGGAATTTCTGAGATTATCAAACAATATAATATCACACTAAAATAAGGTATAAATCAAAACAAAATAACATCAAAATATATATTATATTGAATTAAAAATTATCTAATACATATGTAAGGAATTTTCTTTGTTTTGGAATATAATTGTGACGTGCCGCGACAAAAGGGACCTTAGGTCCCAATAGTGAATTTTGCAGAAAAGGCGATTGAAGTAGAGCGTCTCTGATTGGTGGAGACGTTCCACTAGAATTCAGCCCCACTACTCACTACAAATTGATATTTGTCCGCGTTACACGAAGCGCACAAATTGTATGTATATGACCAGTGTAGTTGTATTGGAAAGTGGAATGGGTGCTTTTCTGAACGACCACGTGTAAACACTCAACAAGCTCATTTTTAAACATTAATAACAAAAAATCTATAAGTAAAAAGTATTTTTGACGCTTATATGTGAAAGAGCAACTCAATAAATATTGAATGATATACATAACTCGGAATTAATTTTTTCAGAGCTAAGGTCCCTTTTGTCGCGGCACGTCACATATGAGATTATCAAACAACATGTCACACTAAATTTATAAATGCAAACAAAATAACAGAACAAAATTTATATTTATTTAAGTAATCTATGTCTATTTTAATAAAAACTAATTTTATATTTAAAAATTATTATTGTTATAAACAATTATTATATGAACAATAATCTAGTTTTTCAAACATTTGTAAACATTTTAGGCATTTTTTAAACATAAAATGTTTATATAATATCTGCATTCTTTCAAAAACTTAAAAAATTTGTTAGCAGAAACAATTACATTTGTTGTAAATAAAATAATTTACTTTTTAAACAAATAAATGGCTTATTTCTGCAAAAAAAGAATTTTTTTTCATATCTTAACTACTTTACAAAAATGTAAAGCTCTACTTGATTAATGATGTTAGATTATTGTTCATGATGATTGTTAAGAACAATATTAATTTTTAAAATTAAATAATTTTTTTATTAAAATCGTCATATATTACCACATTAAATATAAATTTGTCTGCAAAAAAAATTCTGTTCATAAAAAAGAACCAACGTTATCTATTTGTTAATTAACATTGTATGCAACAATTTAAATAAATTGTATTATACAGTATGAATTGTTTGGTGGTCATCTGGACTAATTTAAATTGACTTCAAATATCGGCAATGAAAATATAAAAAAACATGATTTTTTCTAAAAATATTGTAAATTGTTAACTTTGAGTTAAAAAACAATATATTAACAATTTAAAATTTAAAAATTGGTTTAGTGGGATCTCTTAGAAATTTTATCCCCTTTAATTTAAGACCAAGCCCATGAAAATGCGATAAAATTTGTAGGTTACAGACAATTTTGAATAGTTAATTGTAAAAAATGCCAATGTGCGCGGGGCGAGTTTAACGTCATATAATGCTCTACACAGCTGCAGTTTTTAATTAATAACTTTTTTTCTAATTGAGGCTCATTTTTTTCGAAACGGTTTTACACTCGAAGACATTTAAGGAATAGAATGCAATTTTAATTTTTTGTTAGGAAGTGAAAAACATAATGTTTATTAACATTTTATAAACAAATTACATAAAAAATTATGAAAAATGAAAAAATTTAAGAACAAAAAATATATTCAAATAGAGCAATTCAAGAAGAAAAAAACCCATATTTTAATTTTAAAATTCGTCAACTATAACTTCAGGAAAAAATTTGTTAATTTAGCAGTACTAAAAAATTCAACTGTTAATAACTTTAAAAAAAAAATTTTTTTGGCTTAATATTTTCAGGGATTTTTTTTAACCATATTAAGGTTATGTCCAAGTTGCAAAATGTAAACAAAGCAAAATGTAAGCAAACCAAGCACTAAAATCAGCTTTTTTATACAACATCTTTTTCTCTCACAAAAATTACGATTAGAAAACTTTTTTTAGAAAAATGATAATTAGAGTGTCAAAGTTTCCAAAAAAATCATTTTTGAGTGTGATCAATAAAGAGCAATTAATAAAATAAGTAATTAAAATGACCTGTAAAATAGCATTTTTGACGCGTCGCAAAAAATAAACTGTTTGACTATATCAACCGCACGGACGATGAAGAAGTTTTTACCCTCTCCCTTGTAATTTCAACACTATGCAGAAAGACACATTTTGTTTTACTCTGAAACGCAGTTATATTCACATTCTTTCAGCTATGCTAGGTGTAGTAACCAAATTCAACACTTTAATTTACTATTTTCATAAAGCTGTAAATTTCTATTCATTTACGAAAATGTGATGGTCGAAAAAAAGCAGCAGTAGAAGACCGAATATTGAGTAATTTTTCGACCATCACATTTTCGTAAATGAATAGAAATTTACAGCTTTTTTATGAAAATGGTAAATTGAAGTGTTGAGTTTGGTACCTATACCTAGTATACCTAAAAGCATGTGAAAATAACTGCGTTTCAGTCTAAAACAAAATGTGCATTTTCGCATGGTTCAATGGTTTTTCGCATTTTTTCAATATGTTCTTGGCACGGTCTGCGCGTGCGCGGAGAGCAATCGTTTGACATCGCGAAAAATTTAAGTGTTTGACTATATCAACCGCACGGACGATGAAGAAGTTTTTACCCTTTCTCACAGTAATTTCATGGAGGAAAGGGAAAAATTTACTCTTCCACATGTTGAAGGTTCAATCGCTGTTATGAGACTTCTTCATCGTCAGTGCGGTTGATGTACTCAAACAGTTTACTTTTCCCGATGCGTCAAAATTGCTATTTTCCAGGTCATTTTAATTAGTTATTTTACTAATTATTTTTAATTGCTTATTGTGAAATATGATTTCATTAGAGCTGTTTCCGAAGTGTGATTTCAGTGCGTGGTTTGTTTACATTTCACAACTTGGACATACCCTTAAACGTTACGTTCTTCAGCTTAATATAAGTATAATAGTAATTGGGGAGTTTGGTGAAAAGGCGTTTACAACTATTGATATATAATTTTTAAATTAAGCAATTATTTTATGTGGTCTTCGTTTTCAATTGTTCTAAAACTAATCAACAAGTAAAAGTTGATCGCGTCGAAAGGGAAGTATGGGCAAAATCCATTAAGGTACAGAATGTTATGGTCACAGTACAATAAAGTACGGATTTTAAGGCACTTTTTATATGTGACGGTTCAAAACAGAAATTACTTCAAAGTATGGAAAACTAAAAAAAGTTTTTTTTTAAATATTAACTCTAAAAATAAAACTTCTGAATTTTTTAAGTTCGGCAAAGTACGAGAAAATACAGTAAAGTATAGGAGAGGAAAAAAGTTGATTTTTTTTTATTCAAAAATAATAAAATTAAAATTCTGAATTTTTTAAGTATATGTCAAAGTACTGGAAACTACAGCAAAGTATTGGGAATTTAAAAAATAATTTTTTTTAATATTAAATATGAAAATTGAAATTCTTCTTTGAAATTCTTTTTTGGAGTTCGGCGAAGTACGGGAAAGTACATCAATTATGGGAAAGAAGAAAAAGGGTTTTTTTTAGGAATCTTAAATATGGAAATAAAAATTCTTAATTTTTTAGGTTTGGCAAAGTACGGGAAAGTACAGCAAAGTATGGGAGATTTAAAAAAATAGATTTTTTTAAAATATCAAATATGGAAATTGAAATTCTATATTTTTGGAGATCGTTATTTATTAATTTAATGAATAAATACTTGTTATAATTAAATAAAGTATAATTTCGCAGATTCTATGAAGCTTTCGAAACTATGAATCCGTTTTACGAACGGTAAATTATTTGCAAATTTATGACACTATGAAAGTTTATTTCAAATATTTATTATTATTTTTTCTGAATAATGATTAAATTTCACCTAATGATGATTCTTTATTTAGCATTATGTACATACATATAATGTGCATTTTAGGTTAAAAGTTTAAAAATTTTGTTTATATGAAAAATAACTGGATCTTCAACAAGCTAACCTATAAATTTGATTCTCTAATTATACAAGTACTATACAAAATTATGTGTTTTAATTTATTATTTTTTTATTAATAATTTAACAATGTAAAATTTTTTAAAAAAAGTAATTGAAAAGTAGCATACAATAATAGTGAAAAATATAACCTACATGTCATTTTCCATTTTTTTACAAATTTTTGTGCATAGGTTAAATTGGATTATTCCACGTATAATTTCTATTACAATGAGTTTTTTCTTTTATAGTAAATTTTTTATGTATTTTATTAGTAAAATATTGAATTTTGATGACAGGTTGAACAAAAAATGGATGAAGACGAGAGGCAAAAAAGGAAGCGAGAAAAAGCTAATTCCAGACAGAGAAAAAGGCGAGCACGTTAAAAATGTTGGTATTACTTTTCAGTAGTAAATTAAAAATATTTGAAAATTTGTTTTTATTTATGATAAAAAAATATTATTCTATTAAATAAATAATTATATAATTATTTGTAAAGTGAGATCTATTGTTATCAATATTGAATTACTTTTTTTTAGTGTGGAGAGAAAATGCCGAATTGCAACGAGCTCGTGAGGGAGATGAAAATATTACATCTGAAGGATCTTCTGACGAATCTGTTCATCCTCTGTCAGGAAATGATTTTAAAAACTTAAAAACAACACCTCAAAACATCTAATCAGATATTCCTGAGACTCAGAAAATTCCAAGTATTGATGTTGAAAGCAAAAATGAAAATAGCGATTCTACAAATAAAAGCGAAAATGACAACACCTCAAATTTTAATGACAGCGAGAACGAATCTGTTTTTCATATTAGTGACACTAATGAAGATGAAAGTTCTAGTGAAGAATTTACTTTTGCCTCTGAAGTTGACGCATTGAGAGATTGGGCAATTAATTGCAGTATTAGTCTAAATCATTTAGATAAATTATTATCTATACTAAAACTACGCCTGTTACAAGATTTGCCTAAAAGCTCCAAAACTTTTTTAAGAACTTCCAGTGCCTGTTACGATATAAAAAATATAAAGGATTCATTGGGTAACGATACTGATTTTGTCTACCTTGGATTAGAGAAAGGTCTAAAAGGAAGAATCAATAAGGACTTGGTTAGGGACACGATTGAGTTGGTAATAAACATGGATGGAATGCCGCTTAATAAATCTGGTGTAAATCAGTTTTGGCCTATTTTGGTTCAGATTTTTTCTAAGGATGAAGTTCATGAACCGTTTCCAGTCGCAATTTTTCATGGAAATGCAAAGTCAAATTTGGATGAATTTTTAGATGATTTCATCACTGAAATTAATCAACTTCTAAAAGAAAGTATTGAAATTTCATAAGGAAGAAAAATAAACATTTGTATTAAATGCTTTATTTGCGACACACCAGCCAGGAACTGTTACGAACCAGAAAATATTTAAATAATTAATATAGTTAATAAAAATATATAATTATTTAGGGCTTTTGAGATGGCCCTATTTTCCAAGTCTGCTGGAGGAATTCAAACTGCCAGAGCGTAAGCTCTGTTTATCTAGTTACCTTAATCAGAAAATTAAATAGGAAGGGTAAGGAAAATGTAGAAAATTATGAGATAAAAGTTAAAAGTAATAATGATATTTTATTTTAATTCAGAAAAGAGTTTATCCGCCCTCAAACAATAAAAAAGGTGGGGATGAGGTAAAAATCAAACCAGAACGATACAATTACTCACCAGTTCTGGAACTTAAAATCTACCGCCCTGAAGACTTCTACAGGCGGGCGAAAATTTTATTATTAAAAAATTATTTTATTAATTATAGGCGTAACAGGAACTACATCAAGGCAACCATAGGTCACGGAGGGTATTATTGCTGTGAACGATGTACTGTGAAGAGAGATAAATTTAAAATGATAGAAGAAGATGGAGTAATAAAAAAAGTTCACCTTCAAAGAACAGTTTATCCTGAAACAAAATGTGCTGAAAGGATTGACGATTCGTTTAGAAAAAATGGAACAAAAAGAACACCATCAAAAAACCTCTCCAATCACTCGCATTGCACCACCAGTAGATATGATTTTTTCATTTCTACTTGGTTTTATACATTTATGCTGTCTAGGTGTAATGAAATGAATGTTGGAATGGTAGCTCACTAATAAGACAACAAAACTGTCAATTTTCGGAATGAGTTAGGAAGAAGGATGGAGCTTTTAAAGTATCAAGTGCCGTCCGAATTTAAACGTAAGCCATGATTTACAAAATTGTATGCAAATATTATAATTGTACTGCATTTCCGTTTGAAAATTTACTGGGAAAAATTAAACACCGTTTGTTACGCACTTCCGTTCGATCTTTAGCTCAGGTGTGTAGAAGATTGCACGAAGAGGACATGCAACCAATATCGTTAATGAATAATAAATACACATTTCCTTTAGAGTTAATTGACAGTAAATTGGTTAAGATAAGTGTAAATTATAAAGAAAATGACAATTATAGACACCATGTTATGCCATTATTACATTGAAATATGCGCTTTAACATAATACAATGAAAAAAAATTTGATAAATAAATATTTTTAAAAAAATTATCCTAAAATATTTATTTACTTACTTATTTAATAAATAATCCCATAAACAAGATCATTTATAAAAAATATTGTGACTTTCATACTATTGTACAAAAATGTATATTGCAAAGGAATTTTAAATTTAGCGCAAAAAATTGTACATTCAGTTTAACCAACACTTATAATTCATGGCGTTTTCATCGCTTTTGGAATTTAGAAAACCAATCGACATTTAGCTAAGTGTCGAAATCTTCATGAATTCTTCTCTACGGAGTTTTTTAAATGGAGTTTCATGTCGTGTTTTGCATTTTCCGTTGGTTAAAAAAAAGTGGTATCTGTTTTACTTTTTTTCGTAAAAATCATCTGTCTACAGAGAAAAATAATGTGATGAGATTAAACTTGTTTTGACAATTAAACGCATTGTATATTATATATTATTATAGACAAAAGTAAGAAGCATTTTAGTAAGTATTAGTTTTTAGTAATTATCTAGTGACATAATATTTGAAATATAGGAGAGAGTCACTACGGTCGGGACACCTTTACGGTTGGGTCACCTCAGGTTTCTTTGTTATAACAAGCTGGTGCCATTTACCATTGCATGTAAATACTAGTTAGTAATGGTAGAAAACTTTTCATGTCACTTTCATTAAGTTCCAATGAAGTACGCGAGCAGTACAAACGTAAATGTGTGGTGAATTTTTAAAGCATAACTTTTACTTAGTGTCGAGAAAGATTAATTAAACAGAATGGAACATCTAAACAATAAAGTAAGATGATGAAATTTTTCATTAGAGAGTGCTTTAATACTTTGGTATGTTATTTGGTCTTTATATCGTGCTTTTATGTCTGTGTGCTAAAAAAATAAAAACGACGCGAAACTTACGGACGGGTCACTTTATATCGTGCATGTTGGGACGCAATATTTTACAATTATGGTGCGTTCTGACATCGGAGATTCATTTGTTTAAGGTACAGTGAAAAAATATATTCATGCGTTCGAAAAACGTTCGTAAAACATTTTAAAAAGTCTCATTTCACATCTCCTTCGATAACGTATTGTAAACGTTTCGTGTACTGAGAACTTTTTTAGATTAATTTTTATATCAATTTTATATTTCTTTTTTCCATTTTCAAGTGTATTTCAGCATTCTTGCGTAATTTACGGGCCAATTTTAGTAATATTCCTTCATATCACATTGATTTTCTACGGTGACCCGACCGTAAAGACCTGTTCAGACCGTAATGACATTTTTTTGTTTTTAAAATTTTAATAACATTTCCAATTTTTTTCCAAACATTTTCTGATGTACAGAAGAAACATTCCATATTAGAAGATCTTTCCAACCATATGTCAGAAAACGTGAAATTCGGCCTAGAACGGAAGTTATGAACACAAGTCAAAAAGTGTCCCGACCGTAGCGACTCTCCCCTAAGCATATATGTCTTGTATATCATAACCCTTTCGTCTTATGTGCATATTTCATCTAATTTTCTTAGGTTATGGACAATAATCGAATATTAAAAATAATAAAATTTCTCTCCGAAGAAGAAGGCATTGCGGATTGTGATATAGTTCCTGCCAAATGGATTGAATATGATCCAGTATCTGGTAGTCTTGTGACACATTTTCCGAATGGACGATATACAGCAAAAAAATCTAAAGTAATTCACTCATTAGTGAAAAATTGTAAAGACCCACTTGCAGATTGGCCCGTTTTTTAAATTTCCTTAAAAGGAAAAGCAGGTATAATATAAATCTAAAAAAAATTTTAAAAGCATGTATATACATTTTATTTCTTACACTAATTTCTATTTTAGACATATACGAAGTTGCTGAAAAGCGTTTAGTTAATTTAAGAGAAAAAGAATATGGATTCACAATAGATACTACCGAAAATCACATTGAAAAGGCAAAACAATTAACTGATTCGTATCGATTGACAAAAGAAAAAAATTTTTATTCATTTACGAAAATGTGATGGTCGAAATATTATTCACTATTCCGTCTTCTACTGCTGCTTTTTTTCAACCATCACATTTTCGTAAATGAATAGAAATTTACAGCTTTTTTATAAAAATGGTAAATTAAAGTGTTGAATTTGGTTTCTATATCTAGTATACCTGAAAGCATGTGAAAATAACTGCGTTTCAAAGTAAAACAAAATATGTCTTTCTGCAGAGTGTTGTCAGTGCGTCCTTGGCACGGTCTGCGCGTGCGCGTAGAGCAACAGAGTTCACGTCGCGAAAAATTAAAGTGTTTGACTATATCAACCGCACGGACGATGAAGAAGTTTTTACCCTTTCTCCTTGTAATTTTATGGAGGAAAGGGAAAAATTTCCCCTTCCACATGTTGAAGGTCCAATCTCTGATTTCAAACTTCTTCATCGCCAGTGCGGTTGATATACTCAAACAGTTTATTTTTCGCGACGCGTCAAAAATGCTATTTTACAGGTCATTTTAATTAGTTATTTTACTAATTACTGTTAATTGCTTACAGTGAAATTTGATTTTATTGGAAACTTTGACACACTAATTTATCATTTTTATGAAAAAAGCTGTCCAATGTTAATTTTTGTGGGAGAAAAGGCTGTTTCCGAAATGTAATTTTAGTGCTTGGTTTGTTTACATTTTTGTTTGTTTACATTTCACAACTTGGACATGCCCATTATTAAAAAAATATATATGATAGGGATTAATAATATTTACAATAATTTTTTATAAATGACGTACATAGTTATTTGAAAATAATATTACATTTTATTTATTATACAGGGTTTCCCAGTCGAGGGTGTACATATAATAGGGTTGTATTCTACTGAAAAAATTAAGACGAAAAGTCCTTTGAACTTTTTAAATTTTTTCAGTAGCTTTTCCGTAAATCCTAATTGAAAATTTACACACTACGCATAGGGTCGTGCACACTTTGCGAGCCGGTAGGCAAGACGTACTATTCGAGCTTTGCGGGCCTGGGCGTGTACCAGCAACGTGCGTAGAATAAATTTTTGACAGTAATTTTTTCTAGATTACAAGTTTATTGTTTTTAAGACAATCTAAATATAGAAACCAAATATTGCTGTCAAAAATTTATTTCACGCGCATTGCTGGTACACGCCCAGGCTTGCAAACGTTGGAATAGTACGCCTCACCTACCGGCTCACAGAGCGAGCACGACCAATAGCTATGCGTAGTTTTTAAATTTTCAATTGCGATTTACAGAAAAACTACTGAAAATATTTAGAACGTGCAAAGGACTTTTCGTCTTAATTTTTTCAGCAGAGTAAATCCCTTTAATATGTACTCACCCAACTGAAACACCCTATATATCATTTATTATACCAAAAAATAAACACAGCAAAATTAAACAAAATTTGTTGTATAATTTTAATTTATTTACTATCTTGATTTCGAAATATATCGTTTTATTTCAAAATGTTTATGTGTTTTATACTTAAAGTTAATATAAAAAAACATTTTTATTTTTAAAAGAAATATTTTGTATAGTTTTTCTACAGGACTAAAAATTTCTACTAGGGAAGTACAGCAAAGTATGGGAGAGTATAAAAAGGATTTTTAGAATTATTAGATCTAAAAAATTAAAATTCTGACTTTTCGAAACTACACAAAGTACGTCAAAGTACAGCAAATTATGCTGCATTAAAAAAAATGTTTTTTGAAAATATAATAAACCAGAAAGTTTTCTTACAAAAATGTCTTTTTTTAATCTTGCATACTTTGTTGTTCTTTTCAGTACCTTACCGAACTCTAAAAAGAAAGAATTTTTCTTGTCAGAGTTAGTATTTCGCAAAAAAACTATTTTTCAAATCTCCTATACTTTGCTGTACTTTCCCGTATTAGAGCCGAACTCCAAAAATTCAGAATTTTTATTTTCAGGGTTAACATTTTCAAACAAACTATTTTTTAGTTCTATCATACTTTGCTGTACTTCCCAATACTTTGCTAAGCTCCAAAAATTCAGAATTTTTATTTTCAGGGTTAATATTTTTAAACAAACTATTTTTTAGTTCTACCATACTTTGTTTTACTTTCCCGTAGTTTACCAAACTCCAAAAATACAGCAATTTCTTTTTTCGCTTATACATTGAAACCCTACTTATTTAAAGTCTCGTTTATTTGAATCCGTTTTTGCTTCAGTTATTTTCAGTTAGAATTAGCCCTAAGCCCATTTATTTTAGCTCATTGGCAGTACCCGACCAATGGAAGGACACTTAGATTCCCATTGGTTGAGTTCGAATAAAACTAACCAATCATGTCAATTTATCGAATTACGCCACCAACATAGGTTATGTCGACCAAAATATGTTCATGTTCAAATAAGTGGGGTTTCAGTGTATTTCTAAAAGAAAGCATTTATAAGACTTTAAAAATTAACAAGTAATATTTATTAATATAGGGGAAAGTGGGGCAAACCGGACCCCTCTCAATATTTCCGAAATGGCGAAATTGTCGAAAGTGCTATTGAGAAATTTGAAACAACCATGTGCAGCATACCTTATTTTTTCAATCTTACAATTTTTACTTTTGTTTGTGCAACGCTGGGAGCAAAAGTTTTTTTTTAGTTTTTTTCTACACTTTTACGAATTTTTTCTTAAGGAAATTCTGAGGAAATTGTGCAATATTTCCCAATATTAGGTCTTAGGTTTTGGAGAAAGTATCATTTATACACAAAAGTTAGAATGTTAAGTGTTCTTTTTACATGCACAATAAAACTTTTTCTTTTTTCAGTAAAAAAGTTTCTAAGTGTATGTTATACATATTGTGATCGATATGTATAGGTCTATATTACAGACAAAAAATATTTTGTGAAATGAGTGGGTCTATATTACAGACAAAAAAGTTTTATTGTGCATGTAAAAAGAACACTTAACATTCTAACTTTTGTGTATAAATGATACTTTCTCTAACATAGGACTGTATAAACATTCGTTTAAAAAAGCTAACATTTTATATTTATTTTTATGAATGATATTTATATGTTAATTAATTTTGTATAAATATTTATTTATAAAGAGACAAATTATTCAAAATACTTCACATAGGGCTCGTTGGATGCGGATTTTTTTAATGCTTTACTCTATTTTGTAGTAAAATATTTTAATTTTTAATAATTAATTAATAATTCAAAAAAGAAATAATTTTTTGTAATATTGAAAGTACTGTTATGTCTTACCTTATCATTATTTTCCCTACACTGAGAAAAATTTAGTTTAAATAACTAGGAGTCAATATTGAAAAAACTGGACTCAGTCCAGTAAAAGTACATTAATTCATTTTCATCAAGCATCTTAGGGTGATGCGTATAATGTATAGAGGGCCTTAGTTCCAAATGTCACTGTAAAGAGCTTCGAAACACAGTCGAAGATTATAAGGCGCACTGCAGTGTGCATAGTGGCTGTTTTCGGCACTCGCCCCGAGTTAACTCCGGGTTAATGGTGATTGGTTAGGCCAACAGAATGTTTTTCACGATTGGATAATACTTAACTCGGGGTTAACCCTGGGTGAGTGCCGAAAACAGCCAACAGAGAAACTGGACTCAGTCCTCTACTTCGAAAGTTTCACAATAAAGGAACGCAGGCGCGTAACTAGTCAAAATAAATGTCTGACGCGAAGCGAGTGTTTCCTTTTATTCACTTCGTCAATTTTATTTAAAAAAAACAATAACCAATCATTAAAAAAAAGAAAAATATGTTAAATTCACTCTTTCTATATTCATATTCATTAATTCACAAGTTTTATTCTTCCCACATTTACATACTTACAATTAACAACTAAATGCATCGGAAAATCTAACAATCATACGGGATTGAACACTTACATAACCATACAACTAAATATACGCATAATTATAAATCGCACGCTTTTACATTAGGCATTAATCCTCTCGGCTACGCAATCGATGGTAGAAATTTCCTATTTAAGAAACATCTCTTTTACCAATGAAATAAATTATATAGTCCGTGAATTTTACTTTGCAATTAATATAAGTACGGATGTCAACAATATTCATAATAATGAATACATAATATTGTCAACTAGTTTAAATTTAATACGTTTATAAGAATTTAATAATAAATAAATAAAAAACATTAATTTTTTCTTAACCTTTTTCAAGTTTGACACTCGTCATGGTGAAATTGATTATTTTTTTCGTGTACAAGATAGTGAATGACCTTTAATTAAATGTATAATTAATTATTCTCAAAGCAATATTTAATAATTTAATTAACTGCACTGCATAATTGTTAAGAGTATAGGAAGAGTAAATGAAACGGCAAGATAAGTAAACGACCATTAGTGGAAGAGAGAGAATAACTTGTGGCTTTTGAGTTGGTATCTACTTTATGTGCACTGCGTTCATTTTTCGAAAAACTGGACTGAGTACTAGTTGTTCAATATTCGCTTCTATTATTGACTTGCGTTTTGTACACTGCCACGTTCTTTTAACAATTACATAAGAAAGTAATTTCTTATTCCAATTTTTTTATACTCTTATTCCCTTTTAGACTTTATAAACAGTCTTGTTTAACCTAATAAATGGGATAACTTGTGTTGAGTCTCAAAGTGTTCAGCTATGAAACTTCTAATACTGTAGTGTGTACCTGTCACATATTATTCTATAAAGGAGTACTACACTGACTGCATAAATCATTTTTCCATTTTTCTCCGTGTACTAATATGTGGGAAGAAAATCCTTTAAAGTGAAGTATATTATTTTTGATACTATATATATATATATAAGAGAAGAATGCATTTAGTTTAGAGGAATCGGCATCAAATCAAGATTACTTGAAGAAGAAGAAGAAATCAAGATTACTTTTTTTAAGGTGTGCAGTACTACATACTAGTAGTGGCGCAACGTTGCAGTGATACAGGCATGATAACGATAACACCGTCCTACAAAATTTAACTTTTCTTTTCACACACAAAAAACCAAATATTTTTGGAAACTAGGACCAAAAAAACTCGTGTCTGGTCGTTTTTCTGGATCAAGTTTTTGTAGTTTCTAGGGGTGAAAACAACCCTTAAATGAAAAGTGACAACTTATATTTTAAAAATAGATTCAATTTGCCTAAAACTCGTTACTCGGGGGTTTTTGGGGTTGCTGATCACGAATCAGATGTCCGTTTTTAAAAATTCAAAATGGCGGTTCCAATATCGCAGCTGTCAAAACCCGATTCGCTTGAAACTTGTCACTCTGGAGTTTTTGGGATCGCTGATTACGAATCGGATGTCAGTTTTTAATAATTCAAAATGTCGGTTAAAAAACTGAAAGCAATGAGTTTCAGGCAAATAAAATCATTTGTTTAAAAGTTGTCCGACATATTGGATCCGCCATTTTGAATTTCGAAAAACTGACATCGGATTCGTGATCAGCGACCCCAGAAACCCCACAGTAACGAGTTTTAGGCAAATTGAATCTATTTTTAAAATATAAGTTGTCACTTTTCATTTAAGGGTTGCTTTCACCCCTAGAAGCCACAAACGACTTGATCCAGCAAAACGGCCATACACAGGTATTTTTTTGGTCCTAGTTTCCAAAAATGTTCGGTTTTTTTGTGTGTGAAAAACCGTGTCGGACGGTGTAAACAGTACTGGCTTTATAACTATGGTACAGTACTTACAGCTGGTATACGCGCATCATTGACGGAATAATGTCGCAGTTGTATTTAAATATACAAAAAAAATTAACATGTAAACTTTTACCGTTTCTTCCATAAAAATTCACCAAAAAGCCCTTTCTCACCCATTAGGCCCTATCCCCCATTCAAAATAATGCATTGTTACAGACATTTCAGCGAAAATCCAGGCACGCCAGTGTTGTAATTACAGGGCTGGTGAAGTACTAAGCCATTTTTCAGCAATGGTACTAATACGGAATATTTTCAGTGGGATTAATCTGATTATAACGATCGTAAAAAACTATTAATAATGAATCGGGCTTTAATAACAAGGTGAAGTCAACTAAAAAAAGTTGTTTCAATAAACAATCTAAGAAGCATTGTCAATATTCACTATGAATGAAGTAGCATAAGATTTATAAATTTAGGTAAAAAGTCATTTTCTATATTTTAAGTTAAATACTTATATATTTTACATTTTCATTTCCATTTTGATCGGCGATGGCTGTTTTTCTTTCTAGCAAATTCTGCTTTGACGTCAAAAAAAGAAAACATAAATCGTTTTTTATAGCGTAATTAACCAAAAAAGCCCATCGTTTCTAAAAATTTTTGTTAAAAAAAATGAAAAATTTAAAACAAATTTATAAGTAGCTCCTAAATGGTCAGTCCAATTAAAAATGGTGTAAGTAGTTTTTTGTGAGAAACTTAATTATCTTTAATTTGCTTAAAAAAACTGAAATTGCTCAGTTGTTTTTAAGTAAAACTTGATTATATTTAACCTTTTATTTTTTTCTCTGTGTTAATATTGTTCGTTTTGCTTTAAGGTTACAGAAAAAATTTTTCTTTATAGGGGAGAATGGGGAGTTATGAAGCATGGGGAGTTGTGAAGCACGGCCATAGATCTCGCATAGTAATTGTTTTGATAGATGTCACTTACTCTGAATATTTTTTCACCTAATATCTTTGTTTTGTAATTGGATTCATTCCGATAGAAGATATTTTGCATATCTTTCAAGACAATGTGTTCAATTTTTCGTTTATAAAGTTTTTTTGTGTGCTCCATTTTGCAGAATTCTTACAAAATTCGCGAACAAATCAAAAAGATAAGTTCACCCATATAATACCCAGCAGTGATTAGGTTCTCGAAATTTAAAACGATTTATGCAAAATCGCAATAAAGAATATTTACCAAAAAATATAATTTTTAGCGATTTTTAGTAGCGCTTCACAACTCCCCATGATTTTTAAAAACTTGAAAAAGCAGCTTTTTAGTCCAACTGAAAAAAATTGGCGATTTTATTTTATTTCATGCAAATTCTTCAACCAGTAAGTATATTTGAAGACCCTCTAGAGATTCAAGTGGAGAAAATTTGAAATAAAAATTTCTTTTTGAAGTTACAACTCATAAACAAAACGTGCTTCATAACTCCCCATTCTCCCCTACCTTAATTAATTTTTTGGGGTAAGAACAAATATTTTAAAAAGTTATAATAATAGTGTGCGTGATGAAGATAATATAATAGAATGGCAATAATAACAATATTAATATTAATAATAAGTAAAATAATAATTAATAATAATGATAATAATAATAATAAAATTAACAACAAATATTTAACTCTAACAATTAAAAGTAACTAATAATAGTAAAATGTAAAATAAGAATTAATAATAATAATAATTAACAACTAACAATTATTATTAACAAAGAATTGTAATAATAAATTCATAATAATAAATAATAAGAGAAGTGTAGTAATAAAAAAATAGTAAATTATAACAATAACCACCGAATTATAACAACAAAATAATAATATACAAATCCAAAACGTAATAATAAACTGTAATAACAGGTTAATAACAAATTGTTATAACTATAAATAATGAACAAATAACATGAAAAGTTATAATTATAAATAATTAAATTGTAAAAATTCCCTTATGCTATATAATTATGAGCATTGGAGAGAGTTCTTGAATTAATAATTCAGTATTTGATGAAAGTACATATGTTATTGTTACAAACAAGTATTTTACTTATCCAATGTACCAAAAAATCCAAAAAATTTGATTCAGAGGAATCAAAAATATTATGTTCTTAACCGAAATAATAAAGTATTGCCTTGGAGAAGTCGTCTTTCTTAAATCAAATCATTTTATTCATTTGCTTTAAAACCTTTTTTTTTTTACTTAACACATTAACGGTGTTCTTGATCTAAGAAAATATTTCTCTTCAAATGGATATGCAACTTAAATAGCAGTTTTTGTAAACTATCTATTGAGACTTGGATGTCATGGTGGTAGCGTTACGGCTTCTGATTCGTGCAACCGGGGTTTAATTCCTCCAACAGTGGAAAATTTTCTTTCAAGGTATATTTGTTTTATTTGTGTTGAATATTAATTAAGTGTTAATATATGTAAAGTAACAATTGTTTAACTATTTAAATAAAAATATAAATGTTAATTAATTAAATAATAAAAATGTTTGACCTAAGTATTAAAATGATGAGATGGGCGTAAGTGCAGAAGTGTATTCAAGTAAATAATTTACTTATATTTGAAAAATATTTTCTTGATTGAAATTAATAATTTTCTCAAATCAAGAAAATATTTTCTCGATCAGAAAATATATTTTCTTGATTTCATACATAAATGATCTTGAATTAATATGTTCTGCATTTCTTGATCAAATTCCATATTTTCTTGGATCAAGAATATATGTTCTTCTCCCAAATATACTATGTCAAGAAAATCGTTTTCTCAAATCAATACTATAATAGTCTTGGCCGTATTCAATCTTACGATTTTCTTCAACCAAGAAAAATTTTCTTGGTTCAATACTTTTTTCAGTGTATCTGCTCAATACTTAAAGAATATTTTAATTAATTTACTGATAAATATTGAATATTACAACGGTGTATGCGTGCTACTAGTGCGAATAATTATCAATATAATTAAAAAATTGAAGACTAAAAAACCCAACATGATCTCAATAAATTTGTGGAGTCAAGGTCTTTGAATGGCAATTCCAAGCAGTGGTAAAGTTCAGAACTGTGTAACTTCTGATAGCAGAGAACGACACGGAAAATGAATATTCATCAGTAAACACCGTTAAAGCTAGTAGAGGCTATGGCTAGCAAGAGAAGAGAAAAGGAAATAGGGAGAGAATGATAGGCGTATGAACGAGGATGAGCTCATGACTTGTGTAGATATCACCTTGTTCAAGCCCGAGAGGAAACTTGTAATGTTTACGATATTGCATTTTGGATACGTTGGTCAAGTGACCAACGTCCACCCTTGCCTAATCTCTGTTCCACGAGCACCGCCTCTTAACTAGATACAGCACGTTGAACAAGCAATTATAATAGTAATTACCCTATCAACATATACTGCATTGTTTCATGAAATGATCATCCTTAAACAGAGAAAATATTCTTTTAATGAAAAAATATATCAAAAATTTTTGGTTAAAACTTTACATTTTTTGAAATAAAAATTTTATTTCCAAAACATTCTATTTATTTTATTAAATTCTTTATTAAACATATCTCTATTAGTTGTAACGTTGATTTTAAATAATCACGTTATAAAAACTGAATTAAGTTCTCGCCGAAACTCATTTAATATATTCTTGAATAATTAATATAAATTAAATACGGTAGCCAGAATCGAACTCAACATTTTTACTTTATGATTATATCTTTGAATTATATAGAACCGATATATCACATAAATGTTGATTTGTACAAAAATTTATTGCTTGTCTCAAGAGAATCCCACACGTTATGGTTGATTATAAAACATCAATCTATTTATTGTTATTTAATTATCAACCGACCGAAAATGTGTTAACAATTCACACCAATCAGTACAAATCTACTGTCAACTGGCAACCACCTGTCATAGATGTTGGGCCTGTTATTATGCTGCTGGGGCGAACCCATGGTGCGCAATACCTTTATACGGGACCAAAGCAGGTTGCCAATTTACCTTATTTCGACATTTCGTGCCTGGCTGCCGATTGAATTATACGATTTCACTGCGGTTGACCATTTACATTATTAAAATATAAAAATAGTAAAAGATGGATTTCCGTGCTCGTCTGGACCGGATCAAAGATTAGTGTTTAGTATTCATCTTCCTCGTTATCTTAAGAATATCACCGGTGCACGGTGTGACCGAGAAATAATATCGAGAAAGCAGACCTCATGACAAGCCGATAGGACGCCGCCATTTTCGGTCGATCGACGCACTCACCGGCGTGTGGAAGTTCTCATTCTCTACTGGATTAATTAATTGTGTTCTAAGTTTATTTCTTAATAAAAGTTGGGGGAAAAAGTCTCTTAATTTTTCATAAAAATTAATATATTAAAAAAAATTAATTCCCAAATTGTTGTTTTTATTATTATTAATCAGTTAAAATATTCCCTGGCACGATAAACCAATGCTGACAATTCATTAAATCTGGATTTAATAAATACATAACAAAGTAAGACTGTGGTAAGCTTATTTTTATTGCATGTAAGGTTACTAAGAAAACCTGAAGTGAACTTATGGTAAATTAAAAAGTTCCGCCACGATAGTAACGTTACACATGAAGGTTATAGTAAGGTTACATGTAAAGGTTGTAGTACGGTTACATGTTAAGATTGTAGTAAGGTTCCAAATAAAGGTTGTAGTAAAGTTACAAGTATAGGTTATAGTAAAGTTACAAATAAAGGTTGTACACCGTAAGTTTGACGTAAACTTAAATGGTAAGGCTATGGTAAGGTTATTATCATAATGTAAGGCTGAAGTAAGGTTACTACTTAACATCAGTATTAACAAACTAATTCATATCATAGTTAATAAATACAAAATCGGACAAGTGTGAGTTGCACTCGCACTAAGATCGAGGGTTCCGTACACCAAAACAAAACTCATTATATATATTGTATTGTACCAGTACGAAATAATTAAGTATGTTCGTATTGGTACGGTACCAGTATAACGACGGTATGACGTACGACTATAATTATAAAATATAAGAACGCCATAAAAGTATGAGGTTAGTTACCATTACGTTGTACTATCATTTATCAAAATACAGCATATTCGTACGATACAAGTACAATATCGGTACACCATACTCTGCGTGGTGATGCAAACATAACCTAATTTACTTCACAGTTGTCAATGACATATGCATCCAGTGCACATGGTGCAATGATTTTTTGTGAAAAAGCTGACTTTTAGGATGCAATCCAAAAGTTTTAATCTTTGTAACATGTGTTTTTATATTTAAATTAGAAATTAGTGGTTTAGTTTCTATTAATTCATATGTATTAAGTGTATACTATTAATCTCAAGTAGTTTTGCTTTGTCATCATGCTTATTTTTAACATTAGCGTATTCTAATTACTACTACAACAATGAACAACTTCTTAATTTTCAACTGTTTTGTACTCGTTTATAGGTTAGAACGTCCAAAATATTTTCCTTACATTAAAGTACTTTTAGATTATAAATGGTAATTATTCATAATTATTTTAAAGAATGTTTAAAAATTAACAAAGCAAAACCACTGCAGAATTATTTAATTAAAATACTTCTATACACTGATTGTTCTAATATAAGTAAATGTGATTACAAGTTACATGATTTACATGGGTAAGACTCCGTCGGAAAATATGCGATTTGCATGTGGTTGCATGCGAGTTGCATTGCTATTAACAATTATGTAAAAAAATTATATTCTTTAGAGTCAAATTTATGCTTCTATGAATAAAGATATAAATAAGTAATAAAAAATTGATTAATTATTTTTTAATTTATATTTTATATAAATATAATTGTTAATAACAAAAATAATTATTAACTTTAAAATTATTTTGTAACAAAATAGATAAAAAATACTTAAATTAACATAAATTTATCTGCAAAAAATACAATTTTTTTAAGAAGGACCAGAGTTATCTATTTGTTAATTAACGAAATTATTTAAATAAATTGAATTATGCATTATTATTTATCGGGTGGTCATACTAGACTAATTTAAATTGATTTCGATCATGGGGAATGGAAAAATAACAAATAAACACGATTTTTCTCAAAATTTTTGTAAATTGTTAACTTTGAGTAACAATAAATATGTAAACAATTAAAATTTGTAAGAACGGGTTTAGGGGAAACTTTTAGAAAATTTATCTCCTTTCATTTGAGACCAAGAACATCAAAATCAGATAATATTTATAGGCTCTAGACAATTTTGAACAGTAAAGTTGAAGAATTAGGATACCCGGGCACTCACACATCAAAAATCGGTCCCGCTCGGGCTAAACGGTTTCAAAAAATTGTTTTTGACTTTTTTTGGGCAAAAAAATTTTTTTTGTTTTTTTTTATGTGATAGTTGGAGGAAACATGATGTCAAGTATAAGTCTTCTAACTTTTATTAAATTTTATTGAAAACTTTCAAAAATATTAAGATTTTAAAAAATTATAACAAAAAAATTCAAAATGGCGTAACTTTAACAAATTTCAAGATTTTCAAAAATTTTAGCACACATGTTTCTAGTATCTAATACTAAAATTTCACCAAATTACAGCCTAATCCAAAGACCACATGCAAATCGCATATTTTCTGACGGAGTCTTACCCACATGTAATAAATATTTTTTAGGTACAAAAAAGAACTCTTTTAATAAAAATAGATTACTTCAAAACTAAATTGATATTACAATTAGTAATGATTCTTTCAGAAAATTTATCATAAAATATTAAATTCAAATAGTTAATACTTAATACAAACTAAGGCACAATAAGGGGGAGGAATATATAAAAGGCTTTACACGCCGTACAGTACAAATACAGTAACCATACGATGAACTAAATTACAAAAACCTTTGGTACACCATGCTATTATCGTACTCGTATTATACGAGTCTATCATACTGGTATGACATACTAGTACAGTACCTGGTACCGTGCGAAGGTAGATGGCGGGTACAGTACAAGTACGACTTATACGTCATACTCGTATTGTACGTATATCGTACTAGTACGCTGGTTATCTGGGTATATATATATATATATATATATATATACAGAAGAAATATAATTTATTAAAATTAACATATATAATCTCATTGAGCTAAAATTCGGTCAACATACGTACTTTTATTACATGTAAATTGCAAAAAAAATCTATAAAAATCCATATTAGATTCTTATATTTTATTTACAAATAACAAAAAATATATATAGATAATATTTAAAATAAAGTATTAGATATAAAGTAACAAAAGCTATTTATAATATTAATTATAATAAATTTTTCAATGATTGGTATTTTGCCTATTTTTGAAGATCCCAACCGAATTTCAGCTCACCAGGTTTTTGCAATTTTTTCGAAAAAATTTAATTTTTTTCCCCTACATTTCGCAAATATATAGGCCAATCGGGTTCGCTATAATTTTTCTGTAATCTGCACTTAAGGCCAGCTTACTCTGAAAAACTTAATTTTTTTAAATACATTTTATTTATAATACAAAAAATGTTAAGTAATAAATTTTTTTACATATGATAGTACATACATGAAGTTACTTAAATTTTTTTTTTAAAATGGCGGTCTTGAAAATGGCTGCTGAAAGTTATCTACATTGTAGATGAATGACATAATTTCTTGGAAAAAATTATCTGAAAGCGGAAAACAGCAGAGTTCACGTTGCGAAAAATTAAAGTGTTTGACTATATCAACCGCACGGACGATGAAGAAGTTTTTACCCTTTCTCCTTGTAATTTTATGGAGGAAAGGGAAAAATTTCCCCTTCCACATGTTGAAGGTCCAATCGCTGATATGAGACTTCTTCATCGTCAATGCGGTTGATATACTCAAACAGTTTATTTTTCGCGACGCATCAAAAACTGCTATTTTACAGGTCATTTGAATTAGTTATTTTACTAATTACTGTTAATTGCATATAATGAAATTTGATTTCATTGAAAACTTTGACACACTAATTTATCATTTTTATAAAAAAGCGGTCCAATGTTAATTTTTGTGGGAGAAAAGGCTGTTTTCTAAATGTGATTTTAGTGCTTGGTTTGTTTACATTTTTGTTTGTTTACATTTTACAACTTAGACATAGCCTTAGGAAATCGTAAAATTGGCTAAAAACTTATTTTGCTTTATTTTTATTTAAGGGGTCTACCAACTTAAGACTTGTTAAAAAGGATATTAAATTTTTTTTTCAGATTTAAGTTGTAAATATTGACAATATTGATAATACTGAAAAACCCGTTCTAATTTTGTTAAATATTGTTATTTTAATTAATAATAAATAATAATAAATGTGTCAATAAAGAAGAGGGTGTGTGCCATTGGTTAAATTTTTGACGTGAATGTAAGAAAATTGATAAAATGGTAAACATTTTTCGAAAAATGTATAAGATTTTTGTTTTCTACCATCCATGACAAAAATTTCATCAATGGTTCACATTTTTGAATATTTCTTATTAATTCTTTTTAAATAAAAAAATTTATTAAAACAATTAAAAATATTTTTTTCTTGCACTTCGAGAGTATAGTTATTTATGTGTAAAACATCATATATTAATATTTATAATTATTTAAACCTAAAACAAAATTTACCAAAGTATCATTTCTTTAGCGCGTCTAAAGTGGGTAAAACTTCCTAACAAATTGTACTTTGACATCAGGGAAAGAAAACCCGAAGTAAACACAAAAAAACCAGACTCATTTTTGTTGCAACTCATTCGGAAGTCGGTCTCGAAATAAGTAATCGACAACTTTACATGACTCAAAATGAGTAATCGGCAACTGCAAGTGACTCAAAATGAGTAAAATGAAAATGTTCTAGTTACTTTTTTTGTGTTTCGCATGTTTTTTGTTACATGGTTGCTCATCCTTGTCAGTCAATTCACATGTGTCTAACCCAATTTTTTTTTTATTTCTTACCCATGTAGAAAAATTTCGGGTCCGTTTTGTGTCCAGTGATTTCCTCAACTAGACGCATCTGGACGGTCTAATTCAGACGGTCTAACTGTATTCCATATGGGATTTCATTGGCATGTCTAGAATTAAAAATTTTATAAGTATAATTAAGACAGTCTCTTCTGAGCCCGATTAGCCGGTCTTCTTTAAATTTGTACATGCGCATTACTTAGTTAGCATTTGTGGATTTTTTAAAATAAAACGGTCTTTTTAAAATCTTATTAAAAAATGAATTTTTTGTGCACGCAAAAATTTTTTAATGGTAAGTAAAAAAAGAAAATTATTCATAAAAATATATGCAATACACAAGGGAAATATACTTCGATACATATTTGAGGTTAATTTTCTACATGGATTTCGAAAAAAGAATATAAAATATAATTATTTAATAAATATAAATAAAATAATAATAATATAATAAATGGAATAAAAAATTATATAGTAATGAAAAAAAATATTAAATAAAAAATAAATATAAAGAGAATAATTTAAAATAATATTTTATAACTAGCTGTCGTACCCGTCTTCGACGGGTTTTAGTTTCAACAAATACATTTAATAGTGTTTCAACCAGTCTCGAAAAATAGGAAATAGTGGGAAATTAAATTCGACTAGAGAAATAATAATAAGCTATCATTAACTATTTTATTATCAAAATATTACTATTTCAAAACACTGAATAAATTTTTATGATCAAATAATTAATTTTTCATTTCTCAAAATGCAGAAAACAATGGTTGTCAATTATTTGTAGAAATTTAATTATAGTATTATAAGTTAATCCTGAATTTCGACCAGTTTTTGGAGTTATAGTATATATTTTTCCCGATTAAATAAAATTCCTGCATATTTCCCTTCTTCCAGTTGGTAGAACCCCTGTTAAAAGTATTTATAAAAACAAAAACCCGTCGAAGAGTATTTATATAAAATATGTGAATTTTTGTAGCCATTTGTAGTTTTATTTATCGTTTATACTTTAAAAAAAATTTATATTTGATGAGAAAATATACACCTGGAAAAATTTTGACAAAGATGGGAAAAACATCTCAAAACATCCATAATAGTTAAACCTAGAATTAAAATAACAAAACTTTTTACTGTCTAAGTTTTTCCCCAATAGCATAATGCAAGTATCGTTTCACAGGTATTCTTGAATTTCTGTAGTATGAATTTTATCGGAAAAAATCTCCATTTTCAATCTCCTTTAAAAATAATTTTAAAGCTATGAATTAATATTTTTTAATATTTTTTAATATTTTTTAATATTTTTTACCATTTTTCGTTTACCATTTTTAATATTTTCGAAGTTTTGTAATTGAACATTTTTTGATTAATTGGATAAACAAATTATTCTAAATTCCATTATTTCGACGTCAAAAGTTTAAAAGATATATATTAAAAAATTAAAAAATTAGATATTTTCCATTTTTTAAATTTTTAGAAAAAATTGAATACCTCCCGTTCTAATTAATATGTTTAAAATCTGTATATTTATTGGTTAAATATATCTCACAAAAGTCATAACTGATTAATTTACTGCAATCTATCAAAATGTAAAAGTTTTTTGGCAAAAATAATGTCCTATAACCAAGATGTAAGTATAAAAATGTTTTCAAAAAATTTAAAAAATAAAAATTTTTCAGATTTTATATTTTTTAATGAATTGCTTTTAAATGATCTATAATTCATTGTTACATGTTATTTGGTCAAATTTTGGCATAATTTTTGCGTTTTTTTTTAATTTTCTGAAAACATTTTATACTTACATCTGAAATATGGAATACTATTTTTTGCTAAATTATGCTAAAATGTGACTAAATAATATGTAACACTTATAGATAGTTTAAAAGCAGTTCATTAAAAAATATAAAATTGGGGTATTTGCGATTTTTTGAATTTTTTAAAAATCATATTTATACTTATATCTTAGTTATAAGACATTTTTATGGCAAATCTATTCTAGAATGTGATTAAATAACATATTGTACTCAATTATACAAAGTTTGAAAGCATTTAAAAAAGGTAAAATTTGAGAATTTTTTGAAAAAATTGAATATCTCCCGTTCTAATTAATATTTTTCGAATCTGTAACTTTAAAAACCTTCCTTGGCCTAAGGCCAAACATTGTGCCAAATTTGATTTCAAACGGTTGAGCCTTTTTTACGTGATTCGCGAACAAAGATTCTGTGACATACGGACATACATACATACATACACGAAATTTTTTATTGGCATTTTTGGAATCCTGGATGCTCAAAATGAATAAGTATGTTTAAAATTTTAAGTTCTGAGCAATGTACAGACAAAAGTCTCATCATATATATAGATCATTTACAAAAATTGTATGAAATTATAATTCGAAAAAAACAACAATATATAGGAAAAATAGATTTATATATATTTAAGCGGTTAAGTTTCTAAGCGGACTATACTCAAAAGAAAATATTTAATGTGTTAATAAATTTAGAATTATGGGTGAATTTAGAAAAAAGAGAATACGCTTCGTTACCGCAATGAGAATGCGAAAGCATCACAGCGTTAAACGTGCACGGAAGGAAAACGAAAATTCTCCCAACAGTTCGTCTTCAACTGAAATTGTACCGACTAAACACAGACGATTTCAGAGCAGTTCATTTGATGACACATCACCTGTTGCAGGTTAATATCAAATTTTTATTTTTAGTTTAAAAATTTTATATCACTTGTAATATAAAAAAATCCCTAGTAACTTATCATTTCAATTAAATATGTTCTTAGGACCAAGCAGACTATTTAAAATTTGTACACTGACCGAAATGAGCAATCATTCAACTCTTCTGTGAATGAAACACTTAGTAATATATCACCAGTTGAAGGTGAATATCAAATTTTAATTTCAGTTTGAAACATATTACACCACTTGTTATATAAAATAATCTTGGTAACTAATGTTTTCAATTAAATCTGTTCTCAGGACCAAGCGGATCATTTTAGAACCAGAACTTGTGATTCTGAAAAATGACGGTGTGAATGTTTCAAGTTTCAAATAGGTATAAGGAGTACACTAGGGTGTCCATAAAAATTCGATTTTTGAATTTTGTTTACGCCACCCCCCAGTTTGGTTCCAATAAAATAAAAAAAAATTTTCCCAAAATTTGAAGCCGATTGATTAATATTAACACGTGCCAGTAATCGGTCGAAATTTCCCATTGGAAATACATGGAAAAATGCAATTTTTAAAAAAAATCATAACTTTTTTAATTTTTATGCAAAAAGTTCTCTATGTCACATTTGTCTTCATTTTTAGCTGCACTATAAGATAGCACTTCGAAAAAAATTCAATTTTCAAAAATTTTTTAAATGTCGGACTTTTAAAATGGGTCATAAAAATGCACCACAATCCCGTGTAGAAAAATTTCGGGGTAGTCTGGAGTCCAGTGATTGCCCCAACTAGACGCATCTGGACGGTCTAATCTAGACTGTCTAACTGTATGCTGTATGAGACTTCATTGGCATCACTAGAATTCAAATTTTTTAAACACAATCAAGAATTCAGTGCTCGATTTGTCGGTCTTCTTTAAATTTATACATGCACAATGGGTTGTCACTTCAAAATTGAATAAAATAATTTAGTCAATCTAAAGAATCGTTCAAAAATAAATATTGTAGATTTATATGAATCATTATATATAAAAATAAAATTTAAATCCATACATCAATCTATACATTTAATGACCAATTTTACTTAGACATTATAAAAATGAATTTTATTAGAGTTACGTTTACAATTTTCATAAATAACTTCAAACTTTAATTTGAAATTTTATAAAGTTTGAATTTGGAATGAATTTAATTAAAAATTTTTAAAAAACTTAGATTTTTGAATAATGTCTAAAAATTCAAATTTTCCTGAAATTATATAAATTTTTTAACATATTGTATTTGATTAATTATTAAAAATAATATATCTGTAGAAAAATTTCAGTTAAAAGCACTATAAACAATTGAGTGATGGAAAAGTAACAGATTATTGTAGAAATTCAATTATTTTCCAAACTTTCACCAAAATTCTTGGCAAAATTCCAATTATTTTCTAAAATGTTATTTAATTCAATGATTTTCAATATCTACTATTTTAATAAAATGTTTTAAAAGAATTCAATTATTAAAGGAAAATTTCCATAAAATGTAAGTAAAAATTTAGTTACTTTCATAAATAAAAAACCTTTCACAAAAATTCAATAAGTATTTACAAATCTTTTATAAGTTTCTTCTTATAATAATTCAATTATTTTCATACATAATAAAATTCTCATTATTTTTAATACAATTTTAATCGAATTCTTTGAAAAGTGTATAATTATACTTAAGAATTATATGCTTTAAAAAATTGTTTAATGATTATAATTTATTGTAGTAAGAATTAATTATTAGAATATTCATTTCTAATAATTTTAATAATTCAGGATTATTATGTGTAATAATTTTATTCATAGTTTTCACTTTGTATTTATATAAGCAACAGAATATATGACACTGGCATTAATATAGTTAATTTGGAGAGTTCTCACCCAGACTTCAGTGGCCGTGCGGTTTAATGCGTCGCGTTGGGTCGTCAAGGGTGGGGGAACGTGAGTTAGATCCCACATGTGAGCGGATATTTTTCATTGTGAGTATTATATAAAATAATAGAATTACTATATTTAATCTGTATAAGTGTTCTAAATTAAAATTGTAAACATGTTTGTAAATAATGTTAAAGGCCTGTTAAAGAATGAATTTAAAAAATATACCAATTAACGCAAACAGTTTTTTTACTAAAATTATTTTTCAATATTACTATTTTAAGTGATATTTAATGCTAGTGTAGTATATTATTTATTTCAAAATATTATGATTATAATAATAATAACAAAGCCGCTAGGTGGCAATGTAAAAACCACGCTTTGATTTTTCTCTTACGAATTGTTGATTTTTATGGACATCTTTTTGTTGTTTGATACGAAGTTTCTGTTATTGTGTTCAGGAAAATTTAATTTTTCATTCGAACTGGAATTTTTGCTGCTCTGTATTGATTTGACTATTTAATTTGCATTTCTGTGTCTCTAACCTTAAAGTGTACAGCAAAAATGTCTCAGTCAGACAAGTGTTTTAAGTGTGCGAAGGGTGTATCCCAACCGGAGAATTGCAATAAATGTAATAGGCCTTATCACCGTAGTTGTGCACTACTAGTTGGCACAAATAGTGATGGTTCTTATGCTAAGTGTTGCAAATCTATATCTGGATCTTTGTCTCCTGTCTCTTTTAACACTGATAATGATTCTGCTGTTCTCAAAGCAATCGCTAACCTGCAAAAGTCGTTCGAAACAAGATTTGACAATGTTGACACCAAACTAGACGACTTAGTTAATCGCATTTCAAATAACGAAATCAAAGTTGACAATCTTACTGATCGTATCACTACTGTAGAAGGTAAGCTGAATAAAATTGATAAAGTTGTGAATTACAATGATTTTGCACGTGAGCGTTTGGTGGAAGTTGAAAGGCGTGAGGAGAGAAAAAAAAATCTAACAATCTCTTGGAAAATAAAAAACGTCCTCGTACATTAATAACAGACCTGTTTGCCAAATTTGTCCCTGCTTATTAACTAGAGGACATTAAAGGTCATAGATTGGGTGTTTATACGCAGATGCAGCAACAGAAACCTCGACTGGTAAAGATTATTTGTGCGACGGAGGAGAAGGCACGAGCAGTCCATCAAATGTTTGTAGCTGTCAAAGTAGATGTGTCTCAATCTCACTTTCTCAAGAACATGTGGCTTACTCCAGACAGGACAAAGATGCAACTAGAAGAGATAGCGGAGAAAAAGACCGAACTCGCAGCTCGCCTTCATAGTAGGGAAGTGGATTTGAAGTTGGTGTTCAGAAACGGCAATTCAGTGATCATAAAACAAAAACCTTAATTCAAAAAATTGACAATTGCAATAACTATAAATTAAACAGTTTTTATTCGACATCCTTAGTTTCTCCGCCACACTTGACTACATACTCTACAGCTGTTATCGATTCAATTTTTTTTTACATTTGTTTACTACCAGAACGTCAGAGGCCTTAGAATTACATTCGCTTCTTTATTCAGCCATATTGCCATCACATGACATTCTGGTTTTTACGGAAACATGGCTTAATGATTGATTTAACTCTTCTGAACTTGGTTTATTCAATTATAATGTATTTCGATGTGACAGAAGCAGCTTATCAAGCGATAGTCTACGTGGTGGTGGAGTTCTTATTGCGTCACGCACACATTTACATGCGATTCTTCTTCCTAATGAATACCCTTTAATTGAACATTTATTTATCAAATTTACATTTAAATCTACGTTATATATAATTGGTTTATTTTATATTACGCCTTACTTGATGGTGGATGATTATATTGTTATGTGCAGTGCTCTCGAAAACATTCAGGATCAATTTCCATCTGTTGTGATTTATATTCTCGGAGATTTTAATATGCTGTTTGTAAAATGGAATACAGTACATGGCAGTGGACCATCGTGTGTAAGTTCTGGTAATTTAAAGATTCATTCAACAATCGCAAACATTGTTTCAGATAGTATAGATTATCTAAATTTAAGTCAAGTAAATCAAAATATTAATATTTATGGTTCATTGCTTGATTTGGTTTTTTGTAATTCTTTCAACTTTAGTTTATGTTTAGCAAAAGATTCATTCTTAACAATTGATAATTATCATCCTCCATTCCTATTGAAAATTCATACTAATGTTTTGTTATCATCCTTAATGAATGAATCATTATGTCATTTTAAATATGATTTCAACAATGCTACCATATCCGCAATGTGCACTTACTTTGATAATATTAATTGGGATTCTGTACTTGATCTGGTTGATGTTAATGAAGCCGTGAGTATATTTTATGACCATGTTTATACGGCATTTGACTTCTTTGTTCCTGTTAGAGTTATTCGTCAATCTAGTTATCCACCTTGGTTCAGTATAGAACTCAAGCGACTAATTTATTTTAAAAAAATCGCGCATATTAATTATAAACAAACTGGTAGTCTTTCGGACTATTTACATTTTTCTTATTAACGCTCGCTTTGTAAGAAAACAAGTAAGTTAAATTATAACAAATATCTTAATTCCTTAGAAAACTCATTTATAAAAAAACCTAAACAATTTTGGAATTATGATGATTGTTTAAGAAAGGAGTCTAGTATTCCCAAGGAAATGTTTCTTGGTAATCTTACGGCTGATAACAACAAAGATATTGCTAATCTTTTTGCAAATTATTTTGCTTCTGTTTACTCTAGACATGATGTTAATGCTTACACTTCAGATTCTCAACATTGCAATTCTTTTTATCTTGATAAGATAACTGTTAGAAAGGAGGATATTCTTGCTAAGTTAAATGCATTGAACATATCAAAGGGCCCAGGTCAGGATGATATTCCGTCTTCACTTCTAAAAATTTGTAAAAATGTCATTTCTCCACTCCCATATGAGTGGAAAAAAGGTATTATTATACCCATTTATAAGTCCGATTGCAGGAATGACATTCAAAATTATAGACCAATAACAATTTTAAATGCGCTTTCAAAAATATTTTAGAGTCTTGTGTATGATGTAATTTACAAATATTCCATTAATATCATCCTTCCTGAACAGCATGGCTTTATGAGGGGAAGATCCGTTATTACGAATTTAAGTATTTCCACTAATTATGTGATAAATGCAATAGAAAATCATTCTCAAGTTGATGTAGTATACATTCGTTTAAAAAAAACTTCACAACATTATGTTTTATATATTTTTAGAATAATTGAAGAAAGTGAATTTATCATTCGGTAGTATTAATATTGAAGATGAAAGAATTTATCAATTATCCGAATCAAATCTCTCGAAAATAAATTTCTTGAGTAAGCACTAGATTTCGTTATGAAAATACAATATATTTTTCATATGTATCGACAGCGCAGCTGTCCTAATACAGAAACCTGCTTTTTTCTGAAAATCATTTTTTCGAAATTAATTAATAATTTCAAAATTATCAAAGAACTCAGAAAAAATTGGTTAGCATGGTGGGATACGAGCCCACGACCTTTCTATTGTCGGTAGACTGCTCTGACCACTGAGCTACATGCACTCAAGATTCTCCGAGTTAGCAAAAAAAAAATAAGGCTTTACCATCTTCAAGAAACTCCCTACATTATCATGAAATAATGCAGGGAGGTATAGTATATATTAAGGAACTCGGAGAATCTTGGGGTGCATGTAGCTCAGTGGTCAGAGCAGTCTACCGGCAATAGAAAGGTCGTGAGCTCGTATCCCACCATGCTAACCAATTTTTTCTGAATTCTTTGATAATTTTGAAATTATTAATTAATTTCGAAAAAATGATTTTCAGAAAAAAGCAGGTTTCTGTATTAGGACAGCTGCGCTGTCGATACATATGAAAAATATATTGTATTTTCATAACGAAATCTAGTGCTTACTCAAGAAATTTATTTTCGAGAGATTTGATTCGGAATAATTGTTAAATTCTTTCACCTTTAATATTAATACTACCGAATGATAAATTCACTTTCTTTAATTATATTTGCCATGAATTTGAAATAAGGCTTTACCATCTTCAAGAAAACTCCCTACATTATCATGAAATAATGCAGGGAGGTATAGTATATATCAAGGAACTCGGAGGATCTTGGGGTGCATGTAGCTCATTGGTCAGAGCAGTCTACCGGCAATAGAAAGGTCGTGGGCTCGTATCCCACCATGCTAACCAATTTTTTCTGAGTTCTTTGATAATTTTGAAATTATTAATTAATTTCGAAAAAATGATTTTCAGAAAAAAGCAGGTTTCTGTATTAGGACAGCTGCGCTGTCGATACATATGAAAAATATATTGTATTTTCATAACGAAATCTAGTGCTTACTCAAGAAATTTATTTTCGAGAGATTTGATGCGGATAATTGATAAATTCTTTCATCTTCAATATTTTTAGAATAGTTTTTAGTACAGAAAAAGTGTTCAAAAGAGCTTAGGAGGTTAAGTGTGCAAAAACTGACCCCGCATCTATTTTTCTTAAATTTAGCCCATGTATTGCTATCCATATGACTATAAATTTCTAAAATTTTGAACTCAAAATTCGCTTTTTTGGGGGAGTTATGGAGGGGGAAAGCAAAATCAAAAAACTTATTTTTCTCGAAAACTACTGAACCGATTTTATTAAAATTTTAAGAGGCTGTAAATAAAGATAAGACGATTTAAGAAAAAAAATCAAAATTTTTTTTCCAAAAAAAATTTTCAAAAAATTGTTTTGAAATTTTCAAAATTTTTTTAGGGTTATTTTTTTAAGTGACCACTTTCTTTTTTGTTGTAAAAAGTACCTTTTAATGCCCCCTTTAACATATATTTTTTCAAACTTTTTAAAAATATAGTTTTTGAGTAAAATGTCAAAAACCATGGTCATGCTATTTGTCACGTACGGTAATGCACATATATACATATGGGCCATATTAATGTGATAGGGAATAGCCAAATCAGTATTGCAAAAGTAACCCGAATATATTTTTCCCATTCATTTCTACCCACTTAAAAATAACTTTTTGAAATTTTTAACTCAAAATTTTGAGTTTTTTGGAACTTATGGAGGGGAAAAAATCGAAAAACGCATTTTTCTCAAAAACTACTTTATGTACTTTAATCAGCTTTAAATATGTTGAAAATACAATTAATGAGATTCCAAAAAACTTTAAAAATTTTTTTTAAAACAATTTTAAAATTAAAATTTTTTGAAAATTTCAAAAAAAAAATTTTTTAGTTCTATTAAAGTAACATTTTTATGTATTTTCTCATTTCGTTCTTTTATGTAATCTACATAATAAAAAAATTTTGTCCGACATGATTTCAGGGTATGTCACGGTAAATAACTCAAAAACCCTACCCGGAACATTTTTATGTTGTGTGTAAATGTTTAACTAATTAATTATTTATTTAATTTCAAATTAAAACTTAGGGTTTTTCTGAATACAATTCTGAAATTGATGTCAAAAAAAATTATTTCCAAAGAAAAATCCAAAAATTTGTATTGTTGCATTTAAAATTTTTTTCCTTTTGGATCGTTGATGCGGTACATCACATTTCTTTTATTTAACTTCTTTAACAGTCTTACTTTTAAAAAAATAATGGCCTAGATGATTTTAGAGTGCGACACGGTAAAAAAAACTCCAAAAATCCTAAAATTTGATTTTAATAAGCCACTAGTAATAAGTTGCAAAAATATTTGAGTTTTTTTAAATTAACCATTTACACACAACATAAAAATGTTCCGGGTAGGGTTTTTGAGTTATTTACCGTGACATACCCTGAAATCATGTCGGGCAAAATTTTTTTATTAAGTAGATCACATAAGAGAATAAAATGAGAAAATACATAAAAATGTCACTTTAATAGAACTAAAAAATTTTTTTTTTGAAATTTTCAAAAAATTTTAATTTTAAAATTGTTTTAAAAAAAATTTTTAAAGTTTTTTGGAATCTCTTTAATTGTCTTTTCAACATATTCAAAGCTGATTAAAATACATAAAGTAGTTTTTGAGGAAAATGCATTTTTCGATTTTTTCCCCTCCATAAGTTCCAAAAAACTAAAAAATTTGAGTTAAAAATTTCAAAAAGTTATTTTTAAGTGGGTAGAAATGAATGTGAAATATATATTCGGGTCACTTTTTCAATACTTATTTGGCTATACCCTACCACATTAATATGGCCCATATGTATATATGAGCGATTCCACGTCAAGTGATCGAGGGGTTTTTTTGTGTAATGTTTATTTTAATAATTTTTTACTCTTAAACAATTAAACATACAAATTTGACAAAGTACATTTTGGAAAAGGTTTTTTCATGTTCTTTCGATTGGAAATAACGATTTTGAAAAAAAAAATTTTGACCCATAAAAATCAAAATTCAATTTTTGGGTGAGAGAGATACGTTTTTTTTAAACGAAAGCTGAGGTTTTTTCCTAAAAGGACATATAAATGAAAAAGTGGGACTAGAATGTTTAAGCATTGAAAAACAAAGGTTTCTACTCACCGGAGCGCTCTAAACCCGGTTTTTAGCTCAGTTTAGGAGAAAATTCTTTTTTTCATTGTTTAAACATTCTTGTCCCACTTTTTCATTTATACGTCCTTTTAGGAAAAAACCTCAGCTTTCGTTTAAAAAAATCGTATCTCTCACCCCAAAAATTGAAATTTATTTTTAATTTTGATTTTTTTGGGTCAAAAAATTTTTTTTCGAAATGCTTATTTCCAATCGAAAGAGCATGAAAAAACCTTTCCAAAATGTACTTTGTAAAATTTGAATATTTAATTGTTTGAGAGTAAAAAATTATTGAAATAAGCATTGTTCTGAAAAACCCAAAAATTTAACCCCCTCCTCCTCAGAAAATATTGGACTAGGTAAAAAAATATTTTCAAGAAAAATTACTATTTATTAGTGCTACAAAAGCCCTAAGTTTAGGCACGATTGGAGCAAAAAATTTTTCTACCTTGATCACTTGAGATGGAATCGCTTATATGTGCATTACCGTATGTGACAAATAGCATGACCATGGTCTTTGATATTTTACTCAAAAACTATATTTTAAAAAATTTGAAAAAAATATATGTTAATGGGGACATTATAAGGTACTTTTTACAACAAAAAATAAAGTGGTCACTTAAAAAATTTTTTTTGAAATTTTTTTTTCTAAAATCGTCTTATCTATATTTACAACCTCTTAAAATTTCATTAAAATCGGTTTAGTAGTTTTCGAGAAAAATAAGTTTTTTGATTTTGCTTTCCCCCTCCATAACTCCCCAAAAAAAGCGAATTTTGAGTTCAAAATTGCAGAAAGTTATAGTCATATGGATAGCAATGCATGGGCCAAATTTGAGAAAGATAGATGCGGAGGCAGTTTTTGCACACTTAACCCCCTAAGCCCTTTATTGAATTTTTTTGGTCAAATGACTTCTAAAGTATTTTGTTCTTTTCAAAATTTTCTCATCTTTCAAAATGTAAACAGAAAAAAATTTAAGTTTCCATAAATTTTATGTATTTAAACGTTTTCCATTCGCCTGAAAATGGGTGGTCTCTCAATTTTGACCGATAGTGTAGTGCGCAGAACATTTGATAGTTATTGTTAAACTTATCAATCTCATTTTCAGAAACAAACTCTACCGTTCATTATTCTATTCATATATTTTTGATATTCAATTTTATTTCAGCTGTAATACATAAACATTACGTTGGAACCAATGCAGTAAATGAATCAACATTTTAAAAAGATTTAGGTTCCACAATTTCAAATGCTAAAGATTGGGAGGGCTAAATGACTTTGAGAAGAAAAAGTCAACCTAACAAACTAAAAAATTCAGAAGTCAATACGGATGAAGAAAATTATGATTGAAATTTAATTCTTAATAGGTATATTTAATAAAAATATTTCTAATAAAATAATTGTAAAAAAATAAATACAACATTGTAAACTTTTTTTATTACATATTAAAATGGAAGTTATAAAATAAATATATTCAGAAAATATTTTGCTTTTATTATTATTATTATTTATAATTTAAAAAATTAAAATCGAATCTAAAATTTACAATATTAGCACTGCTAATTAGATAGCTATTAGCTCGTCCAGTCTGGACCAACGCGTGGTTTGAACGTCCCTGATCTGATTAGCGCCATGATTAGACAGTAATTTCAGCGCCCTGTTAGCGAGTAGACAGTCTTTTTAGCTCCTTACTAGAACCCAACCTTTTTCTACACGGGCAAAAATGCAATAAATCGACTACAAGCATTAATGTTTTGACGTGTTTATTAATTATAGACAATTACTTTAATTTATTTTTTTTATGAATTATTCTTAGTTTTTCCAATGTGATTATAATTTTATCGTAAACACAAAATGATACCCCTTTAGACTAATTTTGAGTCTTTTCCCTAGAAACTCAGAATGAGTCGAAGGGATATAATTTTTGTTACAGTTCAAAATGAGTCTCATATGTGACTAGTTTAGAGTTCGTTTTTTTTCTGTGTACGTTTTTATGACGAAATTAACCAAAAACCTCAATCGTTTTCTAAAATTTTGTTAAAAATAATGAGAAATTCATTAACAGCTCCTAAACTGTCAGTTCAATTAAAAATGTTGTAAATACTTTTTATGGAAAATTTAATTACATTCAAGGCTATGTCCAAGTTCTAAAATGTAAACAAACCGAAAGGTAAACAACCAAGCACTATAATCACACTTTTTAAACATCTTTTTTACCCACAAAGATTAATATTAGAACACTTTTTTTATAAAAATGATAAATTAGTGTCCAAGTTTCCAATAAAATAATTTTTGAGTGAGATCAATAAATAGCAATTAGTAAACTAACTAATTCAAATGACCTGTAAAAAAGCATTTATATCAACCGCACTGACGATGAAGAAGTCTCATATCAGCGATTGGACCTTCAACATGTGGAGGGGTAAAATTTGTCCCTTTTCCATCTTAAAATTACAAGAAGAAAGGGTAAAAACTTCTTTATGGTCCGTGCGGTTGATATAGTCAAGCACTTAAATTTTTCGCGACGTTAACTCTGCTGCATGAAGGAGGATAAGGAGATGAAACGCCTGCCGTATATTGCAGAAAAAGTTGACACCAAAATTGGGGGTCAGAGTAGTGCGGTTTTTCTCTCCCTACTGGTTACAGCGTTTACAGTGGTAATTTTTTGAACTATTATGTCACGTGATCTAAAGAGAAAAACATAAATATAACCACAATGTTTTTGTAGTGAAATGACAGCAAGAATGAATTTTAATATTATCATAATATTATTTACTCATAAATTTATTATTTTATACTAATTTTTCATTTTTATTTCTAATTTCAGTCCTAAAACTCGTTTAAACCTTAAATATAACCCGATTTATTCAGCTGTCATCTCATAAATGTCATAAACAATCATGTAGCAGACGATACATTATAATTCTGTATTTTCCCTCAAGGGGCGCTCGAAACAGTAGGGAGATGAAAACTTCACTACTCTGACCCCCCTATTTGGGGGCCAATAAATATAGGCCATTTCATCTCCTTATCCTACTTCATGCTCTGATGCTCTACGCGCACGCGCAAACCGTGCCAAGGAAGCATTGACAACACTATGCAAAAAGTCACATTTTATTTTACTCTGAAACGCAGTTATTTTCACATGCTTTTAACTATGCTAGGTGTAGTACACTGTAAAAAATGTCAAACTGAAACTTACAAACGAATTGTAAGGAAGCAAGCCTACTTTTTGTTGGGCGTTGTAAGAAAACTAAGTGTTAAAGATAAGGTTACGTATAACGTAGTAACGCAACAAAACATTTGTAAGAAAACTAACAGTTTGTAAGCTTACATCGCTAGACGTAGGACATACATTGTGAGTCACGTTGAACGTTGAATCCTTACAAATGCTTTGTATTAATAAACTCATTGTATTCAAACTAATTTTTCAACACACACAAAAAATTGTATTTACAGTAGAAAAATTTGTAAGTTTACAGATATTATGGAACATTTCAATAGTAAAACTAAAAGAATTAAAGACGCCATTCCGACATTTGCAATCTATGCAACATGCTATGTCCAAGTTGCAAAATGTAAACAAACCAGGCACTACAATCACATTTTGTAAACATCTTTTTCTCTCCCAAAAATTAACATTTTAACACATTCTTTTCGGAAATCGTAAATTAGAGTGTCAAAGTTTTTAAAAAAATCATTTTTGAGTATGATCAATGAATAGCAATTAGTAAAACAACTAATTAAAGTGACCTGTAAAAAAGCATTTTTAACGCGTCGCGAAAAATAAACTGTTTGAGTATATCAACCGCACTGACGATGAAGAAATCTCATATCATCGATTGAACCTTTAACATGTAGAAGGAGAAAGTTTTTCCTTTCCTCCTTGAAATTATAAGGAGAAAGGGTAAAAACTTCTTCATCATCCATGCAGTTGATATAGTCAAGCACTTAAACTTTTTGCGACGTGAACCATGCGAAAATGCACATTTTGTTTGGACTAAAACTCAGTTATTTTTTCATGCTTTCAGCTATGCTAGGTGTAGTAACTAAATTCAACATTTCAATTTACCATTTTCACACGGAAAAACTTTGTATACTATTTTTGTGAAACTCGCAATGTATTTTTAGTAAACTGACTACTAAAGTGGGGAAAAAGTGATCACTAGACGAGATTTATAATTTATTAGAAGTTCTTATAATATTATATGATCTCTTTTTTTGCAATATTTAGTAGTCAAGTTATGAGAAACTCGCCTATGATATACGAAAGAAAGTAGATAAAGAAAAAGTGAATGCCAAAATTTTATTTTCTATATTCGAAAGAATGATATCTTCTTCGCGCCGCTATTACAATTTAGTAGTCAAACGATCAAAACTGCACGCATACAAACGAGCACCGCTGTTCGTGTAGTCACACATAACCACTCAATCTCATATACATGTGCTCAAGTCAAATGGCTTTTGTCATTCCACCTGGTTCTCTTTTAATAATTTAATAATTCATTATACAGAGAAAAGTGGATATTAAGAATCTTAATGCATTAGATATTAAAAAAGGATGGTAATGCATATCAACTAGATGTTGTGGTTTAACATCTCAGATGTTAAAAAGTATAATTTGTAAATGTGAGGTTATGTGTCAACAAGTCTTCCGTATTTTCTAATATAGATCTGTCGATATACTACTTGAATTTCAACCCTGCAAAATATATTTCACAATTTTATTTAAGAGGATTTTTCTAAATTTCTCTATGTTTATATAATTATTTTTAATAACGGAAAAAATTATAATTGCCGCATTAATGTGAATTTTTTTTTAAAAAATAAATTGAAATGTTTCTTTTAAATACATATAAAGAAAACTCATTCTGATTTTATAGTTTTTAACTTAAAATTATTTAATTTAATCTTTATTTTATATATTTCACAATATATGCAAGAAATAAACTTTTAAGTTAATAAAAAATATTTATTCTAAATCTTAGCTATAAATTTCTACAAAGAATAAAAATTTAATCAAAAGGATAAATAATTTTACGAAATAATAATGATAATTCTGTCCATTTCAAAAATTGATTTTATTAATTTTAAATATAATTGATTTTGTGAATTTTATTTAACAAACAAATATTATTTAATACAGCATTTAACAAATTTTTTCTCAAGTGTCATTACAATGTTTTGGATTAGTATATAAGAACAGTGAATTACTTTCTTGATATGAATTGTATATGTGTTCCGTCAATTAAAGTGTGCGTTACTTTATCAGTATGTTAGGCATTAGATTAGGTTGCGTTCAAATAAGTTATCAATCGTTATAGGTAAAATAGATTTCTACCTAACTTATTAGTATGAGATGGCGACAGTCTGCCCCTGTCACTGACATTGTTTTTTAGTGAAGTCATGTATTTTAAATTTTCATCAACTGACTACTAAATTTTAAAAGTCTGATTCTGTTCCGTGTTTTAATAGTCAGACTACGAAATATTGATACCGTCGCAGGTGTTTCCCCACTTTAGTAGTCAATTTACTAAAAACACATAGTGAGTTTATCACAAACTAGTATATAAAGTTTCTCCGTACATAAAGAAAATGTAAATTTATATTCATATGTAAAAATAGGAACCGCGAAAAAGTACATAATTCGGTCTTCTGTTACTGCTTTTTTTCGCGGTTCCAATTTTTACAAATGAATATAAATAATATAAATATATAGAAATAATATAATATATATTATAATATAATTATAATAATTATATTATAATATAATATTATAATATAATATAAATATATAAACTCAAACAGTTTACTTTTCGCGACGCGTCAAAAATGCTTTTTTACAGGTCATGATAATTAGTTGTTTTACTGATTGCTATTTATTGAAGATACTCAAAAATAATTTTATTGGAAACTTTGACACTGTAATTTATCATTTTCTTGAACAAAGTGTTTTAATGTTACTTTTTGTGAGAAAAAAAGTTGATATAAAAATGTGATTTTAGTGCTTCGTTTATTTACATTTTTCAACTTGTACATAGCCTTAATTTGCTTCAAAGAAAACTGAAATCGATCCGACCCATCACCAAATGTATGTAAATTGGTTCCTGGTCAAATTGGTTCGAATTTTGATATGGCTTAGTTGAAATAATTTGGAACAACTTTTCCCTTTGGAAAAATTTATAAAAAATATAAATTCAGTTTTTATGGGGCAAAGAAGAGTGTCACTTTATGTGTCTTATAAGGTAGCAAAAGATACAATAAAAGTACATAAAACAACTGTAATATGTTCTCGAAATCGGTTTTTAAAACATATTCAAGGACTGACGGACAGCGGCCTTTGGGTCTTTATCGTGCAGGGCCTCCCTATACAGGTATACCCACACGGCTCGGCTACGAGCGTCGCAGTCCGAGATACGCTCGCACCAAACGCGGCGGAAGGTTGTTACGTTTAACAACCAACCGCCTACCCATCCATGGTAACCAACACGGATTACCTATGGGACCCCTGGGTCGGGGGCGGGACCTTTCTAATCCCTGGTTACTCTGCAGGTAACCACCCGAGTTGAGGACCTGCAACTCACTCAGGCAGGCGTTGAACACACCTCTAGCTCAGCATGCGAGCTTTCAACCACTGACAAGAGGGGAATGGAAAAACGCTTTCAAAGCATTAAATTCCTTTACCACCTCTGATAAAGATAGGCAATGCCTGAAATGCAAGAAGACCGGTGCCCAATGAAAGGGGGAAGCAGTTAGTTGCAGTCGTATTGACCCCGCCAATGCCCCATTTGCTGGAGATTGACGAGGGCAAGCCTCGTGCACTACCAGCGGGGACCACGCGGAGGTTCTGCTTCCAGACCGAAGTCTCACCAGGCCCGTACGAGACGGGCGTAATGCGTTCGATAGTCACTTAGTCGTCTCTTACGACACGCAGTTGTGACCGCGGATTGCCTATTCTCTTGCCGGGTCAAACACGGCCCCATTGTCGGCGTGTCCCATTCGAATCGACGACACCAACAATGGGCGAAGTTGTCGGTCTATATTAGACTTGCCGGGCCGACACGGCGCCGCCCATCATCATCGTAAGCCACTACTCTGCGAGAAAGCCTGGGACGAACCGAGAACTAACCGCAAGCAGTGGCAACACTCCGAGTCTCATTTAGTCGCCTTTTACGACATGCAGCCGATCGCAGGGGGCCTATTCTGCGCCCGGGACCCCCACGGGAGAAGGACTGACGGACAGAAGTAACCAACTAATTAATTGACTAACTAATTTTTTTTTGCTTAGGGAATTTTGGGAAATCTGCCTACAGATACCTTGGATTCCGCACTCCAAGGTTATGTGGGGTTGGTTTAAAAACAAAAGAAAGTAAAGAAAAAATAAATAAATAATATAGTTAAATTTATAATACTGGTGACCTACTGCCAGCCCGACCCACTAAAACCCGTAACCCTTCTTTTGGAGCCCCTTACCCTCCCTCGGAACTGTCGTAAGACATTAGCCTTCGAAGGTAGCGCTCCAACTCTGTCGCTGCTGCGACTTTGTTCTTTACCTGCGGTTCTCCTGCGTCAATAGTTAAAAAATTTAAAACTATTTCAATATTAAAGCGGAATAAACAGCAAAACAAAAATTAAAAAAAACAAATGTTAAAATAGTTTAAAATGTCAATAGATAAAATATTAAACGGGTCTAAAACAGAAACCTATAAAATTAACAGATATATAGTGTCAAAAAATAAAAATTGTATAAGAACAAATAAAACACAAAATAAATTAGAAGTGTATACGGACAAATAAAACACAAAATAAATTAAAAGTGTATAAGGACAAATAAAAATCACAAAATAAATTAAATTGTAAAAGGACAAATAAATCACAAAATAAATTAATAAAAAACAAACAAATTAAAAGCTGTTTAAATTACGCTTTTTGGCGGCCGTCGAGATCCTTTCGACTCCCACGATTCGTGGGAGCTCATAACCACGTCTGTCTGTGACCAGCAGTGCTTCGGTCTTTTTCAGGGCCATTTCAAGACCTCTGGTATCCAGCCAGTCTTTTGCTAGCCTCAGACATTCGTTCACCAATGTCCCAAGAGTCTCCTCACTTTCGGCAGTGAGGAACAACGCGTCGTCCGCAAAGCCGAAGATCACTGCACCTTCGGGCAGATCCATTCGTAGAAAATCATCGTATGATACATTCCATATAAGTGGACTCTCCCTTGAGGAGCCCCACGCTGCATCTCTTCCTTGAGAGAGCAGGTGTCTCCCTCATATATAACCCATCTGTCACTAAGATAATTACCCATCATCCGCAACAAGTAGGGCAGCATGTTTTTCTTTTCCATCGACTCGATGAGATCTTTCCATCTTGCGAAATTAAACGCGTTGCGTATGTCAATTGCTACCAACGCGCAGAAGCTCTTCTTTTTTAAGGTCCCAATTTGTTTTTTCCTGCTTTGGCTATGTCTACAACTGCCTAGATGGCATCAACTGTAGACTTGCTTTTACGGATACCAAATTGGTGATCCGATAGACTATTCTCTTCGGTCAAGTGGCTTTGCATTCTCTGCAGAACCATATCCTCTAAAAGTTTACCCATCGTATCCAACAATGATATGGGCTTGTACGACGAGACTTTATCAAGAGGTTTTTCGCCTTTCCTTAGGAGGACTAATCTCTGTCGCTTCCAGTCGCGGAAGAACTCTCCCCTCTCAACGCAAAGATTGAAGCATCGAAGCAGAATCTGGGGTGAAGTGTCGATAACCAACTTTAGGATCTCGTTACTTATCCCATCGATTCCAGGTGCCTTGCCTGTTTTCAATCTTTTGTCGGCTTTTTGTAGTTCACTAAGTGTGAAGAGTTCTTCCTCTTCGACTTTGCAAAAACTCCAGTCCATCCTAAGATATGGCTCTGCAAGAGGAAACAAAGACTTTATTATCTTTCTGACCCAATCGGGATTGTCCAGGCCAGGAGTCTGTTGCCTCGCCACTAATTTCTTAGTAACGATTTTAAAAGCCAGACCCCATGGGTCCTTATCGACTTCCTCGATTAGGTCCTTCCAGCTACGGCGTCGCGACTTGCGGATCACTTTCTTGAGGTTCTTTTTCGCCTCCTTGAAAGCCTTTTTCAGCAAGGGATCTCCCTTAGATCGGATATATGTCCTTCTTGCTTTGAGGCATTTCTTCCTCAAGGAGGCTAGCTTCTCTGACCACCAGTGACTAACTAACTAATTGACTGGGAAGCTAATAACAAACAAACTCAGTACAAAAATAACTGAATGACTGCATAAATGATTGAGTTCTTTTGCGAGTGACTGTCCGACCAACTAACTAACTGACTTACTTGCTCACTAACTAACTAACTAACCAACTTACTAACTAACTTACTTGCTTACTAACTAACTGATTAACTAACTTACTAACTTACTTACTTGTTCACTAACTTACTGACTGACTAACTAACCAACTTACTTACTGACTAACTTACTTGCTTACTAACTAACTAACTAACTTACTTACTTACTGACTAACTGACTGACTAACTAACCAACCAACTGACCTACTTATTAACTGACTAACTAACAAACTAACTTACTAACTAACTAACTTACTAAGTAACTAACTTACTAACTAAGTAACTTACTTACTTACTTTGCTTACTAACTATCTGGCTGACTGACTGACTGACTAACTTAGTAACTAATTTACTTATTTACTTACTCGCTAACTTACTGATTGACTGACTAACTAACTATCAAAATGGAAAACAAAGCAGTTGCTTTGTTGATTTGATTTACATACCAAATAGCTGCCATACAGAATAAATGATTAAGTTATTATTGTTTTCCATTTTGTTAGTTAGTTAGTCAGTTACTAAGTAAGTAAGTAAGTTAGTGAGTTAGTTGGTTAGTTAGTAAGCAAGTAAGTTACCTAGTAAGTAAGTTGGTTAGTTAGTCAGTTAGTTAGTGAGCAAGTAAGTAAGTTAGTTAATTAGTAAGTAAGTTAGTTAATTAGTAAGTAAGTTAGTTAGTTAGTTAGTAAGTTAGTTTAGTTAGTTGGTCGGACAGTCACTCGCAAAAAACTCAATAATTTATGAAGTCATTAAGTTATTTTTGTACTGAGTTGGTTTGTTATTTAGCTTCCCAGTCAATTTGTTAGTTAGTCGATTGATTAGTTGGTTACTTAGTTAAGTGAATATTACATAACAGTTACAAAACATGTTGGCTCTCAATTAAAAGTTTAAATACGCACACAATTTGTGTTGTTTCATATGTAATTACGCGTACAATCATTATGACCTTATGTTTTAAGATGATTTTTAAATGTAGAATTGTACTTAATTTTTTTCACATATTTTACTTATTCAAAACATATAATTTTGTTAGTATTTCTACACGCATGATCACAAGTATTATTACAGTGTAAATAAACTTTAAAAAATTATGTTTCTAACTATTCAACTGGATAAAAGAAATATCTAATTGTGTTATTTTGTCTTGTCATTAGTTTTTATCTAATAAAAAAGCATAAACAAATTTGTTTATTTCAAGTAGATATAGGGAATCAAGAAAAGCAATTGGATGACTAAATAACACAAGTTTTGGTGAGTAAAAGAGGGTAGGAAATGAAAAAAGGACTCTGTTAGGAAAGAAAAATATAAAAGTAGGTGGTGATCGTTACCATCATGGGTTGGGAGAGAAAAAAGAAAAAGAAACAGTAGGAAGAAGTACAAGAAGGAAAGAAAGTGTGGCTAGTGATTGGATTACAGTCAGGGAATCCCTGTGGACCCGCCAAATGACCGGGACAAATTGACCCTCGCCTTAGGGAATACTTATATATAACCAGAGTCGATCGGGGTACACCTTTTACAGGTACTCACACGAATACGTCAACTTGTTCAGCTTACACATTCAAGGACTGTTGTCAACTAAAGAAAAACTAACCCTTTTTTCTTAAACATGAAATACATTAAAAAATATAATTCAAAAAGGATTTAAGAAGTTGAATATCAGCTAAATAATATATTTGAAACAAACAAATTTTTAATCTTTTATTTTAAAGCAATTTAAGTCATTTTATAAATTCTTCGAAACAAATGCATTGAATTATTTTTACAACAACATCCATAATACTCTCTGAACCCAGGATGAAAAAGGTGGAGAGGTTATTTTCTTTATAAGAGAAAATACATAGGTTCATACTTTCTGTTTATTACTTCGGCAAGGTTATAAATCGACGTTTTTAATCGTCCTAATGTTGATTAGAAATGGATAAATGATTTTCAGCTACAAAGCAATATATATAAACTTTACGTTATATTGTGAATGTTACATTCATATTTTTTGTATAGTAAAAGTTTAGACAACTACTACTTAAATGAACGACAATTTTTTATTGTTTAAAAAAAAGTGTATTTCGAAACTAATATTTGGTCATATCTATTAGATAAATATTGTAACTTGTATTCTTTGGTTGTGTCGGGGAGTAGAGATTGACCGCAGTTAAGAGAAGGATATATCGAAATCACCCCTTGCATTTAGAGAAAGGGGATGTTCTGCTGTATAGAAAATGAGTCTCTTAGGAACTTTCGGTCGTTTGACGATCGACGCTTTCTCAACCGATTGACGATCACTTTTATATACCTCGTCTCTTGCTTGAACACAAAAAACGCTACTGATTGCCTCTACTGATTGGACTGTCGCCATAAGTAATCATGAAGCACATGGCACAATTTCTCTTTAGGCAAACATCAAAATATTATTAATTTAAAAACAGTTTTTGCGATTTAGGGTGGGGGGTATTTAAAATTCAAAATTTTGCCACTATTTTAATAAATATTTCAGAAACATTTTGCAATTGTTTCTTTCAATTGCTTTGAAATAAAGTTTAATTTAAAAAAATAGTGACTGCCAATTGAAATTTTAGTTATTTTATTTTATGGGCATATCTCTAGAACTTTTAAACATTTAGATATTGGAAAACTTAATACTTTTTTCAAGGCATATTCTTAAATCTAATTTTATTGTCTTGTGTATTGATCAAATAATAGGAAAAACCTTGCGATACTCATATCCATTGTTAACCCCCCTGTGTATGAACTTAACCCCAAGAAAACGTTTCTAAATGCACAAATTTCTCATACATTTGGATTTTTACATAAATCAGTATCTAGAGGTCTGTGGGGTCACTGATTACGAATATGATATTAGTTTTTAAGAATTCAAAATGGAAGATCCAATATGCAGGTCAAAAATTAAGAAAGTTAATGGATTTCCACATCATTGTATACACAAGGGGTTTTCCGAGTTTTAGTTATCGTTCTTTATTCATAATTATTTACATAAAATACATAATAATATCTAAATTAGGCAATCAAAATATTGTGACACATTAAAAGTAATATTACCATGAAAACTTATAAAAAAAGGAGTTTGTAACTATAACTATAAAATGATTTCTTATGGATAATATTGTTTAACTATAGTAACTAAATTACACATTTTATAAAAAAATTATGTACAGAACAATAAAAATTGTTTGATAAAATTTCTCAAAATTTTATAATAGTAATGTCTACATTTATCTGCATGAAATGTACAGAGTATACCTTCTCCGACTCTTAAGGGTAAGTCCAAGTTGTGAAATGTAAACAAACAAAAATGTAAACAAACCAAGCACTAAAATCACATCTCGGAAACAGCCTTTTCTCCCATAAAAATTAACATTGGACAGCTTTTTTCATAAAAATGATAAATTAGTGTGTCAAAGTTTCCAATGAAATCAAATTTCACTATAAGCAATTAACAGTAATTACTAAAATAACTAATTCAAATGACCTGTGAAATAGCATTTTTGACGCGTCGCGAAAAATAAACTGTTTGAGTATATCAACCGTACTGACGATGAAGAAGTCTCATAACAGCGATTGGACCTTCAACATGTGGAAGGGGAAATTTTTCCCTTTCCTTATTGAAATTACAAGAGAAAGGATGAAAACTTCTTCATTGTCCGTGCGGTTGATATAGTCAAACACTTAAATTTTTCGCAACTTGATACACTATGTGGAAGTGCACATTTTGTTTGGAATAAAACTTGGTTGTTTTCTAACTTTTTTCAGCTCTGCTAGGCGTACTTATCAAACTCAATACATCAACTCACCATTTTCATAAAGAAAATGTGAATTTAGATTTATGTACGAAAATAAGCCGTCGTGCAAAAATGCTTAACTTTTCGATATTGTGAAGCATTTTTTCACGACGTCTCATTTTCATACATAATTCTAAATTCACATTTTCTTTACAAAAATGGTAAGTTATTGACGTATTGAGTTTGGTAAGTACGCCTTGCAGAGCTGAAAAAATTAGAAAACAATCAAGTATTATTCCAAACAAAATGTGCACATCCACATGGTGTTGCCATTGCATTCTTAGAAAGGTATGCGCAGACAGCAGCAGAGTCTCAAGTCGCGAAAAATTATAGTGTTTGACTATATCAACCGCACGGACGATGAAGAAGCTTTTACCGTTTCCCTTGTAATTTCAAGAAATAAAGGGAAAAATTTCCCCTTCCGCATGTTGAAGGCTCAATCACCCAAAAATGCTTTTTTTACAGGTGATTTTAGTTTGTTATTGTACTAATTAGTTTTAATTGCTCATAGTGAAATATGATTTCATTGGAAACTTTGACATTCTAATTTATTATTTCTATAAAAAAAGCGTTCCAGTGTTAATTTTTGTGGAAGAAAAGGCTGTTTGAAAAATGTTATTTTAGTGCTTGGTTTGTTTACATTTTGCTCTGTTTACATTTCACAAATTGGACAGGCCGTGATAACATTATAAATAATACAAAAGCACTTTATGTTAATAAATGAGGGTCCCGATCAAATAACTCGACCGACGCTGGAACTGGTCGCTCGAATGCCAGTCAAGACCGTCAAAATAGCAAAAAAATGTAAAAAATTTAAATTTTGAAACACACTACGATTAAATAAATTATTAAGTTATTTATTAATGTAAACAAACTCGTGTCGGTAAATACGGTTTCTTTACTTTGACGATAACTTTCGAGTTAACAGAACTTTTAGTGAGAAATTTGTTTATTAGTATATTAAAATTTTTTTTGAAAATATTAAAGGCGTTTCATTGAAAACTTTAGGAAATATTATCATTTTCCGAAAATGAAATTTACGCGTCAGCGCCACCGTCATCACAGAAAACTTGCCATGCATGAAAACTATTTTCTCATACAAAAATATTGTTCTATATTTTTTGCAATGTTTACATTACTTTAGTAATTTATCAAACTTTTCTTCGAAAATTATTTATTATCTTCAAGTTTCTTTAATTATTGTAAAAGAATCAATTTTTAAGAACAAGAAATGAAAGTGACGAAACAAAACGAAAGAAAAGGAGCTAGAAATAAGGTATGTATTTATTATAATAGTTAATAGTTATTTAATATATTTAAGAAAAAGACTGAAAAAATATGTAATTTTAGTCACTTGTTATTTTACTGTCAAGGAATATAATTTTTCTGACAAAATTTTAACATTTTTAATGAATTATCTTATTAAGTAATTTCATCTTATTTTGTACATTATTTCTAATTTGGTTAGGTTTTATTATATTATTATTGCAGTATTATATATCATTTACTATTATTTTTAATAAGTTGCTTATATTTAATATAACAAGAAGAAGAATACGTTTCAGCTACAAAGAAAATAATTCCAGCAAAGATTTTTGCATCCTTTAAGGCTATGTCCAAGTTGTGAAATGTAATCATAGTAAAATGTAAACAAACGAACCACTAAAATCACAATTTTCATACAGCCTTTTCTCTGACAAAAACGGAAATGATAAATTACAGTGTCAAAGTTTCCAAAAAAATCATTTTTGAGTGTGATCAATAAATATTAATTAGTAAAATAACTAATTCAAGTGACCACATGTTGAATGTCTAATCGCTGACATGAGACTTCTTCATCGTCAGTGCGGTTGATATACTCAAACAGTTTATTTTTCGCGAAGCGTCAAAAATGCTTTTGTACAAGTAATTTTTAATAGTTGTTTTACTAATTGCTATTTATTGATCACACTCAAAAATAATTTTTTTTAAACTTTGACACTGTAATTTATCATTTTTGTAAAAAAAATTTTCTAATGGTAATTTTTGTGAGACAAAAAGATGTATAAAAAAGGTGATTTTCGTGCTTGGTTTGTTTACCTTTTGGTTTGTTTACATTTTACAACTTGGACATAGCCTTAATAGAATTAAATAAAATGAAAAAATAAAATAAAAACCACTGATCTCTATTATAACTGGATGGGCGACACGTCTAAAGCTGTGAAAAAATTAGAAGCCCGTAAAGCGCCATATTTTAGATACCCACTTTACAAAAGCAGGCGGGAATTTTAAAATTACAAAGAAGGTTGAAATACATTTATCTATGAAAAAAATACTTAACTTATTTTAATAATTATTAAATTATTTTATTATCATTAATAACTATAAATAATAATAATAAATAAATAAAAATTATTAAAATTAACTTAATTTACTTAAAAATAATTAAATATTTGACAAGTTAAATTTAAGTTTCGTTTAATTTTTTTCACTTGGTAAAATTAATCATTTCACAAAAATACTTGCTTCTTAATTTAATTTGGTAAAATAACTGAAATTATTCAGCATTATACATATAATGTTTATAATAAAACAACAGTGAGTAAAATATTACTCCTCGGCAAAGAAGCGAAATATAACCTAAAAATACACAATTCAATAATATATACACATTTTTTTAAATATATACCTACTTGTGAAAAGAAACACCTTTTGCTTCCTTTTTCCCACAAAATAAACAAATTAAAACCATATTAGTATTTATATATTTAAAAAAGTTACAAATTATTTAATTTAATTACTTGAGACATACGAGAGAAGTGTCAAAACATCGAACCACACACACTATATGCAAATCACACTTACACGGCAACTCACATAATCAAGTCGCTCTACGCTGTTTCACCGGCATCTAAAACATGGCGTCAATGATTTCAATTATTTTCACACCGGAAGCTACTTTTATATAGCAGTCGCCCATCCAGTTATATACTGAGATCAGTGAATTGAACCTTCAACATGTGGGGAAATTTTTCCCTTTCCTCCATGAAATAACAAGGAGAAAGGGTAAAAACTCCTTCATCGTCCGTGCGGTTGATATAGTCAAACACTTAAACTTTTTGCGACGTGAATTCTGTTGCTCTATGCGCATGCGCAGACCGTGCCAAGGACGCATTGACAACACTATGCAGAAAGACACATTTTGTTTTACTTTGAAACGCAGTTACTTTCACATGCTTTCAGGTATACTAGGTATAGATACCAAATTCAACACTTCAATTTACCATTTTCATAAAAAAACTGTGAATTTCTATTCATTTACGAAAATGTGATGGTCGAAAAATTCCTCAATATTCGGTCTTCTACTGCTGCTTTTTTTCGACCATCACATTTTCGTAAATGAATATGAATTTATATTTTCTTTATGAAAATGGTAAATTGAAGTATTGAATTTGGTATCTATACCTAGTATACCTGAAAGCATGTGAAAATAACTGCGTTTCAGAGTAAAACAAAATGTGTCTTTCTGCATAGTGTTGTCAATGTTTTCTTGACACGGTCTGTGCGTGCGCGTAGAGCAACAGAGTTCACATCGCAAAAAGTTTAAGTGTTTGACTATATCATCCGCACGGACGATGAAGAAGTTTTTACCCTTTCTCCTTGTTATTTCATGGAGGAAAGGAAAAAATTTCCCCTTCCACATGTTGAATGTCTAATCGCTGACATGAGACTTCTTCATCGTCAGTGCGGTTGATATACTCAAACAGTTTATTTTTCGCGAAGCGTCAAAAATGCTTTTGTACAGGTCATTTTAACTTTGACACTCTAATTTATTATTTTTATGAAAAAAAGCGTTTCAATGTTAATTTTTGTGGGAGAAAAGGCTGTTTCCGAAATGTGATTTTAGTGCTTGGTTTGTTTAGATTTTTGTTTGTTTACATTTCACAATTTGGACATGTTCTTAAAGCAAATTTTTTGCTTATCGTAAATTGCGTTTAGTGTTAGATGTATGCAATAAATAATTAATTTGTGATGACACCTAATATCTGTTAATTGTAAAGTTAATTTTTTGCAAACGGTCGGCCGACTATTGGCTGAAAAGGTCGGCACGACCATGGTTGCAAAAGTGAAGCGAACCTTCTTTCTCATGGTCAGCTCGACCATGTTAGCCACTAGACGGCCGATGTTACAATTCACTAGTCCGGCTGACTTTTGGCTGCCAAGGTCAGCACGAGTATCCACTAGGTCCATGTCTCGACCAACTTTTTTCAACTGGGCTAAAATGTAGGTTTCTAAAATTATGAGTTTCATTTTGAAATTTAAAGTTGTAATTCATTCCATTCTTTACACTGAAAAAAAAATTTAATTGAATCAAGAAAATTTGAATTGGTTCAAGTAAATATCGGAATTGCATAGGGTCAATCCAATTATGCGATTGGTTCAAGAAAATGATTTTCTTGACATAGTATACTTGGTTGGAGAGCATATGTTCTTGATCCAAGAAAATATGGAATTCGATCAAGAAATTAAGTAACTTGTAAGAAATTCAGAATATATTAATTCAATATCATTTGTGTATCAAATCAAGTAAATGGTCTACTTGTATTGAGAAAATATTTTCTTGATTTAAGAAAATTATAGATTTCAATCAAAAAAATATTTTCTCAACTCAAGTAAATTATTTACTTGAATCCCCCGCCCCCTTCCCTCATCCCATGATTTCTAATACTTAGGTATTACTTGCTTCTGATACTATTTCGCTTAAGAACATAATGATTATTATAATGATTATAATAATAACATATTTACTTACACCAAATACTGAATTATTAATACAAGAACTATACCCAATGCTCATATTTACTTGGCACAAGAAAATAAATTTCTCTCTTCAAATAAATATGGGATTGATTCAAGTAAATTCTGTCAAGTAAATGCATTTACTTGGTTCAATTACATTTTTTTCAGTGTATGTATGAGCAGCACATACTCCTATAAGGGTTCAAATTACTTCTTATTGTATAGACAATGTATCTCCGTTACATTGCTAGTTAAAAATCTTTAAAAAAGTTATCTCAAGTTGATTGATAAGTTGTCGAAATTTAAGAAACATTGTCTCCCTAGTTTAAAGGTACCCCATTTTTATCTTAATTGAGGCACATCATTATCACAATGAGTTTTTTATTCCTTATACTCCCAAGTACTCCTACTATATATGTCACAAATTAAGTAATGACTCGTTAAAAAGTTATATTTCATACCTAATTAAAAAGGTTATTAAACACATGATATATTTAAAATGAACAATAATTTATCAGATTATGGTACTGCAAAATTATTTTTATAATTTTTAAAATGTAATAATAAACGGAAACATAAAGTTTAAAAGTTTTAGAGATATGCCAATATGTTTTTGTATGTGTTATAAAAACCTATCTATTTCATTTTGACAATATTTTTATCTCTTATATATAGTAAATAAGGATGAAAAATTTGACACTTTCTTAACAATTAACCATATATAGTTTAGCCATCAGTAAAATCAGAGAAAATAGTAAAGCAACTTATATGTCGATGTGAAAGGTACCAGCAGCGATTAGTTTGGTCATTAAAGAGGGCGAGTGCAAGACGTGAAAGGACTATTACCCAGCAGGATACTAGCGTTTTATCTCTGCAGTCAATTAGATCCGTAAAGAATTTGGACATACCTCATTGATCCCATTTTGGAATTTTCGGTTGTTTGATTTGTGCTTCTCTTTTACCTCAGAAAAGATTATCAAAAATAAACATTATTTATGGTTTTGTTGTCATATTTCAAATTTTTAAGATTTTGTTAAAATTTCATAAAAAGCTACATTTTCTATACGACGTAAAAATTGTAAATAACAATTTCTTTTATTTGTGGTTGTATCCCAATGGAAATGTCAATATAGAACCGATGTTTATCACTGGCTTAGTTCTCACACGATTGTTTGGAAGAAGTTCAGACGAAATAATTATGTACTAGAACCACAAAAAAATTAACCAAAATAAAAGTGGAGTTTTTTTAAAAGTCGAAAATAAAATTTTATTTCTTTAATATTAACAAAGTATCGAATAAATTTTCTTCCGAAATTTTTTTAGTTAAAAGTATGTCTTTTAATTGATAACACAGGCCTGCGAATTTTTGCTTAATTCTGTTACAGAAAAAGCGGCAACTGATTCTTATAGCTTTTTTGACGTAGAATACGAATCCGACCTCCAAAATAGCTCATCACGTCAGGATTTCTTGTAATACTGCCTTAAATCGACAAAAATGGCTATTTTTGGTCATTTTTCGAAATTTTTTTGGTTGGCTAAAAATTTTTTTTTTTTCAGTTTGTAAACTTGCATCGTATAGTACTATGGCTAAGCTTTAAAACCCATTTTTTTAAAGGCTCTAGAATTTTCTTTAAAAAAGTTATGTAGATTTGAAAATCTTTTTTATTTAGGCAAGTGTAGGTTTTTAAAACTAGGGAGACTGATATAAGTATAATTATAAAAAACGGGGTAGTAATGAAGAGGACGTTGATAAAATATTTAGGATCGAAGTAGGGAGAAAGGATCTAAAATTTTTTACTGAATTTTTGTACCAAATCAACTTTTTAAAAATTAAAAAGTTACATATTTTATTAAAATTTTTCTTTTGGTTTTAAAAATTATGACTGCTGCTATATCGTACCCTTACTGGTTGGTTTAAGAAATAACTGGCAATTTATAAAACTATTAGTGAATGCAATGAAGATGACATTTTGAATTTTTTTTATATCCACATTTGCCTAAATGAAAAATTTCATATCTACATAACATTTTTTTAAAAAAATCGTAAAGCAATTTCAAAAAATGGGGTTTAAAGCTTATTCACGGTACTATACGATACAATTTTGCAAATTGAAAAACAAAAATATTGGTTAACCAAAAAAATTCCGAAAAATTACCAAAAATAGCCGTTTTTGCCAATTAAAGCAGTCCCAAGTAGAAATGTCCGGAGTTATGACGGAGTTAAACACCAGAATGGTACTGACTCAGTACTGACCGTCGGTACTGACTTTCGGAACCCGATCAGTACTGGGAGTATACTGACTCCAAAACCGAATTAGTAATATGTCGGAGTTAAAAAAGTGTTAAAATCAGTACTGGCAGAAAACTGGCATATCACCAAATCAGTACTGCGAAGGAGTTATAAAAAACAAACAAACTTTGTTATAATGGCATTAAACCGGCCACTATTAATAACAACATTGTTTGATTTATTAACTATTAAAATATTTTCCAAGATTTTTAAAAACATTATTCATCAATAATAACAATATAATAATAATAATCATGGTGTCTACTCGGCGATCATGGTCCGAAGTTTACTTCTGATCCATGGGAGAGATACACCGACCTTCGAGGTCCGAGTTTCTTAGCTCACCTGACACTGGATATCATAGACGTCGCATCAATGCTTCGGCAATGCTATAACGTCTATGTAACTAACGGAGGCGGTTCAGGGCCCATCCTGGCCAGATGGTAGTACCCTGTTAAGGCCCGATTGTCCCTCGATACGGGACAAACACCCAGTATGAGCGATTGTAAAAACAAGGAAGAGTACCTGCGGAGTAATGCTTCGGCTGAATCTCTCACTGGTTCCGATCATCAAGCGCTTTCGAGCGTGAGGATGATGGCCAGTGGCCCAAGGATGCAGGAGGGCAACAACGCGTTGGCAGTTCCACAGATCATCGTGGAGAAAGTGGAGAGACGAGGGAGTACGAGCAGTGTGACAAGTCAGGCTAGCTGCATTTCTGTCTTCAGTAATGCTTCAGCGAATGACATTGCTAGCTGCAACAAGGACCGAGATGAATGCATAAAGCTGCGGGAAGAAGAGGCAGCATGCATTCTAGCAATAGAAGAAGAGGTCAGTAAGATGATAAAGTCCTGCGAAGTCCAAAGAAATGTCAATATGACAATCAAGGATGGACTTAAAAGCATAACATCGCTCATACAGCAGACCAAGGTGAAGCACGCAGCTGCTACAAAAAAGGACGAGATTTTCTACCAGGGATTGATCTGGTCGGAAGAAGCTAGACAAGATCGCAGAATAAGAAGAGATCGTTGTAACGCAATCGTGTTGAGAAACGTCGTCTTAGATGCTCAGAAGAGGAAGAGAAGTGATCCTGAACCTGCGAAGGATCCAAAAAGGAAAAAGGAGGAGAGACTTAAAAAGACTGGAAGTAAGGGGATCAAAACGGTTCCGAAGCCAGATCAGGTCAAGAAGGGAAGAGCCACAGTGATCGTTAAAGTGGCTGAAGGGAAAACTTTCGCCGAAGTACTGGCGAAAGTTCGAAAAGAGGCTGACCTGGAGGCCAGTCAGACAAGGGTTGTGGGAGCTTTACCCACTAAAAAGGGAGACCTTATCATTAAGATTGGTGGGTCTTCAAACAAGAAGTTGTTCGCCGAAGAGGTGACTAAGGTTATCGGCGATCTGGGAAAAGTGTATGTGGCGGACAGGCAGACTGTGCTGGAGATCCGCGACATGGACACCCTCACCGTACAGCAGGATGTCAAGGAGGCCCTAGACAAAGTATCTACGGTACCAGCAGGAAGCAGGAAGGTGACAGTCCTCGGGCCAAATAAACGAGGTATGAAACTCGCTGTCGTAGTCACCACCCAGGAAGACGCTACCAGATTGGAGAAGATAGGGAATATCAAAATCGGTTTTGTGTCCTGCAGAATTAGTAGGAGAGTGATGGTCACAAGGTGTCACAAGTGCCTTGACTATGGCCATATAGGCAGAGATTGCCAAGGATTAGATAGGTCAGCTGCGTGCTTCAAGTGCGGAGAAGCTGGCCACAAGGCAGCAGATTGTAAGAAGAGCCCATGCTGCTTCTTATGCAAGGCGAAGTTCGGCGAGGAGGAGAGTATCCAACATGTCGCCGGATCAGGAGGATGCAAGGTCTTCAGATCTGCCCTAGAGGAAGCCAAGAAGACTTTGTCAAGGACAAGAAGAAAATAAGGCCAGAAGAAGAGCGGCACGGAAGAGTCGCGTATGCGACTAAGTGGGACCATTCATCTACGAAGTCTGAAGCCACTAGGTAGTTCCGTAGGTGAATAATAGGTCTAATATAAATGGGTTTTTAACATGGTATGGTCGATGTGAGTCCTGATGTCTAAACATTAAGCAATCGACTGAGTCCTGTATGATTCAATTTGTAACAAATTGTTTCTCTATAAAAGATTTTACTGTTTTCATAACCTTTCAAATTGGATTTATTCGGTTGTAAAGTTTATGTTAACTACCCTGCAGAAAGCTAAAAAAAATAATAATAATCATAATAATAATAATTATGTTAATAATAATTAACATATTATTAATTATTAATTAATAGGTATATCATAATAATAATAAATTATTATTTATTAATTATTTTTACTATTATGTGTTATTAATAATAAATTTAAAAAATTTTTTCTTTTAAATGTAAAAATATATACATTTTTCTATTATTATTTAAATAAATAATTTTTACCATATTTTTATGCTATTCCTATTAATTAATATGTAATGTCTTGTTAAAATGTATATAAATATATAAAACAAATATTTATAATAATTTTTCTTGAAATAAATATATTATACAGTAAATTCATTATTATAGCAGTGTCTATATCCTTCGTATAATTCAAAAGGAAGTTTAAAAAAATATACTCTCAAGCTTGCGTGGCTGTGCGGTTAGTGTATTCGACTTGCGTCCTCGAGGTCTAGGGTTCGATACCCAGTGCGTGCGATATTTTTCCGTCTTAGTTATAAGTGTTTAGTGTATAATTCTCAACAGTGTTACATAAAATATAAATTTAAATAATTATAAACAATAATAATAATAATTTAGTAATTAATTTAAATAAATAAGATTGTCTAAATTAATGAGAAAAATAAGAAATTTTTTTTCAAAACTTATTTCAATAAAAGGAATTTTGCCAATTATTTACAATTTTATTGATACTCAAAAGTTTATTTTCTACAGAAATATTAATAATAATTATTAGTACTCAATAAATTACTCGCTCTTCTTTAATAATCAAATAGCAAATTAATATAAGCTTCTAAAGGTAAATTTTCTTTTAGAGAACGCGTTACAGCATTTTCCAAATTATTGTTAAATTTTACCTGCGAATCAGTAATTAGGCGGTGTTCTGCCAGTGATATTTCAGTACTGACTTAGTACTGACTGCCGGTAAAAAATCAGTACTGGACAGCGTTACCAGCCAGGGATTTCCCAGTACTGATTTAGTACTGGAGTCAGTACTGCTATACTGCCAGTCAGTACTGGGTCAGTACAATGCCAGTATTACATTTCTACTTGGGGTATTACAAGAAATTCTGACGTGATGGGCTATTTTGGAGGTCGCATTCGTATTCTATGTCAAAAAAGCTATGAGAATCACCTTCCACTTTTTCTGTAACAGAACTAAACCGAAATTTGCAGGCCTGTGCAATTTAAAAACTAATTGACTTAAATATCTTTAATAAAAAAAAGTTATGCGGTTTCAAAGAATAAATGCCACAAAATTTCAACATTATATATCTCGAATGTTTATGAACATTTTCCCAAAAAAGTTTCAATATTTTTTTGTAGTATCGAAGAGAAGAATGAAGCACAGTTTCATTCAAATCCCATACTAGAAGAAAATTTTTATGATCACTTACCATGGAATTGCTCAGCTCCCAGTACTAACAGTGCTGTCGCAGTAGTCCGACAGTTGTAAATTTTCCATTAGGAATATATTTTGTATTGATCGATTTTTATATTTATGTAGTCTAAATTACATTCAGAATATAATTCCCTAATTGTAAATTAAAATTTTAATATATAAGAAAGTTATACACAATTATTGAATCTAGCATTATAAAATCGTTTTTTTCATAATAAAAAGGCGTTGCACAAAGTACTGTGTGAACCATCCAGGCAAAAAACATATTCACTAATTTTTAATCTGTTTATTTTGTATTATTTTGTTTAGTACCTTTCCATCATTTTTACAGGAGGGAAAGATTATTTCGTATAAAGGGAGACATTAAAAAGAACAATGATATATTTTTGGATATAGAAATTTATGTAAGCTTTCTATACAACTTCCAAATTGGTACTGAAGATTTCGTCGATTTTTTTTCTCGAGTTTAGTATATAAGGAAGTTGAGAACTGTATCTCCCAATGTACAGCGTCCGTGCGACATTGCGTTTATTTGTATCGGTTAAGTTTATATGTATGCGTATTAAGGTTTTAACATATATCTCCGAAATTGTATATAGTTTGTGTTTATATGTATATAGCATAATGCTTGCGTTGACTCATTTGTGTGTATGTGTGTGTAAAATACTCTCGAAACGCTAATTATATCCTTCTCATGTCTTTTTATTTTTCTATCCTTTTCGACTCACTCATAATTTTTAGTATTGGCTATATTAAAGGTACTCTTTCGATACATTCCCGGACTATAATTTTAATATAGTCAGTTTTAAAGATTATAATTCTTTTAATAATTTTTCTAAAATATATTAAGAGCTGCCTACTAATATGGACAATATTAATTTTTAATATAAAACACGATTTCCCTAAATTAAAAAAAATATATTAAATTCTATTACCAATTTTAACAAATATTAATACAAAATCTCTCTCCGTGTATCAATCGCACTGATAATGAAGAAGTCTCATATCAGCGATTAGACCTTTAACATGTAGAAGGGGAAATTTTTCCCTTAAGGGTAAAAACTTCTTCATCGTCCGTGCGGTTGATATAGCCATACACCTAAAGTTTTCGCGACGTGAACTCTGTTGCATTCTGCGCATGCCCAAACCTTACCAAGGACGCATTGACAACACTATGCGGAAGGACATTTTTTGTTTTAGTCTGAAACTCAGTTATTTTTACATGCTTTTAGCTGTGCTATATGTGTAGTAACAAAATTTAACACTTCAATTTACCATTTTTATAAAGAAAATGTAAATTTATATTTATTTGTAAAAATAGGAACCGCGAAAAAGGAGAAGTAGAAGACCGAATTGTGAACTTTTTCCGGTACCTATTTTTACAAATGAATATAAATTTTCATTTTCATTATTAAAATGGTATATTGAAGTGTTGAATTTGGTTACTACACCCAGCATGGTTGAAAGCATGTGGAAATATCTGAGTTTCAGAGTAGAAGTAAGAGTAAAAGTCTTTCAAGGAGGAAAGGAAAAAATTTCCCCTTCCACATGTTAAAGGTCCAATCACTGATATCAGACTTCTTCATTGTCTGTGCGGATGATATACTCAAAGTTTTTTTTTCGAGACGCGTCAAATATGATTTCATTTAAAACTTTGACACTCTAATTTACCATTTTTGTAAAGTATGTGTAAAAATGATAATTTTTGTGAAAAAAATGCTGTTTGAAAAATGTGATTTTCCTGTTAGATTTGATTACATTTTTGTTTGTATACATTTCACAACTTGGACATACACTTAAACAAAATTTTTAATTTCTTTCATGCAAAATTGAAGAATGATAGAACCATAGGAGGGCTAAAATAAATAATTAGTAGGATATTAAAAACTTTTAAGAATATAAAAATAAAATAAAAGTGCTGATAAAGATGAAAGAAAAGAGAAAACAGAAAAAACTTGACAATGAATGTCGAGACCTTTTTCCTTTCATCCATATCACCGAAGAGTAACTAACTGAAGTAGACGTCGACGAAGGGTGTTAAGGTAATACCCCATTAGTATGTGCTACTCGTAGTAGCACGATAATACCTTTACACTGTGGTCAGTAGAAAGTCCCACTCTCACTTGTCTTCACAGAACAAGCACAGTTTCTGAAGCACGTACACTCATAAGAAAGAGAGCCGTCAATAGCCGGCTTGTTACGGTGACAATGATCGGCTCAACCAACAGGAAACATTCACGCGTGGATTTTCAAGATAGATTCACTCAATCAGCTTGTCGATAAATTCCCTATTGCACATAGAACAACAATAATTTAATTACATTTATAACATATTTATTTTATTGTATCTGTTATCATCAAAATGATTTCGATTCATTCGTTATTGGCAATGAAAATTACAGCTACGTAAACCTGACATGACCAAATTGTCAAGTCATGATGGAACCTATAGCATAATTAAGGGCTCATTTAGGACTAATTTAATGCCCCAAAAACATTTTTCAACTACCATTTAAAAAAACCTTTGGTGCTGTCAGCTTTACTTATATAGCTAGCAGCACCAGTGTACAAAACAACTAAAAACAACTTAAAATTTATCAACAATGTAATAAAAATTTTCGGCTTAATTAGGGCTTCAAGTGTCCGTAACTAAATTTCATCTAATGCTAAATTGAAATATATATATATATATATATATATATATATATATATATATATATATATATATATATATATATATATATATATATATATATATATATATATATATATATATATATATATATATATATATATATATATATATAATTACAAAAGAAAAAACTTATATCATTTAAATAAACCACAAAAACTCAGGCGAAAAAGTCGGACGAATGATGGAGTTTACAACCGGCTGGGATCCGCGCCCGTACAGACCGCAAGTACCGACGGTCTGTACCGATTCGGATCTGAAAACGCAACCGGCGCGGTACAGATCATGCTCCGACTGTCGGAACCGTCTTCCCACTATCGTCAGTGCGGGCTCGGTACTGGATTTCTTCCGCCCGCGGATTCTTCGGTGCTGGGCCGGATCCGACTGCGGATCTTGTCATTTATTGTCACATCATAAATCACATTATGAATTTTTTTTTAATAAATGTGTCATAACTAAATAACTATTACAATAATTAATTGAATTATTTTAGAAAATAATGATTAATTAATAAATAAATTTAATCAATATATTAAGTAATTATTTATTGAGACTTTTTTTCAAATTAAACAATTAAAAAATTTGTCTTACACTTTTACTTTATAATTATTATAAATAAATTTATATTATTAATATAAATTTATTATTATTGAGATATTATTAGTTAGTATTAATATTATTGAGAATTAATAATAAATTATTAATATTAATATTCATGTTAATTATTGATATCTCAATAATAATAAATTTATTACTATTGAGATATTAATTAAAATTACTAATATTATTATGTACAATATTATTATAGTGAGAAACAATTATTTAATATATTATATAATAATAAAAATATAGCTGTAGCATTGACACGTAGTAATTCTACAAGTTTTATTTCAGCTCGTGATACTTGAGAGTATTTAAGATTTGAAAGTCCCATGCGAGCGTAGCATAGTGGTTAGCGTGCGAGATTTCGGTGCGGAAATATTCAGTTAGGCGTAGGTTCGTACCCCCAAGCGTTAGGATTTTTCAAATGTCTATGTAATAAAAAATTGCGTTTAAGTGTTTAAAAAATAAAGAAATGTTTAAAGAGAGAACTGTCAATGACTTGTCATCAGTATTTTTATCTTTTGCAATTTATTATTATTTTTTTAATTGATATTTGTTAAAATTATCATTTGGATCCGATCCGGTTGTCAGGCGGTAGAATGCCAGCTATTAAATTGAAAATCCGCAGTCGGTAGAATGCCCGTTCACATTCGGTTGGCAGGCAGTTCCGAGCCAGTACAGTTACACCGGCGTCAGTACTGGCTAGGATCCGCGCCGGTTGGAAATTTCCACCTGGGAATGATTCAAAAGACTTAAAAGCAAGCTATTTCTATTTTTAAATACTTTTTGTAGCTTTAGGTACCTTAGTATTAAATTAATAAACTAAAAACAATATTTACTGATACGAGTCATAACTATTATTAAAAAATTATTTAATCAAATTATTTTTTTCCAGATCAAAAATTAATTTAAAAATTAATTACTTATCGACAACCATATCGAAGTAATTATCATATGTAACACCAAACTCTTAACCAAAAGAGTTCAAATGACATCTAATAGATGTCGCTATCTGCTGATGTAGTCGAAATCTTCATATTTCAAATTATTGTTGTTATTAGTGATGCATAACGAGACTCTGTCCTTTCATAAAAGGAAAGAGATGAAACTATAACTTTCAATTATTTTCAATGTATTTTTCGCGAGATTCTCGTTCTCACGAGACGATATTCGCTCGTAATGCATCACTAGTTGTTATTTACCAACTTTTTCCAGAATGAACCAAGAAAGTTGAAGTTTTTTTCTAATTTTGCAATTCACTAAATCTTATATGATTAGGGAAGGGTGGTCCCATATCGACCCCTCGTACCATACCGAACCCCTTCTGTTTCTTAAAGATGATACCACTAAAAAATTTGTCAGTAGGGTGGAGTGGGGCTAGTTGAGCATAGGGGTAAGTTGAGCAACCGAAATATTTCAGGCTCTATAAATTGTCCGCTAATTTTTTCAATGCCAGAAAGAAGCAGGCGCAGAAGGGAACATAACTGCGCAAGTGCCTGCTTCTTTCTGGCATTGAAAAAATTTAGTGGACAATTTATAGAGCCTAAGATATTTCGGTTGCTCAACTTACCCCTATGCTCAAGTAGCCCCGCTCTACCCAACTTCAATTGAACACTTTCACAACACCAACAACTGGGCCACAGGTTTTATCAATGCGTTTGATTTAATTTTGTCGATTCAAGCAATATTAGATTTTAGCATTGGTTAAATTAATTTTTGACCTATACGGAGTTTCGAGCTAGCAATGTTTCTTGAATACATGAAAATTTTTACGAAATTGATTTTGATTATATATGACCTTAAATTAAACGCGCAACATTCAAATTAAATTGATTCCATTGATATAAGTGATTGGCAAAACATTTTGTGAAAATAGTGAGGGTGGTCCGAAACCGACCCCCATAATTTTACATTGTAATTGAGTACCTGCGTGCAATAACTCGCTGAGCGTTCTGCTGAATAATTTCAATTCAGTTAATCATACGAAAATGTGAAAAAATAAAATTTGTAAATTTTAATTTTTGAACACAAATTTCTTAGTAGTGTTTAAAAATTAAAATTTACAAATTTTTTCACATTTTCATATGATTGACTGAATTAAAATAATTCAGCAGAGCAATCGGCGAGTTATTGCATGCAGGTACTCAATTGTTTATTCTCTTTCTTATTGTTCACATGAAGTAAGGATTGGTTTTGCATATTTACTTTTATTTTTTAGGAATTTATAAAATATTTTACTAGCAATCACAGCACATATTACTTAACTTTAATTCTCTTTTGGTTAAATATTTTATTCATTGTCAGTTGTAAAATGTTCTTGACAAGGCGATATGAATTAAGAAACGTTGTACTTTTCGACATCTTTGAAAGCAATTAAGTACAGAAACGAAAAAAGATTAATAACAAATTTCGTATATATTTTACTAAAAATAGGGCGAAAATTGAAACAAGCAAAACCATTGCTGCTATTATATTGGAAATTTATACACTGTTTGACAATTTATATTTATTATCTTTTAAAAAAGGCTTTAAATTTTATTTAAATAAAGTAATAATATTTAATTCAAGTTTAACTATGTCAGCATAACTTATAGACATCGGGATTCCATTGATACAAAAATCGAGCAGATATACAACACTATGTATTGCTAGGCCACCCCGGGTTACCAGCCGGTAGTCCGAAGGTTAAAAAAGGTTTGTGGGCTTGTTAAAGTTACTAAATTCTGACAACACCAGTTTAGTATAGCTCCTAAACCTGATTCTTTTTAATTTAAGCTATCTAAAAAAGCTACTAAAAAAATTCCGAAAAATGATCAAAAATAGCCATTTTTTGACATATAAGCCAGTATTACAAGAAATCCGGACGTGATGGGCTATTTAGGAGATCGGATTCATATTCTACGTCAAAAAAGCTATAAGAATCACTTTCCACTTTTTCTGTAACAGAACGAAGCAAAAATTTACAGGCCTGTGTTATTAAAGTATAATACTTTCAAAATTCTATTTGTTAAAAAGTTTGTAATGAAATTCTTTAACAAATTTAATTATTTTATGTTGAATTTCACAAAATGTCTATTAATTTGATAATTAAAAAAAATTATTTACATACTTTATTTGAATCAATGACTGATTTTTTACATTTAAATTAATTATTTTTAATTAATTTAAATTTAGATTGGAGGCTATCGACTATAAGGGGAAAAAGTTTTAATTTACAAATACTTGCGCTTTTGATTTAATATTGCAAGTGTTTTTAGTCGCAGCAGCTGATAATTTAGAAGTTATGGACATATTTTCTCATTTACAGAATAAAATTCCTGTGTTTGAAATTGTTATTGACATTTTAAAACGAGGACTTCAAACTTATTGTTACAAGAGTAGAGGAGAAATCTTGAAAACTATTGTGCACAATTTAAAATATAACCAAAAGAGGAGAGAGATATTTTAGGGTCAGTTGCGAAATGAGTGTAATAGTCCTATTAACAAAATTAATGGAAAATCTGCCCTCCTTTGAAGTTACAAGGAGTTGCAGCGATAACTGTACACCAAGTATAAATACGAAATGGCCACTCTTATTATGTCATTGCGATAATATTAAAAAGGAAAATTTCGAAGAAACAATTTACCCCATCTTCCCAACATTTGACTGCACAAATAACAATTGTGGTGGATCAGTACTAATGAAATTCACTGCTAACGGTAAATAAATTTAAAATTTTACTGCCTATAACATCAATTAATACAATATTGATTAACTATAACTTTTTAAGTACCATTGAAAAACCAGTTTCTAACAACAATAGTTAATTTAATAATTGTTTTAATAATTATTTAATTTGTATTTTTAATCGGTATTTATAAAAAGTTCAGTAAACTGCATAATTACTGTCAGAAAAACTAACTTTTTAGGTGCATTCTGTAAAAAGTAAGTTTTTAAAAATATTAATTTGTTTAAACAATTTTTAAATAGTTGTAACTAGTTTTTAAAAAATGTGAAAAGTTATTAAACTTGTTAACCTCTTTGTTTATATATAAATTATCCGAATTTTTTATACTAAATTGTTTAAACAAATGCAAAATATATAGCAACATTATTAAAATATATTATTTGTATTAATACACAATTATTTTAATAAAACATAATGAATGTAACTCCTTTTTCAAAAATTAAAGAACATAAAAGTTAATTTAATGACAGGTCTGTTTGCAATCTTGGAAATGGATATGCAAAATTACAGTGGAATTCCATTAAAATCCATTCCAACAGTATTTAGCGACATTGTTAATCTTAATAATTGTTATAAATTAATTGGACTCGTCCGCTTTTCAGGAGACATTAAAGACAAAAAGGAAATAGGACATTATACTGCGATATGTTATCAGAAAAAGCGTACAATGATTCATCGAAAGAAGAATTAAAACTGTTAAAACTAACTCCGAAGACAGTTGTGTATCCATCGATTGTAATATTTGCACGCTCTGACAAATAAGTAAAATAAAGTGGAATATTATAATTATTATAGGGTCAGAATTCGTGAAATTTTCACAGAAAACAAAAAGTATTTTTTTAATTTAAAATGGTGAAAAAACATTTCTATTTGGTCTTAGGAATGTGTCCACTAAAGAACAGAAAAAAAATATTATTTTTTATAAAAGTTATTGCAAAATTAATTTTTTTGCAACTTTTTAAACAAAATGTCATTTCTCCTAAACGAATTAACCGATTTAAGTGAACCAAGCGGGAATATAAAGGGAATAAAAAATACTTTCGTTTAGAATTAGAAAATTTTAAAAAAGTTTATATTTTAATAATTATTTAATAAATTTTTTATAAAGAATTAATTTTTTTAAATGTTCTACGCCTTTAAATTTTTTTTTTAAATATCTACATACACTTAAAACTATAAGAAATCAAAATCCGTTGAGAAAGTTTTGGAGCGACAATTATTTTAAAAGTTATAAAGGAAATTATATCGAACGGAGATGCGATTTTGATGATTTTCAGAATTAAAACTTTATTTTTAACTATGAAATGAACATAACACTGTCGAATTAACATTTTTATTCAGTTATATAACCATAAAAATGATCAAAAACTAAGTCTAGTGTTGATTCACTACACCGCGCCAATATAATTTCCTTTATAACTTTTAAAATAATTGTCGCTCCAAAATTTTCTCAACGGATTTTGATTTCTTATAGTTTTAAGTGTATGTAGATATTTTAAAAAAAATTTTAAAGGCGTAGAACATTTAAAAAAATTAATTCTTTATAAAAAATTTATTAAATAGTTATTAAAATATTAACTTTTTAAAAATTTTCTAATTCTAAACAAAAGTATTTTTTATTCCCTTTATATTCCCGCTTGGTTCACTTAAATCGGTTCATTTATTTAGAAGAAATGACATTTTGTTTAAAAAGTTGCAAAAAAATTAATTTTGCAGTAACTTTTATAAAAAATATTTTTTTCTGTTCTGTGGTAGACACATTCCTAGAACCAAATAGAAATTTTTTTTCAATATTTTGATTTTAAAAAAATACTTTTTGTTTTCTGTGAAAATTTCACGAATTCTGACCCTATATTATATTACAATAACAAATAAGTAAAATAAAGTGATACATTATAATGATCTAAACTAGTCCAAAATGTCCAAATTTCAGATAATGTTATTACATAAATTTAAAACCTGCATTCATTGTAAATAACTTCTACCTTTAAACACTTTAAGGTCATATCATGGAAGTATTCAAGAATATGTATTTTGAAAATCACGAAATTAATAATTAATATTACTAATACAATAATACAATCAACCATAACTGCTAATTTCTCTAACCTATTCTATTTACTAGACAAATTATCAATAATCGTTAGAAAAAATTAAGCATATGCATTTGTTTATTTCTTATTAGTTTAAAAAATTAAATATTACTTTTTACCGTCAATTTGATGTCAAAACCTAGTAATACTATTCCGTCAGTGTATTTAAATACCTTTTTCAAGCAGGCTTAAAAAATAATAAAAACAAAATCTGTGGTAATGAAAAACAAAACATTGCTAGCATTAATTGAGCCTTTTTTGTAGAAAGGGAGGATTTCATTTTTAGAAGTGAATTTAAGGAGCCTAAAATGGGCCTAAAATATCTAGGTACATTAAATTAAACGAATCAAGTTTAGGAGCTATAGGAAACTGGTGTTGTTAGAATTTAGTAACTTTAACAAGCCCACTGACCCTTTTTAAAAAGAGGACAATTTCCGGTGCGTTAGACTGGATAGATTGTGAGCATTAATTGAACCCTTTTTGTAAAAAGGATGGATTTTATTTTTTGATGTAAATTTTTGTAGCCTAAAATAAAGCTATATATTATTTTTAATCATTTTTCGGAATTTTTTTTGGTTAGCCAAAAATTTTTTTTTCAATTTGCAAAAATGCATCATATAGTACCATGTATAAGCTTTAAACCCCATTTTTCAAAATTGCTTTACGATATTTTTTTAAAAAGTTATGTAGATTTGAAAATCTTTTTTTGTTTGGGAAAGTTTAGGTTTTTAAAACTAGAAAGGATATAAGTACAATTATAAAAAACGGGGTATTAATAAACGGGGATGTCCATAAAGGCATAAAGTATGCAGAATTGAAATAAGGAGAAAAGATCTAAAATTTTTGACAAAATTCGATATAATTTAATTGATATATTTAACTAAAAAATTTTTTTTGTTTTTAAAATTTATGACCACTGATATATCTTACGGTATCCACCCATTTTCCCGAAAGATATTCTCACGAAAGATAAATTTCCTGAAAATCAAAAATCTCGAATACCATTTCCCGAATACTTTTTTCACGAAAACTATTATTTACGAAAAACAATTTTATGTTTTCTTGTAAATTCTTATTTTTATTTCGCCGAACTTTCAAAGAATTATAGGACAACGTTGTGAGCAATTGCACGCAAATACTCCAGTTCACGTTGTTCATTTTTGTACTCGTTATACTCTAATGCAATTGTTCTCAGCCGTATTAGAAATTCTAGCCATTTTTTTAGGTTGTGCTTTAACTCTTCTTCCCAAACTGAGCTCTGTAATAATTATTTCGGAGTCTGCCTGCTCCTTCTGGAACTCAGTTAACGCAGAATATAAATCTGGATGATGTTTTCCAACTACAATCTGGAAACGGTTGTGCCAACCCTCACTTATGTTCTTTGTTTTTTTAAATCCAGTCAATATTGCATCAGAAACATTCCAAAGATGTATAGCGTATCGCGGAACAATAGCTCTCCTTCTGCCTCTCGCTGCTCGGCCAACATAATTTTCTTTAAAGTAAGTGAGAATCAGAAGTAAGTTCTCGGTAGAATTATTTTTTAAGAGAAAAAAGGTGGACAAAACTTCTTCTACAGGTACAAAAGCAAGGGCTAGAAGCATGTGAGTGTTAATCTTCAATGTCCGATCATTAGGATTATTGTACAATTCCTGCAATCTTTCGCTCTGAATCCTTCTATAAACAGATTGTCCGAGGTGGAAAAAGCAAAGGAACATCCGGAAAAACTTCGTGACAGGCATTGATGATGGCTTTTTCGAAGTCACTCATTATTCTGTGTGGCAAACAATTAATTCTGTACGTGTCTATAGTAGATTGGACAGATCTCAAAACTGCAGCATACTGATATGTTTCCTTAGATGACAAAAGAGCATAAACAAACGGTAAGGTCACTAGAGAATCAGGAATACTTAAATTTGGATTTCGAGAACTTCTCCTGTATGTTCCAAGTATAGTGAAAACTTAAGTGAATATCGTAGGAGACACCTAAATGTAAATGAAAACTAATTATAAATAATAGATAATAATATTAATAATACTGAAAGTAATAATAATAATATTAAAAATAACAAGTAATCAAAAAATAATATGTACCTTGAACGTTCCGTCTAAATACCAGCAAGCACTTTGACACAATAATTCCAAATTTCTACGGGTTGAAAACACAAGAACTCTTCCATCCTGAGTATCGCATTTCGAATCATACAGTAAAAACTTCTCACCAGTAACAGTATGTTGATATTTGTCAGGAAGATCTTCTAAGTCAAAATTAATGTAGGGTTAGGTGGTAAATTTCTACGGCGTTCTCTTCGCATTGCCTTTTTTAAATTCTCTCTTTCTGGTAGTTGACTTAAGACCCCTTCAGGTAGTTCAGATAAATGTGTTCTTAAAATCTGGGCAGGAGGCTGCTCCGGATGCTCTTCTGCAGGCCGTTTCAAATTATATTTGACAACTTCTGCCTTACATTCCTCTTCATTTGGCACATGCTCATGGATTGATTTTTTTGGACCTTTTAAAACTACAACTTTTCCTGCACTATCGAAGCAAGTGATAACCCTTGCAGTACACTCCTTTCCACGAACTTTCTTACAATCCCAATATATTTTTCCCTTTGCTGCTTTGGACTTCAAATAAATAAAACCGCCCTTATCTAATTTAGCACCAACAATTTTTCCGGAACTCTCCATTTTAATATAATAAAAATTAATTAGAACTACTTGAAAATTTTGACTTTTAAAAATACTTATAAATTTGGAAAACTGTACTTCAGAACAAATGTGACAAATATGAAAGTAAATGTTTAAACAAATAAACGTATACCGTTGCCAGGTAACAAGCAAAGAACTTGAAAAGTGACGACTATTATTTGAATTTCGGGAAAAAGTCCTTCGGGATTATATTTTCGTAAAAACAGTCTTCGGGAAATGGTATTCGAGATTTTTTACTTTCGGGAAATTTATTTTCGTGAAAAAATCTTTCGGGAAAATGTTTTCGGGAAACTGTACGGGAATCATATCTTACCCTTACTGGTTGGTTTAAAAAATAACGGTCAATTTATAAAACTATTAGTGAATGCAATCAAAACGACATTTTGAACTTTTCTTATATCCACATTTGCCTAAATGAAAAATTTCACATCTATATTACTTTAAAAAAAATTCGTAAAGCAATTTTAAAAAATGGGTCTTAAAACATATACATGGAACCATACGATACAATTTTGCAAATTGAAAAAAATTTTTATTTAACCAAAAAAAATTCCGAAAAATGATCAAAAATAGCCATTTTTGCCTTTTAATCCTTTTGTGCCCCCGGGAAATCCAGTTGTTGGATTTGTTTCCAAATTTATACTGGGGGGTTTTCGAGGGCGCTGATTACGAATCTGATGTCAGTTTTATAAAATTCAAAATGGCAGATCCAATATGGCGGACAAGTTTTTTTTAAAAATGCTTGAATTTGCTTTAATATCGTTACTCGGGGATTTTTGGAGTCATTGATTACGAATTCAATATCAGTTTTTCAAAATTCAAAATGGCGAATCCAATATGGCGGACAAGATATTTAAAAATTGCTTGAATTTGCGTCAATATCGTTACTTGGGGGTTTTCAAAGTCGCTGATTGCGAATCAGAAGTCAGATTTGATAAATTTTTTTAAATTCAAAATGGTGGATCCAATATGGCGGACAATATTTCAAAAAATTCCTTAAATTTCCTTAATTCCTCCGAGTATTAACTCGGGGATTTTCAGGGTCGCTGATTACGAATCCAATATCACTTAAAAAATTCGAAATGGCGTATCCAATATGGCGAATACAGTATTGGTAGACCCCCGTGTAGAAATATTGAACTAAATTCAAGTAATTTTTAAAAATCTTGTCCGCCATATTGGATTCGCCATTTTAAATTTTGAAAAACTGATATTGGATTCGTAATCAGTGACCCCGCAAAACCCCGAGTAACATTTTAGAAGCAATTTTGATGAAATTAAAAAAAATTTAATTTGATTAAAAATTTGTTGGCCATATTAGATCCGCCATTTTGAATTTTTTAAAGCTGACTTAATATTCCTAATCAAAGACCAAAAAAATGAAAAACGAAGTATTGTTAAAAATTATTCACAAAATGTTAACGAAATGTATAGTTTGTTACATAATTGTTTTTTTAAGAACAGTCAAAGTTTATTCCATTGTTTAAAATAAATATTACAACTTTTCGTAATTTAAAAAATTTTTAAATCTGACTTCTGATTCGCAATCAGCGACTCCAAAAACCCCCAAGTAACGATATTGACGCAAATTCAAGTAATTTTTAAAAATCTTGTCCGCCATATTGGATTCGCCATTTTAAATTTTGAAAAACTGATATTGGATTCGTAATCAGTGACCCCGCAAAACCCCGAGTAACATTTTAGAAGCAATTTTGATGAAATTTAAAAAAAATTTAATTTGATTAAAAATTTGTTGGCCATATTAGATCCGCCATTTTGAATTTTTTTAATTTGACTTAATATTCCTAATCAAAGACCAAAAAAAAAATGAAAAACGAAGTATTGTTAAAAATTATTCAAAAAATGTTAACGAAATGTATAGTTTGTTACATGATTGTTTTTTTAAGAACAGTCAAAGTTTATTCCATTGTTTAAAATAAATATTACAACTTTTCGTAATTTACTATTTTTTTAATTGTAGCCACATCCATTCAGAATAGAAAGCAATTTAGCGCAAATAAATTGGTTAATTTTTATAACAATTACATATAATTTTTTTAGTGGGACATATATGTCCCGGAAGCACGAAAGGGTTAAAGCAGTATTACAAGAAATTCTGACGTGATGGGCAATTTTGGATGTCGGATTCGTATTCTACGTTGAAAACGCTATAAGAATCACCTTCCAATTTTTCTGTAACAGAAAAATCTTCTTGGTGCGAAGATTAATAATTAAAATTTTTATTAAATAATTTAAAAAAAGATACACTCTTAAATTTTTTTAATAAAATTGAATTTTTGCATAAATTTTGTTGAAAGAAATTGGAAAAGTTATAAACATTTAAAAAAAATCGTTATAATAAAATCGTTACAGTCGGGCCGCCGTAGAAAATTAATGTGATATGAATGAATATCTCTAAAAATGGCTTATAATTTACAGAAGAATGCTGAAATGCACTTGAAAATGGAAATATAAAATTAATAGAAAAATTAATCTAAAATCCTTCTCAGTACACGAAACGTTTACAATACCCCACGTGAAAATGTTCTCGGGAATCGGTCCCGGGAAATTACCGAGAGTCACTACCGGGATATTCCCGGTACTTACTCCTGAGAAATTTCAGGTAAAATCTTTTGACATAATTCCCGAGAACATTTTTACGTGGGACGTTATCGAAGGAGATGTGAAATGAGAATTTTTAAAATGTTTTACGAACGTTTTTCGAACATGAATATACTTTTTTCACTGTAAAATGACGTTCTTCACACATGTCTACCTTAAACAAATGAATTACCGATGTCAGAACGCACCATAATTGTAAAATTATGTGTCCCAACTTGCACGATATAAAGTGACCCGACCGTAATTTTCGCGTTGTTTTGATTTTTTTAGCACACAGACATAAACGTATGATATAAAAACCAAATAACATACCAAAGTGTTAAGGGCATGTCCAAGTTGTGAAATGTAAACAAACCAAGCTATAAGCAATTAACAGTAATTAGTAAAATAGATAATTAAAATGACCAGTAAAATAGCATTTTTGACGTGTCGCGAAAAATAAACTGTTTGAGTATATCAACCACACTGACGATGAAGCTGTAAATTTCTATTTATTTACGAAAATGTGATGATCGAAAAAAAGCAGCAGTAGAAGACCGAATATTGAGGAATTTTTCGACCATCACATTTTCGCAAATGAATAGAAATTTACAGCTTTTTTATAAAAATGGTAAATTGAAGTGTTGAATTTGTAATCTATACCCAGCATATCTGAAAGCATGTGAAAATAACTGCGTTTCAGAGTAAAACAAAATGTGTCTTTCTGCATACTGTTGTCAATGCGCCCTTGGCACGGTTTGCGCGTGCGCGTAGAGCAATAGAGTTCACGTCGCGAAAAGTTTAAGTGTTTGACTATATCAACCGCGCGGACGATGAAAAAATTTTTACCCTTTCTCCTTGTAATTTCATGAAGGAAAGGGAAAAATTTCCCCATCCACATATTGAAGGTCCAATCGCTGATATGAAACTTCTTCATCGTTAGTGCGGTTGATATACTCAAACAGTTTAATTTTCGCGACGCGTCAAAAATGCTATTTTACAGGTCATTTTAATTAGTTATTTTACTAATTGCTATTTATTGATCACACTTAAAAATGATTTTTTGGAAACTTTGCCAATCTAATTTATCATTTTTGTAAAAAAAAGTTTCCTAATGGTAATTTTTGTGAGAAAAAAGGCTGTTTGAAAAATGTGATTTTAATGCTTTGTTTGTTTACATGTTGGTTTGTTTACATTTCACAACTTGGACATGCCCTTAATACGTTTTAATAAATAATATATACATATTACTTTTAATTGCTATTGTAGTGAAATATGATTTCATTGGAAACTTTGACACACTAATTAATCATTTTTATAGAAAAAGCGATCCAATGTTAATTTTTGTTGGAGAAAAGACTGTTTCCAAAATGTGATTTTAGTGCTTCGTTTGTTTACGTTTTTGTTTGTTTACATAAATGTAAACAAACGAAGCACTAAAATCACATTTTGGAAATTTCACAACTTGGAAATACTCGAAGGGGAGTTTACTAGTAAAAATAGTGTACACTTGACTCCCTATTCTAATTTTATCATTATTACCAAACATTTTAAGTATTTCAAAGTATTACCTGTTATTTCCAAAATATTCCCGCATTAAAATATTAGTATCTTAGCGTTATTATTTTTAATTACTCTTATATTATTCATTATTAAGTTTTATTACCAAAAATATTACACGTTGAATTACAGTTTCTTATATATGTAGAATTTACAACACGACTATATAAAATTATTATTTTAAATAAAGACTTTACAATAACACGTAGAGAAATAAATAATTAAATATTTTTTACATAGAAACGACAATAATAATTTTCATAATAATTTCTCTTATTTAAAACGTAAATAAAAAAATATTATTTCAAATGTGATAATGGTATTTGATATTTGAAGCCGCGCGTCGAAGGAGGATTTAACCTTGATAATGTTAATTTCGAGAAAAATTAAAAAATGTAAAATTAAATTATTTTTGAGAAAAAAGTTGTTTGAAATGTTTCCAAAGAGGAGAAAAACTGTTCTATAAAGTGTTTCTTTAGTTTTTTTTTTATTTTTTCGTAAAAAATTGAAAAAAATTTTTTCTATTGGAAAAGGGATTTAAATGACAAATTGACTTAGATCCTTTTTCCACGATGCAAATATTTTTTATTTATCAACCATTAGATTGTTATTTCATTACTGCAACATTTGCAAATTTTTTTAAATTTTTATAAAATTCAATTTAAATAAATTTTATTTATTAATGTTAATATAACGAAATATTTAAACATAAAATTATTTTCATTTTGAAATTTGTAAATCTTTGTTTATTAACAATAATTTGTGATAATTCAATAAAAAATTTAGGAGATTGTTATTTTTTTTACAACAAAATTATTCGAAAGTAATATTATATTTGAATTAAATTCCAAATATTATAATTATACAATTTTTATTGCGAAATTTGAAAAAGGATTGTAATTATTCAATTTACCATTTTCATAAAGAATATGTAAATTTATATTCATTTGTAAAAATAGGAACCGCGAAAAAAAACAGTAACAGAAGACTAAATTGTGTACTTTTTATCGCGGTTCCTATTTTTACAAATTAATACAAAATTACTACACCTTTCTGCATAGTGTTGTCAATGCTTCCTTGGCACGGTTTGCGCGTAGAGCAATAGAGTTCACTTTGCGAAAAGTTTAAGTGTTTGACTATACCAACCGCACGGACGATGAAGAAGTTTTTACCCTTTCTCCTTGTAATTTCATGGAGGAAAGGAAAAAATTTCCCCTTCCACATGTTGAAGGTCCAATCGCTAAAATGAGACTTCTTCATCGTCAGTGCGGTTGATATACTCAAACAGTTTATTTTTCGCGACGCGTCAAAAATGCTATTTTACAGGTCATTTTAATTAGTTATTTTACTAATTGCTATTTATTGATCACAATTAAAAATGATTTTTTTTTGAAACTTTGATACTCTAATTTATCATTTTTGTAAAAAAAAAGTTTTCTAATGGTATTTTTTGTGAAGGAATAAGATGTATAAAGAAGGTGATTTTAGTGCTTGGTTTGTTTACCTTTTGGTTTGTTTACATTTTACAACTTGGACGTAGCCTAAATACGTTTTAATAAATAATATATACATATTCCATTTTCCTACGGAAAATCTCCCAGTGTGTCCCAAATAATATTTATGTATACAATATGGACAGCCCTGAAAAAGTAGTGAGGGGTATGACGTAGGCAATCGTCAAAGTTAAGGATATGAGAAGGGGAAATTTCGGTCTGATTCCTCATTGTGGAGGATTGACTGTAGTCGTGTTGTAAATAGGGGAGTCCGGGGTTACTTGGCGCACTTTTAACTCTTTGTTGTTTAACTAAAATGTTTTTGATTTTTTAAAATTCCTATTGCACGGAAAACTTACTGTAACATCTCAGCTTCAATTTAAAAGAAATAAAATTGAAATCCATTTAAAAGTTTTTATTTATAAACGCATCCTTCACTAAATTTCTTACTTAATAATATTTTTTCAAATTTTTTGAGTCAAAATTAATGTTTCTGGTATGCCAAAATCTTTCGCAGTTCCACGTAGACTTTTCTCATTAATTTTAAATTTCTTCACTGCTCTTATCAATGCATCCTGTTGTATTGGCTCGTTAACAGATTTTCTTTTGTAATTACTCATTATTTATGCAATATTAACAACATTTAACTTGAAACTTTTAACTTTTATCATAGAAATATAAATGTTGTGACTGAACTTGTGATAGATGCTGTTTACTATACACTGCCGATGTAGCAGATTTCTCCAAGTTCGAGCGCGCCAGGTAACCCCGGAGGTATTTTTTATATATTTATAAAGTTTTTATTAATAACATTAATAAAAATCAAAAATTCTTTATTGTACCTTGAAAACAAATAGTTAAAGCTCAAAACTTGATATTTGAGCTTTATTTTAAACAGGGACTTACACGAACACGAAAAAACACGAAAATTCGTGTCGTGCCCGTGGCACGAGACATGGGCACGACACGATTTTTCCTGTTTTTTCGTGTTCGTGTAAGTCCCTGATTTTAAATCATTTCTTAAAAAGATATAGCAAAAAATGAGGACGACGAAAATTTACTTTCGAGTACCAAAATCATTTATTTTAATCTATATGCCACAATAAATTTTCAAAATGGATATTAAAAGGAAAGAGTAGCACTTTTAGTAGCAAGATTAACCTTTTAGAGAAAAAAAAGTATCTCTTGATGTTACATGACATCAAATATAACTAAAAACAGGTTTTTTGCACTTTTAGGTTAAAATATCTCGAAAACCTGACGTGATGGGTCCCTTTTGAGGTCGGATTCGGATTCAACACATCGAAATCCTTCGGAAAAGTATTGTCTGATTCTTGGAAAGTAAATATTGTCGGCCTGTGTAATGAATAATATAAGAGTAATAAATAATAATAAGGCAAAGATACTAATATTTGAATGCGGAAATATTTTGGAAAAAATAGGTAATACTTGGTAATAAGTGGTAATACTTGGTAATACTTAAAATGTTTTGTAATAATGATGATAAGTGGAATAGGGAGTCAAGTGTACACTAATGGCACGGTCACACCTCAGCTGCCTGCCTGCCTGCGCAGGCAGCCGCCACGGGAGTAGGAGAGAGGAGACGAATAATTTAAATTGTCTGACACTCTTACTCTTATGTATTGCCATGACGACCTGCAGGCAGGCAGGCAGGCAGCCGAGGTGTGACCGTGCCATAATTTTACTAGTAAATTCCCCCTCTTAAAATTTGGGAAATTGTTGCCTTATATAAAAGTAATACATTTGTAAAATATTAGCTTTTTTTAAAAACATTGTAGAAAGTAGTGGGAGCTAAAGTTTTGACACTTTATGTGACTGATATTTCCTTAACCATATAACCTTCATAAAATTTTATCAATTTTAATTTGTCTTTTATAAATTTAAAGTATTTTTTATCTACTTTCTAAAAATTTTACAAAAAAACTTAACCCCCTTTTTGAAAAATAAGGATTATTCTTTAATTTTGACACAAAAGGGTATTTAAAAATGTTTTTTATTTTTATTGGAAACCTGCTGAAAAACAGGCATTGTTTTTATAAAAGTCTCAACTCTTTACAATGCAGAAAAAATTTACTAAAATTGATAAAGATAAAACAGTGATATTATTAGTGTCGTTCAACGGCATAGCGGCGTCGGTACAATATGTACACTACCGTCAAATCCTGATTTGTTTGTAAATACAAATGTCAGAAAATTGCAACAGTCAACAAACTTGAGAAAACAATTCAAAAAAAAATTTCTTTGGAATTTTTTTCAAGTTCTACCTATTTTTTTAATATTGCAGAAAAAATTTCAAATTACATATGAGGCATTTCATTTCAAACCGTTCCACCGACAAAAAACAATCGCAAGGAGACATATTTTCTATTAATTTTTATTATATAATTCTTTAATTGTTTATAATATATTATACACTGATTCAAAAGAGAATTTCATGAGCTTTCTATTGCTATTTTTATTATTTTAAATTTTTGCCAATTTCGTAGAGAAATTGGTGTTTGAAATGTTAAACTCTTAATATCTCAAAACACCCCCACGCCGATTTTTATCAAAATTATATGAAAATAAAGCGTAAATTCTCTAGTTTCTATTCTTATTTGATATATTATGGACATTTCATGGGATTAATAGAAAAAAAATTATTTAAAAAATGTGTTTTTGAAAAATTTGACAAATATTACGAAATTGAATGTAAGTTGAATGGGTTAAGGTTCAACTTCATACTATTTGTCAAATTTTTCAAAAACACATTTTTTAAATAATTTTTTTCTATTAATCCCATGAAATGTCCATAATATATCAAATGGGAATAGAAACTAGAGAATTTACGCTTTATTTTCATATAATTTTGATAAAAATCGGCGTGGGGGTGTTTTGAGATATTAAGAGTTTAACATTTCAAACAGCAATTTCTCTACGAAATTGGCAAAAATTTAAAATAATAAAAATAGCAATAGAAAGCTCATGAAATTCTCTTTTGAATCAGTGTATAATATATTATAAACAATTAAAGAATTATATAATAAAAATTAATAGAAAATATGTCTCCTTGCGATTGTTTTTTGTCGGTGGAATGGTTTGAAATGAAATGCCTCATATGTAATTTGAAATTTTTTCTGCAATATTAAAAAAATAGGTAGAACTTGAAAAAAATTCCAAAGAAATTTTTTTTTGAATTGTTTTCTCAAGTTTGTTGACTGTTGCAATTTTCTGACATTTGTATTTACAAACAAATCAGGATTTGACGGTAGTGTACATATTGTACCGACGCCGCTATGCCGTTGAACGACACTAATAATATCACTGTTTTATCTTTATCAATTTTAGTAAATTTTTTCTGCATTGTAAAGAGTTGAGACTTTTATAAAAACAATGCCTGTTTTTCAGCAGGTTTCCAATAAAAATAAAAAACATTTTTAAATACCCTTTTGTGTCAAAATTAAAGAATAATCCTTATTTTTCAAAAAGGGGGTTAAGTTTTTTTGTAAAATTTTTAGAAAGTAGATAAAAAATACTTTAAATTTATAAAAGACAAATTAAAATTGATAAAATTTTATGAAGGTTATATGGTTAAGGAAATATCAGTCACATAAAGTGTCAAAACTTTAGCTCCCACTACTTTCTACAATGTTTTTAAAAAAAGCTAATATTTTACAAATGTATTACTTTTATATAAGGCAACAATTTCCCAAAGCATAAAGCCAATACCAAAACTTTTATTTTTTTCCTGTGACGTTTGAGATATAATGCCCATATGAGAGTTACATTAATCAAAAGTATGCACTTCTCTTCGAAAAGAAGTAATTTCTAAAGCAACACTTGAGCCTGATTCTTTTCATTATGTTCCCCTTTCTTCTTTCTGGTTAAGTTTTTCTAATCTTCTGTCTCTTTTGTATCGAGAGTGAGTACTCTCGAAGTCTCGAAACTGCTACTAACTTGACTCCACTAACGGGCAATCAGATCGCCTCTGTTAGGACAACAAACTGTCCCCTTCTCCTCAAATTTAGATGCTACTACTAGTATAGCTTATTTATCAAAGAACTTTCCAGGGGTTAAACAGCCGTAAATCCTTCCTTTAGGGAAGAAAGACACAGCGACTTAATTACCCGAACCCTATTGATTGGATAACGATGATTTGTGAGCTAGCGTTCTCAACGAAAAGAAGTATTTTTTGTCAATCAACAAATATAGAAAATAAGATTTATATCTATAATCTATAAATAGATTATAGATTTTATCTTTACACAAGTAGAAATGTCCGGAGTTATGACGGAGTTAAACACCGGCATGGTACTGACTCAGTACTGACCGTCGGTACTGACATTCGGAACCCGATCAGTACTGGGAGTATACTGACTCCAAAACCGAATCAGTAATATGTCAGAGTTACACAGAAAAACATTTTACTTAAATGCAGTAGTACACTCTTACGGAATTTAAGGTGTGATGTGAGTCAGTAAACTCTGCGTGAAAGTCAATATCAAATTAAAAACCTTAAAATAAGCTCCGTGCATTGACTGAAAGTTAGCTACTGTCGGTAATAAAGTCTGACGTTTTAAGATACTAAAGTACATGTCCCTATGCTTTGGGAAGCAAGGTTACTTTATAAAGTAATAGGGTAAATTTTATTAATAAAATATAAATAAAATTTGCTGTAATTTTATAATTACAGTAATAATTATTTTCTTTGTGTTAAAGTTTATTGATAATAATTAATTTTAAAAATATTACAGCCCCAGTGGGCAAAAAACGTTTATACATCACACACATGCACTGACGTTTCATATCCACTCACGCTTGCGCCTTAACACAGAGCGAGTTTCAGTTCAACTTTCGTGATTTTCAGTTCATTGAGTAAACACATTATACGATATTTAATATACGTACTAAATGTAGCACCACTGGCACAGTTTTTCAGTACGCTTTTTGATTTAAAGTGCTTTAAGATACATGATATTTACTTTCTGTAAATCATAGTATCTTATTTTTCGTTACTGCTTTAATTTCAGACTAAAATGAAACTTAGTTCATTTATATTTTAAGTAAAATGTTTTACTGTGTAAAAAAGTGTTAAAATCAGTACTGGCAGAAAACTGGCATAACACCAAATCAGTACTGCGAAGGAGTTATAAAAAACAAACAAACTTTGTTATAATGGCATTAAACCGGCCACTATTAATAACAACATCGTTTGATTTATTAACTATTAAAATATTTTTCAAGATTTTTAAAAACATTATGCAGCAACAATAACGCCAAACACTTAATTAACATATTTTAATTATTAATTAATAGGTATATCATAATAATAATAAATTATTATTTATTAATTATTTTTACTATTATGTGTTATTACACAGAGAAAAAAGAAGGCGCGTTGCAGCACATTTTCAAGTATTGTTGCGCGATTCAGCCCTGAGTTCTGCTACATCTCTTGTGGAGCACGTAGCGCTCCCCAGACGAGCGTGTTACACACCTCTTTTAAGTAGAGTCTACAATGAAAGAAGGTGCGCATCGACGTCCATAGCTATAGATATACCACAGCATACTTTAGTATACATATAGCTATGGAAGTCGATGCGCACCTTCTCTTATTGTAGACTCTACTTTAAAAAAACTTAAGTCTGGGGCGCGCTACACGCCCCAAAAAAGTGTGCAGCAGAACTCAGGGCTGAGTCGCGTAACAGTAATCGAAAATGTGCTGCAACGAGTCCTCTTTTTTCTCAGTGTAATAATAAAATTTTTTATATTTTTTTTTTAAATATAAAAATATATACATTTTTCTATTATTATTTAAATAAATAATTAAATAAATAATTTTTACCATATTTTTATGCTATACCTATTAATTAATATGTAATGTTTTGTTAAAATGTATATGGGTGATTCTCCACGTAGCGCACGATTTAGTTATTACTATTACTAATTTTTTTTTTTCAAATTGAGTAAAAGTCGATATAGAATCTTCAAATATAGTGTTTATGAATGAAGTATCAGTGATGGGCCGGACAAAATATTTATAATTTTTCTATTTTTTAAACAAATAATTTTTATATATCTGCGTATATATTTTGCGGCTATACTATTCAGCCATAGTAAAATGAAAGCACCTGTTATATTTACAGGCAAATGGAATAATAATTATCTGTATATGTTATTTTGCAAATTACAATTGTTTAACAATTATTGTTTAAACAAATTATGAAAACAGTAACATTTTTTGAAAAACTATGTATGCTAATCAATTCTACACGAAAAATTAGGAAGGTTGTTTAAGATTCTTTTTTTGTCAAAGTTTAAAAGAAAAAAAATTTTCGGGAATTTATGGAAATTTATCCGGTAATTTATGGAAATTTATATAGAGATTTATGGAAATTTATGCTGTAATTAAGAGTAGATTATAAAATGGAATTAAAATTAAAAAAATTTTTTTTTGGGAAATTTATGGAAATTTATCCGGTAATTTATGGTAATTTATGCGGTAATTTATGAAAAATTATGCGGTAATTTATGGAAATTTATATAATTATTTATTACATTCCTAAACTTCAACGATTAAAACAATTTGCTTTACTTCACTCTGTTGGTGTTATTCAGTTCACTCTGTTGTTACACGCTGTTTAATACAGAAAAGCCGTACCATGACAAGAAGGCCAGACCATGACGCTAAGGCCAGACCATGACGCTCAAGAAAAAGTTATTTTTTAAACAATTTATTTGCGATTTTCATTCTGTTTCATATTTACGTCATTTATATTCACTGATCTAATACTACTACACTTTAATTGACGTAAAATATTAATAATTATTAATTTTATTGAGAATTATGTGAAGCCAGACCATGACGATTCTGTGATTCCCTATGCAAGTTTGGTGCTTTTAATGTGTAAAAAATTAAACAATTAATTCTCAAATTAGTTTCTCTCTTAGTAATTTACTTAGGAGAGTTTGTTGTTGCGTTTTTCTAATATTGAGTAAAGTTTCGATTTGATTTTTATGTAAATAATACAATTTTATAAAAAGGCCAGACCATGACGCAAAAACGAGGGACAAGAATTAACACAAAAAAAAATTGTTTTAAATAAATTTTTTTCGCAAGTTCATTGTTTTTCACAATTCTATGAACATAAACAATACGAAACTATGAATAGTTTTTAGATTAATTACTGTATTTTATTAAAAATAACAATTTTTTTTATATACATCGTACTGGGGACAGGCCAGACCATGACGTTTTGGTACCTTAAAACAGCTTTTAAAGCAAAATTAAAAATTTTTAAATGTAAACGACTATTGGCTTTTGTTTGTAAACACAGAAATTAGATTTTCTCATTCAATTCATTGCAATATGTGCAACTAATTTCTTAAAAAATACGAGGGACATTGAATTGTGCACTACGCGGAGAATCACCCATATACATATATAAAACACATATTTATAATAATTTTTCTTGAAATAAATATATTATACAGTGAATTCATTAATATAGCAGTGTACATAACCTTTGTATAATTTAAAAGGCTGTGCGGTTAGTGTATTCGACTTGCGTCCTCGAGGTCTAGAGTTCGATCCCCCGTGCGTGCGATATTTTCCGTCTTAGTTCTAAGTGTTTAGTGTATAAGTCTCAATAGTGTTACATAAAATATAAATTTAAATAATTATAAACAACAATAATAATAATTTAGTAATTAATTTAAATAAATTAGATTGTCTAAATTAATGACAAAAATAAGAAAATTCGTTTTAAAAACTTATTTCAATAAAAGGAATTTTGCTAATTATTTACATTTTTATTGATACTCACAAAAGTTTATTTACTACAGAAATATTAATAATAATTATTAGTACTCAATAAATTACTCCCTCTTCTGTAATAATCAAATAACAAATTAATATAAGCTTCTAAAGGTAAATTTTGCTTTAGAGAACGCGTTACAGCATTTTCCAAATTTGTTAAATTTTACCTGCGAATCAGTCATTAGGCGGTGTTCTGCCAGTGATGTTTTTATACTGACTTAGTACTGACTGCCGGTAAAAAATCAGTACTGGACAGCGTTACCAACCAGGGATTTCCCAGTACTGATTTAGTACTGAAGTCAGTACTGCTATACTGCCAGTCAATACTGGGTCAGAACAATGCCAGTGTTACATTTCTATTTGGGTAGTGAGATTTAATTTTCTATACAAGTATAGTCCTCTAAAGAAATATATTTTCCTTTTATTAAGGGCATGTCCAAGTTGTGAAATGTAAACAAACAAAAATGTAAACAAACCAAGCACTAAAATCACATTTCGGAAACAGCCTTTTCTCCCACAAAAATTAACAATAGACAGCTTTTTTCATAAAAATAATAAATTAGTGTGTCAAAGTTTCCAATGAAATCAAATTTCACTATAAGCAATTAACAGTAATTACTTAAATAACTAATTCAAATGACCTGTAAAATAGCATTTTTGACGCGTCGCGAAAAATAAACTGTTTGAGTATATCAACCGCACCGACGATGAAGAAGTCTCATATCAGCGATTGGACCTTCAACATGTGGAAGGAGAAATTTTTCCCTTTCCTCCATGAAATTACTAGGAGAAAAGGTAAAAACTTCTTCATCGTCCGTGTGGTTGATGTAGTCAAACAGTTTATTTTTCGCGACGTGCCAAAAATGCTATTTTCAGGTCATTTTAATTCGTTATTTTAGTAATTGCTTTTTATTCCTCCTGGTCAAAAATTAGTTCATTGGAAACTTTGACACTCTAATGAATCATTTCCTTTATGAAAATGAAAAAATGTTCATTTTTGTAAGAGAAAAGGCTGTACGAAAAATGTGATTTTAATGCATTCTTAGTACGGTCTGCGCATGCGAAAAGAGAAGCAGAGTCTCAGGTCGCGAAAAATTAAAGTGTTTGAGTATATCAACCGCACGGAGGATGAAGAAGTTTTTACCCTTTCTCCTTGTAATTTCAAGGTGGAAAGGGAAAAATTTCCCCTTCCACATGTTGAAGGTCCAATCGCTGATATGAGACTTCTTCATCGTCAGTGCAGTTGATATTCTCAAACAGATTATTTTTCGCGACGCGTCAAAAATGCTATTTCACAGGTCATTTGAAATAGTTATTTTAGTAATTACTGTTAATTGCTTATAGTGAAATGTGATTTCATTGGAAACTTTGACACACTAATTTATTATTTTTATGAAAAAAGCTGTCCAATGTTAATTTTTATGGGAGAAAAGGCTGTTTCCGAAATGTGATTTTAGTGCTTGGTTTGTTTACATTTTTGTTTGTTTACATTTCACAACTTGGACATGCCCTTAATAAATTATTATTTATTTATTAAGTATATAAGTATATGTGTGAGTATTTATGTGTATGAATTGAGTGCATATGTGTGAGTATACATGTGTATGTATTGTGTGTATATGTGTGAGTATACATGTGTATGAATTGAGTGCATATGTGTGAGTATATGGGAAATATTTTATGTATATGACATGTGTGAGTGTATGTGTAGCACATGACCAGTGTGTGATTATTATTTAAGGATAATTGTGCATGTAAAAAGCCCAAGTAGAAATGTCCAGAGTTATGACGGAGTTAAACACGGGCATGGTACTGACTCAGTACTGATCGTCGGTACTGACATTCGGAACCCGATCAGTACTGGGAGTATACTGACTCCAAAACCGAATCAGTAATATGTCGGAGTTAAAAAAGTGTTAAAATCAGTACTGGCAGAAAACTGGCATACCACCAAATCAGTACTGCGAAGGAGTTATAAAAAACAAACAAACTTTGTTATAATGGCATTAAACCGGCCACTATTAATAACAACATCGTTTGATTTATTAACAATTAAAATATTTTCCAATATTTTTAAAAACATTATTCATCAACAATAACGCCAAACACTTAATTAACATATTATTAATTATTAATTAACAGGTATATGTCATAATAATAAATTATTATTTATTAATTATTTTTACTACAATGTGTTATTAATAATAAATTTTTTTTCATTTTTTTTAATGTAAAAATATATACATTTTTCTATTATTATTTAAATAAATAATTAAATAAATAATTTTTACCATATTTTTATGCTACACCTATTAATTAATATGTAATGTCTTGTTAAAATGTATATAAAACATATATATGTTGAGTGCATATCAACATATGTAACATATATCATATATATCACACACACATATATGTATATAGAACATATATTTATAATAATTTTTCTTGAAATAAATATATTATACAGTAAATTCATTATTATAGCAGTGTCTATATCCTTCGTATAATTCAAAAGGAAGTTTAAAAAAATATACTCTCAAGCTTGCGTGGCTGTGCGGTTAGTGTATTCGACTTGCGTCCTCGAGGTCTAGGGTTCGATACCCAGTGCGTGCGATATTTTTCCGTCTTAGTTCTAAGTGTTTAGTGTATAATTCTCAACAGTGTTACATAAAATATAAATTTAAATAATTATAAACAATAATAATAATAATAATTTAGTAATTAATTTAAATAAATAAGATTGTCTAAATTAATGAGAAAAATAAGAAATTTTTTTTAAAAACTTATTTCAATAAAAGGAATTTTGCTAATTATTTACATTTTAATTGATACTCATAAAAGTTTATTTACTACAGAAATATTAATAATAATTATTAGTACTCAATAAATTACTCTCTCTTCTTTAATAATCAAATAACAAATTAATACAAGGTTCTAAAGGTAAATTTTGTTTTAGAGAACGCGTTACAGCATTTTCCAAATTTGTTAAATTTTACCTGCGAATCAGTAATTAGGCGGTGTTCTGCCAGTGATATTTCAGTACTGACTTAGTACTGACTGCCGGTAAAAAATCAGTACTGGACAGCGTTACCAGCCAGGGATTTCCCAGTACTGATTTAGTTCTGGAGTCAGTACTGCTATACTGCCAGTCAGTACTGGGTCAGTACTATGCCAGTATTACATTTCTACTTGGGAGTGTGCATGATTATAAGAAAAAAGTAATAGTTGGTTAGGACGCTACTGCGCATGGTCAGACGAAGAACGAAACCAACAAGGAATTAATATAATAAGGAAGGATTATTATTATTAATATTATTATGTTCAATATTATTATATTGAGAAACAATTATTTAATATATTATATAATAATAAAAATATAGCTGTAGCATTGACACGTAGTAATTCTACAAGTTTTATTTCAGCTCGTGACACTTGAGGGTATTTAAGATATTTGAGAGTCTCATGCGAGCGTAGCATAGTGGTTAGCGTGCGAGATTTCAGTGCGGAAATATTCGGTTAGGCGTAGGTTCGTACCCCCAAGCGTTAGGATTTTTCAAATGTCTATCTAATAAAAAATTGCGTTTAAGTGTATAAAAAAAATAAAGAAATGTGTAAAGAGAACTGTCAATGATTTGTCATCAGTATTTTTATCTTTTGCAATTAATTATTATTTTTTGAATTGATATTTGTTAAAATTATCATTTGGATCTGATCCGGTTGTCAGGCGGTAGAATGCCAGCTATTAAATTGAAAATCCGCAGTCGGTAGAGTGCCAGGTCCCAGCCGGTTGAATTATACATGGAACGGCTTCTCCTGGCCGGTAGGAATGCCAGTTCCGAGCCGGTTGCCAGCGCGCTCCTGGCCTAGTCACTATTCGGTAGAATGCCCGTTCACATTCGGTTGGCAGGCAGTTCCGAGCCAGTACAGTTACACCAGTGTCAGTACTGGCTAGGATCCGCGCCGGTTGAAAATTTCCGCCTGGGTAATTGCTATTTATTGATCACACTCAAAAATGATTTTTTTGGAAACTTTGACACTCTAATTTATCATTTTTGTAAAAAAACATTTTCTAATGGTAATTTTTGTGAGAAAAAAGGATGTTTGAAAAATGTGATTTTCATGCTCGGTGTGTTTGCATTTTGCTTTGTTTACATTTCACAACGTGGACTTGCCCTTAATAATAAGAAATATTAAATAAAACACATTCTATCATAATTAAAATAGTGCAGATTGGGGTATTGTGGGGTCACAATTCTTCTTAGCTCAATATTTTACACACAGAATTTGTGTTTTAATTTTTCGTGTCAGTAGGAGGTAAACTAATCATAGTCAATTTCCCTAAGTTGTAAGTTACCATAAAGAAATTTCAGTTTTACCAAAGAGTGCACTTTTATGATTCTTAAAATGTTGAGGAATTGTGGTCCACAGTCTAAATTAAAATTTAAATTAAAATCCAAAATAACAAAGAAATAAATTTTTCAAATGGTTAGAAATATTAAGAATATTTTAAGTGTTTTAATTATTAGTTTAAAATTAGAAAATAAAATTTAAGAAAATGAAACTAATTGTAACCACAATTTGGACATGTAAAATAGGCTCCATTAATTACATATTTTATGTGAACAAAATCATAGTGCATCAACTACATAGTCAAAACAATTTTTTTAATTCTCTGAGAGAAGTGAAATTTTCAAAACCGGACAATAAATAGGATAAAAAGTTAATTTCTTATAGAAGAAAAAAATTTTGCTGGTTGATAGAATATAGAATTGAACAAAAAAATAATGTATTTCCAACCTAAACCGTTTTTTATATTTTCTTCCACTTAACTAGCGATTAAATAAAAATTTCAAATACTCAAAACTATTAAACACAAAGCTATTTTTGATAGGTTCAATTAAGTAATGTACCCTAGAGAAAAGTGGCTCTGGGGATCATTGAGAAAGAAGAAAGACTCAAAGATTAATGGCTGTTAGAAAAAATCGTGAAATGAACTTAATTACAAAGAACAAAACTGATTCGTAAAAATATCCTTATATATGTTCGTAAAAATAAAGTTCAAATATTTAGCAACATTTTAACTAAACTTAATTAAAATAAAACTCAAAAATAGTATAAAAGTGAATTCTACAAGGAGAGAAAAAACAAAGCTTTCTCCGCTAGTATCACGTCGCACGACAGTCCTAAAGAAAATGTAACACTGCTATCGCAGGACTTTCACTGAATTTCCCGATGAAACTCTTGCATTTTGTGTTTAGGCCACGCCTACTGGTCCTTGCCAGATAATCGCTCGTTGCTAGAAAAATCATTGGAAAAGCTATTAGCCTCGTGCAACCAGAGTTCGCATTGCGAACTTCAGGCGAAAACCAAATGTCCGCCTGTATCCGAGTTTGCAATGCGAACTAACTGGGGAGTTGCAGTACGAATTCGCTGCAAAATTGAAAAGAGCATTAGCTGAAAACATTAAATGCGGAAATCGCTGAAGAATTGAAATGTTAATTAGCAGCGAATTATCTGAAACATATTCGTAATAAGTTCAGAAATTATGACTAGTAATTTTTATATAGGTTATGGATATAAATTTTCTTACGAAAAAAACAAATATTTGTTAAATATTAAAAACAGTTTTAAGAGTAAATAAAAATATAAATTTTTCTTATTTTCTTATTTCAATTCACCGAAAAAAAGTATACTGGAGCTAAATATAAAATATACTAGACTATTTTCTTTAGTATATATTCTAAAACTTTTAGTATATTTCTAACTCAAATATTTAATATTAGTAGATATTCTTAAAAGAAGTATATATTCTTCAACTTAGAATATATTCTTGTATGGAAAGGCGTTATGCGCATGTGCCATCGCGTGATAACAGAAACTGTTTGCAAAGTGCAAAGATTCGCGCGGACTAGTAAATGTTTGTTTTCGATTTGTTTTTATAAAATAAAATTAATGTGGAAGAAGTAAACATGTGGCTTCAGTTGTATGAACATCGTGAAACTAGAAGGTCGTTTTGAAAGAAAGTAAATTTTTATTGTATTTCTCATTTAACTTATGTTACATGCCTTCAATTTATCTTTCTCTCATTTTGAGGTTATAACAGTAAATATTTAAAATTTATTTTTTTGTTTGTTTAAATGTTGTAATACTTAATTGTAATTTTAATTTCTTTTCGACTTTTTAGTTCAATTTATTACTACTATTTTCTTATTTTATTGGGAATTTATTTTTCGCTTTTTAATTGTGTTAGGTCAAAAAATAAACACTATGAAGAGGCTACGTGGTTTGAACGAGAGTGTAATAAGAGAATTCGTTTCTCAAATCGGAGTGAGAATAGAATATCAATATTCTAATTCTTTATTAATGTTTGGTTCAATTCTTTCCAAATTTTTTTATTATATGCCCTATAGGTTAGTACTTTGTCAAACAAATATTTTTGAATTTTATTAAAAATTGTCCGAGGGGGAGGGGGTTAAAGTTTTAAACTTTTGCGTGACACGCTTAACTTTGACAATTTATGATACTTGAACGGAAAAATTTTTAAAAAAGTAGGACATGGTTTTTCTAGGCTTTTTTTAAGCTTTCGAATGGCGTAGTTTATTTAAAAAAAAATTTTTTGACACGAATTTTAAAAAATAAAAATGTTTTTTCACTTTTCTCATTTTTTGATACTTTTTTTTTTATTTTCAAATGATAGCTGAGATTTTTTCCGATGAAATACTTACTTTCCAGAAAACCGTATTTCTTTCGAAAAATGAATTTTTGAATATTACGCATCACGTCGTCGCGCCGCCAAGATGCAATGAGCTGCGCAGCCATTCGCGGTGTGTCGTTAGGTGGGATATTTTTAATGCTTATACAGGATTATAAGCAAATTGAGTATTGCATTTAAAAATTATTATAGAAATTCATTTATTGCTAAGACTATTTAAAAAAATCTGTCCGCCCTCTGGGCGGACACATTCTCATCCGCGCTTCGCGCGGGGACTCGCTAGTTTCAGCGCGCCTCGGGGCGCGCAAATTTTGGTCGTCGCGCTTCGCGCTCCGGTCGTATTGCGCGCTTCGCGCGCAAATGGCTCGCTTAGCTCGGTGTAGTTTGCAATTGCTATATATTATTTGCGTTCCTGTTATTACTTCTCCTTGTGTATGAAAAATCCTATTAGCAATGTCATTTAAAGAAATTAAGATAACATATATTAATTTCTCGCAAAATAATATTTCGCTATGGTATGAGTACAATATCTTGTACAAGAACTTGTTTCAATTTCTTATGCTGAGAATGGTATATTTCTTGTTCAAGATCTTGTACAATTTCCTGTACAAGATATTATACGGGGATTTTTAGTAGGGTATTGTGGTCTTGACCTGAATTCAGTCAACTAAGAGACGTGTTAGAAACAAAATATATTTATCAAGTCGCTAAAATATTTGCTTGTCTTAAAGTTACTACGACTTTAAGGTTTACATTCTCATCAAATATGTTTTAATTTAAAGCTTCTCTATTCTGGACTCTCCTTAAGGGGCTTTCTACAACAGGTTTTTTTCAACGACACGAGCAAAATGCACCATGCAAAATAGTTGCGCGCGCAACGTTTTCACACTGATTTCGATGGAAAAAAGCTGTTGTAGAAGCAGCCTCAGGTTGAAATATTTTAATGTTTGCCTCAGGCAAATATTATGAGAAACATTCTAAAAAATTACAATTGCGCCTATAAAGTGAAGGTGGTTTATAGGCCTTAATGCATCTGCATGATGCATGCATGCAGAAACATATGATCGTTCACACCACATTTTTGCTTTCGATAAATCATTATTCTAGTGGGATATTTAAAATTGATTAAAATTTAAAAATAACGTAGGGGAAAGGGCCCCAAGATGGACATTTCCTATAAAATTTTTGTTTAAAGTGCGTCTTCTCAATTTTTTTATTTTTGTTGTTTGTATAGACAAAGATTTTTATACATATTTGAAAAATAAAACCAGTTTTTTTCTACTGCGCATATCACCTGAATTTTTTCTCAAAAAAAGTTTTATTTCCGATTTTTCTCAAGTAGATAAAGTTATTTAAATCTTTGATTTTAGACAGGTTTTTATCATTCTAATATTATTTACTTATCATACACTGAAAAAAATATATTTATGGTACTGACATAAATATAGCCAATTCAAACATATTATATTGGTAGATATGATACTGCCATACAGTATTGCTGTTTTAGCCATACGCAGTGTAGAACAGCAATATGTATTTGAGAGACAATAATATGTATGCGGAGAACACGAATACTGTATTTCAAGAACAGCAATACGGTATTGCTGTTTCAGCTATACATCCTAACCATACTTGTATGTCAAAATTAACATTATCATTTTTTTCAGTGTATATATGAGGCATTTCATTTCAAACCGTTCCACCGACAAAAAACAATCGCAAGGAGACATATTTTCTAATAATTTTTATTATATAATTCTTTAATTGTTTATAATATATTATACACTGATTTAAAAGAGAATTTCATGAGCTTTCTATTGCTATTTTTATTATTTTAAATTTTTGCCAATTTCGTAGAGAAATTGCTGTTTGAAATGTTAAACTCTTAATATTTCAAAACACCCCCCCGCCGATTTTTATCAAAATTATATGAAAATAAAGCATAAATTCTCTAGTTTCTATTCCCATTTGATATATTATGGACATTTTATGGGATTAATAGAAAAAAAATTATTTAAAAAATGTGTTTTTGAAAAATTTTACAAATAGTATGAAGTTGAACCTTAACCCATTCAACTTACATTCAATTTCGTAATATTTGTCAAATTTTTCAAAAACACATTTTTTAAATAATTTTTTTCTATTAATCCCATGAAATGTCCATAATATATCAAATGGGAATAGAAACTAGAGAATTTACGCTTTATTTTCATATAATTTTGATAAAAATCGTCGGGGGGGTGTTTTGAGATATTAAGAGTTTAACATTTCAAACAGCAATTTCTCTACGAAATTGGCAAAAATTTAAAATAATAAAAATAGCAATAGAAAGCTCATGAAATTCTCTTTTAAATCAGTGTATAATATATTATAAACAATTAAAGAATTATATAATAAAAATTATTAGAAAATATGTCTCCTTGCGATTGTTTTTTGTCGGTGGAACGGTTTGAAATGAAATGCCTCATATAATAAAAATGCAAACATTATCAACTTGTTTTATTTTGTCTAGAAAAATGTGCAATTTTTTTCGATTTTCTTTAAAAAAAATTATAACACATTTGGTTTTCTTCACATTTCGGTTAAAAAAATTGGCAATTACTATATTTTCAGAATACATTGTTGTCTCATTTCTACATTAAAACTTGTATCATTATAGACTTCAAAGAGTTAACATTTATATAGAGTTTAATTTTTAACTAATATAAGCGTTTAATCGTTCGTGCCCTCAATGACATACTTTCCCTGCAGTTTGGACAAAAAATTATGTTAGCATCATGGGCACAAAGGTGATTACGACTCTGGCGAAATTTCGGGACCTCGGGTCACAATTTCGCCATCGTCGCAATCACCTATTTTGCGCCCTTGATACGAAAATAACTATTGATTCAAAAATAATAACTTTAAAACTTATAAAAAAAAGAAAAGTCTGGCCCAAAAACTTAAAAAAAAAAAAATACAAAAAAGTGTCGAAAGGAAAAGTTGTGTTTTTGTGCATATTTTAAGGAAAAAAATAAATGCAAATTATGAGTTCGTTTTTGTTCCTAGTTTCGTATATTTACCTAACTTTGGCATCTAAAAGAAAAAACCGAGTGTTTTTATATATTTCTAATGTTTCTTCATGTTTCGGCTAATGCTTCACTCACTATAAATCTCAATTTTTTGCACTTTTTTGAGAATAACTTTTTTGTTTTTTGTTGTGCAAAAAAGTGTTCAACAGAAAAGTTGTTTGTTTTTGCTCATATTTTAAAGAAAAAAATAAAAAAAATTTTTTTTTTGAAAATTGTCAAAAAAATTTTTTTTTGAAAATTTGCAAATTTTTCAAAAAATCATAACTTTTTTCTTTTTTGTTGTACAAAAAAGTGTCGAAAGGAAAAGTTGTTTGTTTTTGCGCATATTTTAAGGAAAAAAATAAAAAAATAGATTTTTTTGAAAAATGTCAAAAAAACAAAATTTTGAAAATTTCAAAATTTTGTATTTTTGTTGTTTTTTGACGAAATTGGCTGCCCAACGAACTTAGGCTTTATTTTTACGGTCTTAGAAAGTGTGCCAAATTTCAAGTCGATTCATTAAAATTTATTCGAGTTATCGTGGAGACAAATTTTTCTACAGACAGACTACAGACAGACAGACGGACAGACAGACAGACACTTTTCTAAAAACCATTTTTTTGGAATCAGGGGGTCATGAAACGTAAAGATTTATCAAAATTAGACAATGCTCAAAATCGCACAAATCCAAGACTTTCTCATTTTTGATGAGAATGTAAAAAAATCAATATTGTATAAATATTATATATTATTATATATTATAATATTAAATTATATTATTATTATTATATATTATATTATTATTATATTATATATATATATATATATATTGTATAAATATTGTAAATATTGTATATATGTAAATGCCTTTTTAAAATATATTCATTGTTTTTTATATTGAAAGATTCAAGGTTTAGTTTCATTTACTTTTTTCTTTTGATTTGGATAGTAAGTGTTTTCTTATTTTAGTGACTTTTTCTGATCGTTTGTTCTGTTAATATAGTTTTAAGTTGTGATTTGATTCATTTTTCTCCTTTATTTTAGAAGGTAAGTGTACTATTATTTAACGACTTTTTCTTATCATTTGTTTTGTTTCTGATTTTAAGGTCTAAATGTCACCTTTTTTTGACAGCTTTAAGAATTCAAATTGACAAGTTTTGCTAATTTTTGAACCTTCCCGTAATTCAGGATACTTATCTTTTAAACTCTGAGAAACAGAATACAAACTTGTTTTTCTAAGGTGTTTCTCTTTTTTAAATGGATTTATACACTTATATCTAAACACTTTTTCTTCACAATCCATTATTAGGGGAAGAGGTTCGGTTGCGGGCATGGTTCAGTTGTGGACACCCACGCAGAACTTTTGACAGAAATGAGATTTGTCTAATCTGGCATATATCACGTATATGTTATGACCTAACGTAGTTTTCTATGCGAATACAAAAATGATTAGACAACTCCGCTTTTTACTATATTTAAATTAATTTTTCGACACGTTGAATATAACAAAAATGTATTTTTAAGGTTATGTCCAAGTTGCAAAATGTAAACAAAGCAAAATGTAAGCAAACCAAGCACTAAAATTAGCTTTTTTATACATCTTTTTCTCTCACAAAAATTACGCATTTTTGACGCGTCCCGAAAAATAAACTGTTTGACTACATAAACCACACGGACGATGAAGAAGTTTTTACCCTCTCCCTTGTAATTTTAACTCTATGCAGATAGACACATTTTGTTTTACTCTGAAACGCAGTTATATTCACATGCTTTCAGCTATGCTGTGTGTAGTAACCAAATTCAATACTTCAATTTACCATTTTCATAAAGAAATTGTAATTTTATATTCATTTGTAAAAATAGGAACCGCGAAAAAAAACAGTAACAGAAGACCGAATTGTGAACTTTTTTTGCGGTCCCTATTTTTACAAATGAATATAAAATTACATTTTCATTATTAAAATGGTGAACTGACTTATTCTATTTGGTAACTACGCCTTGCATAGCTGAAAAAAAATGAGAAAACAACTAAGTTTCATTCAAAAGAAAATGTTCACTTCCACATGGTGCTGTCAATGCATTCTTAGTACGCTCTGCGCTTGCGCAGAAAGCAACAAAGTCTCAGGTCGCGAAAAATAAAGTGTTTGACTATATCAACCGCACGGACGATGAAGAAGTTTTTACCCTTTCTCCTTGTAATTTCATGGAGGAAAGGGAAAAATTTCCCTTTCCACATGTTGAAGGTCCAATCGATGATATGAGACTTCTTCATCGTCAGTGCGGTTGATATAGTCAAACAGTTTATTTTTCGGGACGCGTTAAAAATGCTATTTTACAGGTCATTTTAATTAGTTATTTTATTAATTGCTTTTTATTGATCACACTCAAAAATGATTTTCTTGGAAACTTTGACACTCTAATTTATCATTTTTCTAAAAAAAAGTTTTCTAAACGTAATTTTTGTGAGAGAAAAAGATGTATAAAAAAGCTGATTTTATTGCTTGGTTTGTTTACATTATGCTTTGTTTACATTTTGCAACTTAGACATAGCCTTAAGGGCATGTCCAAGTTGTGAAATGTAAACAAACAAAAATGTAAACAAACCAAGCACTGAAATCACATTTCGGAAACAGCCTTTTCTCCCACAAAAATTAATATTGGACCGGTTTTTTTTATAAAAATGATAAATTAGTGTGTCAAAGTTTCGAATGACATCAAATTTCACTATGAGCAATTAACAGTAATTACTAAAATAACTAATTCAAATGACCTGTGAAATAGCATTTTTGACGCGTCGCGAAAAATAAACTGTTTGAGTATATCAACCGCACCGACGATGAAGAAGTCTCATATCAGCGATTGGACCTTCAACATGTGGAAAGGGAAATTTTTCCCTTTCCTCCTTGAAATTACAAGGAGAAAGGGTAAAAACTTCTTCATCGTCCGTGCTGTTAATATACTCAAACACTTTAATTTTTCGCGACCTGAGACTCTGCTTCTCTTTTCGCATGCGCAGACCGTACTAAGAATGCATTAAAATCACATTTTTCGTACAGCCTTTTCTCTCACAAAAATTAACATTTTTTCATTTTCATAAAAGAAATGATTCATTAGAGTGTCAAAGTTTCCAATGAAATAATTTTTGACCAGGAGGAATAAAAAGCAATTACTAAAGTAACGAAATAAAATGACCTGAAAATAGCATTTTTAACACGTCGCGAAAAATAAACTGTTTGACTATATCAACCGCACGGACGATGAAGAAGTTTTTACCCTTTCTTCTTGTAATTTCATGGAGGAAAGGGAAAACTTTCTATTTCCACATGTTGAAGGTCCAATCGCTGATATGAGACTTCTTCATCGTCGGTGCGGTTGATATACTCAAGCAATTTATTTTTCGCGACGCGTCATAAATGCTATTTCACAGGTCATTTGAAGTAGTTATTTTACTAATTACTGTTAATTGCTTATAGTGAAATTTGATTTCATTGGAAACTTTGACACACTAATTTATCATTTTTATAAAAAAACCGGTCCAATATTAATTTTTGTGGGAGAAAAGGCTGTTTCCGAAATGTGATTTTAGTGCTTGGTTTGTTTACATTATTGTTTGTTTACATTTCACAACTTGGACATGCCCTTAAACATTCTTAATTGTTCAACAAATCAAAGTGAATTAACGGCATGTCCAAGTTGTGAAATGTAAACAAACCAACATGTAAACAAACAAAGCACTAAAATCACATTTCGGAAACAGCCTTTTCTCCCACAAAAATTAACATTAGAAAACTTATTTTTACAAAAATGATGAATTAGAGTGTCAAAGTTTCCAAAAAAATCATTTTTGAGTGTGATCAATAAATAGCAATTAGTAAAATAACTAATTCAAATGACCTGTAAAATAGCATTTTTGACGCGTAGCGAAAAATAAACTGTTTGAGTATATCAACCGCACTGACGATGAAGAAGTCTCATTTCAGCGATTGGACCTTCAACATGTGGAAAGGGAAATTTTTCCCTTTCCTCCATGAAATTACAAGGAGAAAGGGTAAAAACTTCTGCATCGTCCGTGCGGTTGATATAGTCAAACACTTTAGTTTTCGCGACCTGAGACTTTGTTGCTTTCTGCGCAAGCGCAGAGCGTACTAAGAATGCACTGAAAACACTATGCAGAAAGACACATTTTGTTTTAGACTGAAACTCACTTATTTTCACATACTTTCAGGTATAATAGGTATAGATACCAAATTCAACACTTCAATTTACCATTTTCATAAAAAAACTATTAATTTCTATTCATTTACAAAAATGCGATGATCGAAAAAATCCTCAATATTCGGTCTTCTACTGTTGCTTTTTTTCGACCATCACATTTTCGTAAATAAATAGAAATTTACAGTTTTTTTATGAAAATGGTAAATTGAAGTGTTGAATTTGGTATCTTTACCTAATAGACCTGAAAGCATATGAAAATAACTGAGTTTCAGTCTAAAACAAAATGTGCATTTTCGCATGGTGTTTTCAATGCGTCTTTGGTACGGTCTGCGCGTGCGCGGAGAGCAATCGTCTGACATCGCGAAAAATTAAAGTGTTTGACTATATCAACCGCACGGACGATGAAGAAGTTTTTACCCTTTCTCCTGGTAATTTCATGGAGGAAAGGGAAAATTTTCCCTTTCTACATGTTGAAGGTCCAATCGCTGATATGAAACTTCTTCATCGTCATTCGTCAGTGCGGTTGATATACACAAACAGTTTATTTTTCGCGACGCGTCAAAAATGCTATTTTACAGGTCATTTGAATTAGTTGTTTTACTAATTGCTATTTATTGATCACACTCAAAAATGATTTTTTTGGAAATTTTGACACTCTAATTCATCATTTTTGTAAAAATAAGTTTTCTAATGGTAATTTTTGTGAGAAAAAAGGCTCTTTGGAAAATGTGATTTTAGTGCTTTGTTTGTTTACATGTTGGTTTGTTTACATTTCACAACTTGGACATGCCCTTAAATAAAATAATAAGTTCAAAGCGTATTTACACAGTAAATATGTTATATTTTATGATCCAATACCAACTATCACAAAAATGTTCACAAGGAAAATTTTTTTCATGATATTTTAAAATGATCGTCAAGTTTGGTTGTTGGCATCTAAATTGATTCGGTTGTGGACACCAGTCTTATTTTTGATAAATCGTGAAATATCGTTGTCGATATAATGATAAGTAATTCCTTACAACATTTAATAGTGTTTTATGAATTTTAAAAGTTTCGTGGTCCAGCCCGGAAATTAATATAACGAGACTTTGATGTCCGTACACTGTTCGCAGTTATAGTAATTGGGCAGTTCAGGTTCAGTGTGAGAAATCTTATATGCCCTTACATGGGGAGCATGTATTGTCAAAATTAGAAGAAATCATTCTTATGTAGTTAATGAATGGTTACTTCATTAATTTTTTTGCATTTTTAATAGATTTTTCAGGAGTGCCCACAACCAAACCCCTACCTTTCGTTTCGAATCAAATGGTTAAAAGAAGTAAAACCAAACCTTAAAACTAAAAACAAAACAAACGATATGAAAAAGACTAAGTTCATAGAATACTTACCTTCTAAATTAATAAAAATAAATCATTCAAATTAGACCTTAAAATCAGATACAAAATAATGATGAGAAAAAGTCGCTAAAATAATAATACACTTACCTTCTAAAATAAAGGAGAAAAATAAATCAAATCACAACTTAAAACTATATCAACAGAACAAACGATCAGCAAAAGTCACTAAAATAAGAAAACACTTACTATCCAAATCAAAAGAAAAAAGTAAATGAAACTAAACCTTGAATCTTTCAATATAAAAAACAATGAATATATTTTAAACAGGCAAGAACATAAAATTCTTAGCATCACTGCAAAAAGAAGTATCTTAATTAAGATGTTTTGGTAGTCATTTCTAAGATGTTATTGTAGTCACTTTTTAGTCATTTAAAATATCTTAATTTAAGATGCTTAAAGTATCTTCGTATACATTCTCCAACATATTTTTTGGGGAAAAAGTTTTGAGGTTAACTATGGGCTTATATGTAAGACATTTTATGCATCTTAGATTTTAGTAACTTAAATTTTTTTCGCATCTTACAATTTACAAGTAACTTATCGCTAAACATCTTATTGTGATAGAAACATCTTAATTTAAGATACATTAAAAAACTTACAGAAGTATCTTACTTTTTTAAGATAGAAAAAATATCTAAAACGTATAAAGCATCTTAAAAATCTGTAAGATACTTTCGAAAACATCTTATTTCAAGATGTAAGATACCATTTTTCCATCTTACATCTTATGTTCAGATATCAAATAAGATACTTATTTTTGCAGTGCAATAATAGCACAAGCTAACAAAATATGATTAAACTTACTTTCCAAGAATCAGATAATACTTTTCCGAAGGATTTCGACGTGCTGAATCCGAATCCGACCTCAAAAAGGATCCATCATGTCAGGTTTTCGAGATATTTTAACCTAAAAGTGCAAAAAACTGTTTTTAGTTATATTTGATGTCATGTAACACCAAGAGATAATTTGTTTCTCTAAAAGGTCAATATTGAGCCTCAAAGTGCTACTCTTCTCTTTTTATATCCATTTTAAAAATTAAAAAAATCTTTATTTTTCTCTGAGTAATCGTTTATTGAATTTTTTGAGTTTGGCGAATTCTTCAAAAACTGAGTAGAAACAAAGAAACTTTGATAATAAAACAGATGTTAACTACAAACATCTAAATTTTAAATAGTTCTGAAGATTTTTAATATAACTAAATGCGAATTCGATATCATATTGACAGAATTAAAAAGGAATATTTTAGGGAAATATAATCAATTTTAAATAAATCGTCTGCCATATTTTATAGGCCATTTTTAGTTTTGTGAATCTGATATTGAATTCCTATTCAGTTATATCGAAAATCCTTAGAACTATTTAAAATTTAGATGTTTGTAGCTAAACTCTGCTTTATTATCAAAATTTCTTTGCTTCTACTCAGTTTTTGAAGAATTCGCCAAACTCAGAAAATTCAATAAACGATTACTCAGAGAAAAATAAAGATTTTTTTAATTTTTAAAATGGATATAAAAAGAGAAGAGTAGCACTTTGAGGCTCAATATTGACCTTTTAGAGAAACAAATTATCTCTTGGTGTTACATGACATCAAATATAACTAAAAACAGGTTTTTTGCACTTTTAGGTTAAAATATTTTGAAAACCTGACGTGATCGGCCCTTTTTGAGGTCGGATTCGGATTCAGCACGTCGAAATCCTTCGGAAAAGTATTGTCTAATCCTTGGAAATTAAATCTTGTCGGCCTGTGTAGTTATTTTCGTATCAAGGGCGCAAAAGAGGTGATCTCGCCGGAGTCGAAATCACCTTTGCGCCCATAATGCGAACATAATTTTTTGTCCAAACTACATGGAAAGTATATGACATTGAGAGCACGCACGATTAAACGCTCATTTTAGTCAAAAATTAAGCTCTATATAAATGTTGACTCTTTGAAGTCTATAATGATAAACCTAGTGACACCTAGGGCAGACTGTCTAGATGTCAGGATGACAAGTCTCCTGAAAAAGTGCCAGTACGTGATAATTTAGTTAGTTTAGTTTTGTGTCGACTCGAAACTAAATTCAGTTTGTTAATTTAGTTTCGTGTAGACTTAGAATCTGAAACGAAACTAAACTTTGGAGACGGTCCCTGGTTAAATTATTTTCTATTTGAAGCAATAAGCTTTATTTTTACTAATTTATCTTCAGAAAAAAACAAAGAATTAACATGCGGGCGGAACATGCTTTTCCGCCCGCTGACATCCCACAAGCTTCCCCTACTCCTGGGCAGAATGTGCTACTTTGCACCCGCCTTAAGGTTATGTCCAAGTTGCAAAATGTAAACAAAGCAAAATGTAAGCAAACCAAGCACTAAAATCAGCTTTTTTATACATCTTTTTCTCTCACAAAAATTACGATTCGAAAACTTTTTTTTAGAAAAATGATTAATTAGAGTGTCAAAGTTTTTAAAAAAAATCATTTTTGAGTGTGATCAATAAAAAGCAATTAATAAAATAACTAATTAAAATGACCTGTAAAATAGCATTTTTGACGCGTCGCGAAAAATAAACTGTTTGACTATATCAACCGCACGGACGATGAAGAAGTTTTTACCCTCTCCCTTGTAATTTCAACACTATGCAGAAAGACACATTTTGTTTTACTCTGAAACGCAGTTATTTTCACATGCTTTCAGCTATGCTGGGTGTAGTAACCAAATTCAATACTTGAATTTACCATTTCCAAAAAGAAATTGTAATTTTATATTCATTTGTAAAAATAGGAACCGCGAAAAAAAACAGTAACACAAGTCCGAATTGTGAACTTTTTTTCGCGGTTCCTATTTTTACAAATGAATATAAAATTACATTTTCTTTATTAAAATGGTGAACTGACGTATTCTATTTGGTAACTACACCTTGCATAGCTGAAAAAAATGAGAAAACAACTAAGTTTCATTCAAAAGAAAATGTGCACTTCCACATGGTGCTGTCAATGCATTCTTAGTACGCTCTGCGCTTGCGCAGAAAGCAACAAAGTCTCAGGTCGCGAAAAATAAAGTGTTTGACTATATCAACCGCACGGACGATGAAGAAGTTTTTACCCTCTCCCTTGTAATTTCATGGAGGAAAGGGAAAAATTCCCCCTTTCACATGTTGAAGGTCCAATCGCTGATATGAGACTTCTTCATCGTCAGTGCGGTTGATATACTCAAACAGTTTATTTCTCGCGACGCGTCAAAAATGCTATTTTACAGGTCATTTGAATTAGTTGTTTTACTAATTGCTATTTATTGATCACACTCAACAATGATTTTTTTGGAAACTTTGACACTCTAATTTTCCATCTTTGTAGAGAAAGTGTTCTAATATTAATTTTTGTGAGAAAAAAGGCTGCTTGAAAAATGTGATTTTAGTGCTTTGTTCGTTTACATGTTGGTTTG